>OZ035884.1:42761888-43961888 GCA_964034835.1 Muscina levida | reverse complement strand
AATGGGTTCCTTAACAAGCAAAACTGTAGGATATGGGCTACGGAAAACCCGAGAGTACTTCATCAACGACAATTACACCCAGTTAAGTGTACTGTTTGGTGCGGTGTTTCTTCAGATAGGATCATTGGCCCATATTTTTTTGAAAATGAACGAGGTGTCGCCATTTCCATCAATGGTGATCGATATCGGGCTATGTTGGAAAATGTTGTAAGGCCAGGCGTGGAAAACCATCCGCAAATATGGTTTCAACAAGATGGAGCCACAGCGCACACTGCGAGGGCCACAATGGCTCTTTTACGCGATATCTTTGGTAAAAGAATAATTTCGCGTAGAAGCAATTTTAATTGGCCTCCGCATTCCCCGGATTTAACCGCTCCAGACTGTTTCCTTTGGGGTTATTTAAAAGGGAAAGTTTATGTTAATAAGCCTAGGACTATTGAGGAATTAAAAACCAATATTCGAGACGAAATTAACAACATAACACCGGAAGTTTTGCGAAACGTCATGGAAAATGTGTTGGAAAGAGCACATTTGTGCGAAGCAGAAAATGGCCACCACTTGCGGGATATCATTTTTAATAACTAATCTAAAAATATTCCCTATTTAAAAAAACAAAAAATTAAAAAAAATATGTCTAAAATAAAAAGTTATAAGGAATTCACACCGCTTCGGTCTATCTGGACCACCCTGTACAAATCACATGATTACAGCCCTTTGCTCCAACTAGGAGCCCTCGGAATCAAATAATAATAAAAATAACATGATGCTTGGGTACTGCGATACAACGGATACAAATCATTGACCGAGGTCTACGGAATGTTACTGCGGCCTTTTCAAGCATTGAGAAGCCATCGACAGAAGTGGATCTAGTGATAAACAAAAACAAAACTACCCCCGAACAAGAGGTGACAAAAACCCGGCCACAACAAAAATTTGCTATGTCTGTTTGTTTAATAAAACAAAAAAAAAAACAAACCTCGTACCAGTTTTAAACCACACTGTCAAAAAGCCCATCACCATCTCTATCTAACTATTCACACGCCACACTGACTGCTCGTGAGTATTAAAAGATTCACTGGCGGCGTTACAGCAAATATATCAGTGAATTATGGCATTACATTTTGCACAATTATTGATAAATAATTGGATAAATTTTTCACATTGCAAATGTCTGGTGAATGGTCGAACCGTCAAACCAAACAAAACGCATCGATTGACAACGAATCAAAGTTTTTTTTTTTTTGATGAATTGATAAAATATATTTCTGGTTGATAAATGCAATTTATATAGTTGCATTGTATTGTTTTTTGTTTTTGTTGTGTGAATTAAATATGATTATATTATGAACTAAATAAATAACAAAAATATTTTGCCAGCTATTTAAAAAAAAAACTTAATTAGTATTCATGGTAAAATGCAATGTCGAACAGGCGACACAATTGAATAGAATCGAATCGAATCGAATGAATGTATGGAAATGTTGTTCATTTTTAATGACTGCAGAATAAAGTGTGTACGTATGTATGTGTGTGTAGTTAAGTATGTGGACAGGTAAAAACGAGTGCATAGGGAGTATTGCGTTTGTCATTTATTGCTGGTCTGGTGTCATATATTTTCGCAGTAGTAAATACAATGATTGATTGATTAAAAACAAACACTGGTGTATATTAAGTGGTAAGGTGGAAAGTTGAACGGTGTTTATAGGTGTTTTGTATAGTTTATAGATATTTTGTATATTGAGGTTTGAATTGTTTTAGCCCGGTTATTTTTCGTTATAACTGTAGGTTCATTAAAAATTGCGTATTTGAATTAAATATTCAAACACGTGATTTCCTTATTTTTTTTAATTGGTATTTTGAAGAGTACGAAAAATATAATTATTTATATGTCTAGAATGGGTTCAAAGGTTAAAACATCACTATTCTTTAGTTATAATCTATAACATTGGTGAAATTTTGTCCTAATCAGATACGTGAGCCCTAGTTGAAGCTTATATGGTAATGGATCGATCTTGATCGATAAATTCAGAGAACTGCACGTGAAAGTAGCCTCAAAAGAAGAAGTTCTGCATCGTTCGTTTTGTCAAGTTACGTGCCATAATAATTTGATATCGATTTGAAGTTAGTTAGTATCGTATAGGGGAAATTTTCACGTTTTAGGCTCTTTTGTTGTATGGTGGCGTATGATTATCATAAGTAATCATTCACGTGCAGTTCTCAGAATTGAGTCCCAAAATTATGTGTTGTACTGTGTTATCACTTTTGACCAATCAATTACTTCGTAATCAAGCGTGTAATTAAGCTTGCTTAAAACGTAATTGTAGCTTAAACGCCTACTTCTTACATCGCCGCTAACTTTGTCAGCGAGAGCGCACCGATTAAACGGCCTAAGTGAGAGATTCCTCATTGATTGCTACTAAATACACCTGACGTCAGCGATTACATAATATAGTGATAGAAAAAGTGAGAAGCCCCAATGTTGAGTATCCGGTGCGTCTTAGAAAGTAAGTACCAGAAGTAACTGAAGCTCAAGACAAAGGGTCTCTTAGTGGCTTTGGCAGCCCCAAGAAACTAGGACGGGAGCGGTAGCCTAATAAGCCACTCTCCTTAAATAAAAAAAAACTTATATTGTAGCGCGCACAGTATTTCTAATTGTAACCAAACGTATACACCAATATTAGATGATCATTAATACTGAACTGTTACTTATTTTATGATTTACTTTCATAACATCATAATTAGGTTCATTAACATCATAAATATCATTAGATGTAATACTCCAGTATGTTTGTAAGATCACGCCCACAACTTGTAATAATTTGCTCTTTCTCTCTTCCTATTTCTCTTGCTCTCTGAGAATTACAATACAAATAAATCATCCTACATTAACCTCGCTCGCTGAGAGCTCGCTCTATTTATTAGATCTATATTGTATTCCTTTACGCACTTTTAGTTATTGTTAAAGGCGTAACCTTTCGCACTAGATATTTGTATGTATGTATTTCGTAAAATCAACTCTCACTGCAAAACGGTTCTAGACGAGTTAAAGATTCTCATAGTTGGTATAAAAGGAGAACATAATTTGTAACTATTGTTATTCGAGCTAACTTATATTGTTCAATAAACAGTCTAAAAACTTTAAAGCTTTTTTTCATTTAAGAAAGGCAAAAATTAACACACAGATTGTCACTTTGAGCAGGAAGACCATTTGGCTACTGCGGACTTTGACAATTTTGCTTAAAAACTAATACTAGTCGTACTGTAGGAAGCCTTAAGGCTACTCAGACACTGGTCTCTTAACAGAGTTAAATATTACAAAATAAATAAATACAATAATAGGAAATACCCTTTCCTACAACTGGCGCCCAACGGAAAAATTACCAAATTGTGCAAGCGTTTTCGTCTGAGTTGGAGTTTTGGCTGTGGAGAAGATTGGCGACATCGGCTGACTGCTGTTTAAATCAGGTTTGTGTTGAAAGGTTGTTGTGTTTGGTTAAGGAGTTGTGTGGTCTTGACGCAGTACAAACCGAGGTTCGGAATATGCCCAGGAACACAATGAATTCGCAAAATACAGCCCAAGAAGTTTTAGTGCAACACACCAGTGCAGCAGTATCCAACGACCATCAGGCTTCACCTAAAATGAGCACTTCTACGAATATTGCACTTACGGAAAATCAATTTAGACGTTTGATGGGAAATATTAATCCACGTAGGGATGCGAAATCAACATTTAGCACCTGTAGTGCCAGATTTACTGGTGGTCAAAATACGGCGAAAGTGGATGATTTTATAGCGACCATTCTCGTGTATAAAGAAGCGGAGTGTATTTCAGATGAAATGGCCCTACTTAGTTTTCCATTATTACTAGAAGGCTATGCCTCAACCTGGTGGCAGGGACTTAAACATGAGGCAAAAACATTTTCTGAAGCAATCGAAATGATGCAAAATGCGTTCGCTCCACCTAAACCAGACTGGAGACTATATGCGGAAATTTCGCAAGACAAACAAAAACCAACAGAAACAATAGATAATTTCATATGTCGGAAGCGACGGCTTTTCGCTCAGCTTAAAGAAAAGCTTTCTGAAAGTGTAATCATTAATATGATATTTTCGCAAATATTGATTTCTATTCGGGACAGAATTTCACGAGAAAGCATTACAACATTTAACGACCTTCTTACCCAGGCACGTAATATTGAAATGACAATTACGGAAAACAAGGCTAAATCTCTTGAAAAATCGGCAGGTAGTTCGGAAATTCGTTGTTCTTTCTGTAGAAAGAAAAATCACACGATTGAAGTTTGCTACAAGCGAATAGAAGCGGAAAAAAGAGGAAAAGCAGAGGAATCCAAAATTAACTGCTATGGTTGTGGAGCTGTGGGCTATTATAGGTCCAACTGCCCAACCTGTAATTCCAAAAACGTTATGGAAAGTCCAAAAGAAATCGATTTTAATTGCATCCAAACAACCGTAATAGGGAGAAATGTTCCAACCGTAAATTTAAATCTATTCGGCTTTAAAGGGGAGGCTTACTTAGACACAGCGGCAAGGACAAGTGTCGCAGGTCACCGATTATATCAGAAACTGCAAGAAAAGCAGATAAAATTTCAAAAAGTATTCGCCGAAATAACTTTAGCGGATGGAACTGCCCATAAGGAGACTGTACTCTCGGCCATAACTGATATTGGCATTGGAAACCGAATTAAAAGAATTCGTTTTATATGTTTGCCGAATGCCAAAGGCAATAGGACTTTGCTTGGTATAGATTTTCTTGAGCAAGCAGGAATTGTAATGGATCTGGCACAGCGAACTTGGCACTTTAAGGACGAACCACAAAAAATATTTGAATTCTTATCAAAACCATCAAAAGTGAAAGATATTTTAATTGGAGAAACAACGGTGCATGAAAGCGTTCCGAGTTGTTCATCAGCCGACGGCAAAATGGATGATTTTATGTCTTGGTTTGTGGAAAACAACAAAGAGTCTACACCAGCTCGCACCATACAAGCAGATTACTCAAATGCTGATGATTTTTCCCCCGGTGGTATTCTTCGTATATTCGAAGATTGCTTGCCGCAAAATTTTGAAATACCTAGTCCAAATGCTGTGTTTCCCCCATTAAAGAAGAGAAAGGAAGATATACATTCACCAATTTCACCTAGAATTGATCTAAACTCCATAAACTTTAATATGTGTGTAAACAATGCAACGGACCTTGAGGATGAGCAAAGAACGCATTTATTACAATTTTTAGAAGATCACAGCGAAATGTTCGAAAGTATTAAATCGCCCATTAAAGACGTCTATCATAAAATAGACACTGGGAACCATCCACCAATTTCTTGCCCACCGTATCGGATTTCACCCGCTATGAAACAAAAACTAAAAATGGAACTAGAAGACATGTTGTCACAAGGAATCATAGAGGAAAAAATGTCTCCTTGGGCTTTCCCTACTGTTCTTATACCCAAAAAGGATAATACTATAAGAGTATGCGTGGACTACAGAAAACTAAACTCGATCACCGTAACTGATACTTACCCTCTGCCTCGAATGGAAGACTTGTTGCAGGCTGCTAAAACAACACCGTATATGTCTACACTAGATCTCAAATCCGGTTATTGGCAAATTAGAGTCAGCGAAGATGATAAACTCAAAACAGCATTTACGACACCATTTGGAATCTATGTGTTTAACAGAATGCCATTCGGTCTTAAGAACGCTCCCGCAACGTTTCAAAGAGTTATCGATAGATTTCGAAATAGCCTGCCTAATATACTTATCCTGGCATATTTGGATGATATGATCATATGTTCAACGGACTTTAAAACTCACCTTAAAGATTTGGATCAAACATTTAAAAGGTTGAAAGAATTTGGTTTTCATCTTAACAAAGACAAATGTCATTTTTTTTAAGGCTGAAGTGAAGTATTTAGGCCACATTTTGACAAAAACGGGAATTAAAATTGATCCAGAAAAGACGGGTGCAATACTAAAACGTCCACCGCCTAAGAATGTAAAACAACTTTTATCATTCCTACAAACTTGCTCATGGTTTAGGCGTTTTGTGCCAAATTTTGCAGAAATATCAAAGCCACTTTCATGTCTGCTTAAAAAACATGCTCTTTGGAAGTGGAATGTTGAACAAAATCGTTCATTTGAAAAATTAAAGGAGTTGCTGACATCCCCTCCAATCTTAAAACAGGTCCAAGAAGATCAGCCATTTTTTCTTAGGACCGACGCAAGCAACTATGCGATTGGGGCTGTTTTGCTGCAGGGGGAGAAGGAGCAAGAACACCCGATAGAATATGCAAGCCGCCTTCTGATACAGGCCGAACGAAATTATTCGACAACGGAGCGCGAAGCACTTGCCGTCGTTTGGGCGGTACAAAAATTTCGAGGGTATATTGAAGGATCTAAAGTCTCCATTCTCACGGACCATCAACCATTAAAATGGTTATTTTCCCTGAAATCTCCAACAGGAAGACTGGCGAGATGGTCACTTTTATTACAGGGGTATAACCTGGAATTTAATTATACACCTGGAAAACAAAATGTCGTTGCAGACACACTTTCCCGACCCCCTTGCCAAAAAGATCAATGTTTGGAAAACTGCGAGTGTAACTCTATTGAAATCGATTTTCCAAGGAAGGGACTAGAGGAGTACCGTAACGCACAATTGTTAGACGAGGATTTGAAGAAAATTATAACAGCCTTTGAGAACAATGACGAAAATGTCAGGCGATACACACATCGAGGGTACATTTTAATGGACGGCGTTCTCTACAGATATTGTTCTGAACAAGATTCAGAAAGTGGGCAGTTAGTGGTGCCAAAATCTCTCCGTCAACAAATAATGGCAAAATATCACGATGACCCCACTGCTGGTCATTATGGCATCGATAAAACTACGCATCGAATTACCCCCCTGTTTTATTGGTCAGGCATCAGAGGTGATATTGAAAAATATGTTAAGGCTTGTGAGGAATGCAAGCGATACAAACCGACGAACATGAAACCTGCAGGCCTTCTTCAAACACTAACCACCAATAAACGATTTGAAATAATAGCCGTTGATTTATTCGGACCATTGCCAAAAACAAAAGAAGGATATCAGTGGATCCTCATCATAGAAGATATTTGTAGCAGATGGGTGGAACTATTTGCCTTAAGGGAAGCAACAGCCGAAAACTGCGCACTTATACTTTTAAATGAAATTATTTTACGATTTGGAGTTCCACGAAGACTACATACAGACAATGGTAGTCAATTTATAGCAGCATTAATGCAAAAACTTATTTTCTGTTTGGGAATAAAGCACTCATTTACACCAATTTACCATCCACAAGCCAACCCAGTCGAGAGGAAAAATCGGGATCTTAAAACACAATTGTCAATATGTGTTGGAAAAGATCACACCAAATGGAACATAATGTTGCCGGCTATAAGGTTTGCCATGAACACTGCAAAGTGTGATAGTACCGAACACACAGCAGCATTTTTGACTTTTGGCCGTGAGTTAAGAACCCCGACGGAAGTACAACACGATTTTCGAGCCATAGTAAAAGCTGAAAATTTCATACCACAGATAACACCACACCTTTTAAAATTGGCAGATACTTTGGAAATAGCAAATGAAGCTCAAATGAAAATGCAGGACAAAAACAAAGAATATGCTGATAGAAAACGAAGACCCCAAATTGAATATAAAATCGGTGATAAAGTTCTGGTATCTACACACATTTTAAGCAAAGCAAAAGATGGATTAACTGCAAAATTTACTCCCCGAAGAGATGGGCCGTATAAAATACTTGCGAAGAAGGGCTCATCATGCGTTACTATATCGTCTTTGGACAATCCAAACACTCCTTTAGCAAATGTATACATATCAGCACTAACACCATACGAGGGACAAAAAGATACACCTATTTACCCAATGCGAAAGAGAGGTCGTCCAAAAACATCAACACAAAACAGAAACCAAACCAACGAACTATCATCAGAAAATACAAACCAAATCAACGAACCAACAACACAAACCTGCAACACACCTACACTACAATTAAGAAGATCAAAACGGTTGGCGAATTCTTCACATAACTAAATGTTCTGGTCGCATCATCGGGACGACTAATGCACCAGAGGGGGAGGTTGTAGCGCGCACTGTATTTCTAATTGTAACCAAACGTATACACCAATATTAGATGATCATTAATACTGAACTGTTACTTATTTTATGATTTACTTTCATAACATCATAATTAGGTTCATTAACATCATAAATATCATTAGATGTAATACTCCAGTATGTTTGTAAGATCACGCCCACAACTTGTAATAATTTGCTCTTTCTCTCTTCCTATTTCTCTTGCTCTCTGAGAATTACAATACAAATAAATCATCCTACATTAACCTCGCTCGCTGAGAGCTCGCTCTATTTATAAGATCTATATTGTATTCCTTTACGCACTTTTAGTTATTGTTAAAGGCGTAACCTTTCGCACTAGATATTTGTATGTATGTATTTCGTAAAATCAACTCTCACTGCAAAACGGTTCTAGACGAGTTAAAGATTCTCATAGTTGGTATAAAAGGAGAACATAATTTGTAACTATTGTTATTCGAGCTAACTTATATTGTTCAATAAACAGTCTAAAAACTTTAAAGCTTTTTTTCATTTAAGAAAGGCAAAAATTAACACACAGATTGTCACTTTGAGCAGGAAGACCATTTGGCTACTGCGGACTTTGACAATTTTGCTTAAAAACTAATACTAGTCGTACTGTAGGAAGCCTTAAGGCTACTCAGACACTGGTCTCTTAACAGAGTTAAATATTACAAAATAAATAAATACAATAATAGGAAATACCCTTTCCTACAATATGAAAACACAAAGAAAAGAAAAAACACATGAACCTCCTAAATCATGATTTAAAGATATGCACCAGGAATATCCGAGCTCTCTAAAGATATGATGCATCTATATAATTGGCGTATGTCCTCGACAAATACTAGGCTGTCATCACCGCTATACAGAAAATGCCTTGGACAGGAGCTCTCTAAAGTTATGATGCATATATCCAATTGGCGGATGTCCTTGACAAATACTAGGCTGACAAACACAAAGAAAAGAAAAAACACATGAGGTATTGTCGAGTGTTTTATTTGAGAGACTAAAACCAATTTTATGAAACCTGATTGGACCTTATTAGTGTGGCTTTAGAGCTGGTAATTCCACGACCGACCAGTTACTTACACTACGACAAATCTAACACGTACCATCTGTTTATCGATTGCAAAGCTGCATTCGACGGTCAGATACGACATAAACAATTAGATGCTATGGCTATGTATGTTATACCCTTGAAGCTGATACGACTTTGCGGGGTGACGCTGACGGAGACGAAGTCTTTATAGAAATAAAGTAAAAATCTGACAGTCACTTTCTACCAAGCGAAGCTTTAAAAAGTCAATAGTCTGTCATGCGATCTCCTTAACCTGATAATGACCATGCAGAAGGCTGCAGTAAATACGAGTCGTACCATACCGATGATATAGATATCTTTAGCCTGCGGCATGTTACTCTTTTCAAGCATTGAAAAACAGTCGGTAGTAAGGGGGCTGGTGATAAACGAGGACAAAATCAAGTTATTTGTTTCAACGAACAAATAGTCCACTCGTTTAGGACGCTGCGTGAACGTTATAAACTATAACTTTGAAGTGGCAGATGATGTCGTCTTGCCTTGGCTCTGCTGTAAAAAAAAATGCCAGCCTAGAAATCAAGAACGCTCGACGAATAAAAATCCAACCAATCAAGACACTAATCCTACCTGTTTTGCTCAACAGTGCAGAATACTAGGTAATGACATAATCGCGGCAAGATATTAGGACCTATCCCTAACGTTAACGGCGATATATGAGCTGTATAACGACATCAACGTAGTCAAGCTTGCAATAATTGGTCTCTCTCGTGCTTGTTGTCAGCAAAAAACCACTCATCCACAGACACAATGTGAAACTGTCGCGAAAACACTCTTAAACTTAGTTTTTCATTGGATTGCTCTTCGCTCAACCGACGAAATTTGTGTTCGCTCGCTTTGCTCTTGGGTTTACTCGAGACCGTTAACTTCGTAAAAACTTGGCAATCAGTCTTCTGAGCACGGCATGTATGTGTGTCGCGCGTATCGATAGACCCCAACAAACCAAAACTGTATTTAAATAGTTTGTAACTAGCTTACTACCATAAGCATTAAGCTTGCTAAACTATAGTGAAAACTGTTATGAAAGGCTTCATAACAATAGTTTAAGAAAGAAAATTGAACCCTTGCGATAATATTTCTAGTCTTTAGTATACAAAAAGCTTAGAAATCTAGCTATAGAGTAAGCTTACAGAAAAATTGTTTTCTAATTATGATTGCAATAAGCTTGTTTTTTTAGGATTTTGTAAGCTTATGGATACTATACCATGCTAAAAACTTATGGGTACAACAAAATAAGAAGTGTTTTTTATGTTTTCAAATCAATTTTCCAATTCAGGTTAGTTTTCTCAAATTAATTTGTTAAAAACATATGGATAAAGTTAATTACAAACTGTTTTTTATGTTTCAAATCCATTTTCCATAAACTTCATTCAACTGCACTCATCAAAGTACACAAGAAGACTGTGGAATCTCACAAATCATGGAAAAAGACGCGTTAAAATAACGGGACATCAATAACAAACCATTTACAAAACTATAGCGAGCATAAGTCGTTTGGAAATCATATTTACAAAACTGTTACCCTGCCAAAGTGTATAACTAGTGGTGTTGCAAATGCTGTTCCTATGTTAAGCGTTTTTAATACACCATGTAGAAAGTGTTCTTATTTTGCAAATAAATAAACCTATAATAATAATGCTTATGAAATGTTGAAGGAATTTTGTTATGATAAGCTTATTCTCCAGCATAGTTACATTTTACTTAGAGAATGGTTTGTTGGGACAAACTTACGCATACGCATACACACACTAATTGACGCCCTATCCTCTCCTCTTCACCGTTCCTCTTTAATGATTTGCCTGCGGCGAAATATCTAAGGCTACAACATAAGGCAAACGTAACATTTAAAATAAATACCTTTTTTGAGGACACTTTGCTTGCTTTGCTCACTTACCGACTCTCTGAGCGACGGACGCACGGTGGGGTAAATTCACGATCTGGGCGGCCAAAATTCGATTTCTCAAAAACCAATGTTTTTTATAATTTCCGATTGTAGGGTAAAGAGAACAAAATGCTTCACTAGATTCCGTTATTTTTTCATTCCATTTTGCTTACATTCGTTTTCTACACGCTGTTAAAGTTACTTGTTGCTAATTGTGCATTTTCTATTTTGTTGTGCTCAGGTAAAGCAACAATTTTAGCAGGCTGTGGGAAGGCGTGTGTTTAGTTTAAACATTTAAGTAAAATGGAAAATAATAAAGCAGGTTAATATTATTTAATACACTTAGCTAAATAAAATTATAATTCAAATTCATATTAGTAAAGCAGCATTGAAAAATATGGTATTTTTGTCAATTTCAATGGGTAACAAAATCGATCTATGGACAAAAAGTTATGCATCACCCCTTTTCACCCCTTCAATCTGTGATTATATATAATCTTTAACATCGTATTGTTCATATGAAAAAAAAAAAATTTTGCGGGTTTTTGCGGTTTTGTGTTTTAAAGCCATTTACCTACTGGGGAAGAATGAACTATAATTTCTGCGGTTTTACTGAACCACTTTAGTTAACATACTGGATGTCCTATATCTCTATGCATTTATAGTTAGAGGGTATCCAGACGAATAAAAAGTTATAGGGAGGTAGGCCTCTAAAATGCAACCTTGTGGAGATATATGGGAAATACTTGGAATCTTAAAATTTTTATAAAAACCATTTTTTGTATAAAAACGGTCACAACCTCTACCCTCCGAATGTTAACATATTATTATTTTTTACGTCTCACCAAGTAATATTTTACCATTCTGCTTCATAAATTTGCTTCAAATAATTTTGGCCGCCCAGATCGTGACTTTACCCCACTGTGGGACGGTTCTATTCGTATCGAGCAGTCAGTAAGAGACCGATTCATGTGTTAAGTTCAACCCGAAACCCGAGAGACAGAACACAAACGAAACGAAAAAGAGGATTGCTGTTCAGACACATATCGATTTCGTCTGATTTGTTTTTCGCAATAAAGAGGAGGGGATGGACCCTTCGGAATCTTAAGACGGAATTCTTTTCAGAACTTTTAAAGACGATTGTCCATTTGTCTGGCTGGCAGGTGGGCAGGACTCGAACTTGAGTAAACCTTCACCTTATGAAATTTGATAAATATTACTCTTATTCAAACTAAAGTTTTGGGATTGACCATAGGCATAATAGCATCACGCTTTCTGCTACCTTCCATACAAATGTCCATTCCTATGGGAATACTTATCAGTAAGTTGACCAGACTGAAATTTCTGTACTGGTTTTGGTGACATTTAGTAAAAAGAGTATACTTTTATATATATGTACATTAACAGCGTTGACCATTTCATACGATTCACAACAGGGTTAATTTTGTTCATACATTCGCTTTCCGAATACTCATACCAAGCCAACTGGATGATATACATCTGCACAAATGCTTCACACATTAAAATAAATGCACGGCCATAAAAAACGTAAACACTTTTACTCATTTATGACAATAATTCTATATATTATCTCCCCCCTTCCCCTGGCCAGTCATCAAAACCCCCCACCAGACAGACAACAAATTGTAATATATTTGATTTGATGGAAATTTCATATCAAAACACCAAAAATGTGCCAAAACCAACACGATATTGCCACAAATAGACAAAAAAAATATCGCTAAATCAGATTTGTGTGCTTTTTATGCACCTTCTCTTCTTCTTCTACGTCCTAACAGTTATCAATAGTATAGGTTTGCCAAAAGTTCAAGCAAAGTTTTTGGTTTGTATGTGTGTGCGAACAAATAAATATAAAACACATCAGATTTATCTAATAACAAATCAGACTCGTATTAAATCTAATAGAATTGGATTTATTTGGATAAACCACACAAAGACACATATTTGCAAAGACACGCAGGAATATATGAATATAACAAAAATATGGCCAATAATAAACATAAACGAATGACTGAATGTGTAAATGTTATTGTGATTGCTTTGTGTAAGAGATATTCTGGGTAGCGTATTGGTGGGGCATAGCAATCAAAGATGATATCAATGAAAACGGTATAGGTGTGTTTTATTTTACATCCCCGCTTGAGGTAAGTTGCATTAAGTAAAAGTCATTTATTGCCTTCATACTCTGATGATCACGATATTATCGTTCAAAAACTACGAGATGTTACTGCAGTCTAGTCAAGCATTAAACAGAAGAAAAAAAGGTTAAAATGTTTTTCAAGCTTGTAGTCTAGGCACATCACGCCTATTCGAAGCAACTCAAATCCAACCAACCAACACCAACATCTCCTATTAAAGTGGTACAGCAAATACACGCACAATATATGTAGCAAAAATTAATGGATTTTCGCCTAAAGATAACATGTTTTTGTTTTTAAGAGGCAACATAACCACAATACGACATCAGTCATATACTGACAATGACAAAATGAAAGAAAATAATGTCATATGTTGACAATGCCAGCAAATGTTAAAAGGACTATAACTTAAGGATATATGAAACTGATATAGATTCGAAACATCACCTTGTTGTAACGAAGGTATGAGCGGAATTTTACTGGAGGTGGCATGTATCTTGTGTCATGGAAGTGTGCGTGATCCAGGGTGCAAACATTTACTCGGATCATTACCTGATTGCAGCCAAGATGCGCTCAAAAACGCAGGTATATAATCACAAAGAAAGCAGGACTTCACGAAGCTGCAAATGCCAGAGATAGCCACTGCCAATTCTAAACAGCTCTAACATCTAATACGGCACAACACCTCTATTACTGACGTTCCCGATACACCGTGGCAGAATATGGAGCATTCCAAGGCAACCGCCGCAACAACTGTGCTTGGATATAAAAAAAAACGGCGCTCAGACGAATGAAGAATGTCGCATAGCGTCTGAATATCAGGATTCTGCTTGTAGGGCAACGCCAGGGAACGGCACAAGGAGACAAGGGCAGAGGTGAGGCAGCAAAAAAACGTTAGACCAAGGAATGGGAAAACGAGGATATAGAGAGGTACAAGGATAGGTGTGAAGCCAGAAAATTTCATCAGAAAGTAAAAGTAAAAAGCTACGGTAAAAAGCACAAGGATGTCAATTACGCAGAGTGTGCTGAATATATGGAGAGAACACTTCCTGCCACTGCTGTTCCCGGAACGCAGCGCACGTGGAGGTATCACGCCAATTGTCGACGACGGCCCACTAGCAAGCAACACCGAGGTAAGAAGAGCAATATCGTGGCTTAAATATAATAAAACAGTCGGTAGTGACGTCTTTGCGGGATGACACTGACTGACACGAAGTCTTCAGTGAAAATAGGGAAAAATATGACTGAGCTATGTTTTACCAAGCGAGGCTTTAGACAAGGACATAGTCTGTCATGCGATCTCTTTAATATCATAATGGAGATGATCATGCTGCAGTAAACAGGATTGGTACCATCTTTAACAAAAGTCATTTGCTGTTGGCGTATACCGATGGCATAGATATCATTGGCAGTGCACAGCGGGATGTTACTGCGGCCTTTCTAGTTTTCTAGACAAAACTAAGATATTTTATACAACGAATAATAAGTCTACTAGTTTGGAACTCTGCGTGTAAGTGGAGAACTATAACTTCGCCGTAAACAACAATAATAATGTCAGCCTGGAAATTAAGGGACGAGTATTGATAGCAAACCGCTGCTAATATGCGCTAAGCAAACGATCATTTGAGAAAGCATTCTCTCGAAGAACGAAGATCAGACTGTACCAGACACTGATCCTACCTGATTTGCTCAACAGCGCAGGATCCTGGGTAATGACACAAGCGCATCAATCTATTTTGGCAGTCTTCGGGACAAAATACTTCGCAAAATATTTGGAACCATCATTGGTAATGGCGAGTACCGTCGTTGAATGAACCATGAGCTGTACAACGACATCGACGTAGTCAAGCGCGTTGAAATAAACCGAATGCTCTGGCTTGGAAACGTTGTACGAATGGATGAAAATGCTTCAGCTCGAAAATTCTTCGGCAATAAAATAGATGGGAGGTCGACCAAAACTTTGTTGAATGGACCAGGTAAAAGAGCTATTATCTAAACTTGGAGTGATGAACTATCTACGGAGCGGCTAAATTCTATTGTTGCTGCCAAAGGCAAAGGTCTTCAAGTCCGGTGGCGATGTGCTGATAACGAGCATGTACCGGCTCCTACGCACGGTTTGGCTTAATGATTACAAGCCCGCTGAATGGAATCTAAGCCAATTATGTCTTGTGCTGAAAAAAGATGATCCAAGTATGTACTCCACCGACAGCGGGATCAGAATTTTACTCATCGCATATAAGGTCCTGTCTAGTGTGCTATATAAAAGACTTAAGCCAGTGTTATTCAACCTGATCGGGCGTTATCAGTGTGGCTTTAGACCTGGTAAATCAACACCTGACCAAATATTCACACTTCGACAAATTCTGGGAAAAGCCCAAGAGAATCCTAGGTCAACACATACCATCTATTCGTCGACTATAAAGCTGCCCTCGACAAACCGAACGCAGAAATTACTCGAAGCCATGGCTAAGTTTGGGGACCGGCCGTGGCATAGTGGTTAGAACACGCGACTACCATGCGGGAGATCACAGTTTCAACACCTGGTTCCAGTCATCTTAAAAGAAAAAAAAATGTGTTTCTTTCATAATCGGTTCCCCTCGAATGTTGTCAACAGCAACTTCGCAGTATTAGTGTCGAATCAATCGGCGTGTCCAGAAAGCGTGTCCCACGCGAGAAGCTATACCATACCTCATTCATGGGGTGTAAAGATAAATTAAGTTATGGCTAAGTTTGGTATTCCAGCGAAGCTGATATGCCTTTGCGGTGTGGTGTGCACGTACTATAACTCTTTGCTAATTTTTATATGGCAACACTCCACTGAACGTACACAGTACGGTCGATAACGACTGTGTGCGAAACAAGTGGAATGATAATTTCGCGATAAGGCAACCCGCCAATTTGAAGTTTTAGCAAGTGGCGTGATTTGCAGCCATTTGTAAAATCACCAGCAACAGCGACAGCAGCAGCAGTAGCAGTAAAAAGTTTTTTTTTTTTGCAAATTTCAAGTTTTTCAAAGGTTAAGTAAGCTTTTGGTTAACCCGTAGTAGGAAGCCACAAGAGGCATCCTTAACCTATACAAGTTCCAGACCAGAGTTCCAGCAAGTAAGTATTAAACACATCCACATTAGTGCACCTGTTCTCATTCCCATGGGGGTGGTTTTTTTTGTGTGTCGCGTCGTTTAGCTTTTTGCCAACCTAAGCCGGGAATAACGGCATTTAGTGAGGAGTCCCCCCACGTACCAGTGGTCACCAGCTCCAATCCGAGCGAAGGGCTGCCCCTGCAGCGACATTCCTTCCCAGCTACCGACATCATCGTGGGCAAATTGTTTGTCCACCCAGCGCAGTAGCAGCAACATCAGCAACACCTTAGTCGACGAATTGGAAGCAGGCTCCGGGACCGGACCACACCATCCGTCCCAGCACCGATCATCCGCATCACCTCATCACCTCACCCCATTTTCACCCCCATATAAAGTAAAGGTACTGTGATTATATTTTGTATGAGTAGCAGTAGGTATTCAGCGGACTGTGACAAAGACGCTCAGAGTGTTGTGCAGACCGAGGTAGTAGTGAGGTCGCAAAACCCACTTGACACGAGTTTCTCTGCGGTCTCCGCTGAGTCTTCTTTGGCCTTTGGTCATCGGCTCATGGGATCGTGGAGATCCTAATGCCAAGGGGCTTTGTGCCTTCCCACTGCTCGGTGAAAGTTACCAGCACATAACCTCAATGAGCTACATGTAAAACCATAACCCAAAATATGTATACCAGCACATAACCTCAAAGAGGTATAAAACCACAAACATTAACGGTAACCCATAATCAAAAGTATATACAACCATGCATAACCTCAAGGAGGTATATAACCACAAACATCAACGGTAAACCATAAGTAAAAATATATGCACCAATACATAACCTCAATGAGGTACATCACCACGAACATCTACGGTAAACCATAATCGAAAATATATGCGCTAATACATAACCTCAATGAGGTACATAAGCATGAACATCTACCGTAAACCATAATCGAAAATATATACCGTGGCACATAACCTCGGTTAAGTACAACAACCTATGGTCACCGTTAGCTACGCCAATGCATACATAACGACCGTTAGCGACGACCATACATAATTACGATCACCTACAGTACTACATAACCTCAGACAGATTCATCAACATCTAACCTCACATATGGGTTAGTACATATGTACATATATACTGCCACCTAGCCCTACTTCTAAAAGTGGACACCTAATCTAAATGTGAAACTAACCACAGAGTTAGAAAAGAAAAATAAGTTAAGATATATCGTCGATAATGTTTGAAATTAAGTTTGTTGAAAAGTTTTTTTTGAAAGTTTTTTTTTTGAATTAATTACATATTAAGTAATTATTTTGAATTTAAAGATTAACTAGTAATAAAGACTGTTGGACTGAGGCCAAAGACTGACGGCCAATGACTTCCCTATAACGAACCGACTTAGGACAGACGACAGGACGGTTAACTTTAAGTTTAATTGGCATGAAGCCCTAGTTATGGGATCATAATCCTAGAATTAATGTTTATATTTTATATTTTTTTTTTATTTTACTTTTAATGATTTTTGATTGCGTATTCGGCAGGTTGGCCGGAACTTTTGTACAGTAGTTAAAGTTTGCACATTTTGGTAGCTCTATATTGGGGAGCGTCCCTACGGTGAATCTTGAGCTCAAGGTTAGGGCCTTAGGGAAGAATACCAGTTGCTTTAGAGTTCTATTCTGAATTTTTTCTTTGTTGTTTTTGAGACCATATTGGTCAATATGTTCGGCCACGCGTTGTAACACGCATACAGAAATCACACTAGAGAATTATATTAAAATATATGTTTGCCCCATGAATCATGAATTAAATTTTAAGGCGAATGTTAGTTACATAAGTCATAAGGAATAAAAGTCAAAGAATTATAATGTTTTTAAACAAACAACTTTCTGTTATGGAATAGACGGTAGGGTCAGGTAAGTAGTAGGAGAGGGTAGGCTTCTTGGGGCGTCCAAATAATTACGCCCATGGACGCCATGGAGGGAGGGTAAAGAGCGGGCGGCATAACATCATCATAACATCATAAAGAGAATCCCACCCCAGAATAAAGTTGTGTGTGTACTTGTCCCTTTTTGTTGGTATAAAATTCTTTTTTTTTCAGCATAATTGAACTTCGGGCTCCCATTCACAAATGACACATGGTCTAACACCTGACCAACAGCTGGTGTGATTTATGTGTACGCGAGTGAGACGTCAGCGCGTTGGCAAGGACCACCCCGTCCGGCGAGATATAGCCCGGCATAAGCGAGCACACCAGCGCCGCCTCCGACCTGACACAAAGTGGAAACCTTCCTCCGGTGCCACTCAACCCCTCGGCGAAGGTAGTTCTTTTCGGTTTTCAATATTCTCAAAACTCGGCCAGTACATAATGGCGCCCAACGTGGGGCCCGAAGTTCAAACCTTTCTTTTTTATTTAGTTTCAGTTTAGTATAGGTGATTTGGTAATATGTAAACTTAGCGTAAGTCCCGTTAGGTTAACCAGAACAGAAATTTCAGTCAGTTAAACTGACTGATAAATACCATCACCCAATATAATATATTGTTTAAGTCTTGAGTTATTGAAAATAATCGATTTGTAATTAAAACCAGTTAGAAAGTTTCAGTCGGGCAACCCGACTTACATTTACCCTTACCCTCAGTAAAACAAATAATTTTCTATTTTATTGATATTGTTACTCGATTTCGAAAGTGGGCGGAGTGGTACATTTATATGGGAGGTACGTGAAGGGGTGTGTTTAGGCTCCAGATTTATTCTCCATAACTTTATCCTGTTATAGCTTTACTAAATACAGAATTTGCGCACGATTGCGTTGGGTGTACTGATATTATTACTACATCCCAAAAGTGGGCGGAAAGGTACATTTGTATGGGAGGTACCATAAGGGGCGTGTCTAGACTTCCAATTTTTTCTCCAAAACTTTGTCCTGTTATAATATAACAAAATACAGAATTTGGGCACGATCGTGTCGAGTGTATTGATATTATTACCCTATTTCTAAAGTGGGCGGAGTGGTACATTTGTATGGGAGGTACCAGAAGGGGCGTGTCTAGACTTCCAGATTTTTTCTCCAAAACTTAATCCTGCTTAAACTTTACCAAATACAGAATTTGGGCACGATCGTCAGGTCTCGTTAGGTCTTTTAATAATATTAATCGATTTCTAAAGTGGGCGGTACCAGATGTGTATGGGAGGTACCAGACGGGGCGTGAATAGACTTCCAATTTTTTTCTCTAAAACTTTATCTTGTTATAGCTTTACTCAAAATAGAATTTGGGTACGATCACGTTTAATTTATTGATATTATTTCTCCATCTCTATAGTGGGCGGAAAGGTAGATTTGTATGGGAGGTACCAGAAGGGGCGTGGCTAGGCTTTCAAAATTTTTTTTCAAAACTTTATCCTGTTATAGCTTTACTAAATACAGAATTTGGGGACGATCCCTTAGGGTGTGTTGATATTATTACTCGATTTCTAAAGTGGGCGGAATGATGTATTTGTATGGGAGGTACCAGAAGGGGCGGGGCCATGTAGCCCATTTGCAATACCGTAAGTAGTTTTGAGAAAATAATAACTCGTGCAAAATTTCAAAACATTTGGTTGCGTCTTTCGAAAGTTATCGTGCGAACCAGCCGGACAGCCACCCGACAGACAGACAGACAGACAGACAGACAGACGGACATGGCTCAAACGACTTAAAAAGTCATGAATCGAATTTGGTTCAAAGAAACCTAGGGTCTAAAGTCACTCCTTCTATGTGTTACACTTTTGGGTCGTATCAAATGATATATACCTTCATCCCTACGGGTGATGGTATAATAAGAGTCCCAAACGCGTAGCGACGTTAATGTTTCATGTTAGCTAATCGTCTTTCGAGTTTTTTTTTGTATTTTTGTTTGTTTTGTTTTAGAAGTCTTGTGATTGTCTCGCGTACAACACAATTGCTCTAAGACAGGGAAATAAAGTGCGACTTTTAGCTTTTTATTTAATTTATTTTTAGTTTCAATAGCCCAAGCATGTAGTTTCTGCGTTCATCTCTACTTGCACGTAAGTCCCGAAAAGTGTGACACGGTCACCATCGCGTTGCGACGGGCAAGGAAAGTTAACGACAGGATGAAATGTCCTCATATTTAACAAATAAATTTTTTTTAGTTAACGTTTCCATATAAATTTTATTTTAATTATCAATATGCATTTTAAAGTTAAATTCGATTCGGTTAATTATACCATCACCCTTAGGGATGAGGGTATATATCATTTGATACGAAAAAAAGTGTAACGCATTAAAGGAGACGAGTTAGACCCCAAGTATCTTAAGACCAAATTCGTTTCAGAACTTTTTAAGAAAAATGAGCTATGTCCGTCTGTCTGGCTGGCTGGCTGGCTGGCTGGATGGCTGGTCAGCAGGATAACTCGAGTAAACCTTAACGGATCGGTATGAAAATTTACCAGTATCAATATTTTTCAAAACGAACTAATGGGATTGTAAATGGGCTGAATAGCCCCACCCCTTCTGGTACCTCCCATACAAAATTACCTATTTTTGGAATATTAATATTTCTTCCATAACTTCCAAACGGACAACCGGAGGATGTTTGAATTTGGTCAGTTTATTTATCTTGCAAAAGTAGACAAACCCTAAGAAAACCGAAACCTTTGCCCCACCCATTCTGGTACCTCCCATACAAATGACCGAATTGACCCTTATAGTTTTACATACATATCTTTTTTGCAAGTAAACTGAGAACACTCAAATTTTGCGTATGATGTTTGCTTATAAATATTAGACTCAGGTATGAATATGGACTATATCGGTTCACGCCTTCTGGTACCTCCCATACAAATTGACCTCTTTTTGGAAATTATATATTTCTCCAATAACTTCCAAACGGACTCTTGGGGGGTAATGAAAATTGGTCGATTAATTTATGTTATTATAGGAGGCAAAACCCTAGAAAACCTAACTATTTGACGCACCCCTTCTGGTACCTCCCATACAAATGACCGAACTCACCCCCATAATATTACAAACATATCTTTTTTCTAAGTACACTGAATTCAGTCAAATTATGAGTAATTTGTACGCTTATGAAAATATGAATCAGGAGTGAATATGGACTATATCGGGTCACCCCTTCTGGTACCTCCCATACAAAATTACCTATTTTTGGAAAATTAATAATTCACCCATAACTTCCAAACGGACATTTGAGGGGTAATGAAAATTAGTCGGTTAATTTAGAATTAATTCAGAAAATCTAACTATTTGACACACCCCTTCTGGTACCTCCCACACAAAGGACCGAACTCACCCCTATAGTCTTACATACATATCTTTTTTTGTAAGTGCACTGAATTCAGTCAAATTATTCGTAAGTTGTACGTATGAAAATTTGAGTTAGGAATGAATAAGGACTGTATCGGTTCACCCCTTTTGGTACCCCCTATCAAAATTATTTTTTTTTGAAAAATTTATATTTCTCACATAAATTCCAAACCGGCACCTATACCCTCTACACAAATAAGTAAAGTTTTGGACGATTTTGCACCACAAGCAGGGGAAAAAATATACATAAGTAATTTTATTTTAATTAAAAATCTATTCATTTCAATAACTCAAGACTTCAACAATATCTTATATTGGGTGATGGTATTTATCAGTCAGTTTACCTGACTGAAATTTCTGTACTGGTTTTTAGTTTTCATTTATCACGAAATATTGGAGTGAGTCACGCAGGATGTGAGCCGATAGAGGCGAGACCTATGTTTGCCCCCAAATTTTCGTTTTAGTTCAGTTTTTTTTTGTTTTGACACACACACACTTATTTTTATTTTGGAATTTTCTTTTTATGGGGAAAGTACTTAATTTTAAGTTTAGTTTTAGTTTTTACCTCTCCTACTACTACCTACCGTATATAAGAGTGAGTTTTGCATTCAAGACTTCCTTTTTTTTTTTTGTATTTTGAGTTTTAAGTTTTCGCTTTCGGAGACGATTTCGAAAGTTAATTCGGTTTTGATTTTGGCATATAATATTAAGTTTTGTTTTGGTTTATCGAAGACGACTTCGAATACTTAATTACCATTTCAAGTAGTTAGTAGATATTTTACTTTTATATTTACCTTACATTTACTATTATTATAACACTTCTTTACAGCTTTTCTGTGGTCCTGTCTCTACCTTAAGTGGGGGCAGTGAAAATTTGCTTGTTTTGAATTTCTAAATTTAGTCATTAGTATAGTTTAGGTTACGATTGTCACACAATCGTATCTTTTACCCTGAATTTTTAGATTAGATAGATTAGTTCTTTAAGTTTTTTTTTTGAATTCACATGGTGAATACCCGGTCCCAGTCCGCAAATATGAACCCGGGTGATGCATATCAAGCATTAGGCCCGGCGGGTAGCCGCTCAGCGGTCACGACTACTACTGCATCTTTACCTACGATTGTTACGACAACTACAGTGGCGACTTCTAGACATGAAACATCACTCATTGAGCTAGATGGTGATGAGCAGAACCGATCCTTTGCAAGCAGTATGACAATACCGTCACCGGAATATAGCAGCCTAACCGCGAGAGGAGTACAGGCAGCATTTCGAGCGAATCCCGTGGATCCGAGTCAGGGGATGGGGGATGTTCGTGATGGTCATTTACAGGAGATTGTGGAAGCCACCGTTAGTCGATTGATCCCAGCGATTGTAGAGGCAACGAGGCGTTCGTTATCGGGCAGTGTTAGGTCAACCGGAGTGGTGCAAGGACCGCAGTTACCTCCATTAGTAGCAGCTCCACAACTTTATGTCCCCGCAGTATCAGGAATTCAACGAGGATCTCAGCCAGTTTCTGTGCCACCAGTAATTCCAGCACCAGTGATTTTTACCAGGACAACAGTAAACACCCAACCTATGGCGAGCGCAGCGGAATTAATTTATTCGCAGGCGCCGATGGTCGTTCCCGTGTCTGGAGTTCCAGGTCCACAGCAGCAGTCGAGACAAAACGTGCAGTTTCCGCCCACTCAAGCACATCAAGCCAATGTCGATCCGAATTTTAATTTTCAAACCCAGAATAGAAATTATATTCCGCGCGAACACCCTCGGGCGTATATACCGGAAAGGGAGTTCTTAAATGAAGCGTTGCTATTTAGTCCACATTCAAGTTCGCGTCGTGTCGACTTGTCAAAATGGGGCATCAAATTTGATGGCACCACTAAGACAATGAATGTCCAAGATTTTATTTTTCGCGTCGGTGAGCTACGTTTAGACTACGAGTGTAGCGAATTAGATTTGTTAAAAGGTTTACACCATTTGCTCGATGGTCCAGCACTCGAATGGTACTGGAGCCACCGAAAGTTAACACCAGTGATCACCTGGGATAGTTTGGAGCGAGCCTTGCTTGCGCAGTATACCCGGTTCGAGAGTGACTTTCACGCCCAGAGCAGAATTCTCAACCGGAGGCAGCAGCAACAGGAGACGTTCGAGGAATTTTTCAACGTCATACTGAAGCTGCGAAACCAACAACAAGTGCCCTACTCTGAACTACAGCTGGTCGAGATAATGAGAGGGAATCTAAAGCCATCGCTGGCCCAAATGTTGTTCCCTATCAAAGTATATTCGTTGACCGAATTCTGCCGCGAGGTCAAACGCGCAGAAAGCGTGCTGGCCATGCAAAGGCATCAAATGCCCATGCGCCCGCAATACCCTCAACGGGTAAATGAGATGTGTATAGAAGACGAAAATCTTGCAGAGCCTGAGCAGAAGCCGGAGATAGACGCGTTGCGGTCTCCTGAGCATTATGTCTGCTGGAACTGTAAGTTAACTGGCCATACTTTTAGAGACTGTCCATCACCCATCCGTAGAATTTTCTGCTTCCGATGTGGGAAGGATGGTACAGTAACTCCCAATTGTCCCAAGTGCCAGGGAAACCTGACGCGGAACCCGTCTCAAACTGGGGAGGCGAGGTCCACTCAAGTATAAGCCCAGCTCTTGAGACAAAAAACCCAGATATGACAAATATTAACCCAGCCATTACAATACCGAATCCCGAGCCCATAGTACCGAAAATACAGGTCCTATCGAACCGCGATAGAGAGGATGATCGTCTACCCTCAACTCCAAGATTGCGCGATTTAAAGCCTTTGCACCAAAGAGTCAAAGAATATCGCGAAGCAAGGCTGCGAATCTTTGGAGAGGCGTCTAGTAGGATCAAGAGGGCCAGGGATAGGTATAAAAGACGACATCGGATTAGGAAGGAAATCGCGTCGGCTTCTATTTTCGAAGGTGAAGACGACCGGTTATACTCCACTATTAAAATTAATGGTCATGCAATTCTTGGATTGCTTGATAGTGGAGCCACCGTTACCTGCTTGGGTCGCGGCTGTCTTGAGTTCGTTGAGAAGACAGGGCTGACGATCCATCCATATGGGTCGCCCATAAAGACAGCCGACGGTACAGAACACCCTATAGTAGGTAGAGTCCGAACCCCAGTTCAATTTCGAAATCAGTCACACGAGGTAACCTTCTATCTAGTACCTTCGCTAGAGAGGGCCTTGTACCTTGGGGTTGACTTTATGAAGGCTTTCAAGTTGTTTGCGAACTTAGATAGTTTGACCACTCAAGGGGTAGATCTCTGCGAAGAGACCAGTAGCCCAGAAGAAGTCAACTCACATTCACTATCTGCGCAACAACAAAGAGAGCTGGATGAAGTCATCCACACCTTCCCGTGCTATACCAAAAAGGGTCTGGGGAAGACACATTTAGAGACCCATTTGATAGATACTCGGGATGCGGTGCCTGTCTCTGCTTGCCAAACTGTGCGGTTGTCGTTATGGATCTTCCACCAAACACTCTTTGCGCGAAGTGTTTTAAATCCTTAAAATCTAAGTATATTGTCTGCCACTTATGCAGAGCAAAACACCACTTTATTTGTGCTAAAATTGAGGATAAATGGTGTGAAGCATTTAACAATTCCAACATTGTTTTCAATTGCAATGATTGTTTAAGTGTAACATCTAACTTAATCTCACACATCGCTGCTTTGTCTAATGAGATAAGAGAGCTTAAGCAGACGATAAACTCTTCTGTGAGCAAAGAGCTGCTAGAGTTACGACAGCAGTTCAATGACATGTCGAAAAACTTTGAGAAACCGAAAGATAAACCGCGAAATGAGAAAACTAATGTTTCGCGCCGTCGTGCAAATGTTGTTGCAGAACGCAACGTTGTTCTTGCAGATCTTAACTCAAATGCCCAAGCTGTAGCTGAAACATCAACAACAACTAATAATCAACCGTTTTTGTCTGCTGCTTCGTCCGTCACATCAGTGCACACACTTGGGTCTGATGCTGTCGCGAGCGAAGCCAACGTGTTTGAAGCTAACATGCAACCATTGAGAAATGAGTCTGATTGGGTTAGCGTGCAGAGGCGTAGGCGTAAGAAGGGGCCTGTAGTTTACGGAGTAAATGCGGCTGCTACTGATCTTGATGTGGTTGTCCAAAAGAAGTGGATCCACATTTCTTCTTTTAAACCGACTGTCTCGGCGGAACAAATTATGGCATATATTGAAAGAAATTCGGAAATTGGCAAACACCATCTGGAGTGTTACAAGCTTGTGAAGAAAGATGCTAATATTGATAATTTGAAACGAGTTAATTTCAAATTGGGTGTAACCCCATGTTTTTATAAAGATGTTACTAGCCCTGAGCTTTGGCCTACGGACATCAGGGTTCGTCCCTTTGTAAATTTTCAAAGGAGAGCTGTAGTAGAAGAGCGGCGTTAGCTAGTACAAATAATGGTCTAAAAATTTATTACCAAAATTTGTCAGGTATGCGTACCAAATCAAAAAATGTTTTTGATTTTTCGTCACAATGTGAATTTGATGTCATTGTGTTGGTGGAATCATGGCTAAATGCAGATTTTTATGATGCTGAATTTTTCGATACTCATCTTTTTAATGTCTATCGTAAGGATAGAAATGCTGATCTTACTGGGTGTTCTCGTGGTGGCGGAGTCTTAGTTGCTGTTAGTAGCCGATTTAAGTCAACGCTGTGCACAATTGATGATAATTATGGTTTGTTGGATCAACTTATTTTATCAATTTCTGGTGAAAATATTGTTTTATTGTTATGTGTATCTTATATACCTCCGGGTAGTCCAGATAGTATTTATTTTAAGCATATCTCAAATATTTCTTTGCTGAGTGATAACTTGGCATTAAACTCTCGCATCTGTGTTATGGGTGATTTTAATCTTAAAGATGTTTTGTGGTCCAAATTTGATCTTGATTCTCATTTATCGCCAAGTAATGTCAACAGAGAGCATGAAATTGCTTGCATTGATACTTTGTTGAGTTTAAACCTAGTACAAATTAATCACATTGCTAACCGTTTAAATCGTTTTTTGGATCTTGTATTCGTTCCGTATGATTGTAATTTCACAGTGTGCGAGTGTTTACTGCCAATTTCTCCTGCTAATATTTATCATAAGCCATTAGCCATTGAGTTAAACTCTTATTCATTTTTTAAATTTGCTCCATCTATAACTTCTTTTGATTTTAATTTTACTGTATGTAATTTTGATTTGCTTAATTCAATATTCGCGTGTATTAATTGGACTACAGTGTTTGATGGGCAACAGACGGAAAGTTGCTACAAAAAATTTTTAGATGCAGTTTTAGATGTATGCAGGAATAATATACCGCTAAAGAAACCCAAGCCTTATAAGCTGCCATGGTATACAAGGGGGCTTAAAAAGCTTAAAAACTTGCGCAACAAGTTTTATAAACGTTTTGTCGAATCCGGTGAGCAAGAAAGCGAAGCTAATTTTATTTTTTATCAACGAGAATTTAATTGTCTAAATAAATTTCTTTATCAGCAATTCATTCTCAGTAAGGAACGTGAAATTAAAAATAATCCAAAATCATTTTGGACTTTTATTAAATCAAAAAAGCAGTCTTTAGATATCCCATCTACAGTTATGTATAATGGCAGAGTTTCTAAATCTTATGATGATGTCGTTAATATGTTTGCTGATTTTTTTAAATCTAATTTTGAACCAGCTAATGATAATTTTTCTTCATCAGCTGACTCTTGCTCTTCTCTAAATGTTGGTCATATGGCAATTTCCGAAGATGATGTTTTAAGTGCGATAATAGGCACCAAAAATGGTTTCAAGCCCGACATTGACGGTTTGTGTGCTCACTTCTTAAAAAAATGTGCTGCTACTATGGCTTTTCCATTAACGTATATATTCAATTTATCTCTTAGGGAAGGTATTTTTATTGAATGCTGGAAATCGGCATTAATAACACCTGTCTTAAAAAGTGGACGAAGAGATGATGTAACCTGTTATAGACCAATATCCAAGTTATCATGTGTGTCAAAAGTCTTCGAGCATATTATTTTCAAAAAATTGTTTTTTCTTACTAAAGCCTTGATTTCGCCAAATCAACATGGATTTTTTTCTGGAAGATCCACTACGACGAATTTAATTGTATTCAGTGAGTATGTCTTAACCACTTTAGAAAAGGGTGGCCAAGTTGAGTCAATTTACACTGACTTCTCAAAAGCATTTGATAAGTTGTCGCACAGCATTCTTTTGTCAAAGTTGCAACAATTGGGTCTGCATTCGACTTTCCTTTTATGGATAAAGTCTTACTTAAAGGTTAGAGTTTGTAAAGTCAGAATTGGTAAATATGATTCGAGGCCATATGCACAAACTTCGGGTGTGCCTCAAGGTAGTATATTAGGGCCATTGCTTTTTAATTTATTTATTAACGACATTGCGACTTGTTTTATGAAGTCGAAGTTTCTTTTGTACGCTGATGATTTAAAAATATTTTACAAAGTAGATTCTGTAGGTGATGTTTTACATCTACAATCTGACTTGAACAATTTGCTTGAATGGTGTAATAATAATAATCTCCATTTAAATCTTTCAAAATGTTTTCATATTTCGTTTTTCAGATCCCTAAATCCAATTCAGTGCCATTTTAAAATTGGCAATCATAGTTTGGAAAAAATTCATTCCACACTTGATCTTGGTGTAATGTTTGATTCATATATGTCTTTTATTCCGCATATTGATTACATTATTCCAAAAGCGTACAAAATGCTTGCATTTCTTAGACGAAATTGTTCCGAATTTTCGGACCCTTATACTCTAAAGTTAGTATACACAGCGTTTGTAAGATCTAAATTAGAATATGCGTCAGTGGTTTGGAGTCCACATTGTAGCACTCATATCTCTCGTATTGAACGAGTTCAAAAAAAGTTTGTTAAATTTGCTCTCAGATCGTTTAGCTTTGTTGAGCCTACGCCTTACATGTCAAAATGTTTGTTGCTAGGTTTGCAAAGTTTGGAGTATCGGAGAAAATTTCAATCTACTCTGTTAATTTTTGATTTAATAAATAATTCTATTGATTGTCCTGAACTGCTTTCATTGATTCCATTTTATGTTCCTCCGAGAAATTTAAGATTTATTAATATTTTTAATATTCCAAACCATCATACTAATTATGCTCTCAACAGTCCGTTAACCCGTGCTTTTTCTTTATTAAATAAAATCAACTTAAGTCAACAAAAAGAGTTTCAACAATGTATTGAATTTTGCATTACAAAAGACTGCTTTAAATTATTTCTTAGTGCTTATCTTAAGTAACTTGAAATTTAATATACTTGTTTATAATATAAGTATTTATGTTATGTTTTTTAATTTAGTCATAGTCTGTAAGGAAAATGTATTTCCATAGACTGAAACAAATAAAATGAAAATGAAATGTTAAGGACCGACATTACCCGGTATCCCCAACCGTACAGAAACTAATGTACGCGGAGTTGGATCGTATGTTAGACCTTGGAGTTATAGAGCAGAGCGAAAGTCCCTGGAGTCATCCAGTAACTTTAGTGCGAAAGGGTGAAAAGAATCGCCTATGCTTGGATGCACGTAAGCTCAATGTTCTAACGGTCAAAGATGCATACCCACTTCCGCACATTGAGGGCTTGCTGAGTCGGTTGGGAGATACCCATTACATATCTAGTGTGGATCTCAAAGATGCCTTCTGGCAGATACCCTTGGACGTAGCGAGTCGTGAGAAAACGGCGTTCACAGTGCCGGGGCGACCGCTCTACCATTTTACTGTCATGCCCTTTGGGTTGTGTAACGCGGCCCAAAGGTTATGTCGGTTAATGGATAGAGTGATTCCCTCAGCGCTGCGAGATAGTCTTCGTCTATCTAGACGATTTGTTGGTAGTGTCACCTGATTTCGACACTCATGTCGATTTGTTAAGCCAAGTAGCCAGGTGCCTTGAACAAGCAGGTCTCACAATAAATGTGAGCAAGTCAAAGTTCTGCTTTCGAGAACTAAGGTACCTGGGCTACATTGTTGGTGGAGGTCAGGTCAAGCCGGACCCTGGTAAGGTGGACACTATCATCAAGTATACGTATCCGAAGACTGCGAGGCAAGTCAGGAGTTTTATGGGAGCCACAGGGTGGTATCGTAAATTCATTGCGGATTACGCTACCATTGCAGCGCCGATTTTCGATACCCTCAAAAAAGGCAAATCCTTTACCGACGAAGCCAAAGCAGCCTTCGATAAGTTGAAACAGGCACTGGTTACTAGTCCTGTGTTAATACACCCTGACTTCGGCAAGCGCTTCTTCATCCAGTGCGATGCGTCCGATGTAGGGATTGGTGGAGTTCTCTTTCAAAAAGATTTTTCTGGAGAAGAACACCCAATCGCTTATTTTTCGCACAAACTAACATCGGCGCAACGAAATTACTCTGTAACGGAGAGAGAGTGCTTGGCTGTTGTTATGGCGGTGAAGAAATATCGACCTTTCGTCGAACTTATGCCCTTCACGGTCATTACCGACCACAGTAGCCTTAAGTGGCTTATGTCGCATCGGGATCTTAGCGGTCGTTTAGCCCGTTGGAGTCTCCACCTGCAAGCTTTCGATTTTACCATAGAGCATAGGCAGGGGAAACTTAATGTAGTACCCGATACCCTATCGCGATATGAGATGGCAGAAATTTCGACGGAGTTAGATAACTTAATAGATCTCGGCGACGAGGCATTTAAGTCCGACGAGTATTTGGACTTAATTAAGTCAATAGAAGAAAACTCGGGTTCTCTTCCAGACTTAAAGATTGTTGACGGCTTTGTATACAAGAGGATGGTACCTTACGAAGGGATACCCTTCAATGATGACTTCGCCTGGAAGCTGTGGATTCCACCAGCTTTGACCCAGGGCATCATTAAGAAGTCTCATGACCCGCCACAATCTTCGCATGGAGGTTTTTATAAAACTCTGAGGAGAATCCGGGAGTTTTTCTATTGGCCTAATCAAAGAGTCCAAGTACGTCAATATGTGCAGGCCTGTAAGACGTGTAAAGAGACTAAGCCGGCCAATTCTACTTTACGACCACCTATGGGGAAGGAGAATCAATCGGAGCGCCCTTTCCAGCGCATATTCATTGATTTTCTTGGGCCTTACCCCAGGTCTAGGTGTGGCAACGCTTATATATTTATTGTACTAGACCACTTAACAAAGTATGTGCTACTTAAAGCAATGCCCAAGGCTAGTAGCAAGGCGGTCATTAAGTTTTTAATAGCCGAAGTCTTCCACAAGTTCGGGACACCCGAAACCATAGTGTCGGACAACGGGAAGCAGTTCGTTAGTAAGGAGTTTGCTGACATGGCGAAAAATTTTGGGGTCCAACATTTCAGGACAGCCACCCATTCGCCACAAGCAAATGCGTCTGAGCGGGTGAATCAGTCGATACTGGCAGCGATTAGAACGTACTTGCAGGATGATCACCGAGAATGGGATACTCATTTGTCCGAAATCGAGTGTTCTCTAAGGTCGTCAGTCCACAGTTCGATTGGTGTCACGCCGTATTTCGCTCTGTTCGGCATGAACATGATAACTCATGGCAGCCTATATAAACTGGCTAGGAAACTTCAGGTTCTCGGAGAGCCTGAACTGAACCTCATTCCTAAGACAGCTACCATGGAGTTAATGCGAACAAAAATCCGCGAAAACTTACATAGCGCGTTCGTTAGAAACGAGAAGACATATAATTTACGGTGTAGACGTGTGAAGTTCGTACCAGGCCAAGAAGTTTATCGGCGTAATTTCCAGCAAAGCGACTTCAAGAACAATTTCAACGCTAAATTAGCACACAAGTTCTTGCGTTGTCGAATAGTAAAACCAGTCGGAAACAGCCTGTACGAGGTTGAAGACCTTCAAGGCAAACCGTTAGGTATTTTCCACGGCAAAGATCTCAAGCAATAGCCATACTGGTACGGTCGGCATAAGATTAGGTAGCCGCGTAAATGCGTCTGAAACTTTCGGTTTTTTTTTTAGAATAATTTTCGGTTGCGTTTTTGAAGTAACGGCTATGTCGATATCGGGTTATAAATTTTGTCAGACAGCAGAAACTAAGACTTGTGCGATAACTAAACCGTAATAGTCATCGGACAGTTGACCCGGACATGCGGTTGAACTCAGTTTGTTACGTACGCAGGGTAAGACTGGACTGGTATATATTTATTTATATACTTGGTTTATTTCTGATGTCATATTGCTAGTTAATTTGGGTTAATAATATTTTACTTTGGTTACAGCAAATCGCAAGTTTTCCGCTCACGTCGGATAGGAACTCAAAATTCCAATGTCGGACGAGGGGGCTTGCCCCATTTGCTTGATGCAGCTTGGGGAGACAGGGGGGCGGTGCTTTGCGACCAGCTGTGGACACCTCTTTCACGAGGAGTGCCTGATGCGCTGGCGGGCCACAAAGCGCGAATGCCCGGTGTGTCGTACTATGAATGTCTCAGTGACTCGGCTATTCCACAATTTTCGCCAGTCCGAGACGCAGGTGTATCGCACTGAAATCAATGAGCTGGAGGCAGAGGTCCGACGCTTAAAGGAGGCAAACCGAGTGCAAGCGGAGCAACATGAGCAGGAGACAAAAGGGCTCACCACCCAAATGCACCAGTGGCGAGTGCAGTGGGTGCTCGCGAACCGCGCAACGGATAACTTGCGTAAAGTCTTACTGGAGAAAGAGGGAGAACCGGGCGAGGTTGAGCTTTTGCGCCGCAAAAACGCCGAGTTGGAGCGTCAACGGGACAAGGTGCTAGAAGAGTTTGCAGCTTTCCGCAGAACCCGTCAGGATGAGCAGGCGCGCGACGGACCCAGTGTCTTAGGCGGGCAAAAAGTCTCCATCCGTAATCTTACCCCGGATATGGTAGCAGAGCCGCAAGCATTCTTACATTACTTGCTTGGACACCTCAACGTACAAACACCCATCGACCAGTACGTAATTGAGCTATGCTCCGAATTGGTGGCGAAACCCGGACTACACCAGATGACAGTGCGATGCCGAGATGCCGATGCGAAGTTGGAAGTGCTGACAAAGTTCCCTGCACTCAAGGGCGCTGATGATGAAACCTTGCGCCGTATCGACATCAGGGATAGCCAAGCAGTCACCGCTTTCTACCAGTGGACAAATCAGTATATCCTGGGCAAAAAGGGTGTCAAGATCTCACGACTCCAACAGGACCAAGTTGTCATACAGCTCACCGGCGACAACCGGTGGCGAGAGCTGGAGAGCGAGGGGCAGCTCATAGCAATAGCGCGGGAGATCGAACGCAAGCTGCAGGAGAAGAGAGCTCGTGCTCCATAAGGAACAGAAGGTGGACAGAAATGAAAGCACTCGTGGTAAAATGTGAAACCACCACCACCAGACCCAATGAATAAGGAGGAAAACAACACCTAAGGATTTCTACCGGACCTTGCGAGGCTATAGGTGAGCGAATTGAAGCGTACCCCACTGAGCTGCAAGATATGGTGTAGACATTAGTCTGCGTCCTCTATCGAAGCGTTCATGAGTACGTGGAGAGGAGCAAGCTGGACGCTTAGCATGGAAAGGCAGATTTCCCTCCCATCCTTCAACAAGGATGTCATCAGGATGGTTGGGTTTGTGGTGTGCACGTACTATAACTCTTTGCTAATTTTTATATGGCAACACTCCACTGAACGTACACAGTACGGTCGATAACGACTGTGTGCGAAACAAGTGGAATGATAATTTCGCGATAAGGCAACCCGCCAATTTGAAGTTTTAGCAAGTGGCGTGATTTGCAGCCATTTGTAAAATCACCAGCAACAGCGACAGCAGCAGCAGTAGCAGTAAAAAGTTTTTTTTTTGCAAATTTCAAGTTTTTCAAAGGTTAAGTAAGCTTTTGGTTAACCCGTAGTAGGAAGCCACAAGAGGCATCCTTAACCTATACAAGTTCCAGACCAGAGTTCCAGCAAGTAAGTATTAAACACATCCACATTAGTGCACCTGTTCTCATTCCCATGGGGGTGGTTTTTTTTGTGTGTCGCGTCGTTTAGCTTTTTGCCAACCTAAGCCGGGAATAACGGCATTTAGTGAGGAGTCCCCCCACGTACCAGTGGTCACCAGCTCCAATCCGAGCGAAGGGCTGCCCCTGCAGCGACATTCCTTCCCAGCTACCGACATCATCGTGGGCGAATTGTTTGTCCACCCAGCGCAGTAGCAGCAACATCAGCAACACCTTAGTCGACGAATTGGAAGCAGGCTCCGGGACCGGACCACACCATCCGTCCCAGCACCGATCATCCGCATCACCTCATCACCTCACCCCATTTTCACCCCCATATAAAGTAAAGGTACTGTGATTATATTTTGTATGAGTAGCAGTAGGTATTCAGCGGACTGTGACACAGACGCTCAGAGTGTTGTGCAGACCGAGGTAGTAGTGAGGTCGCAAAACCCACTTGACACGAGTTTCTCTGCGGTCTCCGCTGAGTCTTCTTTGGCCTTTGGTCATCGGCTCATAGGATCGTGGAGATCCTAATGCCAAGGGGCTTTGTGCCTTCCCACTGCTCGGTGAAAGTTACCAGCACATAACCTCAATGAGCTACATGTAAAACCATAACCCAAAATATGTATACCAGCACATAACCTCAAAGAGGTATAAAACCACAAACATTAACGGTAACCCATAATCAAAAGTATATACAACCATGCATAACCTCAAGGAGGTATATAACCACAAACATCAACGGTAAACCATAAGTAAAAATATATGCACCAATACATAACCTCAATGAGGTACATCACCACGAACATCTACGGTAAACCATAATCGAAAATATATGCGCTAATACATAACCTCAATGAGGTACATAAGCATGAACATCTACCGTAAACCATAATCGAAAATATATACCGTGGCACATAACCTCGGTTAAGTACAACAACCTATGGTCACCGTTAGCTACGCCAATGCATACATAACGACCGTTAGCGACGACCATACATAATTACGATCACCTACAGTACTACATAACCTCAGACAGATTCATCAACATCTAACCTCACATATGGGTTAGTACATATGTACATATATACTGCCACCTAGCCCTACTTCTAAAAGTGGACACCTAATCTAAATGTGAAACTAACCACAGAGTTAGAAAAGAAAAATAAGTTAAGATATATCGTCGATAATGTTTGAAATTAAGTTTGTTGAAAAGTTTTTTTTGAAAGTTTTTTTTTTGAATTAATTACATATTAAGTAATTATTTTGAATTTAAAGATTAACTAGTAATAAAGACTGTTGGACTGAGGCCAAAGACTGACGGCCAATGACTTCCCTATAACGAACCGACTTAGGACAGACGACAGGACGGTTAACTTTAAGTTTAATTGGCATGAAGCCCTAGTTATGGGAATTAATGTTTATATTTTATATTTTTTTTTTATTTTACTTTTAATGATTTTTGATTGCGTATTCGGCAGGTTGGCCGGAACTTTTGTACAGTAGTTAAAGTTTGCACATTTTGGTAGCTCTATATTGGGGAGCGTCCCTACGGTGAATCTTGAGCTCAAGGTTAGGGCCTTAGGGAAGAATACCAGTTGCTTTAGAGTTCTATTCTGAATTTTTTCTTTGTTGTTTTTGAGACCATATTGGTCAATATGTTCGGCCACGCGTTGTAACACGCATACAGAAATCACACTAGAGAATTATATTAAAATATATGTTTGCCCCATGAATAAGGCTCGTATCTGTACTGTTTTTCGCAGTACTGTACTGTTTTTCGACATCAAAAACTGCGTACTGCTTTTCTCCCTCAAAGTACTGTTTTTTGATACATAATAGAAATAAATATAAACGGCGAACAGCGAATTCATGCAATAAAATTTTTTACTTCAAAAATAAGCTCGAAGAAACACTAAAAATTATTTTTTACCCCCAGCTGTAGTAGCATTTTCGATAATTTTACCTGATTTGATTTGAATGCTTTTATACTAATGAAATGAAGTCGAAGCTGTTATGAACAAGTTAAGCGAATACAATTTGTACAATGCCAATGAAAATGAGGTATATTTAAATATATCAAAAACGAGCGACAAAATTATGCAATGAAGAGAAGGCAATCTTTCGAATATGGATCGGTGGGTAGAGATATTCATTCATCTCAATAATGCTGATTGCGAATTCAAAGAAATGGCCACGATCATTGAATATATTGTATATTTGCCAGGAACTTCATTGAACAGGAACAACATTGAAGGCGAATCTGACCGTCAAATGTAATATGAAGTACAAATGCGTTGATTTCTACAATTTTTGATTGATTCATTGCTTATTGAAATTGCTTTAAACGACAAATACAAAACAACCACAAAAGTTAATTCTGGAAATGATTGTTAATTTTTTTACATATTGAATAAAATATATACTATGCTATGTAAATATGTACTGCGAAAAGTACTGTTTTTCCAAATCGATGTACTGCTTTTTTAAAAAATTTCAGTGAAATGTACTGTTTTTTTTGAATCATGAATTAAATTTTAAGGCGAATGTTAGTTATATAAGTCATAAGGAATAAAAGTCAAAGAATTATAATGTTTTTAAACAAACAACTTTCTGTTATGGAATAGACGGTAGGGTCAGGTAAGTAGTAGGAGAGGGTAGGCTTCTTGGGGCGTCCAAATAATTACGCCCATGGACGCCATGGAGGGAGGGTAAAGAGCGGGCGGCATAACATCAGCCGGCCCTAATCCCCATAAAGAGAATCCCACCCCAGAATAAAGTTGTGTGTGTACTTGTCCCTTTTTGTTGGTATAAAATTCTTTTTTTTTCAGCATAATTGAACTTCGGGCTCCCATTCACAAATGACACATGGTCTAACACCTGACCAACAGCTGGTGTGATTTATGTGTACGCGAGTGAGACGTCAGCGCGTTGGCAAGGACCACCCCGTCCGGCGAGATATAGCCCGGCATAAGCGAGCACACCAGCGCCGCCTCCGACCTGACACAAAGTGGAAACCTTCCTCCGGTCCCACCTACACCCCTCGGCGAAGGTAGTTCTTATCGGTTTTCAATATTCTCAAAACTCGGCCAGTACAGCGGTACGACGCTGACTGACACGAATTCTTCAGTGAAGATTGCCAAGGACCTCACGGAGCAATTCTATACCAGACGAAGCATAAAACAACGCGACAGCCTATTCGGTGACCTATTCAACATAGTTATGGAGATGATAATAAAGAAAGCTGCAGTAAAAACAAGTGGCACGATATTCAACAAAAACACATGCTACCTGCGTACGGTGATGAAATATAATTTATTTTCTTTGTTTAGTAAATTTGCTTACATAAGCAGGTTGATAGAACGTTCAATGCGAACTTAGGGTGCTAACGAATTCTTTCCATCTTGGTTCCACGTCATTCCTAATTCTTCTCATTCTCTCTTTGCACTTCTAGATTTCATAGATATCAACGGCCGAAAACTGAGGGATATGACTACAGCCTTCTCATGTATACAGAAGGAATCATCGAAAATGGGTCTAGCGGTAAACGAGGACTAAACGAAGTTATTAGTTTCAACGAACAAAAAATCTACAGCTTTGGGACGCTGCGTGACCATTGACAGCTATAATTTCTAGGTGGTAGATGCTGATTGCTGATATATGCTACTACGGACTAACGAAGCGATTAAATGGCAGAGCCCTGCTATACCAGATACTGATTCTACCTGTATTTATGCTCGATTTACAATCCTGGATATGATATAAGCGGATGAATCGGTTCTGGCAGTATTCGAGGGAAAAAATACTCTGTAAAATATATTGGTCTATCATTGTATACGGAGAGTATCGACGTCGTATATGTTATCAGCAGTACGAGCTGTGTACCGACATTAATGAGGTCAGATGCATTAAACTGCAGCGGTTGCGTTGACCAGATTATGTTATACGCATGATCCAGTTAGAAAAGTCTTCGTCAATGAACTCGATGGACGGCACAAACTCCGTTAGAAAGACCGGTCCTTTCCCGGAAACCGGAATTAATACACTTCTCTGGAATTAAAAAAAATATATTTTCTTCGGTGTGTTCAGCAAAGAAGCATAAAATGGAATTGTCCCAAAAAATTATGCCATTTTTTGGAACGCCGGTCCAGGAACGATGAAATTATTCAGTTTAGTAAAACATTTTCACGAATTTTTGTGACATTTGCTTAAAGACTGCAAAGGCATCGGGATGATTTTCCGAGATACCGACAGCTTCTCAATAGTAAAAAAGGCCGCAGTAACATCCTGCAATTCACGGCCAATGATATCTACATCATCGGCATACGCGAGTAGCATGTAACTTTAGTTTAATTTGGTACCAGTCATATTCAGCCTTCCGCATGATCATATACAGGGTGGAGCGCGGAAATTTTTTGCACTGCAGGCTGTGGCGGCACTGTTGGTCGCTTATATTGGCTGACAGGAGATTTGTGTTCGCTGCCTTTCAGTTGCCATCATGCATTGGACACGTGAGGAGAGGTTATTTTGTAATAAAGCATTTTTTTTTAAAAGCGCAATTGGAGGATACATGGTTCCAACAGAATGGTGCCACTGCACAGCGACAGTTACCATGAATTGTTTGAGGCAAATGTTTCCGAGACGGCTTATCTCTTTGAGGGGAGATGTGAACTAGCCGGCACGGTGTTACCTGAAGTCGAAGGTGTATATCAACCGTCCCAACACCTTGGAAATTGAAATTGGCAGAATACCAGTCGACATGCTTGTTAAAGTTTATTAGTTCAGAAAACGTAAGCAGCAGTGAATGGACAGCGAAGGTCGACATTTACCATGCAATTTAAAAATTATCTTACAGTTCAATAAAATTAAATATATATATAACAAATTTTTGTAAGGTTCACACTTTTTTTATTTCATTTCCCAAATAAGCAAATTACCGCGCTCCACCCTGTACATTTTAATGTTAAAGAGATCGAATAACAGACAATCGCCTTGTCTAAAGTCTCGCTTGGTAGAAAACGGCTCTGTCAGATTTTTGCCTATTTTCACTGAAGATTTTGAGTCAGTCAGTGTCATCCCTCAAAGTCATATTAGTTTCGAGGGGATACCAATCTCAGCCATAGCATCTTATAACTTGTGTCGTATTGGCCTGTCGAATGGAGATTTGTAAACGATAAACAGATGGTAGGTATCGATCTGCATTTCTTGGGTCTTTTCCAAGATTTGTCGTACTGTGAATATCTGGTCGGTCGTTCACATAACACACTAGACAGAACTTTGTATGCAATGGATAAAAGGCTAATTCCGCAATAGTTGGTACATTGGATCGCATTTCTTCAGCTATGCAATTGCCGTGCTGATCTCGTTTTGACTCGGTAGTGAACCCTATAATTTTCAATATTTTGGCTCTCTCTTTATTTCCATAAGCACAGGCGGATAGCCTGAAGAGGGGCATCATCTCCCTCCTTTTCTCAGTAAAACGTTGCGTCAACGCACCCTTTGCCATTGGCTGCAGTTTTTGTTTTTTATAACGCAGTACTGTCATTGCGGCAGTGGTCATATAATTCTCAATATGCTGCCACTGGGTATAGGGAACTTTAGTACTAGGGGGGTTTGTTTGAAGTAATTGAGAGATTTGGTTGGGGTAGGCATTGGCTACCTAGGTGGTATACATCTTTATAATATCCAGCTTCCTTTGCGCTTTTAACACTACTTAATCGCGTGAGTACCTAGGCTGCAACTTTGTGGTGATCAAAAAATGACAAAATGTATACTAAGAGCACTGTTGAGTACTCTTGCATGGGTATACCCAAGTACGAGAGAACTCGATCACAATTAGCTACAAGTGTAGTTTGAGTTATTCTTATCAAATTTCTATTTCTAGCCAGTGCTTAGAAAGCTTGAAGCGAATCTTACTGTTCTGCATTAGGTACATAAAAATGGCAGCAAAAATTCAACTTTCGATTTTCGGTAATGCCCGGGGGGAATATTGTATCAGTTGATATAAAAAGGCTATGGTCGAGCAAAATCGGAGAACTTTAAGGTGCCCCAAAGAGGTCAAAGTTTAAATCTATATGCATTTTTTAGTACCGTATAGACTTGAAAACGGATTGACCAATGTGTAGCTGAGTTATCGATAGTAAAAATAGGGTACGTTAATTTTTAATATATTAAGTGGACGTGACGCCGCCTATTGAACCCTATTTTTGAAACCGCAATATCTGGAGGACTATTTCTCCAATCGTCTTGAAAATTGCATGTGGATGCATTTGGTAGCAAAGTTCGTGATTCAACAAAAAATGGGCTTGATCGATTAGTGGGCGTGGTATAAAACTTTAAAAGGCTTTATCTCATGATCTTTAAGATGTATAAAGCTGATATTTGGTATGAGTTTTTGGTAAAGTATGAATTACAGCCATGGTGGAAGTAGGCTGTGCTACGCCCTATTTAAAAGAATCCGTTCTAACAGCCTTAATAACAGTTTGATCGTCCTTAAAATTTCACAGTGTAGTAAAGATATAACTAGGCTATTTGGAACCAAGTTGGAAAAAAGTGCCGAGGCGCCTTCCACATACGTCAATATTTGGTTATTACATATTTGCAAGAAAAAATACGATTCCTTAATCAAACATTATTAAAACCAGTAAGAAAGTTTCAGTCGGGCGACCCGACTTACATATACCATCACCCTCAGTAAAATAAAAAAAATGCTATTATATTGATATTATTACTCGATTTCTAAAGTGGGTGGAGTGGTAAATTTGTATGGGAGGTACTAGAAGGGGCGTGTCTAGACTTCTAGGTTTGTCCTCCAAAACTTTATCCTGTTATAGTTTTACTAAATACAAAGTTTGGGCATGATAGCGTTGGATGTATTGATATTATTACTCCATCTCTGAAGTAAGTAGTGCAAAATTTCAAGACATTTGGTTGCGTCTTTCGAAAGTTATCGTGCGAACCAGCCGGACAGCCACCAGACAGACAGACAGACTGACATGGCTCAAATGACTTAAAAAGTCATGAATCGAATTTGGTTCTAAGAAACCTAGGGTCTGAAGTGACTCCTTCTATGTGTTACACTTTTGGGTCGTATCAAATGATATATACCCTCATCCCTAAGGGTGATGGTATAAAAAAGGATATTCTAAAAACATGACCTTTTATCTCATTGGGGCAACGGAAATAATTGTCCGATCTTACTTAAATTTCCGTCATGTATTTTTTACATCAAGTAGCACAATATTCCATACAAATCGCTGACGCCCTAATGTATATGTTGTTTATGAATGTAAGAGCTATCAAAAAGGATCACCTATGATGATGATCTTAGCTAAAAACCTTCATAATTAAGTTAAGTCTTGTGGATATTTTTATGCGGTCATCTGGTTCCACTCACACCTCAAACTCCAGTCCTCTAATAAACTAGGCAGTTAACATATAACTCTCTTAACTATTTCAATCGTTTCACATTTGCAAGTGTTGAGAGCTGACTAATTCTGTCAACAAAATGTTAGTCAATATAGTGAAATGAATAGCACATATTGCTGGATGAAAGGTGAGAAGGTGCTAAGTCGACTTTAATCAAAAAATAAAAAAAATTATGCGTTGATGTAACAATAAATCGTTGACACAACAAACAAAGTATGAATTTATCCACATTATTATTTTTATAGAAGCTTTCGCGCGAAAACATTTGACTCAAAGTCTGTGTCAACCCCTTCAAAGTCCTGTTTAAAATACTATTTACCTTAAAATAATAAAAATCTAAACCTTTTCCTTAATTTTCCAAAAATTGACTTATCATCTTTCCACTTCTATCCACCCATATAAAAACTTTCCTTATACTCATACAACGCATCAATTACGAAACTATAAAACTTTAAGCGTTTAAATGTTCAATATCCAGACAAAGTGACTGACTTAAAAAAGGCTTGATATACATAAAAAAATATATTTATAACTATGCATATAAATAATTTGAGACTTGGCAAAATCTAAAATTACTAAATACTTTATTGCGATTGCATTCCAATAGCAGCAATGACTAGTTTGCAACTACTTGATGTTTATTACTATCAAGTCGAGTGTGACGAACGATCATATTGGTATTCATTGGAATTCCCCCCTACAGAATGTTGTTGTTGGTCTGTGTTTAAACATTTGCAAAATAACTAAAATAATTGCCCGAGTGGTACTTGTGACCTAACAATGAATGCACTCGGATGTTATAGAAAGTAAATATCATCAATTGAGCAAAACTTGTGTATCGGCAGACCGGGAGAGAGGGAGTGAGAAAATAAAAGAAGATACTTGAAAAATCACTGAATAACAAAGATTCAAGAGTCCACTTCAGCAAATTCAAATTAAATAAAGCAGAAAAGTGAATCTATGTGCGATGCACAAAAACTCACTGTGCTGGTATGTGAGTATACGACAACAATTACCTACTACTACTACACACATGCACACAAATCTAGTAGAGCATACAATCTAATAGTCAGTCAATAGTCAGTCCAGCAAGTCAGTTAGTTCACTCTACTAATTGAACTCCCACAGCCCAGTGGAAGAGGAAGTGGAAGTTTAAAAAAAAAACACAAAACTACTCGAATGTTTGTGAATGACTTGCACGCTGCATGCAACTTCTCTCGTAGTTCATATTGCACATGACTCATGAACTTAAGAACAGAAATGCTGCAACTTAAGACACACACCCCCACTGTTAACATTAGATATGCAACAAATGTTTCCGGAAAATAGGAAAAAAGATTACTTTTGTGTCCAAAACTTGTTTTGCCAAAGATGAAGGGAAAAGTTTGTCGGAAGTATTAGTATATGTGTATGCAACTAAATGCATATCAGCATTACGTAGAATGCAAGGATATTACATGAGTTTTGTTTGGAGAGAAAAGATGAGGGTTATTTATATGATGTTTTTTGTGGAATTTTAAATAAATGGTGACATCACTTTATAAACAAAACCCTTCCGATTTAAATGTCAGTTATATTATATTTTGTTCTCTTGTAGTTCCAAAGGAAACGGTTTGTATACTTAAATCAGAGATCTTTAATGACGAAAATAGCCCTTAGGACCGATTAGGACTTAACACGTAATAATAAGCAAACATAGAGCTATGCTGTTAACATTTCAAGTTTTTAAAAGAACACATTTTTTAGTTTAAATAAATATCAAAAGTCCACAATGTTAAATTTGACAAAAACCCAAACTAATTGAAAAATTTCAAATCTTTAATATCTCAGTACAAACTGTTTATACAAATTATGTAATTAAATATTTTTTTAGTTTTTACTAAATTATTTTCAAACTTTTTGCTAAATTTAAAATATGCATCTGTAAAATATGTAAAGCAATAACAAAAATATAACTTACATAAGTATATTAAAACAAACTTACTTACTTAACTGGCCAATTACAATTTACGAAACGTAGTTCATAAATTTGAGGCCCGAAGTAATAACGAATTCCACACGCTTCGGTCTTCTGCGTGTGTTCTCCAGTCAGTCCTACCAGATGATGGCACATCGCCTACCACTTGGTCCTTCCAACGGAGTTTGGGTCTCCCTGCTGTGCGCCGTCCTTCAGGTTCGCCTTCAAACACCTTTCTCGCTGGAGCATTTACATCCATCCTGGCAACATGCCCATCCATCAAAGTCGTTGGATTCGGACTCTTTTAGCTACGTCGATGTCGTGGTAAAGCTCATACAGCTCATGATTCATCCGATGGCGAAACTCGCCGTCGACACAGATAGGTCCATATATTTTTCGGAGTACTTTTCTCTCGAATACTCCCAGGTTGGGACCGGCCGTGGCATAGTGGTTAGAACACGCGACTACCATGCGGGAGATCGCAGGTTCAAACCTGGCCAGTCATCTTAAAAAAAAAAATAAAATAAAATTTTCTTTCATTGTCGGCTCCCCTCGAATGTTGTTGACAGCAACTTCGCAGTATTAAGCGTCGATTCAATCGTCGTGTCTAGTAAGAGTTTCTCAAACAGTGACGTTAGTTGTGAATCTAAAAATAGAAAGCGTGTTAATTCACAACAACGCGAGAAGCTATCCCATACCTCATTCATGGGGTGCAAAGGGAAATTAAGTTTTTTTTTTTACTCCCAGGTTTTGTATGTCCATTGTAGTAAGCACCCATGATTCGGCAACATACAACAGAACAGGTAAGATAAGCACCTGGTATAGCTGTTTCTTAGTATTCCGAGATAAGGTGGTGTTACTAAAGTGCTGCCGAAGTCCGTGGCTAGCACTATTCCCCGTTTAATTTCTTGGCTGACATTATTTTTCTTGTTGACGGAAGATCCGAAGTAGGTAAACTCATCTACTACCTCAAAACAATAATTTTCAACGTTGACGCTGCGTCCCCATCGTGAGGTCTCTTTGTTCGTCGAAATCATTATTTTTGTTTTGTCATCGTTGACCACTAAACCCCATTTTTGCCGACTCCATTTCTAGTGATGAGAAAACTGCAGTAACATCCCGAAGATTTAGGCCTATAATATGCATAGGCTAGTGGCATGTGGCTCTTGTGGAATATGGTGCCAGGCATGTTGACACCAGCCTTTCTCATCACCTTCTCCATAACTATATTAAATAGTGTACAGGACAGGCCATCGGCTATTGCCTGAGACCTCTTCCGTGTTGAATGGTTCAGACTACCAATCTTAACCGAGTATTTGGTGTTGTCTTAGGTATATTTGAAAAGTCGAATCAGCTTTGCAGGGATACCAAACTCAGACATGGCCTCATAAAGTCTATTCCTTATCGGAGAGTCGAAGGCAGCTTTGTAGTCGACAAAGAGGTGGTAGGTGTCGATCTGCTTTTCATGGGTTTTTTCCAGGACTTGTCGTAAGGTGAATATTTGATCCGTATATGGGACATAACAGACTAAGATTCCAATCCCCGGGCATGCTCTCCTCTTGCCAGATGTTCTCCATGAGCTGATGCATTCTCCTAATCAGCTCCTCCCCGCCAGCCTTAAACAATTCAGCAAGGAGACCATCGGCTCCAGCAGCTTTGTTGTTTTTAAGGCGGGAGATTGCCATACGTATCTCGCTCTGGCTCGGAGGCGGACAATAAACACCATCGTCATGAATTGGAGCGGGGTCTTCTGGAGTGGTGTCTGCATCCAATAAATTTTTAAAATAATTTCTACATATCCTCAGAACGTTATCCGGGACCGTCAATAGCTGACCATCGCTGTCCTTGCAGGAGGGTAACCCTGTTCCACGCATTTTCGCCTTAACTCTCTTGTAGAATTTACGGGCTTCCCTTCTGTTTCGGAGCAACTCTGTGCACTCATCCTGCCTCTTCTTCAGCTCCTTCTTTTTCCGTCTAAAACGAAGAGTTGCCTCTCGCCTCTTCTCCCTGTGCCGTTCACGAACAGCTCGCGTTGCCATTGGCTGCAGTTTCGCCCTGTATGCAGCAACCCTTTCTCTCGTGGCATTGCGACATCCATCATCGTACCAGGCATCTTCTTGAGACGGCTTTGAGTACCCAAGTACGCTTCTCGCAGTCCGTTCTATGGAGTCGGCTATATATTGCCACTGCGATGTTATATTATCAGGGGTTGGAGCATTCCGCAGCAGTTGAGTTAGGTGGTTGGAGTAGGCATCCGCTACCTCTTTGGTCCGCAGATTACCGATGTCCAGCTTTCGTTGTGCCTGGTTACGTACGTTTTTCGCCATGCTTAGCCTTGTGCGTACCTTAACTGCGGTAAGGAAGTGATCGGAGTCAATATTCGCACCCCTGATCACTCCGTACGTCCAGAACACTCTCTGCGTGCCTTCCATCGACTACAACGTGATATATCTGATTGCTCTTCAATTGATCTGGAGATAACAATGTTGCCTTATGAATATTTTCATGGTCAAATCAAATGCAGCTAACTACCATATTTCTTGCCACAGAGAAATCAATCAGTCTGATGCCATTGTTCAACGTTTCGGTGTGGAGACTGAATTTTCCGATGGTAGGCTCAAATGCGATCTTCCTGCCTATTTTAGCATTAAAATCGCCTATTACAATTTTAACGTCATGTTTCGGGCTACGGTCATATACATTTTCTAGGCTCTCGTCCTCATTGCTTTCTCTTCTGTCGGAGCATGGGCACATATAAGTGTTATGTTGAAAAACTTTGTTTTGACTCTTATGGTGGCTATACGTTCACACACCGGGTTGAACCTTGAGACTAGGTGTCGCAGTCGCTTGCTAACTACAAATCCACATCCAAACTCGTGCTTGTCCGCATGGCCACTATAGTAGATGTCGAACGTCTTCATACGGAGCTCTGTGAGTAGACTTGAAGTGCAATTGGCAAGGATCACTCTGGGTTTGTATTTTTTGATGTAGAACGCAAGATAAATCGAAAACGCATCTGGTTTGAATAAAAAAAAACACCAAAAATATATGCCTTTCATACACATAAATGCATTAAAAGTTTTGAAAAAGTAAGTCGTTTAAAGAAAAATTTAAAGTTTTTTTTGTCTCTTCGGTAAAATTTTGAATTTTGAACTTACAACCTTTACGACTTTAGATCGCGATATAGAACATTCACATTGCCATTGGTATTTATAACATTTCGGGCCGACTTAATAAACAGATACAACTATTTTTTTTTGATTTTCATCATGAAAGTCTGGACTCCCCTGACTCTTGTGGTCACGTGACTATTAGCAATCATGTCTAATCATAGCATGAATGTTTTGTTTTCAATTTGTCATTGCTTTTATCGGTTGTCTGTTTTCTATTGTTCGGTTTTATTTATTGCGCTTCATTGAATACGTTTTTGATTTAATTACGATTACAATTGATTTAATTCAATTTGTATATGATTTGAATTGAATCGAATCGATTAGTTCGTACACACTCACATATATAATAGATTTGTTTGCCCAGAGCAATCAACACCCAATACAGCAAAATCCGAATACCGTTGCAATTTTATGAGCATCTAATTAATTTCGTTTGTTTATGTCGATAAACTTGTTAATCGTTTAATAAATATTTTAAATAACAATATCAGTCGCCCAACACTTAAATGCAATGTGCTAATTATTATAATAGTCATAATATTGGCAAGCACATGGTAGTGAACCAACCTACACGACTAATGATATGTAATAGCTTTAATTAAATCGCAGCTAACCGATGATTCGTGGAATAGTGATTTGATATGATGCCGCATTAACGAAGGCTGAAGGTGGAAACTGTGGCACCAACATGTCGAACAAGATTGCTTCTAACAGGACTAACAGCGGTATGTTGAACAAATTCAGGATTAGCGTATTAAATAAGTGTTTTAAATGTTTAGAATATTTAAGTACCTCTATTAAACTAGCGAGTTTGGTTTTTAATATTTGCCAACTAACGAACTCCCTTGTCTAAAATAAATCTAAAACACATGCATGCAAAACATTAATGAAAAAGTGGGTCATGATGAATTTTCTAATTAAAGTTTTCTGATCGTTATGGACTTGGGAATAACAAGAATCTCTTTTTGGAGGTCCCCAAGCAGCACACAACGTACGAGAGATCAGGTATTCCACGGGCAATGCCATTGAACATCCGTTTGGTGGTAGCAAATGTGCGGAGGCTGTAATGTGAGTATCCAAAATGGTATACTACCGCCGATGCGTCTTATGAAGCAGGTAACATAAGTTACTGAAGCTCAACACATAGGCTCTCGTAGTGGTTTTGGCAGCCCCAAGAAAATATGATCGGGCGAGGCGGCCTAATAAGCCACTCTCCTTAAACAAAAACAATTTAGTTTTGTTCTTTAAATTCGACCTTTCTTAAACTTAAAAAAACTTAATTTCCCTTTGCACCCCATGAATGAAGTATGGGATAGCTTCTCGCGTTGTTGTGAATTAACACGCTTTCTATTTTAAGATTCACAACTAACGGCACCTACTTGTTTATCGACGAATGCGAACGTCACTGTTTGAGAAGCTCTTACTAGACACGACGATTGAATCGACGCTTAATACTGCGAAGTTGCTGTCGACAACATTCGAGGGGAGCCGACAATGAAAGAAAATTTTCTTTTTTTTTCTTTTAAGATGACTGGAGCCCGGTTTGAACCTGCGATCTACCGCATGGTAGTCGCGTGTTCTAACCACTATGCCACGGCCGGTCCCCTTTCCTAGTTATCTTTATATTTCTTATTTTTAAATCAAGCTCGAGGTCAATTATTATGAAAACAAGAAGAAAAGTATAAACAAGAACCTCGTCCAAATGTTAACGACTGCAGCAAACGTTTAGGGACCAAGATTTAAGAATATTCATCTGGAATGTCCGAACTCTCCACAGAGTATGTGTCACTATCCAATTGGTGGATGTACTCGGCAAATACAAGGATCTCATCCGCGCCATACAGGAAATGCTATGGACGGGACAGAGATGCACACGACAAAAGAACTGTGACACATTTTAGAACAGAAAGACACGAATTTAGATGTGGATTCATAGTCGCAAGGAGATTTTGACATCTGGTCTCGTGGTCTCGCCGAATAGTAACTATCCGCATCGAGGCGAAATATTTCTATATTATGCATATTTGTGAACAAGCCCCGACGGAAGACAAGGGGACATTAAAGATGCATTCTATGAGCGCCGGGAGGAGATATATGACCGCTGTCCTGTACATGACATTAAAATTGTTCTGTGAGATTTTAATACTAAAATCGGAAGGGAAGATGATCTTGGTAGACTTGTATAGTTCCGGAACGAACTAGTTCCAATGAACGATTCCATGTAGTGAACGGTTGGAACTAGTTTCACATATTCCGCTCTTTCGTTCCTTTTGCTTTTTCGTTCCTTCTGATCTTTTCGTTCCTTTTGCTAATTTCGTTCATTTGACATTTTCGGTCATTTCTTACGTTCATACGTAACAATTCTAAAGTGGTGGCATCACCACAACAGAAACAGCAGACAATTTTTTTTTGTATTTTGCTATGAAAAATTATTTATAAATCTTCTAAACAAAGCCTTTGATAACTATTTTTTTAACCACTATTTTAACAATTTAAAAATACTTTATAAACTTTTAAGCAGCTCTGACATTTTCCAATATTTTTGTTTGCAAATCGATCATTTTATAATCCGAAAAAGACTAAAAACAATCAAAACATAGTGAACGAAAGGAACAGAAGGAACGAACTAGTTCCTTTTGGTGAACGGAACTGAAAGGAACGATTCACCAAAAGGAACTATAAATTCCAACTCTAGCTCTTGGTTCAGCATTCGCGAAAAATTCAGTCTACACAACACCGGACTGGTTAGCTTTCCTTTCGGCAAGAAACATGGTAATAAGTGGAACCAGATTCCGACATAAACCACAAGGCAACGTGGATATTCCCTGATCAAAAGTAAAGAAACCAAATTAATCACGTAGTAATCGATGGAAGGCATATGGACGCGCGTGTGGTGCACCTTGCAAACACTGATTCTGATCACCACCTAGTTGCAGTCAAGGTACACACGCGGTTATATGTGCTAAAAAGTGCATACCACCGAGATAGACAATGTCTACTCCAACGAACTCTATCAATTACTGCAAACAAACACCCCTAACTCTGATGTTCTCGACACACAGCGACATTCTTTGACTATTATCGCAACGACCGTACTGGGTTATAAAAAACCAAGAGGAATGTCGCGAAATGTCTGAGAAAATGGATGCTGCATACAAGGCAAAACTGCGAAAAGGAACTGAGAAAAGGAGGGAGATGAAACGCCTGTTCAGGCGGAAAAAGCGTCTGAAAACTACAGGGATAGAGGTGAGGCCCGAAAGTTCTGCCAAAGGGTTAAAGGCAAAGGTTTTGGAAGAGGGATCCCCAACTGTAAGGATAGAGACGGAAATCAGGTCACGGACACTCAGAGTGTGCTGCAAATATGGAGGGAACACTTTCAATCTCTACTCGTTTCCGAAGACATCATTAGTGACGAAATCACACCAATCATAGACGACGGAATAGATTGTCTATCACCGAGCCAAAAGAGATCAGCACGGCACGGATCGCAAGGCTTAAAAATAATAAAGCTGCGGGAGCCGATGGACTTCATATGCCAGCTCATAAACACTATTTGGCTTAGGGAGTGCATGCCGATGATTGAAATCTGAGTGTCCTATGTCCCGTGCTTATGAAAGGCGATCCAAGTGTGTGTACAAACTATCGCGGGATTAACCTTTTACCCATCGCAAAAAAAGTCTAGTGTGTGATATTCACACTATGACAAATTCTGAAGAAGACTCAAGAGATGCAGATCGACGCCTACCATCTGTCCATCGATTACGAAGCTGCATTCGGCAGTTTGATACGACAGAAACTGTTAGATGCTATGGCTGAGTTTGCTATCTCCACGAAACTAATACGACTTTGAAGGATGACACTGGCTGACACAAGGTCTTAAGTGAAAATTTGCAAAAATCTGACAGAGCCATTTTCTACCAAGCGAGGCTTTAGACAAGGAGATAATCTGTTATGCGATATCTTTAATATCATAATGGAGATGATCAATCTTTAACAAAAGTCACATGCATTATAGAGAACGTCGATTAGTAACAAACTTTTTTGCATCGTCTATACAAGTATTATTAGGAGAAGGCAGTTTTTAGAGTATTTGTTTGTATGCATATCCTTCCTTCAATAAAAGTTTTAAAAAATGTAGTCCGAAAATTAAGAAGACTTCTGATATGCTTGAAATATAACACTAAAGATTTTTGGGTGTCGCTGATTTTGAATCCGGAGTCAGACTTAAAAAAAATGGCTGATACTGAATGGCGGAAAACGAAAAAAATTTAATTTGTTTTTATACCATCACCCTTAGGGATAAGGGTATATATCATTTGATACGACCCAAAAGTGTAACACATGTAAGTAGTCACTTTTGACCCTAGGTTTCTCTGAACCAAATTCGATTCATGACTTTTTAAGTCGTTTGAGCCCTGTCCGTCTGTCTGTTTGTCTGGCTGTCCGGCTGGTGCGCACGATAACTTTCGAAAGACGCAACCAAATGTTTTGAAATATTGCACGAGTTAATATTTTCCCAAAACTGGTACCTCCCATATAAATGCATCATTCCGCCCACTTTAGAAATCGAGGAATAATATCAATACACCCAACGGGATCGTACCCAAATTCTGTACTTAGTAAAGCTATAACAGGATAAAGGTTTGGAAAAAAAAATTGGAAGTCTAGCCACGCCCCTTCTGGTACCTCCCATACAAATTTACCTTTCTGCCCACAATATAGATGGAGTAATAATATCAATAAATCTAACGTGATCGTGCCCAAATTCTTTATTTAGTAAAGCTTTAACAGGATAAAGTTTTGGAGAAAAAAAAAGGAAGTCTGGTACCTCCCTTACCCATCTGGTACCGCCCACTTTATAAATCGATTAATATTATTAATAGACCTAACCCGATCGTGCCCAAATTCTGTATTTAGTAAAACTATAACAGGTTAAAGTTTTGGAGAAAAAAATCTGGAAGTCTAGACACGCCCCTTCTGGTACCTACCACACAAATGTACCTTTCCGCACACTTTAGAGATGGAGTAATAATATCATTAAATTCAACGCGATCATACCCAAATTCTACATTAAGTAAAGATATAACAGGACAAAGTTTTTGAAAAAAAAAATTGAAGTCTAGCCGCGCCCCATCTGGTACCCCCCTTACCCATCTGGTACCGCCTACTTTATAAATCGATTAAAAAAAAATTTCTTTCATTGTCGGCTCCCCTCGAATGTTGTTGACAGCAACTTCGCAGTCGATTCAATCGTCGTGTCTAGTAAGAGCTTCTCAAACAGCGACGTTCGCATTCGTCGATAAACAAGTAGGTGCCGTTAGTTGTAAATCTAAAAATAGAAAGCGTATTAATTCACAACAACGCGAGAAGCTATCCCATACCTCATTCATGGGGTGCAAAGGGAAATAAAGTTAAGTTTAATATTATTAATAGACCTAACCCGTTCGTGCCCAAATTCTGTATTTAGTAAAGCTATAACAGGTTAAAGTTTTGGAGAAAACATCTGGAAGTCTAGACATGCCCCTTCTGGTACCTCCCATACAAATGTACCCTTCCGCCCACTTAAGAGATGGAGTAATAATATCAATAACTCCAACGCGATTGTACCCAAATTCTGTATTTAGTAAAGCTATAGCAGGTTAAAGTTTTGGAGACTAATATACAATAATATATAATACTAATTTGTTTTTGTAAGTACCAAGAAATAAGTCGTATTTTCAGTAAGAGTAAGTATGTTATTTGACTCAGGAATGAATATGAACTATGTCGATCGACCGCTTCCATACATCGACCATCCATACAAAATCACCTATTTTTAGAAAATTAATACTTCCACCCATAACTTCCTACTGTAATATATATAAATTTGGTCAGTTAATTCATCTTGTAATAGTAGTCAAGTCCCGGAAAACCGAACCATTTGTCACACCCCTTCTGGTACCTCCCATACTTACTAAACTTAAACTTAATTTCCCTTCGCACCCCATGAATGAGGTATGGGATAGCTTCTCGTGTTGTTGTGAATTAACACGCTTTCTATTTTTAGATTCACAACTAACGGCACCTACTTGTTTTTTTCTTTTAAGATGACTGGAGCCAGATTTGAACCTGCGATCTCCCGCATGGTAGTCGCGTGTTCTAACCACTATGCCACGGCCGGTCCCATACAAATGACCGAAATTGCCTCCAAAGTTCTATATGGACAAATTTATTTAACATTGTTTTACGAAATATTTCGCAAAAATTTATATTTTTCTTATAATTCCTTGAAAGAAATAACTCAGAATTTTGAAAATAGTTTACATTTTATATTTTGTTGTTATAGGTGAAACTTAAGAAACCGAGTTTTTTAATCAAATTATTAAGAGGCGATTTTCCTTAAATCTCTGTTGGTACCAATTAAGAACCTGTTGGTACCCATAAATAATGTCCATAAAAATCGGTAAATTTCAATAGCTCGATACTTAGGGTGAGGGTATTTATTAGTAAGTTCACCTCACAGTACCTCACAGGTGAGGATATGCCTAAAATAGCGGCTTTTCAACCATAAGCTACGATTTTGTCGATCGGACCAACAAAATGCACTACTTCACTCTCCTAGTTCCAAATGTCTGTATTATAGTTTTATAGACCAATATTCGGTTTTATATATTCGAATCACTCACCTAGATGCAACAAAATGTTTAAATTCCACAGTTGATTACAAAAGGCGATGTCTTACTCTCCGGTATATTTTCTTTTCTTTTGTTCAGTATTAAAGATTTATTAACTATTTAAAGATGAACTACAACAATTTAATTTACATCTTAGAAATCAGCAAAATTTCTTCAGCATTTATAAACTACGTAAATAGTAGTGGTGGTGCATATATGTATTAATTTTAATACTTTTATGGACGTTGTAAATTTATAATTCACTATCAATTTTTACGTAGACACATTTATAAACAATTTACGTTTATTTAAATATTATAACGTATTTTATTATTTGTTATTTTATAATAACTTATAAACATTGCGGGTTTTGCATTAATTCAAACAGTTTGCTTTGCGTTGGATATAAATAAATAACTTTATTTATATCTTTTTTTGAACAAATACAATTATTAAACTATATAAATATTTTTAATTTCATGTATTTCTTGAGATCTGCGTTGCCAAAGGTTAGTATTATTATATTATATTGTTTATTATAATATTATTTTCACATTTTGAGCAAAAATTTGCGTTTCTTATTAATCTTATACAACACATTATTTTTACACATACGAGTATTTATATCCAAATTTTAAAATGATATTAGCTTTTAATGTTTTCTTTTCATTAATTCATATTTTCAATTTAACTTTTCTTTTGACTTAAGTAATATTTTTCACACACACATACACGTTCATCTGCACATTTCACTTTTAATCTTTTATTTCCCATTAATTTATTTTGCCAGATGTACAACAATGGCAAATATTTTTTTTGTTTTTTTTTTTTTTATTTTTCTATACATAAATTCACTTAAGCAATTTTTGTGTAGCCCCACATTTAATTATTGTTATGGCAATTTAGCTTTACAATATCGAAAGAACATTTTTCAATTAACACCTCTTAAGATGTTGTATTAAATATTTTCCAAGAAATGTGGAATTTCTTCCGCCGGTAAATTTAACGCGCCAAAATGTATTGTTTACCATTCTGAGGAGAAACAAAAACTTGTTGATATTACGGTTATAGAAATAGTATCGGCGAATTCTGAACACCCGCGTTAGCATACACTTGCGTCTACTATGGCACACACACGTCTGATACTCTGAGCGGACGACAGTGAAGTGTTGAGCGAATAACGAAAGCAAAAGTTTACCTACATTACAAAGACACACACACACACACGAGAAAGGCATTTCCCCGCACACAGATGTCAACGAACAGCTTTCTCATTTTGTGTTGTGCCGAATGCCGGTAAGCGAATTTCTAAAATCGCCCTTCGTCGCATGTGGATAAACACCTGTTACAAATATCCAAATGTAAATGGATCATAAGCTGTCATTAGAGTAATGGCATCCACTGGCATGCAACTTTCGTACCTTTTTAATGGCTATTATCCGAAACTTTTTGGAAAGCTTTTTATAGCTCAAATACACATTCACTACAAGCAATATAAGAGATTTCACAGCAAGCTTTTTCCAAGTTATCCACAATGGATTGTATTCTATGTTTATGTTCCTCTTAGTGGTTGTGAGTTTGAATATATTTTGTGTACGGATAAATTGTGGAAAAACTTGTAACAGCTTTTTTGTTTTGGTTCAAAAATCAATGGCGTATGAATAATTATTTTGATATAAAAATCCACATTATTCATACGTTCAAAATACGTATGTTTAAGGTTAAAATATGAAATATTGCCGAGCAAAATATTAACTTACTTACTTATTTACTTAGCTGGTACTTCTATACAATCCCAGTGGGTTATATACCGCACGTAGAAAAATATTATAAGCGCCTTGATCTTCTGCGCTTCTTCTTCAGTTAGTCACACCGAGTTCTGTAAGGTTCTCAGTAACCTGGTCTTTCCAACGGAGTTTTGGTCGCCCTCTTCTGCGCCGTCCATCGAGTTCATTGTCGAAGACTTTTCGAGCTGGAGAATTTTCGTCCAAGAGTACAACATGACCTAGCCAACGCAACCGTTGCACCTTAATGCGTTTGACCACGTCAATGTCAGTCTACAGCTCGTACAGCTCATGATTCATACGACGCCGATACTCTCCGTTAACGATGATGGGCCCATATATTTTACGGAGTATTTTTCTCTCGAATACCGCCAAAACCGATTCATCCGCTTGTGTCATAACCCAAGATTCTGAACCATACATTCAGACAGGTAGAACCAGTATCTGGTATAGCTGGAGTTTTGCTCGTCGAGAGAGGGCTCTGTCATTGAATCGCTTGCTTAGTCCGTAGTAGCATTTTTTTGCAAGCAGGATTCTTCTCCGGATTTCTAGGCTGACATTATTTGCTTTGTTGATGGCGGAGCCTAGGTAGATAAAATTATCTACCACCTCGAAATTATTGTTGTCAACGTTCACACAGTTTCCCAAACGAGTAGATTCTTTGTTCGTTGAAACTAATAACTTCGTTTTGTCCTCGTTCACCGTTAGGCCCATTTTCGCTGATTCCTTCTGTATACCTGAGAAGGCTGCAGTCACATCCCGCAGTTTTCGACCGATGATGTCAACGTCATCAGCGTACGCGAGTAACATGTGGCTTTTGTTGAATATAGTGCCACTCGTGTTTACTGCAGCTTTTCTCATAATCATCTCCATCACTATGTTGAAGAGATCACACGATATGCCGTCGCCTTGTTTTAGGCCTCGTCTGGTACAGAATGGCTCCGTAAGATCCTTGCCAATCTTCACTGAAGACTTCGTGTCAGTCAGCGTCATTCCGCCAAGACGTATCAGCTTCGCTGGAATACCAAACTCAGCCATGGCATCAAATAATTTCTGCCGTATCGGGCTGTCGAAGGCAGCTTTATAGACGACGAAAAGGTGGTACGTATCGATCTGTTTCGCTTGGGTATTTTCCAGGATATGTCGAAGTGTGAAAATCTGGTCAGTTGTTGATTTTCTAGGTTTAAAGCCACACTGATAAGGCCCGCTCAGGTTGGATAACACTGGCTTTAGTCTTTCACATAGCACACTTGACAGGACCTTAAAGGCGACAGGGTAAAAGGCTGATCCCGCGGTAGTTGGATCACACACTTCGATCAACTTTTTTCAGCAAAGGACATAATACGCTTACATTCCAACCGTCGGGCATACACTCTTTAAGCCAAACCGTGCGCAGGAGCTTGTGCATGCTCGTTATCAGCTCCTCGCCACCGGACTTGAAGAGCTCTGCGGGCAGACCGTCGGCACCGGCTGCTTTGTTATTTTTCAGCCGCGATATTGCTCTTCTTACCTCGGCTTGACTTAGTGGTGGGTAATCTAAGCCATCGTCGACAATTGGCGTGATAACTTCTGGAACCAGCAGTTGCTGGAAGTGTTCTCTCCATATGTGCAGCACATTGCACATCATTGTCCTTACAGGTGGGGAGGCCATTACCGTAGCCATTTGCTCTTACTTTCTGGTAAAATTTTCGGGCCTCACCTCTATCCCTGTATCGCTCTATATCCTCGTCCTCCCGTTCCTTCATCTGACTTTTTTTCGCCTAAATAGCTGTCTCGTCTGTTTTACTTTCTCATTGTGCCGTTCCCTAACTGTCCGGGTTACAATTGTCTGTAGCGTTGCCCTATAAGCGGCATCCTGTTCCTCAGACGCTATGCGACATTCTTCATCGTACCAGGATTCGTCTGAGCGCCGTTTTTCTGAGCGCCTAGCACGTTTGTTGCGGCGGTTGCCATGGAATGCGCAATATGCTGCCACTGTGTATCGAAAACGTCTGAAGTAGAGGCGTTGTGTCGTAGTAGTTGGGAGAGCTGGTTGAGGAGCTCTGGGGTTTGGTTGGGAGCTCTCGGGTTTGCACCTTCGCGATGTCCAGCTTTCTTTATGTTTGGTTAGGTGCGTTTTTAGGTCTGCTCAATCTTGTGCGCACCTTGGCTGCAACCAGATAATGATCCGGGCCAATATTAGTACCACGGATCACACGAACGTCCATGATACCAGATGCATGCCTGCCATCAATTACCACATGATCAATTTGATTTTTGGTGTTTTGATCGGCGGATAGCCAAGTTGCCTTGTGGATATCTTAGTGCTGGAATCTGATTCCACTCACTACCAGCTGCGAAGCTAACCAGACTAAACCCGTTGTCTGACATGTCGGTATGCAGGCTGAATTTACCGATCGATGGACCAAGAACATCTTCTCTTCCTTACGTCGCGAGCATCCTTGTCCTGTCCATCTCATCTCCTGGATGGCGGGTTGTCAGCCTTATAATTTTTGAGGACTTCCGCCAATCGGATAGTGGTTCCAGGTGCATATCCTTAAATCATGGTCCTTATTTCGTTTGCGGGGGTCGTCAACTTTAGGGGGGTTCCGTTTGTTACATTTTCTTTGTCGTGTTTTCATAGCCAGTACAGAAACTGAAGGCGGGTGGCTAGCCCAACCATCAGGGTTCGTCGCTCACTATCGGCTGCTGTTTATGATAAAAAAAAAAGTATCACGAACACCGTTGCACAGTGGGGTATGGGACCCCCAAAACGGAGATTAATTCAAAAATGAAAATTGCGATTTCCAATTAAAGTTTTGTACTCAATAATTCTACACAGGATACTGATTCAATAGATACTAGAATCAATTACATATGTTGTTTATTTATAGTTCTATGCTCTCTCAAACTTTGGAAATTTTTTCGACTTTTCTGCGTGTTAGCGAAAAGTGAAATATCGATATTTTGGAGTTAAAGTTTTTACCTTTAAGTCATTTAAAAACCTAATTATTGTTATGGATCATTCAAAGTAAGCTCATGTTATGGATCATTCAAAGGTCTCATTTTCTTTGTTTTTGCTGTATTGCAATTTGTTGCTAAGCATTAATTTTTAATTATACCCTACATAAGGCAATATATGCGTAGTTGCCTTGATAATATTCAAATTGAAAATATGGTTAAATGACATAATTTCACAACAACTCTAGATTTTACAGCCGTCACAGCAAATTTTTGCAAAACGTTAAAATATCAACGTATTTGGGAAAATTAATACAGAAATGATTAATAACAATCACTAAAACTAGTTGTTCATGCAAAATTCAGAGAAATACCTTCTAACTAGTACAAGTTTCTTTTATAAAATGTGATTCATTTCGAGGCTTGTTTTGTAAATGGTTTTATTTACTAAACACGAGTGACTGATTGCGAACTGATGTTTGACTGATATTTAACATTGTTTGACATTTTGTTATGAAGTAAGCAAAATAGAAGCAGCTACTCCAAAAATTATTTTTTTGTACAAAATATTTTTCGAGCCTTTCGCTCAACAAATTGTGTGTATAATAGACCATCTGAGAGCGCTATTGTCAATATCATTATCAAATTTCAGCCTCAGTGTACGTAAGTGGATAATACGCAACAAAAAATATCACTTTCATCCGACATAGAGGAGAATGTTGCGCCTGTAGCGGAGACCGTTGCTAAAGATACCGACCAGTCGATTAGACACCGTGAGCATTCTGTGCACGCTTGGTATTAAATATGCAACAACTTGAAATGACGCTGTAGTGATGAATTCTTATTGGCGGTTCTTTCCTTTCCCAACGCCCCCGCCGAGATTGCTCTATGCAGATACTTATTCAAATGTATGCAGCTTTTTGGTCCACCCTGTTTATAAATACATAAGTATGTATACATATGTACATATGCATTTATAAATATTTTAAACAGTTAAAATGTAAGTTAATATCAAATTTCAAAGAGATCGGATACAAACCGCAGCTTTTATAAAGGTTTGATTCTACTACTGTATATATACATATAAGTATATATATGGGGACTAGCTGTAAATATGGACCGATTTCTTAAAAACTTCAAACCAATCGATCTTATAGCAAAAGGATCATCTGTGCCAAATTTGGTAAAGATCTTGAATTAATCTCCTTGAATTAATCTCCGTTTTGGGTGTTCAATACCCCACTGTGCGTTGCCCAGGTGCCAACCCGAAGGAGGTTATAAGTTGGCTTGAGATGCAAGATTCACATTACATTCCCAACGGTACAATTAATTGTACTAGTTAGTACAATACTTTTTGTTGTAATAAATTAAACTTTTTGGATTTGTAATCCATTTATTGAGCAAAGAAAGTTAAAAATTTGAATATGTTTTGTTTTTCTCCCATTCAATATCTACAATTTTGCTTCAGACACAAAGAAGATATTCCGTACGATATACCGAGATATACCATGCTAAAATATTGAAAAGGTGCTTAAAATCTACCCTAAGCAAAAACATTTGTATGGTCATTAAATTAGAAATGCAGCTAACTTGACAAAAAGAACGATGCAGAAGTACTATTTTTTGCGGCTACTTTAATGTACAATTCTCAGAATTGAGTCCCACAATCATGTGTTGTACTGTGTGATCGTACCTCCCTTACAGATGACCAAATTCACTTACATAGTTTAAGACTTTCAACTTTTTTATAAGTATGTATACTAGGGAGGGTAAATTTTTTTGTCAAAAGACGTATACCCAGAACGTAATCTACTGCGAATTCTAAGAAAACTTTCCCAAGACACAATGGGTCTAAATTCAAAACCTGGCTCCCACCGAGAAACATCAAAATTCAGATATGAACAGTTTTTTGAGGGTGTCCAAGCTAAGCTAGGTGTAGTGATAATTAAAAAATTACTTATCATTTACGCTTTCTGTCGCTTACACAGTACAACATTTTTCAGCTTATTGATTTGGGACTCAATTCTGAGAACTGCAAGTGAAAGCAGCCCCAAAAAGAAGAAGTTCTGCGACATTCGTTTTGTCAAGTTACATGTCATAATAATTTAATATCCCAAATCCCAAATATCCCAAAATCATGTGCTGTACTGTGTTATTTGCACATATATTTTTTACTCAGTGGTTCAGTGTTCGCTTGTCGTAGGGTCATTTAAGTAAGTTCCCATGTAGGGAGTAGAGGGATAAGTAGTTCAAGCTTGAACAATCGACACCTCCAGATCTGCAAGGAAAGTACTCTTTCGCCCATTGCTGCACCTGCACCATATACTAAAAGTTTCTGTACTGGTTTATTTAGAGGTAATTAGACACCCATCTTAAACTATAGTGCAACTTCGCACACTAATATAAAAACTATACCATATACAAATTTAAACTATTAGAGAAAATTTAAACATTTTGTGTTGATACTGATAACATTTATTTGAAATTATGTTTATTTCCGCCAGATATCACATTTCTCATAACGATCCTGTTCAGTGCCTGGTGGACACTGAAATACTTGAGGGAATTCTTTAACATTGCCCACTGTAACTTTAACCCGAACATCATCACGATCATGAGCTATGGCCTGAGGTAGTGTTCCACAAAAGAATTGAGCAAAATTCAAGAAAAATAACTGTTGGTGCTTGAGATCTGTAAGGGATGTGGAATGATGAGCCTTAAATTGTTGCACGTAAACCTGCCATATTAATTGTAGACCATTGACATCGGCGATGCGCTCATTTAATGAAGCAGTGGGGTAGGGTTGTTGCAAGCAGTCCATGGCTGACATAAAGGAAGGGTTAAGAGCAATTTGAAGACCCAAACGGTTATGATTTCCTTGGCCGTCATACAGCAGCCCAAATTTATCGAAAGCATGAGATAACTCATGGGCCATAATCCAGCCCACTATGGAATAGTGGAACAACGAATGTTGACGATGATGATAGAAAGGCAGTTGCAGAAATACCTCAGGCACTATGAGAAGATTACGCGGATGTATAAAGTAAGGAGCATCACGCAGTCTATAGATGTCATCGTTTACATAGTACGTCTTCAGATCAAGACTACTGCCGTCTTGATCTAACACTGGCCGGTGTTGTTGGTGAAAACGATATTGCAACATTTCCAAATGATTGGCATGGAAATTGTTAGCCGACAGATTAACACTAGAATAGATAACGTTGAGTTGCGGCAGTTGAGCTGGTAAATTGCCAATTTTTAATTGAACTGCTGTAAGTTTATATCTCAGATATCGCAGCTCTTGATCGTTGAGTTTAAATTTATTCTCATCCAGATGTAAAGAGAATTGCTGTTTTAGCTTTTCAAATATCTCTTGCAATATTAATTCATCTTTATGGCGGTGTTGGTATAAAAAACGGTTGTAGACATAGTTAAGGCCCAAGGGAAACATGACATATGTGTGCAGCAAACAACCGCGTTCTGTTATGGAGGGTTGCACATCATCCAAATATTTACCAAAATTTACCAGCAAATACCAAGCGATGAGGTAGTTGTCTGTGGCAGAAAGTAGTATGTGCAAATCTTGAAAATATTCCAGGCTACCATAGATTTCCAAAGGCAGTTTGTTATCATGAAGTAAATCATCAGCAGCTAACGTATCAAAATATGATTGCCAAGAAGGTTTGTCAGCTAAAAATTCTTTCATCCATATGATTTGTGACTGATTTCTGGAACTCTCATATTTTCTGTATAGGTTCATCAAGTCTTGGTCCAATTCGTACACGTCGTTTATCAACTGCTGTAAACTTTTTGCATTTTGCTTCAATGGTATTTTAAAATCTTCAAAAATTTCTGAAATTTGAAATTTATATTGAAACTTTGACTCTGCTCGTGGCAGTTTAATTTCCATTACATATCTTAAAGAGTCATTTAAAGCAAATGCTATAGATTCTTCTAAGAAAACGCCATTGAGACCATATTTCCTTAAGGCAGCTAAAGTTGCCAGCCAATTGTACGAATCCCATGCTAAAGAATCTTGCTGAAACTTTACATCCCACAGCGGCAAATCAACTCCAAATATTATCTTAATAGGCAACTGATGAAAATATTTTGATAATTCCAAACTATACGAGCCACTGGAAAGGCAAGACTGATAATATTGCCATATTTTATTGATTAGTACGGACAAATCTTCATCAGCTTCAGAAGTGTGTAAATTTTCTAGCGTTGACTTTAATTGATCAGCATAGTAATTGGTCATAGCTCCAAAGGTATCCTCATGATCATAATAAGGCTGGGCAGTCCAGGAACCACAGGCATAATCCCAAAAATCCTCACAGGGATCTGTTTCATTGTACATATGCTGCCCGATAACGTTTAATGTTTCTTCATTCACTTTATTCAAACAGGATGAATATTCTCCGCAACCTACAATGGACACGTGATCGCAGTTAATGCCACCCAATACAATCAACTTAAGAATTAAAAATTTAACAATCAAGAGTTTAAACATTTTCTATTTATTTAAATTTGCCAAACAACCCGCTTATCGTTCCCAAAGGCTAACTTAAGACTAAACTAAGAAATTGCTGCTAAATTTCAGTATAGTGGTACGAACCGCTCGAGTGATCCCAAAGCAGGTTTAATGCGTCACCACTTTTTATTCCCCCCCAAAATATTTATCTAAAATATTCCACTTTTTTACGTTTCATTCACAAAGTAGCCAACTATTAATAGCACGTGTTAGCAGCCTCATTAGTAGATCATAAAGTGTTAAATTGCTTATAAAAAAAAAAAAAACTATATAAAAATGTTTAATCGAAATCAATTAGTTGCAAAATGATGACATAGTTAACAATCACAAAATTAACATGACGGCTATTAGAAACATTATATCGACTCGCTTCTTCATTAATTGATTATCATTTTGAACTGGTTACTCTAAAGTCGAGCAGTTTGTATTGATATTGAATATTTAAATTTAGTTAACAAAGAGATAACATCACGCTCGACGAGTTTTGACAAAACTGTCACCAACTGTGGTTAAATTGATAGAGATGTGCTTTGAGTGAAAGCTCTCTAAAGACTGGGGGTTTTGAAAAAACAAACATTTATCATCGAAAATGTTTTTTGTTGTTCATTAAAATATTCTCCATATTCTCCTTTTTTGGAATCACTCTTTTCACGTTGACCACGAAATTTGTTCTTGATTTGAGAGAATAGAACGGACTGCGAGAACGTACTTGGCTACTCAAAGCCGTATTAAGATGATGCCTGGTACGATGATGAATGTCGCAATGCCACAAGAGAGACGGATGCTGCATACGCGAGCTGCTCGTGATCGGCACAGGGAGAAGAGACGATAGGCAACTTGTCTCTTTAGACGGAAAAATAAGAGGCTGAACAAGAGACAGCATGAGTGCACAGAGTTGCTCCAAAGCAGAGGGGAAGCTAGAAAACTGTACAAGAGAGTTAAGGCGAGTAAATGCGTGGAAAAGGGTTGCCCTCCTGCAAGGACAGCGACGGTCAGCTAGTGACGGATAACGTTCTAAAGATATGGAATGAACATTTCAGCAATCTGTTGGATACGGACACCACTTCTGAAGACCCCGCACCAATCCATGACGATGGTATTAACTGTCCACCTCCGAGCCAGAGAGAGATACGTGTGGCAATACCCCGCCTTAAAAATACCAAAACGGCTGGAGCTGATGGTCTCCCTGCTGAATTGTTTAAGGCAGGTGGGGAGGAACTGATTAGGAGCATGCATCAGTTAGGTTAGGATAGGTTAATTCGGCAGATACGTTCAACACAGCTCATTTGGGTCCTAGAATGAGTCCGGTTGTGATCTATTATATAAAAATAAGTCAGGTTTTCCTTCCTGACGCTATAACTCCAGAACGCACGAACCGATTTCCACGGTTTTGCATTCGTTGGAAAGGTCTCGGGCTCCGTGAGGTTTTATTTTTTCAAAAAGTGGGCGTCGCCACGCCCCTTTTTTTAAATATCGCTCTGACGGCTTTTCTAATAGTCCGATTGATACAACAATTTTACCATGAGGTACTGTTGACCTATAGATAGTTCCTGACTACATTTGGTTGTAATTGGATAAAGGGGCGTGGCACCGCCCATACAACTTGAAAATTAAAAAGGCTATATTTCATGAACTATCAGAGGTATGAAGTAGAGATTTGGTATATATGTTGTTTGAGCAGAATTAATTACATCCAGGATGAAAGTGGGCGGTGCCACGCCCCTTTTTAAAAATCGCTCTAACGGCTTTTTTAATAGATCGATTGATACAAAAATTTTACCATGAGGTACTGTTGACCTGTAGATAGTCTTAGGCTATATTTGGTTGTGATTGGATAAAGGGGCGTGGCACCGCCCATACAACTTTAAAATTAAAAAAGGCTATATTTCATGAACTATCAGAGGTATGAAGATGAGATTTGGTATATATGTTGTTGGAGCAGTATTAATTACATCCAGGGAGGAAGTGGGCGGTGCCACACCCTCTTTTCAAAAATCGCTCTAACGGCTTTTCTAATAGATCGATTGATACGAAAAATTTACCAAGTGGTACTGTTGACCTGTTCATAGTCGGTGGCTATATTTGGTTGTGATTGGATAAAGGGCTATAACTCATGAACTATCAGAGGTATGAAGATGAGATTTGTTACATATGTTGTTGTTGCAGTATGAATTACAGTAAGGGTGGAAATGGGCTGTTCCACACCCTTTTTAAAACAAACGGTTAAAACTGTCAAAATTCCACAGTATATTGCTGTTCGCCTAGAGATATGAACAGTAAGGTGGGCCAATTTTTTTATTCACAAAAATCGTAACCAAAACCGGAATCTACGTTGAATTGTTAAAAAATTTTACCAATAAATTTTGTGTCTAAAATCAATTCCTTGCTCGCGCTGGGAAGCATGATGATTTCAGAAAAAGTTTTTTTTTGTTTTTAAATGAGCACAAATCGAAAAATTCGGATATGTATTTTTTGAGACCTTTTGCGTAAAACTGACTTCCCAACAAACTCAATGATTTATTACAGAAGCAAATCTATTTATTGGTTAAAAAGTAATGGCCACTGAGAGTTGGCATACAGAAATTAAGTTTTAAAAAATCATTTTTCAGAATATTGGGCGGGACTCCAGACAATGTCAAAAGTATACCATTCTCTTCGTCTTGGTCTCCAAACATGGGAATGGTAGGTACAAATTAGAGCCGGCCCATAGGTCTGAAAACTTATGGAGCCCTTATAGAGCCCTTTGTGAAGTTTACGGTGCATATACTCAGCCATCTGAGCAGCTACTAGAAGCCATCGACGTTGTAGACGTAAGTGTGACAGGTCTTGAATTTTTCTCAGCAACTCGGTATCTGCAAATGCTGATTAAAGATCTTGCGTGGCCTACACTCAAGAACTAGAGCCAGTGGACGATCAATTGATTTTTTTTATTTATCATGTCATTAAACATTATTTGAAGGAAAAATGGTTCCAACACAACGGCGTAACATGTCATACAGCGCGTGAGACCATCACTTTGTTAAGCCAAATATTGGTGACCGAATTATCTCAAAAAATGATAATACGAGTCCAATACAAATATAGTATTCGGGAATATTCTTGATATGTGAGAGAAGAAGACATGGCAAAAGAGGTTTTTATGGCTAAAGGCATGATGCTTCAAACGAAATTTTTAGTGGCGTTCAGTAGGCGAAGAGGGCATGACATAAGTGTTTTTTACGCTATATATTACAAGTTATAATGCAATAGCGAAGCATTGCCGGGCCCACTAGTACTTATTAAAAATTTTCGCACCAAATGTTCCTATTCTGTTCGGTCAACGTCGCTATCAAGCCATTTCGTTGCTCTGATGAAGGCATGGATGTTCCGAAAATCACCTGCCGATGACCAAGCTTTTCATATCTCAGGTCACCAAAAGCAGGGCAGTGACATAGAAGATGCTCCGTGGTCTCCTCTTCTTTCTCATCATTGCAGCTTCTACAAAAATCGTTGTAGGGAAGTTTTAATCTCTTGGCGTGTTTACCAACCGGCCAGTGACCGGTTAGTATGGCTATGATGTTCCTCAGGTGGGCTCTGGACAAGTTCAGCACAAATCGTGTCCTCTGTATATCCATCATAGGCCAAATTTGTTTGGTCGCCGTGCAAGTGGGTTCTTTCACCCATCTCTCCTTAGCAATGAGGTTCAGTTTCCCCGCAATGAGCTGTTTCCCCCTTGTGAGAGGGATCCCAATGAGACCATAAACTTCTACCGAGTTCACGGTTGTGACGTTCCTTCCCAACGTATCGGCCCTTTGGTTACCACATGTTTGGTTACCCCATGTCCTGGAACCCACATAAGGGTAACCGTCGAATGTTTCGCTATCTCCTCAAGAGACGACCGGCATTCTCGAAAATTTCTCGAAGTGGTGTACACGTTCTCCAGGGAACTGATAGTAACTTTACTATCAGTAAGAATTACGGCTATTCTAATGGCCGCTATTTCAGCCAGAACTGTGCTACAATGATCTGGTAGTCTGATTGATAGTTGCAAATCCTCCGAAAAGATTCCACAGCCCGCTCTTTCCCTTAATTTCAAACTGTCCCTGAAAATTAGGATCACATCTTCCTCAATGTGTACGGTTTTATCATTATCAACCCGGATGGAAGACAGGTTCCGGTATGGTGTAATCAGTGTGACAGCTCACATTGATTCGGTACAGAATTTTGGCATGGCCATAGTTTCTGTGCATCCATGCTTTTGTGGCGTCTAAACGCATTTCGGTGTTCGCTGCTATTTTCCTCGCCTCAATGTCCGGGGGTAATCAGTTTAGGATTGTAAACAGTGCCTTATTGGGAGTAGTTCTAAATGCCCCTGTTATCATGATTGCCATCAGTCTCATAATGCGTTCGAATTTCAGCCTTTGGGACGCTCTATCTAACGCCGGCCAACAGACTGCCGATCCGTAGAAAAATATGTGTTTCAAAACTGATTCGTATAACCAATTCACGTTTTTGGGGCTAATTCTCCAATTGAGGCCGATTGTCCTTTTGCAGCAGTATAGGACCGTTTTCGCTTTGGTAATACTGGTCTGATTGTTCAGATTCCAATTCAGTTTACTGTCCAGTATAAGCCCAACGTATTTGGCACTATCAGAGAGTGTAAGTGCGACTCCATTTAATCTGACAGATTGAGGGATTTTGTATCTCCATGTGAATAGCACCAGTTCCGTTTTACTCGGGTTTACACAGTCATGACACCATTTTTAAATAAGTTTAAACGCAGATTCCAGAAGGGATTGGAGTCTCAGTCTGTTATGACCCATGGTGAGTGTAAGAACTAACGTCGAATAAGCCCATTACCAATTGCGTACAAGGTACTTTCGAGCATATTGTGTGAACGTCTAAGGCCAATTGTAGAAACACTAATTGAACCTTATCAGTGCGGCTTTAGACCTGGTAAATCAACGACGAATCAAATTTTCACTTTACGACAAACCATGGGAAAAACTCATGAAAAGCAGATCGAAATTTAACACCTTTTTGTGGACTACAAAGCTGCCTTCGACTTTCTGATAAGGAATAGGCTATATGAGGCCATGTCTGAGTTTAGTATTCCTGCAAAACTAATTCGACTTTGCAAATGTACGTTGGACAACACCAAAACCTCCATTAAGATTGGTAAGGATCACTCTGAACCATTCAATACGGAAAGAGGTCTCAGGCAGGGTGATAGCTTGTTCTGTAAACTATTTAATATAGTTATGGAAAAGGCTATGTTGCTGTTGTTGTTGAAACAGCTGGTGAAAGTAGCTGGGTGATAAATCTTTATACAGATTTTCAATTATTGTCATACGATCATTGTTGGCAACTCTATTTCGTCCCATTGAAGATGACAAGGTTTGTGTCAAGGGATTGATAAGTGTTGTTGTGATTTTTAACTGCTAAACTCGAAAGTACTTTCTCTTCGCTAAAATGGATTTAGCGGCCAACCAGGACAAAACAAAAATAACACAGTACAACAAATGATTTTGGGACTCAATTCTGAGAACTGCACGTGAAAGTAGCCCAAAAAAGAAGAAGTTCTGCATCATTCGTTTTGTCAAGTTACATGCCATAAGGAATTGTAATTCTTAATTTTTTAAATTTGGACTCATTGAAAAATTTTGTTCTATGTAAGAAAAAGTGAGGTTAGTTGTCCCATTTACAGACATGAATAAAAACTATAAAAAGGTAACAGGGTACAAGAATGTTTTAATGAATTCGTCAACTAAAGTTCTAAGTTCATACATAAAGCTAAGCACAGACGGTTGCCAGAAATAGCAATTTTGTCAAATCTGCTAATGTACCGGCAATGTACTGACATGGACAGTGTTGCCATATAATTAATATCTGCAAATGGTGAAATTAGCAGATGCATAAACTTCGCACATCTGCAAATTGAATGTGTTTGCAATTATCTTACAAAAATTTAAAGGTGGCAACATTTTGCGGTTCACACGATTATCGGATGTCTGGCAATATTGTTGTTTTACAATGTTTTTTCTGCAAACGTTGCCATACAAAATTTAAAGTGCACACGGTTGTTGTACATTTTCTGCAAATTTTTTGGGCAATATTGTAAGATCTGGCAACCGTCTGTGCGTAGCTTAATACAATATATTTTGTATGGAGGACCCGGAAGGTTTGTTCTATTGTAGTGACAGCTAAGAAATAAGAAAAAAGTAATCGTGTGCAGAATTTTAATTAATTCGCAAAAAAATCGCTAAAATACTTTACCATTTCTATATTATTTTTATCATTTATTTCTGCATTCTATATTAAATACTGTCGTTATTATGGGGGAGGTAGCAGAATGGGTGGGTTAAAACTCCTGATTTCTTAGGTTTGTAAGGATAGAAGTCGCAGCCCTCGTTTCTACCCACATTTACCTACTGTTATTCGACGTAAACTCTGGCAACTACAGAGCAATCAGCTGCTAATGACAGCCACATGTATCGCGATCAAGAGCAAACGGCACAACTATATACACTCATATGTATGAACGATAGCATTGGTGCGACACACTACATCACAACACATCACACCTAAGTTCACTACAACACAGTTTACCACAACACATCGACGGCTGAACGATATAGAAGAGTGACGGGCAGCCAAAAGAAGTCAGTCGTTGGATAGCTGGCGACGTTAACACATCATAGGTCGTAGTGTAGTTCCTCCAGTAGTTTGCAGTAGCTTTTGCCTTGTTAAGAGACAGCCTGCCTGAGGGACTTTGATCAAGTATCCTTACTGTAGAACTCGTTATCCTTACATTGAACTAATGTTCCTAGTTTAGAGACACCCTGATTGAGGGACTCTGATCAAGTATCTTTGCTGTAGAACTTGTTGTCCTTACGTAGTAATAATTATCCTTATTTAAAGACACCCAGCCTGAGGGACTCTGATCAGGTATCCTTACTGTAGAACTCATTGTCCTTGGTTAGAGACACCCTGCCTGAGGGACTCTGATCAAGTATCCTTGCTGTAGAACTTGTTGTCCTTGCGTAGTACTAATTATCCTTGTTTAGAGACACCCTTGCTGTAGACCTAGATATCCTTGCGTGGAATTAACTATCCTTCTTTACAGACACCCTGCCTGAGGGACTCTGGATAAGTATCCTTGCTGTAGACCTATTTGTCCTTGTGAAGAATTAACTATCCTTGTTTTGAGGGACTCTGATCAAGTATCCTTGCTGTAGAACTTGTTGTCCTTACGTAGCACTTAGGCACTTGTTAAGAAAAACTCTGTCTGAGGGACTTTAACCAAGTATTCTTGCCGTAGACACCGATATCCTCGCTTAGCCGTACTTATCCTTCTTGAGAGTCACCCTGCTTGAGTGTATTCATTTGTCAGTTCACCTAAAAGAAATTTCTGTACTGCGTACAACATTCACATTCCTGATACTTCAACTGTCGTTTAAAATGCTGACTATACATTTTCAGATTCTCCTTGATGACCCTCCTCAATTTGTTGAAATAAAGTGTGCCCATTCTATGACAGAACTTTAATTGATCCTTGATCCTTCAATTTTTTGGTTGGGGGTCTCTGATCAAGTATCCTTGTTGTAGAACTCGTTGTCGTTGGTTAGAGACACCCTGCCTGAGGGACTCGAATCAAGTATCCTTGCTGTAGAACTTGTTGTCCTTGCGTAGTACTAATTATCCTAGTTATCCTTGCGTGGAATAAACTATCCTTGTTATCAGACAAGGATAGGTGAGAGACTCTGGATAAGTATCCTTGTCGTAGACCTATTTATCCTTGTGAAGAATTAACTATCCTTGTTTTGAGGGACTCTGATCAAGTATCCTTGCTGTAGAACTTGTTGTCCTTACGAAGCACTTAGGCACTTGTTAAGAAAAACTCTGTCTGAGGGACTTTAACCAAGTATTCTTGCCGTAGACACCGATATCCTCGCTTAGCCGTACTTATCCTTTTTGAGAGTCACCCTGCTTGAGTGTATTCATCTGTCAGTTCACCTAAAAGAAATTTCTGTACTGCGTACAACATTCACATTCCTGATACTTCAACTGTCGTTTAAAATGCTGACTATACATTTTCAGATTCTCCTTGATGACCCTCCTCAATTTGTTGAAATAAAGTGTGCCCATCCTATGACAGAACTTTAATTGATCCTTGATCCTTCAATTTTTTGGTTGGGGGTCTCTGATCAAGTATCCTTGCTGTAGAACTCGTTGTCGTTGGTTAGAGACACCCTGCCTGAGGGACTCGAATCAAGTATCCTTGCTGTAGAACTTGTTGTCCTTGCGTAGTACTAATTATCCTAGTTATCCTTGCGTGGAATAAACTATCCTTGTTATCAGACAAGGATAGGTGAGAGACTCTGGATAAGTATCCTTGTCGTAGACCTATTTATCCTTGCGAAGAATAAACTATCCTTGTTTTGAGGGACTCGAATCGGGTATCCTTACCGTAGAACTCGTTATCCTTACGTAGCACTTAGGCACTTGTTAAGAAAAACTCTGTCTGAGGGACTTTAACCAAGTATTCTTGCCGTAGACACCGATATCCTCGCTTAGCCGTACTTATCCTTCTTGAGAGTCACCCTGCTTGAGTGTATTCATCTGTCAGTTCACCTAAAAGAAATTTCTGTACTGCGTACAACATTCACATTCCTGATACTTCAACTGTCGTTTAAAGTGCTGACTATACATTTTCAGATTCTCCTTGATGACCCTCCTCAATTTGTTGAAATAAAGTGTGCCCATCCCATGACAGAACTTTCATTGATCCTTGATCCTTCAATTTTTTGGTCTGCTCACGTAAATATCAGAATCTGTGGGAGTTTCACTGATTACATACCTTCCGTCAAACAGAATTCTAGCGTTATATACAATAATGAACCCTTGTGGATATCTTTGGTATCCGGTTCCCCCAACAACTATGTGTACTTTGTATGCTGGAGTTTCGGAATATTCGGAAACACAAAAATCTCCAAGAACTATTTATATCGTTGTCAGGGCAGTGGCTCGTGTTTCGTTCATAGACCCTTTCATCAAGAATTGCTACTATAATCGAAATCGTCATTGTGTGGAGACATTGCTAACATTTTATTGTTGTATATACATATATATGTCATATCTTATGTAAACTTTTGCCGTGACATTAAAACTCATTATTTTATTAATATCAACAGAACTTGATACATTTCCCCAAAGGATAATAAAGAAAATAGAAAGTGTGAGCGTGTCAAATCATTTTAAGAAACTATTCTGGAGATGTTGGTGCCGTCGTCATCGTCATCAACAATCATGTCCTTTTGTCATTGCACTTGAATAACCATGAAATCCCAGATTGTAACTAGTTTTTATTAAAAAACAACAACAGCAACAATACTAACAAGAAAACTACAAGGACGACAGCAACAGAACCCACATCAACACATCAATTGGATACAGTTGACTTTAGCCGCTACTCCCAACCGTGTAGAAATGAAGTATGTATATGTATGAAATGCAGCACAATATTGTCCCAGTGGCTGAACTTTAGTAAAACAAAACAAGTTCACCATAAAGATATTGCTGTATATGTGAGATTGAGTAGTAGCCTTTTGCTCCCACCCACTTTCACATCATGAATCCATTGGCGACACAGGATAGAGGATACAACATTTCATTCACCCTCTTACACTCGTGTGTGTGTGTGTGTGTGTACAGGACAATATGACAAATGTCTGATAATAAAACAAGGATACTATGATATGAGATTTGAAAGTAAGGCGAGCGTATTACAGTTTTGTGATTATATGCGGGATTAGATATTAAATTTGCAAAAGACATCAGGACACATTCCATGCATAAATGCATTTTATACTTAGATTAGATGTACTATGTGCGAGTGAGTGAGCATTTGAGCGATATCTTTGTTCATGACAAACATTTTACATATTTATGAATTGCAGGCCGGGCCCATAAACATAAGTGGCAGTGACTGCTGTGGGATGGGGCGTAAAAATAAGAAACTTATTATGTTATGCATTGGCTCTTATTGCAATTTATAAGTTGCTTACATGTGAGCAAAAAATATAGTAACTTACGTTAAAGATATGTCGCGTATACGATATAACGAAACCAATATATATACAAATACTGTAACGTGACGCAAACGACGCGTTCGGCAATAAACGCAACTGCTACCAACGACACATTCGGCAATCGCCACGAACGTTGAATGAGTGCGACGACGAACGTCCGACCAAACACATTAAGGAGACGACATCACAAGGGAAAGTGTTACTCAATGCTGTGTGATGTCATGAAATTCTCATTACATTGAGAGCTCCACTTACTTAAATGATCGAACTTTTGCTTGGTAGTTCGTCGGTTGCTACCGCAGCGAAGTTTATTGCTAAGTTGCTTTGTGTCCGATCTCCCTTCTGTTGAACCAACATTTGTTGGTTTAACCCAAACTCCATTGGTTAAATCGGACTTCGGTCTGTTGAATCCAACCCCGGTTGGTTGTACCGACTCGTCGGTTGCACAGATTTCAGTCTGGTACACGAAGAAACTCTTCGTTCCTGTAGCATTGTACTAGAAATTAGCACCGTAGCATTTCGATACTAACACTCCGTCGGGTACGATTATTAGTTCGGTCGCGAATTCGGAATCGATATAACTACGAGTTGCAAAAGTCGATCTACTAAGTAACACGTGTCATCAACACGATCCATAATTGCGGATACCAAGCTGGTTTACGACGAAAGCCGAATTATCGAAGAACACGAATCATCAACACGATTCTGACTTGTGAATATCAAACTGATTTACGACGAAAGCCGAAGCTTCAATATGTTCCGAAATTGCTGAAGTTAACCTGAATACCAGACAAAACCCGAATCACCAAAACAGCCACGAATTTCTGATATAAACCTGAACCACAGACAAACCCGAATCATCAAGATTCCCCAGTATTGCTGATATGAATTGTTGACATTAACCCGAACCACCCACGAACCTGGTATTAACCTGAAACCCCGACAAAACCCGAGTCATCAATCATCAATTGCTGATATTAATCTGAAACCCCGACAAAACCCGAGTAATCAATCATCACTTGCTGATATTAACCTGAAACCCCGACGAAACCCGAGACATCAATTATCACTTGCTGATATTAACCTGAAACCCCGACAAATCCCGAATCATCAGTACGCTGCCAAATTACTGGTACGAGCCTGAATCATCGAAAGTACCCCAATTACCATGTTCCTAAATACCGAAACAATCCTGACCTATCTGACCTCTACAGTTTTGGGAATATAGTATAAAGTTCTCGAACACCTCAAATCGATCGTTCCATAAAATTCTCGATTATCTTAAATCGAACCAAGTCCCGAAACCTGTCATCGCAGTCAGAGGCCACATCAATATTCGTCGAGGGTATACTAAAAGTTATCGATCATCTAAAATCGACCTGGGTACAAATTACTTTATCCAGTAGATTATAAGTTTGAGTTACACCATCAATAAATAATATTGTTATTTTGCCCAAGACAGGGAAAATCTACTGAGTTCTTATTCCGTAAGGTTTTGTGGGTTCTTATGGCGACCCTGGCGACGACTGGACTTACCTCAGCCGGCGAGAAAACCACGTTACAATACCCTCACCCTTAGCAAAATAAAAAAATATCTAGTATATTGATATTATTACTCGATTTCTAAAGTGGGCGGAGTGGTACATTTGTATGGGAAGTACCACATGGGGCGTGGCTAGACTTCCAGTTTTGTCTCCGAAAGTTAATCCTGTTATAGCTTAACAAAGTCCAGAATTCGAGTATGATCGTGTCGGGTGTATTGATGTTATTACTTGATTTCAAAAGTAGACGAAGTGGTACATTTGTATTGGAGTTACAGTTGAAGGGACGTGGACATATAGCCCATTTCCGATACCATAAGCAGTTTTATGGAAGTATTAACCCAAATGAGTTTCAAAACAATTGGTTCTGTCTTTCGAAGGTTATCGTGCGTACCAGCCGGTCAGACAGACAAACGGACAAGGCTCAAACGACTTACAGAGTCACGAATCGATTTTGGTTCAAGAAAACCTAGATTCTAAAGGTACTCCTTCTATGTGTTACATAAAAAATAATTTCGGTGTGTTCTCTCCTTCAACTTCATATATAGAAGTTGTAAGATTACGTGGGGACACCATAGTCCTCTTCCCTTAAAACAGCTCAAATCATGAGTGAATTTCACCAGTTTCTCCATGTTACATGACGATAATTCGGTGATACTATCATACAACCATTTCCGGAAGAATTGCTGCCTTCTTCTATTAAGAGTTAGGTCTCAATATCCTCCTCATCGTCGCAAAGCCTGCAATAATCCTTCTGTGCCATCTCCCAGTTGGATGTAAATGCTCTGACATCACAGTGTCCCGTAATTACTCCAATTAGTCGTCTAACGGTCCACTTCCAATAGTGGTTCGTCTTCCATCCAGTCCGAGCCAAATATACCGTGATACCACACATTCGGTACGATGTTGCCAGGATGCGAGTCGAACACTATTCACCGGCAGTCTTAAGAGCGCCGTCCTACATCTGTACACCAATCTCGGCTTTATGACCTTTGATACCAAATCCTTTAGGGCCGCTTGAATGTCCACATAGATTCAAATTCCTCGACAGATTTCATAATAGCGAAGATATCCGCCTGGAACACACTGCAATCGTCGTCCAATCGGAAGTGTAGCCTATAATTGAGATCTTCACTAAAGATACCCGATCCTGCTCCAATTTCCATTTTAGAACCATCAGTGAAGGTGGGCAAGAAGGCTTTCCAATCTTCTCTATCAGAGATTACTATTCCCGGGTATGAGGTAAAATCCAACAACGAAACCATATAGTTCTTTCTTTTGTGGAGTCCTCTATTGCATCCATGTCTGTTGAACCATAACAGTATTGATGCGTGATGCGGGACTCCTTATAGTTACTCCATTTCTGTCTTCACTGACGGTTCGAAAATCCAATAAAAGCGATCAATTCTTCATTGTGTAAATCAAATGTCAAATGTGTCTGGATGTCAGCCTCTATTGGGTCTTAGCATATTGCGAGATTCCTAGTAATGAATGAATGTTAGAACATGAGATGTTCACGCGCCCATTTGTTACCTTTTTGGTATAGTGGAGGATTAGATGTGGAAAATAGCCAGCAAAGGTTGAATCTGCAGAACCGACAGTATAACTGCTAGATCGTTGTGGCCCGAATACAGCAAATCCCAATAGGGGTGCATGGTTGGCCGATACAGGACTGGCGTATGACTGGACTGTGGAATTCAGGCACCTGGCAGGCAAATGTCCCGCTTCATCCCGTAGCAGGCTAAGACACTTAGAAGAAAGATGTATAGAATTCCTCAGCCTGATTAGAACTGCGGTGCCTTTTATAACTAACTGGGCAAGATAACAATTGAGGTTCCCACGATTTTTTATGCTTATCTATCAGTTCCATCTATCCTTCTTTCTCCTCCCATTAACTTTCTGCATTTTCTTACGAACAATCACAATGAATCACGAGATTTCGTTGTGTAGTGTGATCTGTTTTAACAATATTACACGTGTCCACAACCCCATCTAACCTAACGGTTGGATGGCTACACGATTCTTCCGCTTCATTCCTATTCCGATATCATCACTTTCTTCTGTCTTACCCTCATTACTCATACAGGGTTTATCAACCACAGTTTTCACGTTGTCCCGATTGGTTTTTCTCTTTCGGGACCGGCCGTGGCATAGTGGTTAGAAGACGCGACTACCATGCGGGAGATCACAGGTTCAACTCCTGGCTCCAGTCATCTTAAAAGAAAAAATAAATAAATTTTTCTTTCATTGTCAGCTCCCCTCGAATGTTGTCGACAGCAACTTCGCAGTGTAAGTGTCGTGTCAAACGGCGTTTCTAGTAAGAGTCTCTCAAACAGTGACGTTTGCATTCGTCGATAAACAAGTAGATGCCGTTAGTTGTGAATCTAAAAATAGAAAGCGTGTTAATTTACAACAACGCGAGAAGCTATCCCATACCTCATTCATGGGGGGTAAAGGGAAATTAAGTTGTTTTTTTTAAGTCATCTTTCGGTATCATCACCTTCTTCTGTCTTACTCTCATTACCTGTACCGATTTCATCAACGAAAACTTTTAAGTGACCCCGATTGGTAGTAGCCGACCATTTTGAATTTAACCATGATCACCAAAAGAAACCTCGGTGGCAGGATATTGCGAAATTAATTAAACTTTCTCTTTATGGAGAACTTATGCTTTTTGACTTCTTGTCTTCCTGTTAGTCGTATCTCTTTTCACTGTCTCACCCAAATTACCAGTAACGATTTTATACAACACAACTTTCAGGTTGCCACGATTGATTGTTCTAAGGGAAGTCAGTGGCGTTATGGCGGGTCAACGAAGTCTTGTCAGTCGTATGAGTATAAGTTTTCTTGTCAGAATCCGACCCATACACCCTTTGAACTTGGAAATGTTCATAACTCAATGATCTTATCATCCATTTTCTCTTTTGACCCCTTCCTCACACCATATTCTAGAACAGAACACCTTCACTGCGTGAGTCTTTGTTTCAAACTAATCCCGATTCATGGCTTTCCTGTATAGATGATATATTAACCCTGATTAGTAGTGGCAGAGCACGTATAGTTCAAAGGAGTGACAGTGGCGTTCTGGCGGACAAGGAAATCGTAACAGCCGTATCCGTATCATGTTACAAACCGATTCAGACTCCATTGGATCTTGGGGCTGTCCTCAATGTCCTCTTCCAACAAGGGATAAATCGGGCTGGTTCCTCGCAATATATCCTCCGAAGACATGACACTCTCACTAGCAAGTCCTGCAAGCTGCATCATCAATTCGTTATATGGTTTTTAGGCAAAGGATTGCAACTCGACCAACTTACCGTCATCTGTGTTTTGAATGTTTGTTTGATTCCTGATTTTAGAATAGTTCCTCAAGTGTAGGGTAGGTCTACTTATCATAGCCCCCGTTAAAACAGTATGGACTTCGTACCTTAACCTATAACTCACGCATTTTATCGAACAGAATCCATTCGAATACAAACGGATGTCAATAACTGCAAACCATTGGTAAGCATGGATCACAGTACATTCCGGATTAGGGGGTACGGTATGCTGTGGTCAAGCTGTTCTTCCGCTTTTGAAGTCGATCCTAGGCAGGAAAACGCTACCTAAGCCTCTACATTTTGACAACATTGTTGCTTTTGATGAGGAAAATGTGGCTGTACCACTGGTAAATCCACGATCATCGAGATAATCACACAACGACCAATCAAGGAGAAAATCCAAGAAATTCAGATGAATAACCATAAAGCTGACAGAATTTAGTATCTGACGTAGCGAATTTATACGAAACGAGGTTTAAGACTATCGACTAATAGTGTCATTGACTGATGAGATGTTACTGCAGTATTTTCAAACATTGAGAAGCAATTGGTAGAATTCGGTCTGAAGATAATTATTTTTTTCAACGAGCAAAAAATCTACTTCTTAGTGACGCTTCTTTAACGTTTTCAACTATAACTTTGAAAACGAGTAAAAAAAACTTAATTTCTCTTTACAACCCATGAACGAGGTATGGGATAGCTTCTCACGTTGTTATGAAAAACGAGTATTGACCCAAAACTCTTCTCTCGACGAACAAAATTCCATTTGTACCAGACAATAGTCCTGCCTGTCTTGCTCTAACTCGCATCCTGGCAGATGAATCCATCTTAGGAGTCTTCTCCAGAAAAATACTTAGACAAATATTTAGAACTTCATAGATTACGGAGGGTACAGTTGTCATATTAATCATTATTAGCAAAACTACATTGACGTTGTCAAGCGCATTCAAGAATATCAAATACGCTGGCTGAAACATGTTAAGCGGATGGATGCAACGTTAAAGAATTTGTTAGCCAAATTCGATGTGACGAATTATCTGTGAAACGCAGAATTCTGGCGGAATATATATCATCAAATTGTGTATCGTTCCTAAAAACAACGCCTTACTGCATTAATTCTATTTACAACATTTACATTAAGTTTGGTGACAATTGATTTTTATCGCCGCCTCTATAATAGTAAACCACCACAGCACAAATAACATAAAGTCAACATATTAAAGCTATTTCCGCTTAACGTTATCCCTTGCAAAGATTTCAAAAACAGTTCGCATTGTAAATTACATGCCGAACATTCAATACCCCTTCTACCCCAATCCCTTAAATTGAAAAGCTATTGATACTCTGTAAATTCTCTGAATAATAGATAGTTGATATGGACTCCATTGTGAAAACGACACGCTTGAACGAAGGACATAAATAAAACCAGGACAGCGTGAGCGCAAAACAAAACGACAACAACAACAGCAACAACAAGTAAAGGAGCAAAGTAAAATTGCTCTCTTAGCAAATATGTAGACCAACAAGCAACACCTGCGACAAGTGTGCAAAACAAACGAAACAAACTCAATATTGCACTTTCGTTGACAAAACTCAAGTGACTACAACTACAACGTCGTCTCCTAAGGACTATTATTTACCCAACAGGTCCTTAAGCGGCGCATAGGTTGTATGCATGGGGAGAGCAAGCGCGTGTGTGTACACTGACGTAAAAAGAAAAACTTGGTAAATTGCGGTTCCGTTAAATAAACTTTTACAATGGGACTGTATAAATATATGTGTTATGCAATCAATGTACGAGTATCTATTTAGGTATTTTGGTGTATACATTTTGTGTTTGCTGGCACTGGATTTCTTAGATAATTACACCAACTTCTAGTGAGTGGCTCGCTGATAAAGTGGGTGTTAAAAACTTAATCTACAGGTGGCTAAACTGATAATGACTAACGCATGTATAGCAACGATGTAGCTATATGTAACACGCGCTGTAAGAGTAATGCAGAGTAATGCAACAGCTAAAGCCAGAATCTTGAAATTTGGAATGTACATTGCTTTTATGACGTGGGATCCCTCTAAGAAGATATTTTTGGAATTTCACACTGCATGTATATAAAAAGGGCGTGCCACAGGCCATAAAGCTCGAAATTTTAAATGGCTGTATCTCATAAACCGTTATTGGTAAGAAGTCGAGATTTGTTACATATGTTGGTCGTACAAAACTATTAACTCTAAAAAGGGATTTTTTTTTAAAGTCGGACTGCAAGTGGATAAAAAAGGGCGTGGCACCGCCCATACAGTTCAAAATTGTAAATGGCTATATCTCATAAACCATTGTAGGTACGAAGTCGGAATTTGGTTCAAATGTAGGTCGTACAACAAAAATTACCTTTTATGTGGAAAATAGGCGATGCCACGCCCCTTTTTTAAAAAATAGTTATATCGACCAAATAAATGAACCGGTTCCAAAAAAATTTTCACTACGTGGTACTGTCCGTAGGATCTCTATTATAGGCTACATGAAAACATAATTAGACAAAGGGGCGTGGCAACGCCCACACAAACCGAAATATGTATTTGACATATCTCACGGACCATTAGAGGTATGAATATGAGATCTGCCACAAATGTCAGTGGTACAAGGAGGATTGCGTCTATCTAGGAAATGGGCGGTGCCACGCCACTTTTGAAAAATCGTTATATCGGTCATATTAATGGACTGATTGTAATGCAATTTATAGTATGTGGTACTGTTCGTAGGACCTCTATTACAGGCTACATGAAAACATAATTAAACAAAAGGGCACCGCCCACCCAAACCATCATTTCAATTGGTCATATCTCACTAGCCATTAAAGGTATGAAGATGAGATCTGCCACATATGTCTGAGGTACAAGGAGAATTAAGTGTTAATGAATAATAGGCGGTGCCACGCCCCTATTGAAAAAATTTTTATATCGGCCAAATAAGTTAAGCGATTGTGTGGTACTATCCGTAGAGCCTTTATTATAGGCTACATAAAAACACAATTAAGCGAAGGGGCGTGTCATCGCCCACACAATGCAACATTTTAATCGGTCATATCTAACGAGGTATGAAGATGAGTTTTGCTACTTATGTTAATGGTATAAGAAATTCAATGAAATTTTCATTGACTCCGTAGGATCTCTATCATAGGTTACATAGAAACGTAATTAAACAAAGGGGTGTTGAACCGCCCACACAGTCCATCATTTTAATCGGTCATATCTCATGAGCCATTCGGGGTATGAAGATTAGATTTGCTACATATGTTACTAATATAAGAAGGATTACATTTCGTTGAGAAATGGTCATATTACCGAACGAACCGAATGTAATGACATTTTTACTGTGTGGCACTAAAACAAATGGTCGTCGCAAACGCCCTATATAGGAACAAAGATGAGATTTGCTATATATGTTACTGATACAAGAAGGACTACGTCTTGCTAGTAAATGGGATCACGCCCCTTTTGAAAAAACATTTATATCTGCCAAATAAATGCACCAATTTCAATAAAATTGTCACTTTGTGTTACTTAAAACATAATTAAACAATGAGGCGTGGCACCTCCCACACAAAACTCAACTCATTTAATTTCAATCGGTCATATCTCACGAGCCTTTAAGGTACGAAGATAAAATTTTCTACATATGTTAATGGTGCAAGAAGGATAAAGTCTCTGTAAAAAATCGTTATGTAGGTCATATTAGCGGATCGATTGTAAAAAAATTTTCTGAACTGACTGACTGGGTGAAAGGACTATAAAGTAAACGCCAAACTTTTAAGGGTTAAAATTACCAAAAAGGGATACCATCACGCAGACCAATTGGCTAAAGCCCCGGAATCGTCAATAGAGGGTTCAAATGTGTGACTGAACCCCTGTCATTTTTCCCACATAACATTTTTTCCCAAACATACCTCCCCCCCCCCCCCCCCCCTCTTCAACGTCTTAGGGGGGGCTTCCATACAAAGATCAAAGTTTTATAAAAAATTGCTCCCACCGCTCTAACTGCCCTAAAAGTGCCCCTGGAGGATTCAAATGTGTCATCGTAATCTACTATGAGTTCTAAAAAAATGTACCCAAGAAACCGTGGATCTAAAATCAAATCGAGCCCCTGGTTTTTAACGAGAAACTTATCTAATTTAGGAAATATCCACAAGAAGGCACGCAAGTGTACCGGAATCTCTCCTAGAGGGTTCAAATGTGTGACCGCCCCAGTCCGACCTAAAATTTTTTTCCAAACATACCTACCCCCCCATTATAAAACTTCCTCTGTCCGCTCTAACTGCCCTCAAAGTACCCATAGACAAGTCAATATGTAAGATATACCCCCAATGTTTTTGTCACCCTAACAGTTTCTCAGATCATATCTACCCTCTTTCTTCAACCCTTAGGGTGGTCCCTATAATATTGTATTTATTTTTTATATTATAAAGCTTTTTATGAAATCAGCTCCTGTCGCTCCCACTGTGCCTACCTACCACCTGTCTTAACACGTTAAGGGGGCTCCCATATAAAAATATTCTAAGTTATTCAAAAATTCATGACAATTTTCACCGGAAATATTATTTTGTAAAAAATTTTGGTCTTTTACGAAAGAATGTTTTTAAACTATTACTTTTAGAAATAAAAATGGACAATAGTGCATATTTAAGGGGCTTAATAATTGTTCTCGTATTAAACTAACTAAATTAATAATGTTTGCATTTTAACTGTATGGCTTAAACTATAAAGAAGATTCGTTATAAGTACGGGTGGAGCAACGCGAGCCGGGAAATCTAGTTATTAATAAACTACTCGTTGTCCACTTAAAAAGAGAAGGTCTATATTGTATTGATTTATTGTGTTTTTTTTTTAAATTTATTTTGCAAAATAGATGAAAATTCCTCCTGGTCTTCCGAATTTCATCTCAAGTTGGTTTAGAATGCCTCCTGTGAGGATTGAACTCACGACCCCTGGTTTACAAGACCAGTGCTCTGCCACTGAGCTAAAGAGGCTTGTGCGCTCATAGACATTAAAGCTGCATATATGTTGTTACTCACACAGTAACAAATAATAAATGTGAAGTTACCATCATATTTGCGCCATCTGGTGGTCGTTAGTTGTAAATGATAGTCAGGGTTGGTAAGTAAATGAAAAGCAATGGTACATTGTGGTACATTTATATAACTCAACATGATTAGAGATAACAGTCAATAAAAATTTTGGATAAAGTGCTGAAATATAAAACTAATACAGAAATTTCAGTCAGATGAACAGACTGATAAATACCGTTACCATATGTATAAAATCCCTAAGCCTCGAGTTATAAAAATTGCCTGCTTGTGGAGCGTAAACCGTTGAAGATATGACTTTCGGTCGTAAGACTTGTAGTTTACAGACATGTTGTAAAACTTTTAAAAAACTTTACAGTGTGAAAACAAATTTAATAAGTTAAATTTAGTATTTCTGTGAATTTGGTCATTTTGTTTGGGGTTATCGTAGAATCGTTTATAACGTTACCTACGGAGAACTGAAAAGAAAGTCTTATATTAATTTGAACAAAAATTTTAAGAGAAATCATAATTTTAAGTGGATTTCTTAAATTACATCTATGAATACAAAATATTAAAAGTAAATTATCTTTTGCGGAGTTTCTATTAAGAAACTATTGGAAAGCAGCAGTAGGGACAGCAAATTTTGACTTAATTCGGTGCACTTTCAAAAGAAAAATGTATGTACAACTTTATGCTAATAAAGAAATTTATCAATTTGTATATTCTCATTGCAGTGCAAGTGTAACCTTTTAACTTGATTTAATGCTGCTGTATTTTTTTTTTAATTTTTCTCCTTTATTTTTTTTCTCTCTCTTTGTTTATACGTAAGTTGTCTAAATTTTAATAATAGCTGTATTTTTATTTAAAATTTAATAATATATTATATAACCATATGTACTTTAGAACAAAACTCAATCGTATAATCCTCCTCTATTTGGCTCCACGATTTTCCGCCAGTTTTTCTTTGAACAGTTTCTTCAACTCCTCGGCACCCTCTTCATTCGTCTCCTTGTAATAGGGTAATTCAGCCAAACGCTTCAGCCAAGCCAAAAATTTCGGGAATTTAAATTCATCAATGATTGCCACCTCATTACCCGAAGTTATGGTGGCAACACAACACAGATCTGCAATCGTCAGTTCATCACCACAAACATAGGGATGATCCTTAAGGAAACCTTCCATAATTTCCCAACACTTTTGTATGTAAGCAATTTTATCAATGGAACAATCTGTAGAGCCATAATACAAAATTGGCTCATATAAGAAACGTAAACGAGCAAATAAATGACCGGAATCGAAATGCAGACGGGCGTTAACTTCGGCACGCTTTAATATATCTTTGGGATAGAGTTTATCATCTGTGGCATATTTGTCCACCAAATAACCGCAAATGGCATGGGAGTCTGTGAGAACATGCTCACCATCAATCAGAGTGGGTATGGTATGTTGGGGATTCAATTTGACAAACTCGGGCGTTAAGTGTTCACCTTTAAGCAGATTAATTGGTCTATAAAGGAAGGGAAAAAAAGAGATAAGTGAGTGAACAGATAAACAAAAATGAGTGTTGGACTTACTTGTATTCTAATTCCAGACCAATGGCTTTGGCGGTTAGCATAACAGCTCTTGAGGGTGGACTCAAGGTGGCCATGTACAACACGGGTTTCGTCATGATAATAAGGATTTGTTAGCTGTAACGGAAATGGAAATATTTTAAAGATGGTGAAATGTTAAAATCTTTAAAAAAAAAAACGTTTAAACAATTTGTGAATTAGAAATGTTTATTAACACAGTACAACACATGATTTTGGGACTCAATTCTGAGAATTGCACGTGAAAGTAGCCCCAAAAATAAGAACTTCTGCATCATTCGTTGTGCCAAGTTCCCTGCATTAACACATGGTTTTGGGACTCAATCCTGAGAATTGCATGTGAAAGTATGCCCAAAACTAAGAACTTCTGCCTCATTCATTGTGTCAAGTTGGCTGCATTAATAACACAGTACAACAATGATTTTGGGACTTAATTCTGCGAATTGCACATTAAAGTAGCCTCAAAAGTATGAACTTCTGCATCATTCGTTTGGTCAAGTTAGCTGCTTTAATAACACAGTACAACATTTGATTTTGGGACCTATTTCTGATAATTCCACGTAAAAGTAGCCCCAAAAATTAGAACTTCTGCATCATTTGTTTTGTCAATTTGGCTGCATTAATAACACAGTACAACATATGATTCCGGGACTCGAATTAACCCTAAAAATCAGAACTTCTGCATCATTCGTTTTGTCAAGTTGGCTGCATTAATAACACAGTACAACACATGATTATGGGACTCTATTCTGACAATTGCACGTGAAAGTAGCCCCAAAAAGAAGAAGTTCTGCATAATTCGTTGTGTCAAGTTGGCTGCATTAATAACACAGTACAACACATGATTTTGGGACCTATTTCTGATAATTCCACGTAAAAGTAGCCGCAAAAATAAGAACTTCTGCCTCATTCGTTGTGTCAAGTTGGCTGCATTAATAACACAGTACAAAACATAACTTTGGGACTCAATTCTGAGGAATGCACTTGAAAGGAGCCCCAAAAATAAGAACTTCTGCATCATTCGTTTTGTCAAGTTGGCTGCATTAATAAAACAGTACAACAATGATTTTGGGACTCAATTCTGAAAGTTGCATGTAAAAGTAGTCCCATAACTAAGAACTTCTGAATCACTCGTTTTGTCAAGCTAGATGCATTATTTAACACAGTATAACATATGATTCCGGGACTCAATTCTGCAAATTGCACAGTACAACACATGATTATGGGACTCTATTCTGAAAATTGCACGTGAAGGTAGCCCTAAAAGTCAGAACTTCTGCATCATTCGTTTTGTCAAGTTGGCTGCATTAATAAAACTGTGACACAAAATTGGACTTTTGGAATCGGAATGGGATGAAACCAAAAGCAAATGAAAGTTGACCTTATATATAACGAAACCCTCAAGGGATTTTTTGAGTTTAGTGCGAGATTTTTTTTTACATTCATTTGAAGATGGTGTTTTTACAAAGCTGGCTGACAAGAAAAATCATTAAAAATGTCATAAAATAATTTATTCCGGAAAGTTGTGGTATCTTACTGTTTTTGGGGTCGAGGAATCCATTTTTGACATTTATTTTTATTTTTAAGCGCCACCAGAGGGCGCTTTCGTACATTTTTTTGGTTTATATAGAATTTGTTGTATTTCCACGCGATTACAACCGTAGATTAAGAGCAATCGAGCTGAAATTAAGTATGCGAGCTTTTATCCACCAAGCGGTGATTATGTTCTAAGATTGTCACAATCGAACAAAACCTACTCCCACCTCCCATACAAATTTTACCTTTTTTGGGGTCTTTCCCTTCGACCACAGTCGTAGATTAAGAGCTATCGAGCCGAAATTTGCTATGCAAGCTTCTATCCCCTAAACGAAGATTAAGTTCTAAGATGAGCATGATCGGACAAAAACTTCTACCACGTCCCATACAAACATGCCCTATTTGGGGGTGTTTGTCTGTTTGTCTCCTCAATTACAGCCTTAGACTAAGAGCTATCGAGCGGAAACTTGGTACGCTAACTTCTAACCTCTTAGAGAATGTTAAATTCTAAGATGAGCAAGATCAGACAAAAACTCGTCACACCCCAAAATAAGGGGAGTTTGCATTGGAGGTGGGAGAAGTTTTTGTCCGATCATGCTCATCTTAGAACTTAACTTCCTTTAAGAGGTTAAAAGTTTGCATACCAAATTTCAGTTCGGTAGCTCTTAATCTACGGCTGTAATCGCGAGGAAAAACAGATGGACATCCCCAAAAAGGGTTATTTTGTATGGGAGGTGGAAGTAGTTTTTGCCCGATCATGCCCATCTTAGAACATAATCTCAGTTTAGAGGATAGAAGCTATCGTACCAAATTTCAGCTCAATAGCTCTTAATTTACTACGGTGGTCGCAGGGACAGACCCCAAAAAAGTCAAATTTGTATGGGAGGTGGGAGTAGGTTTTGTTCGATAATGACCATCCTAGAACATAATCACCGTTTGGTGGATAAAAGCTCGCATACTTAATTTCATCTCGATTGCTCTTAATCTATGGGTTTAATCGCGTGGAAAGACAACAAATTCGATATAAACCAAAAAAATGTACGATAGCGCCCTCTGGCGGCGCTTAAAAATAAAAATAAATGTCAAAAATGGATTCCTCGACCCCAAAAACAGTGAGATACCACAACTTTTCGGAATAAATAGCATTATTTTATGACATTTTTAATGATTTTTCTTGTTAGCTAGCTTTGTAAAAACACCATCTTCAAATGGGTGTAAAAAAAATTCTCGCACTAAACTCAAAAAATCCCTTGAGGGTTTCGTTATATATAAGGTCAACTTTCATTTGCTTTTGGTTTCATCCCATTCCGATTTTGGTTGTTGCACAGTGTAATTTAATGACCATACGAGTTTTTTTGGGTCAAGGTGGATTTTTTGCACTTTTTCTATATTTTAATACGGTTATATCTTGTCGTTAGGGTTAGGCTTTTGCAAGCAAAGCTTTACTAAAACTGAACTTAATTTGTATTTATTGTAAGGAATCATAAAATAAAGGACATAGCGTATATGACGATATAAAGTGACGATATAAAGTCTTCATATGCCAGAGCGCATGCGTTATGTGAAATTTTATTTACTACTCATACTTAAATCAGCATTTACGAAAGTAAGTGTAAAGGCGCGTTCAGACTCAGCTATGACATTCTAGTTGTCGACAACAGTTAATACACATCATTTTCTCGCACTGCCTAAGACATAAGTTGCCGTATTTCATATACGATTCGTGTGTATGAAAGCGAGTATATTTTAGTTTTTTTTTTTTCGTTCTTATAAATGCATTACTAAGTAAGGTCATCCTTAAGAGGGAAACCTGAGCTCATGTCGTTAAACCTATAAGTTAATGGTAAAAAAAAATTTAAAATTTTTGCGATTTTTAAGGCACTGGGTGTACTTTTTTCTGGTAAGTTTGTACCATATTTGTTTTCTCCCATTTAATATCTACAACTTTACTTCAGAAACGAAAGAGATAAGCCGTATGGTATACCGTGTTAAAATATGGCCATAAAATTATTAATGCAGCCAACTTGACAATACGAATGATACAGAACATACAATTTTTGGGGCTACTTTCACGTGCATTTCTTAGAATTGAGTCCCAAATCTATGAGCTGAAAAATGTTGTACTGTGTTATTTTATGAAGTTCCTGATATAAATATGGCCGTAAGAACATTTTCGTTTTCCAGTTCGTATACCGAATCGAATGCGTTAATTCGACCCCTGAAACAAATCAAAATCATTAATTGAATACTCATAAGTTATAAATATTCCTTTGAGGAACAAAATTCGTATGGCCATAAAATTATTAATGCAGCCAACTTAAAAAAACGAATGATGCAGAAGTTCTTATTTTTGGGGCTACTTTCAAGTTCAATTCTCAGAATTGAGTCCCAAATCAATGAGCTGAAAAATGTTATGCTGTGTAAACCAGATTTAAGTCTATTAATAACAACGCCAAATCTCAATTACTACTTAACAGCAAGTAAATCGTTTTAACCGTAACTTCGTTTTGTAACTGCTTTTTTAAGGTTGAAACCTCACCCCCCACAAATTGGTTTAAATTTAGCAACTACGCCACTGTTCATGATGCAATATAGAATTTCAAATACTGTTCTTTTAATTAAATTAATTAAAAATATTCATAAGCTCTGGCCATATTCGTTCTCCGTTAACTATTTAGTAATCGTTGTGTAACTGAAACATTTGAATTGTATCAGATCATCATCCATATGGAATAAAAATAAACTATAACACATATGTGTTATATATATTTAACTATTTGTTTCAATTCAAATATACATTCGTACATACATACAATATGAATAAATTTCAATATTTTTTTTAACTGTCGTTGCAAAACGAAAAATATCGCAGTAACATTATGAAAGCGATGACTCTTTTTTTATTAGATTAGTAGTAGTACAAATACAACAACAATTAAAATAGAGCTTTTTCTATTGTTAACGTTGTGTCATTATCAAACTTCGTGTTTGGAGAAACAAAACAACAACAACAAAAGACAATTAAATAAGAGCACACATACACTCGTTGGTTACCCTATATTAGGTGCCTCGGTTAAGGTGATGACCACATACTATATGTATAACGAAAGCAATGTTAACAAACTTTACAATGTTCAAAAACTTTAACAAAAGTTTAAATTTAATGAAACAGTTTACCTTAGAAGATAACGAGTAGGAACTCTACATTTATTGTGGCAAAGGCGACTTTACAGATTTTTTGTTACTCATAGAAAGTGTTGAGAGAAACATCAACAAAGTTTTAATTTAACTATACTGTATACTGTCATAAACTCTGGCGATATAAACGTTCGATAACACAGTACAACATTTATCAGCTCATATTGATTTGGGACTCAATTCTGAGAGTTGCACGTGAAAGTAGCCCCAAAAATAAGAACTTATACATTATACGTTTTGTCAAGTTGGCTGCGTTAATAATTTTATTACAACTTTTTTCAACTCTGGTTTTGGACTCAATTCTGAGAGTTGCTCGTGAGATTAGCCTCAAAAATAAGAACTTCTGCGTTGTGTTGTTAATTTGGCTGCATTAATAAAAATATCTCAAATATTCTGTGGGGGGCGTGGCACATCCCACTTCACACACCGCCTAAGACATAAGTTGCCGCATTTCATCTACGATTCGTAAAAAAACGAAATCACGTTTACGTCCTTATAAAGGCAACACTAACTGCACTTTTTACAAAATAAGGTCATAAATCTCAAACACAATCACAAAATTAAATATCTTTAAGTGGAAAACCTGAGCTCATGTCCTTAAACTTATTGGTTAATAGTAAAAATGGGAATTTAAGCGGTTTTTAAGGCATTTCGGATATTCAATTCGAAGTATTGGACGTAAAAGTAGCTCATTTGTTTTGTCATATTGGCTGCATTAGAAATTTTATGGTCATATGCATTTTTTTGCTCAAGGTGTATTTTTAGCTCTTTTTCACGGTTATATCTTAAACAGCCGCCGTTTGACTATTTTTTAACCGATTTTCAAAATTATTTTTTTTAATAAAAGGCGAAAGTCATAGCTTTACAACAAATGTAAGCCTCTTAAAATCGATTTACAAAGAGAAGACATGAATTTTGGAACTTGTAATTTTAGGAATATCGCCATTTCACTTAATTTGCTATAAAAACATTACTTAACGAAGTGACCGAGAAAAACTGAAAGTATCACTTTACTCTATGGACTCTAGTCTAACAGGAATGCTACATGAGAACCCCTGTATATTTTGTGTGTAGCACAGTGTTATTATTTTCTAAAAAAAACTATTTTGTCAAAAAATTTCAGATTATTTTTGTATAAACAACAAATGTTTTAAACATTTATTTTTGCATGTATATTTTAGCTTTCATTTGAAAAAATTAGCTTTATGTAAAACCAAATAAATAATTTTCATTTTATGGTCATTAATACTTAATAAATTTTTAATTAATTTTTTTGTTATACTTTAAAAAAATTAATTTTTCTATTCTGAATGAATTGAATTGATTTTTTTTTCTTTAAATTACATCTTATTTGTCTCATTCAATTTTTATTTCTAAATAACGACAAACATAAGTAAAATATTATTTTGTTAGAAAAAAATAATTTAAAAAAAAATTGTTTGCTTCATTTTAAAAAAAAAAAATAAAAAAAATTCTTAAATTATGTCAGAATATTTTTGCATAAACAACAAATTTTTAAACATTTTTTTATTTTTTTTCATGAAAATTTCCTTTACGTAAAACTAAATAAAAAAAATTTTAAAAAAATAATTCTGTTGGATGCGAAACCAACAACAAAACATGCTGTTTGAAAGCCGAAGGCTTTTTTAACATAAACAATCAAAACAAGAAAGAAGTTAAGCAAATGGTTTCTCATAGTGAATGGTTGTGAAGTTTTTCGAGTGTATGCACTCAAGAAAGAATTCTCATTTCGATGTGAGATCCTGGTGCATAAGACTTGATGAACAATTTGCAACCATTACACCAAAGTCTGCTGATGAGGATTCGTGGCTGAATCCGAAACAGCTGTACAGACTGCCTGGCATTATGAGAATATCATTCTGCTAACTTCTTTCAAAACCCTTGGTCTTGAGCTTGAGATAAATTCCAAGGTCAATGTTCATACAAACAGACCGAATAAACACAACCACAACGAAAATAATTCTATTTTAGAAATTTACTTCCTTTTTCAAAAGAAAAATTAATTTTCTACTAAAAAGTGGAATTTTTATTTCAAACAATTATTTTATATGTTCAATCTCGATTTCAATACAATATTTTCAAAGATTTACTTTTTTGCTCTACAGAAATGGTTTCTTATTTTATATTAAGAAATTCACATTTCAAAATCTTAAAAAAAAAAATAAAAATAAAAAAAAATTTACTCACCCAAAAAATAATATAATTTAAAAAAATGTATATTAAATTAAAAATATATTTTTTTTTAATAATAGTACTCTTCAGTTTTGTTGTTGGTTGTTTTATGTTTTATTAAATAAATTTGATAAAAACAATAAAACAATTAAAAATTTGTTGGTAAAAAAATAAGAAATTTTTAATTGTTTTTATCAAATTTATTTAATAAAACATGAAACAACCAACAACAAAACTGAAGAGTACTGTACAAAGTATACACTTCTACTATCTAAAGCCGATAGTGTAACCTGGTGATAATTATTGATAATAACGTTAATACGTTATAAATTTATAACAAATCATATACATTTGTATACATATATATATATTTTTTTTTTTGTAATTTAAGACATTTCTGTGAAATTTCCTCCTTTGTGACGATTACCAACGTCAAAACGGTGGACACCATCTAAGAATTAAGAGAAACAACTTTATACGCCAGAGAGCATGCCAGTTGTTTAATCTATGTTTAATTTGTAAGAGGTGAAGAGGTCATTAAACTTACGTCTTAATGTTATACAAAACATAGGTATACAAACATTTTCCGTCAGCTGGCAAGAAAACTGGAACATTTAGATTTAATTATTTAATTATATAAGATAAGCTTTTGTACACCTGACACAAACACCGCTGTACATTGTTTGAGATTAATATATTATTTGTTCTGATTAGACTGTACTATTTAGTATATAAATATCTTATCAATGTTTTGAAGAGTCGACAATCACTGACAAAATAATATTAAATTCACCTATGGGTTATGCCTGACGGAAGCAAGATTGTGAGCTTTATCATAATTTCATTAGTGTAATGCAACAGAACTAAAATTTCACGTTAGTTGCTATGTTACCGATTTATTTACACACTACATTTTAATTTTTTATTTTTATTGATTTGGGACTCAATTCTGGGAATTGCATGTGAAAGCAGCCACAAAAATAAGGACTTCTGCATCATTCGTTTTGTCAAGTTGGCTGCATTAATAACACAGTGCAACACATGATTTTGGGACTCAATTCTGAGAATTGCACGTGAAAGTAGCCCCAAAAATAAGAACGTCTGCATTTTTCGTTTTGTCAAGTTGGCTGCAGTAATAATTTAAAGACCATACAAATTGCTTTGCTCAAGGTGGCTTTTTAGCATTTTTTCTATATATTAACACGGTTATATCTCGAAATACCATAGGAAATATCTCTTTTGTGTCTAAAGCAAAGTTGTAGAAATGAGAAATGCGTAACAAACCTACCAGAAAAAAAGTGCATTCAGTGCCTTAAAAATTGCAAAAATTAGTTTTTTTCGATTAACCTATAGGTTTAAGGACATGAGCTCAGGTTTTCTACTTAAAGATATTTAATTTTGTGCTTGTGCTAAAAAACCACCTTGAGCAAAAAAAAATCGTAATGGCCATTAATTCGTATTAATGCAGCCAATTTGACAAAACAAATGATGCAGAAGTTCTTATTTTTTTGGGGCTTCTTTCACGTGCAATTCTCAGAATTGAGTCCCAATATGATATGTTGTATTGCGTTAGTAATAAGATGCTTTTAACTATTGTTTGGCTTCATATATGCATTTATTTGTAAAATTTGAAGGCAAATTTATAATTTATAGCACTTTCGTAATCAAAATTTCGATTCGAATTGAATAAGGTAATTCGGCCCCAGAACGATTGGGCTATGTGTCTGTTCGAATTAACCTTAACTGATCCTTATACAAATTTACCAGTATAAATATTTTTCAAAACGAAGTAATGTTATTGTAAATGGGCAGAATAGCCCCATCCCTTGTGATATTTAATGACTAAACTAAATTTCTCTCTTGTTTTGTATTTTTTGTATTTCACAAAACTCTTGTAAATCAAACTCTATTAGCAATAATAGAAATTTCTTGAACCGATCGATGAAAACACATTCATTAAACTAAATTTCCCTTTATATTCCATTAATATGGCATGGGATGCTTCTCGCGTTTTTGTGAATTAACACGCTTTCTATTTAAGATTCACAACATCGACGAATGCGAACGTCACTGTTTGCGAAGCTTTTACTAGACATGCCGATTATCTCGACATTTATGCTGCGAAGTTGCTGTCGACAACATCAAGGGAGCCGGCAATGAAAGAAAAATTTAGATGACTGGAGCCGGGAATCGAACCACGGATCTCCCTCAGGGTAAACGCGTATTCTAACCACTATGCCACGGCCGGTCCCCCTTTTGGTATCTCCCATACAAAATTAGCTATTTTTATAAAAATAATATTTCTTCAATAACTTCCAAACAGACAGCTGAAGGACATTAAATTTTGTCGGTTTTATTACATTGTAAAAGCAGACAAGTCCACAGAAAATAAAAGCTTTTACCACTCTCTTTCTGGTACCTCCCGACAAACGACCGAATTCACCTTACGTATATATCTGTACTTACAACACTGAATTCAGACATATTTTGCGTCAGATCTACGGTTAGAAAAATTTTTCTGCGATATGAATATGGACTATATCGGCTGACCCCTTCGGGTACCTACCACACAAAATGGCCTATTTTTGATAATTAATATTTCCGCCATTACAAACGGACAACTGGAGGATATTTAAATTTAGTCAGGAAATGTACCTTGTAATAGTAAGACAGACCTCTAAAAACCGAACCATTAGACACATTAGACACAGCCCTTTCGGTAATGCCCGAGCGAAATATTGTGTCAGTTGTTAGATATCGGGCAACTTTGATCCGTGCCCCAAATAGGTCAAAGGTTAAATCTATATAAATATGAAAATGAGTTTGTTTATTGTATGTTTGCATTTTTTAGTAACGTATAGACTCGAAAACGGTAAACCGATCTTTATACAATTTTCACAGAATGTAGGCGGTGGTGGAAATAGGATACTTGAAATTTTGATATAAAAAGTGGGCATGGTCATTGGATACTATTTTAGAAACCGCCATATCTGAAGGACTGTTTCTCCAATCGCCTTGAAAATTTGTGTGGATGCATTTAGCAGCAAAGTTCGTGATCCAACAAAAAAAATGGGCAGGATTGGATCAGTGGGCATGGTATACAACTTAAAAGTTGAAAATGCTGTACCTCATAAACTATAAGAGGTATGAAGAGGACTTTTGTTACAGTATGAATAACAGCCAGAGTGAAAGTGGGCTATGCCACGCCCCATTTAAAACAGCCGTAATAATAATTTGAATGTCCTGAAAATTTCATAGCATAGTAGAGATATAACCAGGCTATTTGGAACCAAGTTGGCAAAAAGGGACGAGGCGCCGCCCATACACGTCAATATTTGACTATTATATATTGGCGAGAACAAAAATCCAATTCCTTCATCGAATATTAGCAAAACCAGTACAAAAAGTTTCAGTCGGGCAACCCGACTTACATATACCCTTACCCTCAGTAAAACATAAAATTTTCTATTACATTAATATTATTACTCGATTTCTAAAGTGGTACATTTGTATGGGAAGTACCAGAAGGGGCGTCTCCAAAACTTTATCCTATTATAGCTTTACTAAATCCAGAATTTGGGCACGATCGCGTTAGGTCTATTAATAATATTAATCGATTTCTAAAGTGGGCGGAGTGGTACATTTGTATGGGAAGTACCAGATGGGGCGTGGCTAGACTTCCAATTTTTTCTTCAAAACTTTATCCTGTTATAGCTTTACTAAATAAAGAATTTTTGTACGATCACGTTAGATTTATTGATATTATTACTCCATCTCTATAGTGGGCGGAAAGGTACATTTGTATGGGAGGTACCAGAAGAGGCGTGGCTAGACTTCCAATTTTTTTTTCAAAACTTTGTCCTGTTATAGCTTTACTAAATACAGAATTTGAGTATGATCCCGTTGGGTGTATTGATATTATTACTCGATTTCTTAAGTGGAATGATGTTTTTGTATGGGAGGTACCGAAGGGGCCCATTTGCAATACCGTAAGTAGTTTTGGGAAAATATTAACTCGTGCTAAATTTTAAAACATTTGGTTGCGTCTTTTGAAAGTTATCGTGCGCACCAGCCGGACAGTCAGACAGACAGACAGATAGACAGATAGACAGACGGACATGGCTCAAACGATTTTAAAAGTCATGAATCGAATTTGATTTATAGAAACCTATGGTCTAAAATGACTTTTCTATGTGTTACAATTTTGGGTCGTATCAAATAATATGTTGAATTAACTAAGACTTTACTAAGAACCTGACCTTTGACCTCTTTGATCCTCCTACCCGTAGTGTGAGGGTATAACATAGCTTTAACTAAGGCTTTACTAAGAACCTGACCTTTGACCTCTTTGAGGCACGGGAAATATTTTAATCCAATTTCCGACAAGTATTTTTTGCATAAAGTGACACAATATGCCGGTAGAGTATTTTTAAATTTCCGCAAAAAAAATTGTCCATACATTTCGCTGCCACCCTTGTATGTATATAAGTATGTATGTATGTACAATTAGGTGGACCTTATTATGATCTTTTTCGGAAAGAAAAAAATTGACAAAATATGGGCTCGATCGGTTAAAAATTTACGTGCCGCTCGCGGTTTGAAGTTTGTGAAAACTAGGGTAAAATTTTTTCGTTTTGATATTAAAATTTTTGAAAATGTATTAGCATAGCAACCCTCATTATTTTTATTTCAAAAATTTAAAAAAATTATAAAATTTTCAAATCACAAACTTCAAGCCGCGAGCGACACACCAATTTTCAACCGATCTAGCCTATATTCTTCTTCCTTTACAAAAATAACATTTAAAAAAATTTTTAGAAAATCAAAAACCAACCGACCGAGCGCTAATTTTTCTTAAATTTTATTTTAAACTAATCTCACACAAAACTTACCGGTGTTTTGGATCAGATGAGTTTTTAGCTCCTTCACACATTGAGGGTGCACCGTAAACATAAGTATGAGTAATATAATGGATTTTATATTAATCATACGAACTTCGTTTATGGTTTAAGGAACATTTTTAGAAGATTTCATTCAATAAAATTAAACCAACTTGATTTTTTACATGGATATATTAAAACAAATTATAAAAAAAAATTGTTATAGAAATTCTATACAACTTATTTTCAGTGATTTCTACAGTTTTTCATAGTGATCACAAATAAAGCTCCTTTTTGCGATTTAATATGTACTTAGTTTACGATATAATTATTATACATTTAAAGATATCCATATCGATTTGGACGATTCCTCACTAAATTGAATATGTCCAAACCCTTCATACTGATATTTGCACTTTTTTCGTATTGATAACAAATTAGGCTTCATTTTGCGATTAAATATGTACTTAGTTTACGAGATAAATGCATTTAAAGATATCCATATAGATTTGGACGATTTCCTTCCGAGTGATTTCTCTACTTTTTTTTATAGTTTCTATACACAGGCAAAATTTCAAAGGGTCCTTAAAACGGTAAACCCAGGTATACTAGGGGGTGCTCAAGAATGGGTATTCAAACGAAAGGTATTCGTTATATGAAAGAAAATAATATAGCCATTCTATTGATTACAAGTAATTTCACAAATTTGTAGGAAAAAACATTTATAATAATAAGTACGGTAGTGGCTGGTCGACTTGGCCGATCGCATTAAAAATACGTGCATTTGATTACTTATTTGTTTGTATTAGGCAGCAAAATAAGATTAGACAAAACAAAACAAAAAAGAGACGAAGAGAGCGTAACTTAATGAATTTTTAATGCCGGTTCAACATCTACACACTTAACGACATACACATGTACATATGTATGTATGTTTATAACCATGGATGTATGTATATATAATTATTGTTATGGTTCGTAATATGTACGTACTAATCTACCTACATATTTACTCATACTCATATCTATTCCACTGTTGTGACATGGAGTTTCGATTGTCATTATTAGCTTTGTTATTATTTTCCTAAGCTTGCAGTATACTCTCTGTCTGTCGGGCCGTCTGTACCTACGTTCTATATCATTGTTATGTATGCAAAGATGCACGCAGAGGAGAGTAAACGTAAACGCGTCAATTACTCTAATACATACTAAATAGTGTCCCCCCACACTTTCAGTTTTCATTGAGATCTCCTTGGCGGCGCACTTGTAAGTTGTGGTTCTGTTGCACTTTTTATGGGGTCTCCCCTTTTGTCTCGATGTACAAATGTCCGTAATATTCCGTAGCATTTTTGTGCTTCTTCTTCTTTTTAGCTTATTATCACTTACACGATTACACTTTATTACTGTTGTTGGTGTTGTTGTTATTATCAAATTAAAAAGTTTTCCACTTACATTTTCACTTTATGTTAGATGTGTGCGTGCGTGTGTGTGTGTTCTCTCTTTCTCTCTTTTGGGATTTCGTAAAGATCGTTGCGTTCTTCTACTGTTTCAAATCGCGTTACCATTAGGTTCGACTGCCAGTTGAGTACTGAATTTTGAAATTGAGGAGCGAGCCAAAGTATCTGTTAGTTTCATCCGTCGTCGTCGCCGTCGTCATCATCGTCTCCGCTTAGTGGGGTAATCGCATGAGCATAAGACTCGCTAAACTTTTGGGTTATCTAAAATTGACTACTTGAAATAAGCTTTATTTGCATTGTTCATAGTGGTGCACTTGTTGACTTTGTCGCCAGTTTACACAAAAAAGCTTTTGTGTTTGTTTAATGTAGGGATTGCTGTTTACTTTCCTGTACAAATGAAGATTATGTACAAAAATCTTTGGAATTTTTGGGGAAATTATTTAATTTTTCTGTTCTCAGGCCAACAAGTTTTTTATGACTAACAACATTTTTTATTCGCTTATTATTTCAGCTATTGCTCAACTTCATTCTCAATTTCATTCTTAGAGAACGCCAAACACTTTTGGAGTTTTACTATACTGACCTAGTACATTTACCCTGACTTAATAATCTCTACTTTATTCAGCAGCATTGTACGGAACGCCAAACCCTTTGACGGGTTTTACTACACTGACCTAGTACCTTTACCCTCACTTGGAATTTCTCAGCCCCTAGAATAGTTGTTGCATATTGTTATTAAACCATAAATCTACATTATTGGAACTATGTGCGTATGATTAATATATAATTCCCATACAAATTATATTACTCATATGGCCGTGTTCGCGAAAATGTCAACCAGAGGGGAAAAGATTTTTGTTACTTTTACAAAAAATGTTTGTGTGTATGAAATAAGAAGTGTCTAATAAATCTGGAAAAATCTGTTGTTGGTCGAAAATTGCAAAACAGTGGCAACCCTGGCATGTTTTTTCTAGTAAGCTTTAAACTGAGATGTCAAACAAAATGGATAGCTCACAGAAAAAGGTAAAAACAACCTATTTTGCTCAGAAAATTGCATTGTTTTCTTTTGCAATATATAGATAAAGAATTGTTTTAGTGCTGAAAGCAAAAAAAAAAATTAAAAAAATTTTTGAAATGCACTTTTGATGGCAATGAAAACTGCGCAATATCGGTGTAATGTGAAAGACTAAAATTGGAAAAGTTTAATAACGGTGGTTGCACGCTGGTGTATTGTTATGAAAACATAACTTTTTCTGAGCAGGAGTTCCTAATATCTGGAATGGGTGGTATTTTTAAAGATTAATGCTGGTTTCTCAGTTTAAATTGCCATCAAATGTGTGTAATGTGAAAGACCACTTGAAAGAAAAAAATACTTAAATTTTTTTTTTTGGTAGGATCCACTCACAAGTGCAGAAACAAATAAAAATTACATCGAAAAGCTAAAAAAGAATGGTAAATACGAAGAACACAAAAGAAAGAGGGCAGAAGCTATGCGTAGATTGAGAGAAAACCGTAAACTGAAGGAAAGTGAAATGCCAAGAAAGGATCGTGAGTCTCTTGCAGAAAGACGTCGCAAAGACTACGTAAATGCATTCAACCTTACACCTTCAACCATTTCTGTCGAAGAAGTCACTGATGAAGACTTTTGTAAAATAAACAATATATTAAATGTTGCCGATTTTTTTTTAACACAAAAAATATTCGTGATATTGCGTCGGCCCATCAAATACAGCAAGAGTCCGGAAATATCCGCATTTTTTCAACTTCCAAAGAAGGATATAATCAATCTTAAAAAATAAAAATCAAAAGAGAAACAAAATAAAAATAGTGTTTGTTTTTGCATTTTTTTTATAATTCCGCAAATACAACCGTTTTCAAAAGAATGTAGTTTTATTTGGCATACGGAACAATAGTGACATAAAACTTTAAAGCTTACTAGAAAAAACATACTAGGGCTGCAAGTTTTGACCAAAAAAACAGTGTTGCCAAATTTATTAGGCACTTCTTATTTCATACACACCAAAAAATTTTCGCAAACACGGCCAGGTGTGGGCACGCCCTTAAATATTGTCATGCTGTTTTCGAATTTTTTGACACCTTTCCTTTATTTGCCATAAAAAGCTGATAAAAACATGGTTTTGTCCCACCTGTTACAAATCTCTTAACCCCCACCCCCCAAACCATGATATTTATTACGATCGCTTAGCCCCAAGACCTAATATTGGTCTTTTGTTGTAAAAAAATTTCTTTAAGAAGCATTTATAAGCACTAAAAGTCGTTTTTAAATGCAAAAATTTGTACGATGTAATGTGAAAGACTTTCGATGTAATGTGAAAGACTTGATATTTTTAGTCCTACTGAGGTTTCTATGCAACATATTTAAACCGTTTAAATGCAATTTCCTTTCTTCATTATTCAACTTTTATCTCCAAAAGTACGGGGACAACCCGTTGTCTATAAGAGCAGAACTTTAAGAAAGTATATGTCTACCTCAAAAGTGACTTAAAAAATTTGTAATGTGAAAGACCGTCTTTAACTGCTTATACCATGAAAACCATAGGACCTGGAAAAAAAATTTCTTCGAAGAAAATGTGCACACTGTTAAGCTTTATCATTTCCATGCATAAAACATTAGCATTTAACTAGTTTCAAACCAATTTTTTCAAATTAGTGTGTACAAATGTAATGTGAAAGACTGCGAACACGGCCATATGTAGTACGTAAGGATGTAGCCAGTATAATAAGCAAACTATGTACAATACTGTAGATCGGCCAGGGTCGTCTTTCTATATCATCAGCAATGACCAGTTTATTACTTATCACAGATGAGACATAGGATGTCTCATGACCAGAAACTTGGAGTTATGGGGGAAATTTTATAGAAATAGACGATAAATGACAACTTTTTTAAAAGCTCATTCGATAAAAATGGTCCAAATAGATTTTTTACATAGATATATTAATATTTATTAATATGCCTTAGCTACAATTCTGCTGAAGATTGATGTGAGAAATCGTCAATGGTTCTTTTTGTTTATAATCAGGGTTCGCATTGGCTCGCTTGCGAGCCGCTCTTTTCATGAAAATTGGCTCTAAGCTCTCAAGTCAAGAGCTACAAAATTTCAAATGAGCTCTCGGCTCGCTAGCCTTGAGAACCAAAGCTATGTACCAAAGTACTTTTTTGTGTCAAAAAGTACTTTTATTGGCCCACAAGCACACTTCTTTTTGTACCAAAAAGTTTAATAAAGGTACAAAAAATACAATAAAAGTACTTTTTGGTTCAAAAAAGTACTCTGGTACAAAAAAAAAACTTTGTGCAACAGAAAAGTGCTTTTGGGCCATTAAAAGTATTTTTTGACATAACGAAGCACTTTGGTACAAAAGAAAGTACGTTATACCAAAAAATACTTTTATTGTACTTTTTGGTACAAAAAAGTACTCTGGTACAAAAAAAAGTACTTTGTGCAACAGAAAAGTGCTGGTGGGCCAATATAAGTACTTTTTGGTACAAAAAAGTACTCTGATATAAAAAAAATACTTTGTGCCGAAAAGTACATGAAAAGTATTTTTTGGTACAAAAAAGTTCTCTGGTACGAAAAAAGTACTTTGTGCAACAGAAAAGTGTTTTTGGGCCAATAAAAGTACTTTAATAAAAGAACATTAAATAACCACAAAAATTTCAAATGGGCTCTCGAGCTGGCTCGTGGCTCGCGAGCTGAGACCTAAGCGTAAACATTAATATATTTTTGCTTATATTAAAAGGTCATAAAAAACATTGGCCTGAGAATGCCAAACTCTTTGGGGGTTTTACTGTACTGACCTTGTACCTATACCCTGGTTTGGAATTTCTCTCCCCCCAGATTGGCTATTGCACTGTGCACAAACCAACTCCTGCGCACGTTTTGGCTTAACGAGTGCATGCCAGATGATTGAGTGCTAAGCGTATTATGTCCTGTGTTAAAAAAAGGCGATCCAAGTGTGTGCTTCATCACCGCGGGATGTGAATGACTAAAGCCTGTGTTATCCAATCTGATCGCAGCTTATCAGTGTGGCTTCAGATCGACACATACCATTTCTACGTCTACTATAAAGCAGCGAAGCCGATATGTCTTTGTGGAATGCCAATGAAAATTTGCAAGAACCTTACTGAACCATACCAGACGATGCCTAAGACAAGGCGACAGCCTATGGTAAGATCTTTTTAACATTGTGATGGAGGTGATAGAGAGGACGGCACAGAAAAGGGCGACCAAAACTCCGTTAGAAGACCAGGTTACCAACAACCTTGCATAACTTGTTGAGAAGAGGCGCAAAAGATCAAAGCGCATTACGGAACGCAACCTTAATTCAGTTGGCTGCACTTTAGCTGACTTCCTGGATGTAGAAGTGGCTTTTAATAATGTGACGTCATGCGCAATAAGGAACTATTTAGAGAACATTAATGTATCACGTCTGCTAGTGAATTGCATGGATTGTATGCTGGAAAACCGTGTCGTCTACTCAGAACTTATGGAAGCTACATATTATTATATGGAAGCTCAACGTATTATTTAAATCGTTTAATAAGGATGGTATGAAAATTGTGGCATAATCGGACGAAGTAGTCATCAAGATAGGTGGTCATCAGCGAAGCCGATATATTTTTGTGGAATGACCCTGACTGACACCGAGTCTTACTGAGCCAGACAAGACGAGGACTAAGACAAGGCGTCAACCAATCGTGCGATCTATTCAACATTATGATGCGCAATAAGGAACTCTTTAGAGAACATTAAAGTATCACGTCTGCTAGTGAATTGGGTGAAAGCTGCGTGAAAAAGAAAGCTATCAAAGAAACACTACAGGGAAGCCCTCTTCTTTGGGTCCTTGTACTAAACGGATCCTCAGAAAATCCTCAGAAAATGGAATTGGTTCTCTTCATTCGTATATATAAGTTTAAGGACTACAGTCGACCCTCGGTTAACGAACATTTCGCACAACGAACTCATTTAAAAAGCAAAAAATGTTTCGCTTAACGAACAAAGTTTCGTATAACGGCCAAAATGGGAAATACCGAATTGCGCGAAAAACTTCTGTCGGTGTTCAGCTTGGGCATCACTTGTGTTCATACAATTAAGAAGACGTGTTGAGACATACAAACATATAGTACATGTTCAGTATGTATTTGATTTTGTTAAAAAAGGGAAACTACCGAATTGCGCATAAAACTTCTCTGTTTGTGTTTAGCTTTAGCATCACTTGTGTTCATACAATTAAGAAGACGTGTGTTATTTTTTGTGAAAGTGTAACGTAACATATAAAGATACCTTCAAATGTAGATTCGCAGGAAAATAATACTGTATATGCCACCGAAACTGAATGAGGGGAAATTGAAGATCTTAATGGAGACCAAGTACCTAGGTGTTGTCCTTGATCAGAAGCTAAATTGGTCAAGGAATATCGAGGAAAGGCTAAAGAGGGGTGTTAATGCCCTTTATGAGTGCCTGAACTCTAAAATCTCGGCCCAAAGTTCACAATGTGGATGTTGTTGAGGGGTTGAGCCGATATAGCAAAGTCTCACACAAAAATTAAAAGAGGGGATTAGGTATGTTTTGGGAAACACTTTGGGAGGGAAAAAATACTGGGGGTCGGCTAACATTTAACCACTACGGAGGCAACTAACTCGACTATTAAAAAAAAAATTTCTGTGTGGTAACCCCCTTAGGGTGTGAAGATGGGGAGTAAGTAAGTTTGTGAAAAATGTTAAGAGGGAAAAATAACGGTCATACAAAATTTATAAAAAAAAATTCTATATGGTACCCCCCTTAGGTAATGAAGGTAGGGAGTAGGAATGTTGGGGAATAACTTAAGGAGGGAAAAATTACTGTGAGTCGGTCATGCATTTTACCCCTATAAGTGCGATTCCGGAGTAGTTGGTTGTTGGTTGCTGTGTCAGGTACGAAAACCAGCAAAAAAATATTTTTTTTAAAAATATTCAAAAGTTTAGTTTTTTTTTATAAACTTTATTTCCCTTTACAACCCGTGAATGAGGTATGGGATAGCTTCTCGCGTTGTTGTGAATTAACACGCTTTCAATTTTTTGATTCACAACTAACGGCACCTACTTGTTTATCGACGAATGCGAACGTCACTGTTTGAGAAGCTCTTACTAGACACGCCGATTGACTCGACACTTAATACTGCGAAGTTGCTGTCAACAACATTCGAGGAGAGCCGACAATGAAAGAAACAATTATTTTAAGATGACTGGAGCCAGGTTTGAACCTGCGATCTCCCGCATGGTAGTCGCGTGTTCTAACCACTATGCCACGGCCGGTCCCGTGGCAAATTATATTGAAATCATCAATTTGGAAAGAAGCGTCTTTAAGCAGAATTCCGAACGCTTCCAATGAGATATAACACGATATATTATATCTATGATTTGATGGCGGAATCATGGGGCAAAGAACGTCACTTCTAAAAAAGCGCAAAACGGAGTAAAAAAACGAAAAATCCTTTTATCTTTACCGTTTTTGTTGCCATTTTAGGTCAACCCATTCGTCATTCAGGCAAGGTGTGTATGGTTTTGATAACCGCTTGGTGCATTTTTTTTATATTTATACCATCACCCTACGAGTACGAGGGTATATATCATTTGATACGACCCAAAAGTGTGCACATAGAAGGGATCTCTTTAGACCCTAGGTTTCTTAAAACCAAATTCGATTAATGACTTTTTAAGTCGTCTGAGTCATTTCTGTCTGTCTGTCTGTACGTCTGGCTGTCCGTCAGGATGTCCGGCTTTTACGCACGCTAACTTTCGAAAGACGCAACCAAATGTTTTGAAACTTTTCACGAGTTTATATTTCCTCAAAACTACTTATGGTATTCTAAATGGGCCACATGGTCATGCCCCTTCTGGTACCTCCCATACAAATATAGCACTCCGCCCACTTTAGGGATGGAGTAATAATATCAATACACTCGACGCGATCCTGCCTAAATTCTGTATTTAGAAAAGCTATAACAGGATAAAGTTTTGGAAAAAAAAACTGAAAGTCTAGCCACGCCCCTTCTGGTACCTTTCCGCCCACTTCAGCGATAAAGCAATACTATCAATAAATCCAACATGATCGTACCCAAATTCTTTACTTAGTAAGGCTATAACAGGATAAAGTTTCAGAAAAAAAAATTGGAAGTCTAGCCACGCCCCATCTGGTACCTCCCTTACCCATGTGGTACCGCTCACTTTAGAAATCTATAAATATTATTAATAGACCTAACGCGATCGTGCCCAAATTTTAAAGCTATCAACAGAAAAAAGTTTTGGAGAAAAAAATCTGGAAGTCTAGACACGCCCCTTCTGGTGCCCCCATTCCAAATGTACCACTCCCCCACTTTGGACATAGAGTAATAATATCAATACACTCGACATGATCGTGCCCAAATTCTGTATTTAGTAAAGCTATAACAGGATAACGTTTTGGAGAAAAAAATCTGGAAGTCTAGCCGCGCCCCTTTTTGTTCCTTCCATACAAATGTACCACTCCGCCCACTTTAGAAATCGAGTAATAATATTAATATAATAGAAAATGTTATGTTTACTGAGGGTGAGGGTATATGTAAGTCGGGATGTCCGACTGCAACTATCTAACTGGTTTTATTATCGTAATTCATTCTATTAAATCCCAGCACCTGTTGATTATCTGTTGGATATCCTTTGTGATGTTTAACGAAGTTTTACTGGATATTATAAGCCCGACTACAAGACCCAACCACAATAAATTTCACAATTGTAAGTAAGTAGTTACATGTATACATACAACACTTTATTTGCATGTCTTATATGACTTTATACATATTTTAAATATATATATGTGTGTAGGTGTGTGTGTGTTCTATATATCGAATAATATCGTAAATAATACATTGAGAGTTCATAACAATAAAATTAAAAAAAAAATAATAAACATATAAATAAAAACTATAATTGAATTCAAATTAGTTATAGCGCTTTTCTCCCTCCCTCTCATGCATTTCGAGCCATTAGGGATAGTTAAAGAGCATATAGTAAACGTTTAGTGTACGATCGCTGTTTCTCCTTGTTCGATGTCACTCAAGTCACTAAAGTTGTTTTCTTTCTTTTTGTTTAAATATTATAATGGAATTAAATAAGAATGTGTAAACTATACATTATATAAATCTATATGTTGTATATTTTATGGAATTATAGTATATGTATGTAAACAAAAAACAATAATAATGCAAGAAAAAAAAATGAGCGAAATTAAAAGTTAGACTTTTTTCTACAGAGATTTCGTTTTGTTCTTAGTATTAAGCTAGGGGCAAATATGCAGATTAATCTACATATTTTCACATTATGTATAGTAGGTTGGTATGTAGATTTTAAGTAATAGATAAGATAAGAGTATAAGTAGAAATTCCCAGTCAGGGCGGAGGTATTAGGACAGTATTGTAAAATCTCTAAAGGGTTTGGCGTTCTCTCAGGGTATACTTTTTTCTTATAACCTTTTATATTTTTTGCCTAACATCTATATTAACAAAAATATAGTTTTCAGCTATAACTCAAGATCCCCCAATGAATTCCCTTTTCATTCTGCTGCAGAATTGTATATAAGGTTTAAATAAAAAATTTCTATTAATATATCCATATAAATAATCAAGTTAAACTAATTTTATTGAATGAAACCTTCATTAACCCTTATGTGGCATATCGATATTCTTTTTACACCTTTAAGAAAGTGGCAGGGGTCTGGGTACCCCAAAGTATAACACTATGACACAATTTGATGATCATTGTCTCGGGGGTGAACCAAACAAAACCCTAAACTCCATTTTGCTCCACTACGTCGCAATTTTTTTTACAGTGGTTTAAAGTTTGATTTTTTTGGTCAAAAGTCGAATCAAAAAATATGAAAAATCATCTGTAAAAATACGTTTGGGGTATTTCATGTCTGCGGAGACCTATATTAAAACAATCAGGGGAATATTTTCTCGGAACATTTTAACCCTCTAGCTCCCACCCGTATGGGACATTTTTGATCCAATTTTAAAAAAGAGTTTAAAAGTCAACTTTTGACGGAGGTCAAGGATTAGAATCTTCGATAGAAATATTCTCCGGAAAATATCACTAAGAGTCACCGAAGACAAATAACCTCTACGAGTCAAAGGTTCCAAAATAAAATCAAAATGAAATGTTAATGAAATGTTTAAAAGTCTATTTTTGAGCAAACGTAGTACTCCCATACATATTGTATCAGATTTTGATAATTTTCTCATCGTACTGTACGTTTAATCGATAAAAAAAGGCACAAAATATAAAAGCATCGTTTTTTATCTATTTTACATACAATACGTTGAGAAAAATATACAAATTTCATACAATTTGTATGTGGGTACCCGGGTACCCCTGTCACTCTGGAAAAGGTGTTTTTTTTTGTCACTCACATAAGGGTTAAAAAAGTGTGGCCAGAGAATGCCATAACCTTTGGGGGTTTTACTATACTGGCCCAGTATCTTCATCCTGACTTGATATTTCTCATCGCCCAGATAATGACACCGAAAATGTTTCAAGGAGTTATGTGATACTTTAAAATTGACAAATTTCAACAGGAGTTCAACAAAATTCTATAAGAAAAGAGTTTTGGTAAATGTTTTTAAAATCTTTTCAATAAAAAATCTGTATATGAAATATAATTACTATAGATTATAGGCATATACAATGGAGGGGTAATTTTCATTAGGATAGAACAAACATGATAGAAAATTCTTGATAAAGATTGACATAACTTAGTACACTTGTCTTTATTATATATACTATTAAAACCTTATCGAAATCATATTAATGCTTAAAATGTTTAGATAAGTATAAGATTTAATTTTATATCGTAACTCATATCCATTATATGAATTTGTTCGCCAACAAAGTATTTTTGTTTAATTTTTTTTTTAAAGCAAAGATGAATCAGCTCATATAACATATCTGTTATTTCCTTAAAACAATAATAGTTAGAACACACGATTTTCGATGCTTTCTAAATGTTGTCCTGAAGATAGGCTGAAATGATTTGTGACTTACACCTTTTCCGCATTCCGTATCTTATTTTAAGAAAAACTAATAATATCTTGATGTTATACTATCACTAAGATTTTGTCAAGCTATGGAATGACTTAGATAATATAGTAGTACACTTGATCTAAACTGTGGCTTCTTCACTTCACTTCACACTTCTTTCGCATTTAAAACTATGTAATATGTAATATCTTCGGTATTGTTTCAACCGTTGTTTTTTTGTTTTTTTTTCTCTTCTTAATTTCAAAAGCCTTAGTCTCTTCTGCTACATATAAGGCCAATATAGTAGTATTTTTATTTCGTTTCCTTTGTTACACACAACATTTAGGAGAGAATGTCTTTTACTGATCAATCATACTGCGTTTAATTGCCTCTTGCAAATCATCATCAAATGTTTCCGGTTTCGAATAATCTCTAGCAAATTTCTCTGATAGTTTAGCACCTGCGGCTGCTGTTGTTTCACTTAAAGCCGCTTTCTCTGTATTTGACACTGCTGTAAGCAGTGTTTGGTTTTGTACTTTTACTAAATTACCCGACGATTTCTTTGATGACACTGAGGCTGTTGACATAAAGGAAGCTGTTGACATTGGCGTTACGTATTTCTGGTTATTATTAAGGTTCGCATTGAAATTATCACCTGCAAAAGCATCAAATTTAGCAAAATTATCATTGGCATCATTAAATGTTATGGGTGACTTATTCTTTAGTTTTTGATTATTGTTTAAATTGGTATCTTTTGAACTATGAATATTCGTTGATAGATTAGAATTCTTAAAGAAATCATCTTCGAAATTGTTATCGTCAAACATTGCATCAAACACGGCGGGTGAGGCATGTTGTGGTTGTTGTTGTTGCACAGCTCCCGTAGCCACGCCAAAAGCATCAAATGGCGATTGATGTCGCGATTTCGTTTCAGTCACTGCAAAAGCATCAAACGCATCCAGCGAAGTGATTGATTTTGCATTTGATCTCTTTGTTGTGTTAGTATACGAATCGAAACTTTTATTAGAATTTGTATCAAAGTTATCATTAAATGCATCAAAAAATGGATCAGGTTTCGTAGAAGTCTTGTTGCCCCCCTGGTTAACTTTCTTATTAGATTCCATAGTGGACGTAGTCGACTTGACCGAGAATGCATCAAAATCGGCAAAATCATCAAAAAGATTAGCTGAATTCGTCGCCGCCGCCGCCTTCGTCGTCGTCGCAGTTGGTATGGGTGTATTACTTTTCGATTTGTTTACGGCGGCATCAACAGTGCCCAAACCGGTGAATGCACTTGATGAACTGGAATGATGGGATGGCACTGGACTGGGAATTGTATTTAAAGTGAATGAATCGAATTGGTTAAGGAAATCACTGCTGAGGGTTGAATGTGATTTAGCGGTGTCAAAGACATTAGATGCCGTCGATGAACTGGTAGGTGTGGTACGTAAGGAATCCTGTGTTAAATTGTTATTGTTGAACTTATGTTTCTCATCTAGAATGTTGGTGCAAAAAGAGAAAAAGAGATGGACAAGAGATGGATAAAGGCGTTATTAGTATTGTGGCGTTATTATTAAATGTTGTATTAATAAGGTTAAAAAGGAGGATATTAAGTGATGTGATTTGAAAATTAACTAGTAAAAACTTTGAATTAGTTATATAGAAATCTGATATAAATCAGTTAACAACCATTGAGGAATAATTGTAGTACAGAAGTACAGCGTAGCCTTGATTAAAGAGAAAATCTAATATTTCGGACATTTAAAAAATGCAAACTATGTAAAGCTGCCAAAAAACTCTAGTGGTGGACCCTCAATGTTTGGAAGAACCGAAAACTCATCAGCTTCAAAAAACCGGTGAGATTTGTGTGAGGTTAGGTTAAGGAAAACAATTTAAATTTTTTTTTTGATTTTAAATTTTTTGGTACATCAAAATTTTTAAAATTTTAGTATCGAAAAAAAATATTATCCTATTACCCAGTTTTAAACCGTTCGACCTCATATTTTTTAATTTTTTTTAACCAAACCAAACTAACCGGTTTTTTTGGAAATCAAACAAATAGATGAGGGGTACCTTAGTGAACACTTGGTCTTTAACTAGTTCATACTAACTAAACAAGTACTTTTATTGTACCCAGAATTGCTTCTATTCTACCAAAAATTGCAACTTATTGTACAGAAAAATTATTTCTTTTAAGCAAAAGTACAATTGTTGTACCAATAAGTACATTTGTTGTAACAAACATTACACTTAATTCAACATACATTTATGTACCAAAAAGTACTATTGATGTGACAAAAATCACATTTGATGAACCAAGAAGTACTTTTTTCCACCACAAGGTATTTTTATTGTACCAAAAAGTACAATTATTGCACCGAAAAGTACATTTATTGTACTAAAAAGTACATTTATTACATTAATTGTGCCAATGGGTACACTTAATTCAACAAAAAAGTACATTTATATACCAAAATTTATAATTTATTGTAGCAAAAAGTACTTTTTTTTCTACTAAAAAATATTTTTATTGTATTAACAACGAAATTTACTTCATTAATTGTACCATAAAGTACAATTTATTGTTCCAAAAAATACAGTTTATTGCATTTATGGTACCAAAATGAATTATTATCATAAAGTACATTTAAAGTACATTTATCGTACCAAAACGTAAATTTATTGTACCAAAAGATAAAATTTGTTATATCAAAAAGTACATTTATTGTACCAAAAAGTATTTTTGATGTAACAAAAAGTACTATTATTGTACCAAAAAGGACAATTATTTTACTAAAAAGTAAATTTATTGCATCAAAAAGTATTTTGATGTACCACAAAGTACTTTTATTTTACTTTAAAGTGCAATTTATTATACCAAAAAGTAAATTTATTATACAAAAAAAGTACATTTATTGTACCAAAAAGTTAAATTTTTTTGTATCAAAAAGTACTTTTGATGTACAAAAAAGAACTTTTAATGTACCAGAAAGTACATTTACTATACCAGGAAGTACTTTTTATACACCGCAAAGTACTTTTATTGTGCTAAAAAGTATAATTTATTATATCAAAAAGTACAATTTATTGTACCAAAAATACAATTTATGAACCTAAATAAAAGATTATTGTACCAAATGTATATTTATCGTAACAAAAAGTTAATTTTTTGTGCCAAGAAGTACTTTTGATGCACCACAGTACAGTACCAATAAGTACTTTTCATGTAACGTAAGGTACTTTCACTTTACTTTATAACAAAAAGTAATATTAGTGTACCAAAAATTACATTTATTGTCTAAAAAGTACATTTATTGTACCAAAAAATTAGATCTTTGAACCAAAAGGCACAATTTTTGTACCAAAAAGTACATTTATTGTACAAAAATGTACTTTTGATGTTCCACAAAGTACATTTAATGTACCAAAAATAAAAATGTATGCCACCAAAAAGGTACATTGATACAATAAATATAGTTTTGTGAACCAAAAAGTACATTTATCGTAGCAAAAAGTACATTTATTATACAAAAAAGTACTTTTAATGTACAAAAAATTACTTTATTTTACTGAGAAGTAAATTTAATCTACCACAAAATACTTTTATTTAAGCAAAAAGTACATTTATCGTAACAAAAATTACATTTATTGTACCAAAAAGTTCTTTTGATGTACCACAAAGTACATTTATTGTACCAAAAAGTACATTGATACAGTGAATATAGCTTTTTGAACCAAAAAGTACATTTGTTGTAGCGAAAAGTACAATTAAAATGTACAAAATATTACTTTTGATGTAGCACAAAGTACTTTTATTGTACTAAAAAGTACTTATAATCTACCACAGCCGTTCGATTGCAGCCGTAAATTAAGATCTATCGAGCTGAAACTAAATATGCAAGCTAAAATTCTCGAAGAGAAAGTAAAGTTCCAAGATGACCAATATCGGTCAAAACTACTCCATCCTCCCATACAAATTGCGCCTTTTTGGGGGTCTGTCCCTTAGAGCTTTCGATCTGAAATTTGGTATGTAAGCTTCTATGCTCTAAGCGGAGCCTATGTTCTAAGATAAACAAGATCAGTCTAAATCTACTTCTACCACTCATACAAACTGCCCCTTTTTGGGTGTCTGTCTCTTCGAGATTTCAAGCTGAAATTTGATATGTAAGCTTTTATGATCTAAGCGGAGCTTATGTTAAATATGATTAGGATTGGCCAAAAACTACTCCCACCTCCCATACAAATTGTCCATTTTTGGGGGTCTGCTCCTGCGATTACAGTCGAAGTTCAAGAGCTCTCGAGGTGAAATTTGTTATGCGAGCTAATATTCTTGAAGGGGAGGTAAAGTTCCAAGGTTATCAAGATCGGTCAAAAACTACTCCCACCGCCCATACAAATTGCGCCGTTTTGGGGGTCTGCTCCTTCGAGCTATCATGCTGAAATTTGGTACACTCACCTCTCATACAAACTCCTCAGTTTTTGGGAGTCTGTCTCTGCGATTATATCGATAGTTACACAAATATCGAGATGAAATTTGATATGCGATCTTATATCCCCTAAGAGGAGTTTAAGTTCCAAGATGAGTAAGATCGGACAAAAACTACTTCCACCTGCCATACAAACTCCACCTTTATGGGGGTTAAAATATGCATTACAATAATCTCAGTTCATGTAACGAACTAAGTTCAGTATTTGACATTTGACATTAAAAATTATCTCCCTTATTATTCCATTCCCCGAAAGTTTAAAATAGGAACCCTTTATTCTCAGGAAAATTTAATTTCCAGGGAACTTATTTCCTTGAAAATATTTTGAATTGTATCAGCACTTTGATATGATCTGGTTTAAAATTTACCTTAAAGAACCTACTTCACTCCTTCATCTTCTCTACTTACCATCTGAACTCAAGTCATCTTTGAATACTTTCTCAGGATCTGTAGCAAATTCATCTTCTTCATCGGCAAATGGATCCTTAATATTAAATGGATCTTCATAGCGATAATCTTTAAAGGGGTCATCTTTGAATTCCGTAGGTCCACTTATAATCGAAGATGTCGATTTGATGGTGTTGAAATGATCAGTTACACATGTGTTGTTGTTATTTAGGTTAAAGGCATCAAAGACACTTGCTGTTGCTGTTGCTGTAGTCGTCGACGACGCGTTTGCAGCCAGCTGCATTGGTGTAGTGGAACGTGTTAAATGATTATTGATACTGGGGGTAGTGATGCTTGGCGGTGTATCAGTGTCGGTGTCGTTAGCAATGGAGGAAATTGTGGGAGTGCCGGACGTAACATTACTGGCATTTTTAAATAAGTCTGATAGGGAATCCTCCATTATTTTGGAGTTGTTGTTGCTGTTGATGATATTCGAGCCTAGTGTCAATGTTGTGGCTGTGGTGCTATTGACTGCAGAGGGTGTGGGTGGTGTTAGAGTGAAATTTTCGAATAATGAAAGATTTGTGGCCGACGATGATATTGAAGACGACGCGGTGGTGTTGGTGTTTGTGGTAATGGGTGTCTTTGATTTATGAGCATTTGTTGTGGCAGACTTAAAGGGTATCGTTGGTAGCGGCGGTGGTATAATGGGAGCCTACAAATCAAAATTGTGTGTGTGTGGAGGTGTAAAAAAGAAAAGAAAAACAAATCAGAAAAATAAAATGAATAAAAATTTAAAAAAAAAAAATTTAGTTTAAACAATAAAAAAAAACAATTAACAATTATAAACTAAGCAAATCAAAGCAAATAATAACTAATGAAAATTCTGTAGCAATTACTACATGATATTAACTAATAAATGTAGGGTTAGAGGGCATAAAACCGCCTGATTATAACCACCAGTTAGTCATTTAATTTAAAAGTATTTAGTAAATGAACCGAACGCACGCAGTTAGACTAATCGATCGTTGTGAGAAATAAAAACTAACATTTATGGTGTTTTCTTTTTTAAATTTTATTTAATTACATAATATCTTTTTATAGTTGGATTTATGAATTTTGTTTTTATCATCATAAATGTATATATAATCATTTTTATACATAAGTTAAGAAATATGTGTATTTATTTTTGTATTTATGTCATTTTAATGTAAGTATTATTTATGTATGTAATATGTTTACTGCAATTGTCGCTAAATTTTGTATTTCAATTTAACTATAGATTTGTTTGTTATGTGTTTAATAAATACATAACATATATGTATTTTAAATGATAAAGGAAATTTTAGTTTTTGTTTATTTTCATTCTATTTAGAGTGAAGTGGCATTAATGACATTAATTGTGTGCATATGTGAGTATGTATGTATGTATGTTTATTGCTGCGTTTATAATTATTGTTAATAATTACTATAGAGTTATTATTGTATTGTATTTATATTTTGTATTATTATGCCAAATATTTGCGTTGCAATTCTATATGTATTAGTGAACGAAAATCATATTTGATTTAAGCTGTCAGTGGACTTTAAATAGAGATAGGACTATCTTTGAAAGGATTCATTATTTTAACCAAATTATATAGTAAAAATTACTCAGACAGAATAATAATCCTTAAAGAGTTCTTTAGTATTAGTAAAGATTTTTTTTAACAAAATCAATTCCCCTTAACACGCCATGAAAGAAGTATGGGATAGCAGGAATGAAATCTATATAAAACACAATGTGATAGATATTTCTGACAGTTGGTAGAAATTTGCCTTTGTATAGGCTGACTACACCCAACATATAACGCCACATTTCAAGAAGGCGTTGCGAAAGATATTTATTTGAAGTTAATAGAATTTCCAATAATTAACTACCATTCGAGAAAACAAAGGTCGAAGGGCATATAAATTACAATTTTTTTCTTCCCTCTTGCGATTAGAAGACACTTTGAGGAAGAAAATAAGTTATTGATAACACCAGGGACCAGGTTTATCTGGAACTTTATAGCAATTTTTTTACTTATTTGAGGTGGACCGTTATCTTCATGTGTGACATACACCCATACACAAGTACCTTTTTTAGTTTTTTAGCTTTCAAAAAAATATTTCTTATCGCATAACAACTTTAAAGATAAACGGTTCCCCAAATAATGTGAGTGAAGCTATAGCCGTTTGGGCCAAACCGAGGTACCATTTGTTTCCTCTTTATTCCTAAAACCAGTAAGAAAGTTTTAGTCGGTAAAACCGACTTACCCTCAGTAAATCAAAAAAATTTCTAAAGTGGTCGGAGTGGTACATTTGTATGGGAGGTACCAGAAAGGGCGTGGCTAGACTTACAGTTTTCCCCCCAAAATTTTAATCCTGATTTAGCTTTACTAAATATAGAATTTGGGCACAATCACTTTGGGTGTATAATATATCTCTATAGTGGGCGGAATGGGTCATTTGTATGGGAGGTACCAAAAGAGGCGTGGCTAGACTTCCAATTTGTTTTCCAAAACTTTTTCCTGTTTGAGCTGAATTTGGTCACGATCGAGTTGGATTTATTAATAATATTAAAGTTTCTAAAGTGAGCGGTATAGCTTTACTCAATACAGAATTTGGGTGCGATCCCGTTGGATGTATTGATATTTTTACTCGATTTCAAAAGTGGTGTATTTGTATGGGATATACCAAAATGGCGGAGCCATGTAGCCCTTTATCAATACCGTAAGTAATTTTGAGGAAATAAAACTCGTGCAAAATTTCAAAACATTTGATTGCGTTTTTCGAAAGTTATCGTGTTTACCAGCCGAACAGCCAGACAGACGGACATGGCTCAAGCGTCTCAAAAAGTCATAAATTGAATTTGGTGCAAAGAAACCTAGGGTCTAAAGTGACTCCTTCTATGTGTTACACTTTTGGGTCGCATCAAAGGATTTCGTATCTCCTACCCGTAGGGTGAGGGTATAAATACGAATTTCGAAAAATTCGTTTGTGCCGCTGATTTACTAAAAAAGACACATTTTTGCCACAATTTTCGTGGCTGTAGCAATAGCTGTTTGGTCTGGGTGATAGTACCAGTTAAATCCTATTTTCGTCCTTTTTGTCCCTAAAACTATAAATTTCGAAAAATACCTTAGTGCATCTCTTAAATTCTATAGGAAGAATGCCCTTATAAATTGTCGTGATGCTAGCTTTACCCGAATTGATTGGGTGACTGGGTACCTTTTTTGGTCTTATTACCCCCAAAAATTACGAATTTCTAAAAATCTACATAACTATTCAAAATAGCTCAACCCCAGTTTTGCGACTCTGCTTGTAGTTTGGACGATAATACAAATTTCAACAAATCCCTTTGGATCGCATACATTTTTATCTCTAACATAAAAATTTTCAAAACAAAAACCCTATTGATGTGGCTCTCCTATATTATAGGAAGCATGCCCATTAAAATTTCCGGGATTATAGCTATAGTCGCTTGGGCTGGGTGATAGAACAAAAAAAAATCCCTTCGTATCGCACTACTTTTCTACAAACTTATCATTTATCCTAATTTTCGCCATTCTACCTTTAGCTACTTGGTCTCAGCCATAGTACCAGTTTTACGGGTTGTTTGGCCTTTTAACCCCTAAAAGTATAAATTGCGAAAAAAAAACCAATTGATGTAGCTCACAAATTATGCAGGGTTTATATGTAGCTTTAGTCGCATGATCTCGGTGAGGTACCAGTTTAATTCCTTTCTCTGCCCTTTTTACCCCTCACCTACGTCACGGAAGGAACCTAAATGCCAAATATTAAGGCTCTTGCTATAGCCGTGTGGACTGAGGTGTGATCAGTCAGTCATATGATAGAAATTGCAACAAAACAAATTACAATCGGTCCATTAATATGACCTATATAACGATAAAGGGGCGTGGCACCGCCCATTTCGCAAAGCGTAATTCTCCTTGTACCAGTGACATAAGTAGCAAATCTCATCCTCATACCACTAATGTCTTGATTGAAACATTGGGTCGTATGGGCGTCGCCATGCCTCACTGTCCATGTACCCTATGATAGAGGCCCTACAAATAGTACCACGCAGTAAAAAATTTCATTGCAATCGGTTCATTTATTTGGCCGATATAAGCCCCACTGTCCATGTAGCCTATGAAAGAGGCCCTACGAATAGTACCACGCAGTAAAAAATTTCATTGCAATCGGTTCATTTATTTGGCCGATATAATGATTTTTTTAAAAAAGGCGTGGCACCTCCCACTTTCCACGGCGCCACGCCCCACTGTCCATGTAGCCTATGATAGAGGCCCTACGAATAGTACCATGACGCAGTGAAAAATTCATTGCAATGGGTTCATTTATTTGGCAGATATGATTTTTTTTTAAAAAAGGCGTGGCATCGCCCACTTTCCACAAAAAAGTATTTTTTTTTATATTTAAAAAACATCGACTTCGTACCAATTAAGGTACGATTCATGATACACATACATCAAATGTAAATTTTGAGCTGTTCGAGCGGTGTCACGCCCTTTTTACCCCTTTGCATCCCTTCTAAGTGCGCGGCTTTGTCTTAAAATGCAGCTACATGCCAAATTTCAGGGTTTTAGCTTTAGCCCCATGGTCTCACTATGTTTCTATGTAGCGGATCTACGGACAGTACCACGCAGTGAAAACTTCATAGCAATCGGTTCATTATTTGACCGAAATAACTTTCAACGAAAAAGTATTTTTTTATATTTAAAGTCCTCGACTTCGTACCAATTATGGTTTATGATAAACATACAACCAATTTAAATTTAAAGCTGTGTGGGCAGTGGCACACACTTTCTACCCCCTTGCAGTCCAAATTTTCAAAAATCCCTTCTTAATGCGCGTCTTCGTCTTAAAAGGCAGCCCCATTGTCTAACTATATTTCCATGTAGCCTATGATAGAGGCCCTACGGACAGTACCACGACGCAGTGAAAATTTCATAGCAATCGGTGCATTCGATATAACGATTTTTTAAAAAGTGACACAAATCCCTTCTTAGTGCGCGCCTTCGTCATAAAAGGCAGCTACATGCCAAATTTCATCGTTCTAGTTTTAGCCGTTTCGGTTAGGGCGTGATCAGTCAGTCATGCAAGTCTATTAATTATATAAATTTGACCTTTAACCTCTTTAGGACGCGACTTGAAGTTATCCGTTTTTGCTTTAAAATTTAACCGTTAACAACTGACACAATATTCGGCTCGAGCATTACCGAAAATCCAAAGTTGAATTTTCGTTGCCACCCTAATGTACATTTTTTTACTTCTACAACGTATGAGTAATATTAATTTTATCCGGATTATATATTAATCATACGCAGTTCGTTCCAATATTGTGGATTTATGGTTTAAAATAACACAGTACAACATTTTTCAGCTCATTGATTTGGGACTCAATTCTGAGAACTACACGTGAAAGTAGTCCCAAAAAGAAGAAGTTGTGCATCATTCGTTTTGTCAAGTTATATGCTATAATAATTGAATATCGATTTGAAGTTAGTAAGTATCGTATAGGGGAATTTGTCACGTTTTATTACTCTGTCCACACTACGTCGAGAATTACCTAATTCGCTCCTTGAATTACTTACGCGAATTACTCTGTCCACACTACTCGTACTTAATTTGATTTGACAGTTGTTTTTGTTTATTTGCGTTTGTTGTTTACATTTTCATTTTGATTTTTACAGCAGTTTCGATATATTCCGATAAAAATTAGAGAAGGCCACGATTTGATCATAATTCTGAATGTAATTTTAAATGAATTACCTTTAAAGCAGTTAATTCGCTCTCATAATTTTGTATGGAGAATAACGTTATTCGTCATGTAATTTGGGGTTGAATTACGAATGAGAGCGCGAATTACGAAAAATGACTGTAGTGTGGACATGGTATTAGGCTCTTTTGTTATATTGTTATATGGTGGCGTAAGATTATCATAAGTAATAAAATTACAATTTAAAAACACTGAAAACTTCAATCAAATATGATTTTATCACTTAACGTCCCTAATTTTACTAATAATTGGTCATTTCATGTATAGAACGACGTTTACTATAGAGTTATACACACACACATATTGTATATAAAGAATACAAGTTTTATTTTAAGTGAAATGAAGAACAATTATAAATTTATCTAACGAGATTTAATACATTTTTTTAAAATTTGATTATATAGTTCTGTGATAATTAATGATGAGAGACTATATAAAAGCAAAAGAAAACATTGGACTAGATGAGTATATGTACTTTTATAGCTTTGGTTGTTGCTGTAACCAATTCTAATAAAATCTAAAGAGATTTACTGTCATTTTCAAATAAATCTGTTTATGCTCTCAAGAGAGGTATTGCAGATAATATGACAATTGTAGTATTTTTTAAGCTTTACAATGAAAACATTTAGGTATTGTAATTCAATATGTACTATTCAACTCTTAAGTTTGATATAAAAACGAAACAAGGAATGTAGTCGTGTATATTAAGAGTAAATGTAACAAACGCTTTTTACTTTTTAAATTTCATTTTTCGATATTGTTAAGGTACACGGAGAATTTATAAACGATTTAAGGGTCGCAATCTCATAAGTTATATAGGTTTATCAACAGAACTTGGTTTAGAGCGAGCAAGAGAAAAGTATGTAACAGGAGTATTTTTTTTTTTGGTATTGTTATGAATATGGAAACAATAATATTGCATTGTTTTAGTATTTTTATATATACTTAAGATGATTAAGTCACTTTTTATAAATTATTCGAAAACAAAAACTGAACATATGAAGCGAGTATTTTTTTACATTTCCAATTGAAATTCAAAGAAAATCAATTGAAATTTTAAAAATTTTTTTAAATTTCAAATGCAATGTTTAAAAATCAATTTAAAATTAATTAAATATTAAATTAAAAATCACATCAAAAATCGTCAATTGTATTCAAAAATTCCTTTTGAAATTCAAAAATCATCAATTGAAATTCAAATTTTCCATTTGCAATTCGAAAAACATCAATAGAAATTCAATACTAATATATGAATATAAATATATTTTCAATAAAAATAATAGGTTTTAAATTTCAATTGACGAGCTTTGAAATACAATTGATGAGTTTTGTATTTCAATTGATGAGTTTTAATTTCAATTGACGAATTTTGAATTTCAATTGACAATTTTTGAATTTCAATTAATGTGTATTAAATTTCAATTGATGATTTTTAAATTTCAATTAACGCTTTTTAATTTCACATGGAATTTTTGAATTTCAATTGACAAATTCTAAATTTCAAATAAAATATTCAAATTTCAATTGATTTTTTTTTTCAATTCAATTCATTTTCTTTGAATTTCAATTAGAAATATTGTAGACAATTGAGGGGTATGTTTAAAAAAAAACTTGTGTTATCCAGCAGTTTTTTCGAAAGATGCCATTAAAGCATTATGCCAACAGTTTGAAATACCGATAAATTAATGTAATAATTTGACAGATTGATTGAATAGTTTAACATCGCAAATAGTTAGGGCACAAAAATTGCTTTAGAGAAATTAAGAAATATATTTTCTGGTTTCTAGACTCTCCATTCGGAAACCTACACAGTACAACACATGATTTTGGGACTTAATTCTGGGAACTGCACGTGAAAGTAGCCCCAAAAAGAAGTACTGCATCATTCGTTTTGAAGTTAGTAGGTATCGTATAGGGGAATTTGTCACGTTTTAGGCTCTTTTGTTATATTGTTATATGATGGCGTATGATTATCATAAATAATATTCCACGTAATTCATACGCCACGGAGTACAACAGTTTTATAGTAGCCGCTACAAAATAATCCCAGTTCAAAATTATTTGATAAAAGGAAAAGTGAAACTAGTGCCTATGTAGGGAAACGTTATATGAACAGATGAAAGGAATTGTAATTCTTAATTTTTTTTTTTAAATTTTTTTCAGCTAAATCGGACTAGTGGTTCCCGAGTTATGTCAAACAAAAGAGCCTAAAACGTGTCAAATTCCCCTATACGATACTTACTAACTTCAAATCGATATTAAATTATTATGGGAAGTAACTTTACAAAACAAATAATGCATAACTTCTTCTTTTTGGGGCTACTTCCAAGTGCAGTTCTCAGAATTGAGTCCCAAATCAATGAGCTGAAAAAGTTGTACTGCGTTATTGTTAGGCTTCCTAATTGAAAGCGATTTAAAAATATATATAAAACATAGAAAACAATATTTGTAGTGCTAAAAACTACAATACATTTTAAACGTATTTCATTCTGTCGCATTCAAATAGTTTTGTAAATGCATTTCCTATACTAAAACTTAGCTACATTTTACTTTCACAAAACGAGACAAATTATTGTTACAATTAAAAAAAAAAAACGTTTATTTTAAACTATTATTTTACATCTCCGCCGGATAACAAACACTGTCAATCGATACGATTCCTAGGGCCGCATCATTATACATTTTACTCTATTCCATGTACTCATTTACGGCATTCTTGACCCTTTAATTTTAGTATATGTTAGATCTATTGAATTCTAGTTATAAATAGTAAAATCATATAACACTTGTAACATTTATAATGACTTTTTTTAAGTTTCGTCCTTAGCGAATGTTTTATGTGAGTGTGTGTATGTGATTTTGTTGAAATGTTAATAAATGTTTTGTTATTAATTCTTATATAAATACGCAATTAGAGACGACTGTGAGAGATGTATACGAGATTATACGATATTTTTTGTTTTTTTTTGTTACTTATGATGTTCACTGAAAATAGAAATTGTTTCAAGAGAAAAGACATGAAAGCATACGGTTAGTTCGTTTTTAGACTTGGAAGGGGGCCAACACACAAATAAAAGTGATTTAAAAACGGTTAGCCATTTTTATTTAGGGAGTAATGGTAGGTAGATATATCCAAAATAAAACTTATTGTGAAATTTTCAAATTCACAAAAAAAAGATAAATATAGATATGAGTGATATGGAAATCAAATGATCTGTTAATAAAAGCCAACAATAATTCAAATAAAAACGTAAAGAAACAACAGAAAATTTATTAGTACAATTAGTCAACAACAACAAAAAATCAACAATTACAATAATAATAACACTACAAATAATTTGAAAAACTAAAAGGAAATTCAAAGAATAAAAGTTAAAAATATTTTTGATAAATGTTTTAAGCGGTGTGCATGCATTACCACCGGTCCCAACGTACAGAAAAATTACCAACCTTATTGTCAAAATCGGCGAAATCAGCAAAACCTCCTGGACCTCCAGAGGAACCACCAAAGGCATCTGGTTGTGCTGGACGATTAGGAGCCTAACAAAAAAACAAAAAGAGAAAACACAAGTGCACACACACACATATTTGTTAAGAGATTATCGTAGCATTTTCTTTTTGCAAGGTGCTGCTAACCTGCATAGGCCTGGGTGGAGCTGGTCTTGGTGGTGGCACCTTGGATTTTTTAGGCGGCAAAGCTGGACTAGGTGATTCTGGTCTAGGCGGAGGACCGGATTTATTGTTAGTGCTTAAAGTGTTTGATTGTGATTGAGTGTTGGGGCTTAGTACTTGACCCTGACCAGTGGGGGCGTGTAAAGCAGCAAATGGATCGCTATCAAAGGTATCTTTGACAGGCTAAAATAATATTTGAGAGATGACAAATGTATGTTTTTAAGTGTTGCAGCGCGCTCTCACGAATGCTGCCCGCAAATTAACTTACCTCTGGTTTATTAGCAAAAGCATCTGCACCGAAGGCATCACCACCAAATCCTGTGTTGCTGCTAGAGGAAAATGCATCGAAACCAGCATCAAATCCGACATTAAAACTGTCATCGAAACCACCCTTGGGTGCTGCAGCAGTGGTTGCTATCGCACTGCTAGTGAAAGGATCACTATCGAAGCCATTTGTGGCAAAGCCGTTATTTTTATTTCCTACGTTGGTGGTGGTGTCATTAAATGGATCATCTTTTGGTATTTCAATTTCTTTTTCCAAGGTCTTGCGTGCATCGTCGAAATCAGGTTCGATCTTGAGTTGGTATTCTGATACTAGTTCGACATTTTCAGCTTCGATGGCAGCGCGGCACATCAGCAATGCATCAGTCATTTGACGTTGGGTTTCCATTAATTGAGTTACCATTGAACGAATCTGAAGATAAAGAGGTATGTAGATAATATGTTTGCTTTTCTAACGTTATCGGTGTTTTTATATAATAATACAATATATACTACAGAATAATCTAGTCTATAGGAAGCCTTAAGGGTTTTGGTTTTTATGTTGTTTTTGTTGTAACAGCTGGAGGAAGTAGCTGGGGTAATAAATCTTTATGCCGATTTACAATTTATCGGCTCCCCATCGGGCATGTAATCCAATTATCATACGATCATTATTGGCAACTCTGTTTCGTTTTTTTTTATAGATAACAAGGTTTGTGTCAAGGCATTGTTAGATGTTGTTGTGAGTTTTAACCGCCAAATTCTTCCCAAAGATGGCGTCAGCCGCTTTTGTTGATTTTTTCTTCGATGTTGATAAATCATTTGTTTTTTCCTTGGATCTGAATCAGAATCTGGATATTTGTAGTGGAAGCATTTAGGATGAATTTTGTTGGCTGGAGAACTCGCAAGTATTTGAAAAATAATTTTTAATCGATGTTGATTTGACCAATACACCAGTAGGGAATCAAAACCGGCACCTTCGGATTGCTAATCTACGTCTACTTCCACTGACCTATCGATATATTTTGGCTAAAATTAAAATAATCGCAATTTTATGTTTTCTAATTTGTATAAAAATATAAAAATATAAAAATATAAAAATATAAAAATATTAAAATATAAAAATATAAAAATATAAAAATATAAAAATATAAAAATATAAAAATATAAAAATATAAAAATATAAAAATATAAAAATATAAAAATATAAAAATATAAAAATATAAAAATATAAAAATATTAAAATATTAAAATATAAAAATATAAAAATATAAAAATATAAAAATATAAAAATATAAAAATATAAAAATATAAAAATATAAAAATATAAAAATATAAAAATATAAAAATATAAAAATATAAAAATATAAAAATATAAAAATAATAAAAATATACAAATATACAAATATACAAATATACAAATATACAAATATACAAATATACAAATATACAAATATACAAATATACAAATATACAAATATACAAATATACAAATATACAAATATAAAAATATAAAAATATAAGAATATAAAAATATAAAAATATAAAAATATGAAAATAATAAAAATATAAAAATATAAAAATATAAAAATATAAAAATATAAAAATATAAAAATATAAAAATATAAAAATATAAAAATATAAAAATATAAAAATATAAAAATATAAAAATATAAAAATATAAAAATATAAAAATATAAAAATATAAAAATATAAAAATATAAAAATATAAAAATATAAAAATATAAAAATATAAAAATATAAAAATATAAAAATATAAAAATATAAAAATATAAAAATATAAAAATATAAAAATATAAAAATATAAAAATATAAAAATATAAAAATAATAAAAATATAAAAATACATATAAAAATATGAAAATATAAAAAAAGCCATTAAAAAAAATATTTTTTTTCATCTAAGTCATATAGAATCAATTGGTTTTGCTTTCGGTACAATTTCGAAATATATCTTCTTACACGTCGACTAATAACGTTCAACTGGTTCAAAATTCTATAGTTTGGAGCTAGTTCATTTTGGTAGTAGTTCAGAATTCCATACTTTTGTGGGTTTTTGAATTAGTTTGACGAGCCCCTACTGGAAAGTGATGCTAAAATCAAAGACGGCATCATTGAGGTCATAGGACGTGAGATCAGTACGCAGTGTCCCAAACGAGTAAACTCTTTGTTCATTGCAACAAATAGTCTGGTATTGTCCTCATTTATCACCAGACTCACTTCTGTCGACTGTTTCTCAATGTTTGAGAAGGCCGCAGTAATATCCTGCTATCCTCGGCCAATGATGTCTATGTCATCGGTATTCGCGAACAGCAAGTGACTTTTATAAAAGATGTTACCAGTCGTGTTTACTGCAGTCTTCCATATGATCATCTTCATTAGAATGTAAATGAGATCGCGTCTTTTCTATAGCCCCGCTTGGGCTCTATCAGATATTTGCCAATTTTCACTGAAGCTTTGCGGGAATACCATACTTAGCATTAATAATTTCTGTCGTATCGGACTGTCGAATTTAGCTTTGTAATCGATAAACAAAAGACAGGTGCCGATTTGCATAGCTTGAGTCTTCTCCAGAATTTGTCGTAGTGGGAATATCTGTTCGGTTCAGTCAGAGAAAAACCAAACTCAAGGTCAAAGTTATTGGCGACGCCCAAGGAGCCCGTAGAAAGTCCATTATAGGGGCCTTTAGATCCTATTACAATCCCCTATGTGTGGGCAATTAGATTAAAGTTTCTTATTATCAATTTCAGATTTCGCAGGAAATGTAAATACATGACTTCTTCTTCTTATTAACAAAATCATCATAAATGCTACTTACCGAACTTATCTGTAGCTGTGTATTCTGTAAGTGATTAGTAAGCTTCTGTAATTCACGATTGTTCTCATCGTACTCCTTTTGCAACGATGTCTCCTCATCCTTGAGTTTTTGTAATTCTGAGCGTTTAGAATTCAATTCGCCCTCTTGTTCATTTATAGTTTCCTCCTGTTTCTGACATTGATTACGAATCTTGTCAACCTACAGGGGAGAAAATCCAAAGTCATATAAGTAAATTATAATAGTTTTAAAACACTCGATGAGATGTGGAACGTACTGTATGTGTGTGTGTCTGTAGTTATAATGTGTGTGGTATACATTTTAAGCAAAGAAAGGACTCATGCATGTGTTTGTGTTTGGTGTATGTTACCTTTGGCATATATAGAGAATTGGCTTATGAAATTACAACAACAAATGTTACAAAATAGGTAGTACAGAAAAAAAATAAGAAACAATATCGTATTAAACCCTACAAGTTTAATTACACAAATGTAAAAGAAGATTAGACAACAACAGAGTATGAAATACGGCGTGTAATAAAATAAATATATAAAACACAACATTAACTGATTGATTGTTTAACAACAAAAAAAACGGAAATTTGCAACGAAGGAGAAGCAGAACCAACCTGATTTCTCTTTTGGGAAATTTCGAAATTCATGTTCGACAGGTAACTCTCATATTGTTTACTCTTTTTTTTGGAATCACGACAAATTGTGTTGTGATTTAGTTAAAAACAAATCAATTGTGGGAGAGTGTTGATTTGCACATGTGAATTTCAAAGGATTTGTTTTTCATTATTAGAAAAATTAATCAATCACCAATTGAGTGAGTGAAGTTTTCGAAACCACCAGTTTGGTTTTTTGAATGGTGATTGTGGCAGTGATGATTGGGAGGAATGTGAACCAAAGTTAAAATTAAAAAATAAACAAAATTAGGGGGAAAAAAATTAAAAACAAAACAAGTCAAACAAATGAACTCATAAACAGTTTGTAGGAGTTATTACTATATGTTGACTCACCTGGGCCTTGAGGTCATCTAAGCGTTTTTGAGCTTCGCCTCGTTGATTCTCCAACTGTTTCAAAGTGGCCGACAAAGTATCCAATTCACTCTAAATAAGGTGTAAGTAAAAGAGAATAAATTTATGTGGATTAAAAAGATTTTAAATAGAAAAATAGCTAAACAAGCGTTTAGATTCTAGCGTCTACATTCTAGCATTGAAAGTGACCAATCCTTTTAATTTAAAACGTATTCTATAGAAATTCATTCATTTCATATTTAATACCATTATCACATATGTATACTCAATACTTATTTTTACTTAACTATATCCATGCTTACCTGTAAACTCCTTACTTCCCCATTTTTAATGCGAATATCAGCTTCTTTTTGAGCAATTTCCGTTTCTAAAGCTCTTCGTTCTTTAGCCAACTCCTCGATTTCTTTTGATATCATTTCCAATTCAGGATTGGTATATGTTGGTTTTTGTTCCTTTGTTGGCAATTTGTTGTGAAAATATTAGAGTATTAGAGAAATATGATGGCATTCAAAAAATTTGTCTCACCTGTGGTTGCATATCAACTCCCGACACTATGCCACGCATTGAGGGTGGCACCATATTTGCAGTTAATACTTGAGGTGGATCTATACCTTTTTGTTTGCGTTCCACCATCCACATGGCTAAAGCGAATTGTTCCAAGGTTAACTTTCCCGATTGATTGGTATCGCAAAGAGCCCTAAAACAAAAGAAATATTTAAATTTATATAAAAAACTTAATTTCATCATACATAAATCTTTTATTCTGGCAATAACCAGTACATAATTGATTATAAAAAAAAATTATGTATTTATTTCACACTAAATTTCAAAACTTATGTAAAAACAGATTTTACTACAACTAAAGTTTTCGGTCTATAAAAGTTGTTGTGTAAACTACACATAAACGATAGGCTTCTTTTTTTAATTAATATTACACTCACACCTCTACTAATTCAATCTACGCACTTACCAAATATGAGCCAGCATTTTTTGTGGTACCCCCGATTGTAAAAATACATTCTTCACCTCAAGTCCATTAACCAAGCCATCCTTATCACGATCGGCATCCCTAAACATAATCTCGAAACGTTTCATCTCTTCGGGGCTAACAACCCAATCGGCATTGGCAGTTACCGGTGCACCAATTGGTATAAGCGGATCTGTCGATATTAGAGGACCTACTGTAGCTGGACCGCCCACAGGTGGAACACGTATTGCTGGTGGTGGTATTGGTATAGCTGGCGGTGGAGCAATATCTTTTGGAAAGTTGGCAACAAAACCACCATCGCCAAAACCATCGCCCGATGGAGCTCGAGGCATTGGAGCACCCGGTATTACAGGTGGTGCAGGTTTCGGTGGTGGAACTCCTGCACCTGATGGCTTGCGCAGTTCGGGTGGCAAAACATCTGGCACCGTACGTTTTTCCAAAGTCTTATAAACTAAGTGCATGGCCACAATGAATTCATGTTTATCCAAGTTTCCATCTTTGTCTTGATCAGCCAAGTCCCAAATTGAGCCCAATGTGTCCATGGGTAACTTTGACTCCAAGAGAACACCTCTGACTTTGTTACCAGGCAACATACCGCCTACAGGTTTAAGCGATTCGAACAGTTGCTCATATTTTAGACGATCTATGACGCTTATGCTCCAGTCACCGGTAGGCATACCGCCGGCAGCAACAACTGGCACGGTTGGTATGCGTGGTGGTACGATCTTTGGCAGATCACCCTAGAAAGAAAAATATAAGTATTAACAATTTATGTTTATTTCTTTTTGTTAGTTTTATATTTATATTTTAATACAGCTGATGATGTACCATTGTGCATCAGTTCGTCACAAAGGAGTCTGAAGATAAACTCGTCATGGAGTTCGAAACGCGTCATCATAGTGCGTGACACACTGAATTTGACCAAAAATATCAAACAATAAAAAATAATAATAAAAAAAAACACTTTTCTGATCTTTAGCCGAATTTGATGTATCATTCGATACACTAACGTGAATTGATATAATAAACAATTTATTTATTTGAATTACTAAATAGAATATTAATAGAAGTAAATGGGCAGTTTCATTGTGACGGGTGTTACTCACACTTTTGGTTATAACTCACAAACAGAAAAATGTTTATAATTTTTACAAAAGCTGTAATTCCCAAGGTTTTTAATTTCTAAAACGTCTAATAAGCATTTGACACTGGATGAACATGCTTCTGCTCACAATGGCTATTGGAAGAATGTGGCGGGTGTGACCTCAAAAATTTTAGCATTTACAAAATTATGACTTTCAGGTTAAATACTGTAAAAATTTGGCGTAGAAAGTGTACGTTATGTATAATGTAGGCAATTGTTTTCAAGAATATTTTTTTAACTCAACAGATTTTATTAGCAATAATAGAATATATCTTGAACCGAATAATGAAACCAAACTCAATATTATTTTATTCATGGATTGAGGAAATAAATTTGTTTTCTGTAATGACTTGCCGAAAGTTTCTTCTATTCGCCATGAAATAGTATTTTTTTTTTTAATTTTTTTAAAATTTAATATAAAAATTTTAAATTATTTTTAAGAAAAAATGACCTTAAAAATTACAAAAAATATTTTTTTTTTTTTTGTTTTGGTCCAATTAAAGTTTTCTGCTATGTTAATTGCTATTGGAACGCCGAATGTTAATGAGATTTTATACCAATTAACACAGCAGACAACTTTAATTGGTCTAAATAAAAAAATCCTATTTTTTTGTTATTTATTTTATTTTTTCTCAAGAAGTTTAAGACACACCATCATAAAACATATTGGGCGGCTCAACGACAATATTATCTAAAATCGGAAAAAGAAGTAAAAAAATTAAAAGCCGATTTTTGTATAATTTTGTTTTTATTTTGAATTTAAAAAAAAAATTAACCAATTTTACTATTTTATTGCGAAAAGTAGTCTTTTAGTAAACCATTACAAATAAATGTCATTTCCTAAAATTTTCATAAGGCCAAATCTCATTTTTTTTTTAAATAAAAAGTACTAATACTTTTTCTGCGCTCTTTTAAGTACAAGACTTCATCAAATTCGGAGAGATGACCCAAAATTTTTGTGATCACTTCACAAGAAAATACTCATATTGTAAATTAGTTAAACGCCTTCTCACTTTATTTTGTACTGTGAAAAATTCAATTTTCTAAAATTTTCATAAGGCCAAATCTCAATTTTTTAAAAAAATAAAGTACTAATACTTTTTCTGCGCAATTAAAAGCACAAGATTTCATCAAATTCGGAGAGATGACCCAAACTTTTGTGATCGCTTCACATGACATTACTCATATTGTAAATTAGTTAAATGCCTCCTCACTTTTTTTTTTAATGTGACGGGTGTGACACAAAATTCAAATATTTCTGTTAATTCCTAAAAAAAATTTTATTAAGGGCCCTTTACACTGGCAGACTTGTCTGGGAGACACAAAATCTCTGTAAACATCTGCCTTCCCCATTACACTTCAGACGTATTTGTCGAACTTTCATTTTTCACCAGCAGTCAACATGAACGGTGTACCGGAACATGCCTAATATTTGTATTCTATTGTTACAAAAAGTAAGCACAACACTTTTTGAATGGTTATTTCTCAAAATATTTCTTCATGTGACCTTTATTTGTATATTCTGACTAGTTTAACAATTTTTCCTATTTTTATTTTACAATTTTTTTTGACACGAAAAAAAATCTGTGGAACCTGCCCCTACATTATCAGACATGTCTGCCCAGATTTATGAAAATCATTATCATTTTGATTTTTTATAGACAAGTCTGCGCAGACGGAATACTTCGCCCTAGACTGGGGGATAAGTCTGGGCAGATATTATATCTCACAGACTTTTCTGTCAGTGTAAAGTGGGCTTTAAGGAAGATAAAAAAAATATAGAATAATGTTAAAGTAAGTCCTAACATATAAATAAGGAGAGCAGGGTGTTTGTTATATACTCACATAAAACTGTTGTCAAATTGATAAAAATTAAAAAAATATAATTTTTCCATTCGTCCATAACTATTGTTTTCTTGTACACATTAATTGACAGATTTTTTTATTTATATTTGTTCATGTATAGGTCCGTTTTACGTGAAATTGACCATAATACATTTCACACAATTCTTGTAAAAGAAAACTCTATGAGCAAAAATAAAAATGATCTTCAACCGAACAATGAAAACAAATTCAAAAATTCATAATTTCTGTACAGAACAACAAAAATAAACAAGAGCATCGTTTAACAGTGATTACCTCTATTATCCGGTAATATAAGCACGGAAATATAAGCACAATATAAAATAATACTCAAAATTGTTACTCAATTAACCGGGAAAATCGATTATCCAGAATGCTTTTGGTCCCGACCATCATGGATAATCGAGGCCTCACTGTATTAAAAATACCGAAAATATTGAAAATATTACGAAAATAAAAGCATAAAAAATATTGAAAACATTAAAAATATCTATAGGTAATACATTTCTTCAAGGTTGAGATCTTTTTGGTTTAAAAATTGTTCTTATTTAACAATCCAAAACTACACATTTTTCTTGAATTGCAATTTCAGGGATAATTAACAGCATTACAACAAAAACTGATTTTCTACGGCTATGATATTAGCCTTCTCCCTCTAAGATTAGTGAAGCCATAATCTACAATACGTGTACGTATAGTAAATTAATTAAGTACGTCTTAATTAATTTAACACAAAATATAATTTGTTCTCGAACAACTTTCCAAAAAATCGCCTAATTGGATTCCAATATATGAAATTTTTTTCATTGTAAACGTCACACAATTTCAATTTCTTATCAGAATTTGCATTCAACTACAGTGCGGAACATCCGGAATACCAAATATTAACTGTAAGCATTACATCAGTACATTAAAATGCAAAACAATGTAAATGTTGACGCTTGCCACCCATATATATCATACAAGTTACATGAAATTATTTACTTTTGTAACATGTTTTCCAACAATCTAGGCAAATTCACTTGTAAGTTGTCCCTACAATTCTAATACATCATCATTCCTGCAATGTCCTTTAACTGTGATTGTGTAATATTTTTTCCGTCATTAACCGAAACTTACCACTTTTGGTGGTTTTTCCGTATCCATATAAATGTTGTTCATGTTGTACACATGACCAGCCTGGGCCAGTGACACCAATTTTAAGGCCACAAAGAATCCGGGCTTGTCCAAGAAGCCCTTGCCATTGGGATCAGATAAGTCCCATACACGACTCAAGACCACATCACTGAGTCCAGATTTTTTCAGAAATTTTGCAGCAGCCATAGCCTCGATGGTCCCGGATCCTTTGGGATCCATCTGAAAATGTTTACACACATACACTGTATTACTGGAAACTTACAAAAGCCAAGAAAGTGCCAGCTGCTTCGTCCTTACACGATACAGGAACTGGTTTCCTCAACCTGGTTTTCTTTACCTGTTTATAGTACGCCTCATATATCGCAGTATGTTTACCGCATAACTTCACAAAGTCGATGTTCATGTTGCTGTCGTTGGAATCCTCCTCCTATTATGCACTTTGTTATCCTTAACACAACTTGGAATGTCCACTCAGTACTGCGTTAACTCTAAAACATTCAATTGTATGTTTCGTCTGGATTCGCGATTGGAGCAAGGAAAAAATGTATTTTATGTGTTATCACAAAATCGATAAACTTGGTAGAAAAAAAATTCTGACAGTTGAATCGATTATTTTTTACCCCAACACAGCGAGAGAGAGAGAGTGACAACAGCAACAACAAGAAAATACTGTCAGTGTCAAAGTGGTGAATTCGCAAAATGCAGAAAACTTATTTTGCACTGAAGGAAATCTACTGCGATTACAATGACGGCGACGACACCCTTAATTGACTTAATGCGCTTCTACTGATAAGCAAAACACTTGTAACGCTTATATTTCATAACCACCGATATAATTAACATGCACTTCACTGATTAATTACTAATTTTAACGATAATCTATTGTTTTTATCACCAAATTTTATGTTTTCTGTTGAATAATTCCTTAGCACTACCTCTGCTCTCGCCAGAGTTTCAAGTCACGCAGTTTAGAGACGGCAGTTAGCCGCCGCCAATAAATTTCTCATATACTGAAACGAAACTGATATAAGCGACGGTGGTGATGCATTAGGTGAGTTTGACATGTACCGTAAACACCATACACAGAAAAAAAATTGAGGAATAAATTTAGGCACCCGGGGCAGGGGTCAACAAAGAAAGAATGCGAGAAATAAAAAAAAGCCGTCGACCGAACTTTATAGTAACGGCCCTATTCTAATAATTTGGTTACAAAAATATGTCACCATAAATTTGTTACAATTTTGTAACCAGTTCTTGTTACGAGTATTCCGGCAAATTCGTAACATGGAAAAACTCACCTTGTGGTGAAATGTAAATTAGTGACAATTCACAGCTGATTATTGAATTTTACAAACAAAAAATTAATATACAAAAGAGAGAATTGTAAATATATTTTTTCTTGTTAGATATTTATACAAATTTGAACATGCTTAACGGGTCGACACGTATTCCACTTAAGTGGCTGCATTGGACACTGCTGTCCTAGGTTTTTTTGAAGTCGTTATCTTTCCACATCTTTTGCTACAACATTTCCATAGGGCTAAAAGTGTTTTATCCAAAACTTCAATAATTTAAATTTTGTTTGTTGCAACTCAAAATATTTTTCAAAACAGCTGTAACTAGCTTGTTACCTCCTTTCTGGCAGGTAACAATTTTTGTAACTATTGTTACGGTGACAAGGATTAGGAATACCGATTTTTTGATTTTGTAACCAAAGTAGTCTATTGTAACCGTGGTGACTTTTGTAACCACGGAACCACGGAGCCCAAAGATTAAAAACCGAAATTATATAAAAAAAATCGAGAATTCGATAATTGGATGCTGAAGTGCAGAATAAGGGGCGGGAGCCCAAATAACAAAAAATAATATGCCATCCTCTTCGTCTTGGTAACCAAACATCGGAATGGTAGGTCAAATTTGGCGTTGAGGCTCAAGGGGCCTACGGGTCCCCTAGACCTACTTTAGTTGAGTCACTATCGAAAATTGTAAGGCAAATTATATTAAACAATTAACTTATATATGTGGAATTACAAACTATAGGATATTATCATTCTGAACGATCGAAAATATCTTTCATATGAGTACCACACATAGGGGTTCATCATAGAACGCTTGGCCCCATGATCCACATGGTCTCCCCCCGGGCCCATTGGCCGCTTGATTTTCTCGTTTTAGGGCTTATTAAGGAGGGCGTGGCATAATTTTTTTTTGGCTCCCGCCTCATATTCTGCACTTTTGCCATATTGGAAAATTAGCCGCTGATGAGGAATCCTGAAAGTTGTCGGATTCTAATTCGTACAACGCAATTGAGTGTGTCCCTTTTTCGGGATGTTTGAAAATAAGTGAATGATGCGTATCCAGATTCAGGATACATGGTACTTCCAGAAATTTGTTATGACTTCCTCAATTATGAGAAGGCTGGTATTTGTCCCGCTTCTCCACTAATGCCTAGATTCTCGTCAAGTATATTACAAAATATTGTTTTTTTCATTCTCAAGAAATCTATATTAGCAAAATTAACTTAATGTGACTGATGAATTCGTAAGAATGTTTGAGGATCAATGGGCATAGCGTCACGACTGTTTTTTTGTTTCTATTTCTCGCATTCTTATTATTTTTTTACTTTTGTTTTTCATAATTTTTTTAGATCTGCCCCTAGTCAAGCGGTTCAGTCGGAATCTACTTTAAATAGAACAGTAAAATAAATGATTACTACAAATTCAAAAGAAGAATTATTAATAACAATAAATACATAGAAAGTTAACAATTAAAAAAAAAAACAATTTTTATTGCCAAAGGCATATTTTTAGAAAAATATGTTATATACAAATGTCATCCCCCATCCAGTCTAGATATACCTTAAGGACCTAAAAAATTACATGGCAAAATTTATATAACTTGAATATGATTTTTTTTCTCCTCATTTTAGTAATGAATTTTAAGTGTTTTTTTTTTAAATTGTCTGTATTTTTTCTGGAATTTCAGTAACTTCTGTGTTTTTGTTAATAAAATTTTTTTTGTTTGATTTTATATTGGATATTTTTAAAATTAATTAATTTAATAATATTTTAAAAACACGATTTTTTAAAAAATATTTACAATTTGTGAGGAAAACGAGAAAAATTTACAAAAAATTTAAAAGAAGAATTATAAAGAACAATAAATACATAAAAAGTTAACAAGAAAAAAAACAATTTTTTTTGTCAAAAGTATAATTTTAGAAAAATATGTAATATCATAATAAAAATTGCGGTGGTATCAAAAATTATTAAAATGTATTTCAATTGCACCAATTACACTATTCAACAAATGACGACTTTTTGTAAAATACAAAAACGGGATAGTATAGGTTCGATTCTACTATCGAAGGGTAATTAAACCCTATACTTTTGTAATTTTTTCACTATTTTTAGTTTGATGAAGTTGGTAGCCCCTATTTTATAAGGACATCCTAATGTTTACTATTTTATTCAGAAAGTGCACGCTATCACGAGTTAAACGCATATGTGTTTGTAAAAATCGGTTAACAAATAGTAAAGTTATTCATGTTTTCCGAGGGACGCAACTTTCATATCCTATGCTAAAATCATAGTTGAAGTAATTAACAACAACACCAAAACAATGCTTTTTCTTCAACTCTTTGGTTTTAGTATAGGATATGAAAGTTGCGTCCCTCGGAAAACATGAATAACTTAACTATTTGTTAACAGATTTTTACAAACAAGTATGCGTTTAACCCGTGATAGCATGCACTTTCTGAGTACAATAGTAAACATTAGGATGTCCTTATAACATAGGGGCTACAAACTTCATCAAACTTAAAAATAGTGAAAAAATTACAAAAGTTTGAAATTTCGAGGCAAAAAACAAACAGATATGACAAGTTACCAATATAACTATATATATATATGGTTGGAAAGGCCGCAGTCTCTTCTTTCTAAATCCACTGAGAAATTTAAAATCGGTTGATATTCAACCACGTTACTGGCTTATAAGTGCGTAAAGGTTCGAAAAACCGGTATCAACGTGGACTTTATGAGCTATTTAGGTTGCCTAGACACGTTCATTGGATTGGATTGATATGTTCACGAAAGTTGTTTATCTTTACCAGGGCTACAATTTTGTCGAACAGTGTTGGTGAAAAATTTGGACTCCCTCAAAGTAATGCTCAAAAAAGTGAAAAAATAATAAATTCTTCTTCAGTTTTTTTTGAAAAAGGGCAGGAATAGCCAACCTTTTTGACATAATTTGTTAATAAAGTCAGTGCGCCAAACTCCCAGCAACATTATTGCCGAATACAGTTTAGCTCTATCACGAAGTGTGAGTTAGCTGTTGGACAAAAACTGATGACACCTTTTTTCATGGGGCTCACTGATTTTGAGAATCTTCAGGGGCCCATAAAAAAAATTGGTCACAAATCTCGCCAAACTGAGTATAGGGTTTTATTACCGATAGTAGAATCGAACCTATACTATCCCGTTTTTGTATTTTTTTCACTGTTGCACTGTGTTATTTTAAAGAAGATTAAAGGTTTCACATATTTTTTACTTGTTGACATTCATTTATACAAAATTTAAATTTGTGAAATGACAATTTACAAAATTTAGTATGATTTTCGGTTTTTAACAAATGCCATAATTTATGCTAGCCCTTGGGGCTCATAATATATATGACAACATTTTTAGTCATTTCGCCCACAGTCTTTGTAAAACAATTTGGATTAATTAAGATGATTACGATATAAAACGTCATTGTGAACACACACTATTATAGCATTTTTAAACCTAAATACATAGTTTTCTTATGCCAATAGGAATGGCATTTTTGCAGTACTAGCGTTACCATCCTCGTTGCTAAAACAACGGCCACCTTAACCAGATCTCGCCACTGACGCCAACAACACAAAAAACTATGTCACAGCAGCCAGCTTTCGTATGGCTAATAACTTCCCCCTTTTTTGATTCAAAACCAAAGTAGGAGGTACATAAAAAGATAAACAAAAAAAGAGGCTCGTGAAATTTCAAGCGTATATAAACAAAAAATCTTGTGGTCAGTAGCAGAAAATTTGCATTTAGCTCTCGTAGACGGGCAGAAAACTGCTACAAAATTAAGCTTTCACCGGCAACGAAACAATCGAGTCGCAAAAAATCCAAAATGAAGCTGGAGCCGAACGTAAATGGGAGCCCATTGGTAACGCCACTTAAAATTTCCTCAACAGTGGTGGGCCAGCAAAAGTTGTCGAAGGTGGAGCCAGCCATACCACCAATACCAACGAAATCGGAAGACAATGAGGATGATTTCGAGCATTTCACCGCCGAAACGGAAGCTGATGAAGATCTCGATGGGAGCTGTGAAAAAGAAGCCAATGGCAGCGAATCCTGTGTGGAAACTAATGCGAGTGTAAAAATGGAGCCGACAGAACCTGAGACGGGTGAAACGGAAACGGACGAAACGTCGGTATTGGGCAAAAAGAAATCGGTGCGAAAGAAACGCTCACTCAACTGGGAGGAAGCGGAAAGGGTATGTTGTTGTATATTTTTTTCTTGTATATTCTAATGTATTTAATTTGTAAGCGGTAAAAGCATGGTTCTATAGTACAACAACAATTACTGGAATTGAAGCTGGCATTGTTTTTTCTGTCTTAATTTGTATTGCATTGTATCTGTCTTGGTATTGGTTTTTTTTGGCATTGCCTTTTCTGTCTTGTATTTAGTAAAGATATTTTGAGTCAGTTTATAAGAATGTCCTGATAGCAATTAGGATGCGTCTTAACCAAAATATTATTAATTTTGACTTGGTCGGACTGGAAGTCGGATTTAAGTTCCCTTACAAAGGCAGACATGTCTGGGGGGAAAGTCTAGGCTGTTAAGATAAGTTTATTGTTGGTAAATTAGTAGATCTAATTGGATTAAATAAAATTGGATCCAATAGGACCTTGTACATCGGGTTGTCTTATAGAAATACTAGCCAAATCGATTAACTCCACTTTTTGATTTTTTTAAATCTTAGTTTAAAACCTTTTTCCCATACCATATTTTTTCATAATTTTTTGACGACATAATTTTTTTACTTGATTTACCTATTTGAATTTATTAAAGGAGTTTTTTAAAACACAATATTAACTATATGTAATGGAGTTAATCGATTCGGCAAATGAAGCATAACTTAAATATAAAATATAATTTAGAAAATAAAATTTTTATTGATTGTTGACCTTATATTATTCTGAATATTGTTCGACAGTTAAGTCCTTTATAATAAAACAAATGTTTCCAATGTTTTTTTTTTAATTATATATTTTCCCAATATTCGTCAATCATCTTCAAGGATTCTACAACAAAAAGAAACAAACCAAAGATCCTGAAGAAATATGTTGATGACTTATTTTGTATAATATAGAAAGATGAAATTGAAACCACGCTTAATACGTCCAACGCTTACAATTAGCAAATACAATTTACAATGGAACTGCAGATAAACGGACAACTACCATATTCAGAAGCTATAATTATCAGACACAACAAAGAAAATAGATTGTTACCGAAAGGAAACAGCGTCGGAAAGATTAATTAATTTTTATTCTAATCACCCAAAAAGGGACCATTATTAATACAGCAACGAATTTTATCAAAAGAATATTAAACATCAGCGACAAAAATTTCTACAGCATCAACAAAATAAAGATTAGGGATATTTTATTTAAAAAAGAATTTAATAACGAACCGGAACAGCCGAAAATATACAAACCTATGTCGTATATGCAGGGTTCCTCCAAAATAGTTTAACATTCGTCCACATATGACAAGGACAGAGTGGAGTTTGCATACAGATCTCATAAAACAGCAAACCAAATGTTTAATACAACAAAATCGAGAATTGAGAAAAATGAAAAATGCAGCGTAGTTTACCAGATTAATTGTAATGGAGACATTTTAAATATATGCCCAAAGGTATATGTAGGTTTGACCAAAAGTAAATTAAATACGAGAATAGCATCTCACAGATCCGACTGTAGGACAAATCACAAGCCTATAGAACAAAAAAATAGCACTTATATTGTAAATACATAACTTTCTATGAACAACAGTGCGGAATTAATAATATAGTGAACATTTGTGGTTAACCCATTTGATTTTCGAGTATAAAGATATAGAAAATATTTGGTCACACCCGTCACACTAAAACTATAGTGAAATTTTTTAATGGTAGTCAAAAAAAGAGAGCGATGAATAATGAAGAAACTCATAGAAAATAAAGCAAAATATGAACTGAATTTATCCTTTAGAGAGAAATGGTCAGAAGAAGAAGTGTTGTTAAGCAAATAATTACGGATAAAAGGTTGTTGACATTTTCTTAAAAGATTTAAAAAAAAAATTATTTCAGTTTTCAAATTTTTAAAAGTAAAAAAATATTCAAAGCATATAGAACTGAGTCTCGAAATTGACTTTCAACATATTGTTTCTCCAACAAAATTGCTTAGAATTATATTGATACATTCCCATAAGAATGTATTAAGCGACACTTTTTTCGAAAATTACTTTTTGATGTGGAACTATACTAGAAGTTAAGCGTCACATTTTGGCCTGTGTTTCGATGCCCTATCATGGATGCAGAGGAAACTAGAGAGAAAATAAAATTTTATCAACCGTCAATTTTTTTTAGTGAAATAATGTTGCACCTTGAAATTTGAAATTTTATCTGATTAAACTTTTGAGTTTGCAATGATGTCCTAAATGCGACGTTTTTTTTCGTTTCCTACACTATTTTAGATATGTCGCATAATACATTTTTATGGGAATGTATCGATATCTGCTTTCTTTGTTGGCATAAACAGTTTAGCTACATTTTTTTTACTCCTTCTTCAACTTTATTGAAAATTAATATTTTTTTTTTCAAGAAAAATGCTTCTGTGCTGCGTCATTACCGATTCACGGCAACTGATGCCAAAATTCTTATTGATGTGACTTTCTTCCTTTTTTTTTGTTTTGATTTTTCAAATTTGGGAATCCCCTTTATTATTTGTGACTACGTAACAGAAAACTGTTTGAAAAATTCATTATAAGGAGACAAAAACGCATATCAGTCAAATTTACACCTGCAAATTTGTTTCATTGTATAGAAACTTCACTGTACAGAAATTCATTAATAGGAGATCAAAGTACAAGAAAAAGGGAAACAAATAGCTGTGTTTTCAAAGTAAATTCATTCATTCAATTGAGTTTAAGTATTTAATTAATACATTTTACTTAGCTTTAATTACCCTATATTTTTATTTTGTTTTGCTTGTAGAGCCTTTTAGTGGAAATCATAAAGCCAAAAGTGGATTTTGTAGAGAATCGATCCGTAGACGCCAAATCGATTAAATCAAAACGGATGTCTTGGCTACAAGTCACCAAACAGTAAGTGTGAATATCGCGCCACTCTTTATCCATTGGCTCATTTATTAAAACATCATTACTATTCCCAATTCGCAGGTTTAATTCGCTGAATTTTCGTCATCGCTCGCTAGAGCAAATACAAGTACAGTGGCGTAGTATGAAAAACTCGGCCAAAAAGGAATACCAACAGAAAAATCCCAAAGCCATTGTGCCTTTGGAAGGCTTGCCATTGCTAGAATTTATGGAGGAGATGCAGAAAGAGCCTATTATAGGAGGGACCCGTAGCCAGACTCGCAACTCGACAATACAAATAAAAAAGGAATTGCTAACCGATGATCTGGACGAAGAAGACGATACGCCACTGGCCGCATTGCCAACGGTGATTTTGAATCACAGCAATAGCGAAGACACCCAACCCACATCAACATTGGCCATGCCATCGCCGCCAACATCTGCCGAGTCGCACAACTTGGAATTTCTTCAAATTTCCGAATTGTGCAATGATTTACGAGCAAAGAAGAAAAGGCCGGGACCGAAATTGAAACAGAGAGCTATCAAGACAAAACTATCACCGTCGGATCCTACATTGCCCTGTGACAAATTGGTTGCAGGCATAGGACTAAAAATAAAACGGCAAAGATGTGAGACAGCCAACTCGACATCGCTATTAAATTTAAGTGATGCCTCCAACTCAGCTATGGGCATCTCAATGTCATCGGCTCCCACGAATCTCAATGCAAATTTTATGACTTCCGAGACGAAACCAATATCTTCCACCACAATCACACATACCGCTTCCTCCGCTATAACATCACCACCCACTTCGCCACACATTAGTTTGGATGAGAAATACAAAAAACAGCTATTCGATTTAATGAAACGTGCACGTCTGGCGGACATTGAGTACGCCCGTAAGGAGCACGAACAAAAGTTTCGTTTCGAGCAACAGGAGCAGGAGCTAAAGATACGTTTCATGCAGGAACAACACGAACAACGATTACGCTTTGCCTTATTGGAACATGAGGCACGCATGCGTGTTTACTCAGCGAATACTAGTAAACTTGCACCAAATTTGCTGACATTACCACCAGAGGACAATACCAACACCCAGGATGAAGCATAGACACATATGAAAAGGTATTTAACAATTCAGTATTTGTGTATAGAGAAAGGGGGTTATATAACTACTACTTACTAATAAGCTAAGACTTATGATATGTATGTAGAACTATCTGAAAGATATCAGTCAAAAATTTTAAGCTCTGCACCAGCTGTAACTACTTACATATTTTCGGTACCAGAGTACGGAGAAGAATTTAAGACAGTTGTTGTTACTATTATTCATTCTAAGCAATTTCTCTTGATAATATTGTAATAGCTCAGAATGGTTATAAGCTAAAAAAAACAATTGTAAAAAAATAATTAAGACATAATTTTGAAACACAAATTACTACGCCCAAAGCTATTTGATAACAAATTTCAAGTGTTATTTAAATTATTTGTCTGATTACAATTCTCAATTCGCCCAGCAGCCCTACACACAAAATACTATAATTAGTTCACAACTTACAGGAATATTCAAAAATTGATATTTCCCACCACTGTGAGCCATAAAGAAACCGTGCTGTTACTAACGTAATATAAATATAAATTCTATCTTAGGGAAGTTGTCGGAAACATAGTTGTTTTTTACATGTTATAAAATTTTTTTTGTGCCTGCCTGGCATCTTTCACCTTTTTCATGTCATCTTTAAAAGTTTTTGCAAACCATCGGGCTTTTTTTTCTTATTAATAAGATGACATGATGGTCAAGCATGGACATTCTATGTTTCCGACACTCGTCTTCCCTAAAGAACCTTGGATATTTATTCACGAGTAATCGCACGATTTCTTCTACAATTTGCTTTTTCAGGCCAATTGTATGGCAGCTTTCATCAAACACCCTTGCCGAAATGTCTTTAAAAATTTTGTATATTTCCTCCGATGGATTTTTTAATACCAGATTATCGGTATAATTCCTTAATACAATAAATTGTTCTGAACTGTCTGAAATATTTTCAAATTTAAGCAAATACTGCTCACAGTCCTAGCAGTTTTTGTGATTTTGCATGACATAGTTAATATTGTATCCGCCGACATAACGAATAGCTGCCTCCTCCATACACCATTAAATTTGGTGTATGCCATGTATCTATATCATCATTTGTGCCTTCACACAATTCGATCGTCCCATTTGCAATTAATTCCTCCCAATCTAATTGCAACTGCCTATCGCCATCTTCTTTACAATTATATAGAGAGGAATTATCTTTCATCAGCATTTTCATTGACAGAAGTCTTGCCTCCGCATACTGCAACTCCCTTACAGAAGGGTTTGTGCCTGAACTCGGAGAACAGAAAATTTATTTAAGTGCGACCTGGGAGACCTGGTCATATATACGCCAGATCGGGATGTTTATTAAATTGTTCCTTTGCCATGATCTGGAAGTTTTTGAAAAATTTTTCCAGGTTTGTGAAGCTGATAACCCTTGAATTTCGCTGAAGGCTGTTAATATAATTCTGGGATAATTCAATTTTTTCTAATTGTGTATTATCTCTTTGGACACGTATTCGGTCATTTCATCATCAAATGAAAAATGCATCATGCTTGTAAAAATTTCTGTTGCGTATGCATTTGCCTGATATTCCGGTTTCTAATATATATTATTCGTCCTCGCAAAATTTATAGCGTTTGCCATGGTGTTGCTATATATCTGTACGACTGGAAATACGCGCATTTTATAAAAACCTTCAGGTCAGCTTGGGAAGCATACGTGCGGATTTAGACTCCCGATCTATGTTATATGTTTCCTTGTATACTTCCCAACTTGCAACGCCATGGAGAGTAGTTATGTTAGTTTTGAAATGACTGTTACGAACGCCCTTATACATATGGGGAGGATCAAAAAATGTATATATTTTTCTCCCATCTTTCAAAAAATAGCCTTTTTGTTTTTCTCCAGAAAGATTATCATATGCGCTACCGTTGGAAGCTGCCTGATCTGAAATCAAGCACAGTACCCGAAACCCACATTTGTCTACAACGGCATTCACGACGTCATTAATAATACCTGCCAATTCATCTCCCTTGTAATAATTACCAAAATGAAGGGAGAAATTGAATTTCCAGTCAGAATAAGCACCTTTTAACATGAAAAACATTCCCTTCGCTGCCATCTCCTTAGTCCGGTTCCCTCTTCCGTCATCTACAAAGCCATCAACACTATCTGTTACAACATTATACTCCAATTCATGCCTTATTGATATTTCATCGAACAAAATCATAACGATGTTTTCGCGTTCGGTCATTTTTACGCTTTTAGCTTTAAGTGCCTTTACAATAGTATCATTAATTCCCGGATGGAGACGCTTCACCGGCGACCATCGATACAATGAGCTATTTGAGGGTAACGGAAAACCAAAAGTTTCACGCATGTATACTAGTCCTCTTATTGAGTTATAGTAAAAATTGTGTAGCAATGACTTCTCCTTTTCTGTATAAATTTTTCTGCCTGAATTGCAAATAATCCCTGCAAAAATTTTGGCTTCTTCAGTTGTGGAGCTACCTATTACAAGACAGTCAGCATGTTTATTTTTTAATTGCTTCTTTAATTCTTCTATTTCTCTATCTTTTATAAACATTTGTAATGCATGTTTATTTTCATTTGATTTCGACGTACTTTTCAAGTTGAAATATTTTTTCCGGAATAATTTCTCCTCCCTGCAATTTCTGCATTTTTTCTTCTGCTTTCCAGTTTTCTTAATCCTTTTCTTAATCCATTATACTTTCTGCGGAAATACTTTTCGTCGCAGCAATTGTAACAACCAATGTTCCGTTTTCCTTCAACTTTAGTCTCGACATTTTTCTCATGCATTCTTTCTATGTCACCGTCCATTTCAATCACATTCTCTTACAGTTTCTTCTGATGCTCCATTAGTTCGCAGAAACGTCTTTGAGCATTCAATCTCACCTTGGTCACTGCGAGCTCCTCTTCTTCCATGCCAACTGCGCAGTCTTCAACAGGAATTACATCCTGCTCTTCATCGCCGTGTGCAAATAAAAATGGGACAGCATCAAATTTCAATTTGTTTCCGCCAACATCTCCATCAACAAAGTGTCTACTGCATATGAATAAGTTCTTTAAATGCTTGCATTCTTCTTTGATTGTACATAAAGACAACCACAGTTTCCGCTTTTCTTCATCCTTCGGGAAGGAGAACATATTTTTCTCCGGTGGCGATGAGTTTGTGCAACCCTCGACACTGCATCTTCGCGTCCAATTGACAGTAACACACTTCGATTGGTAGATGTTCGTGTCGTCATGACCTGTGGGTAAATTTTGCCGGTTACACAACATACACAGGTTTATATTTTTTTATTTAAGATAGGGGGTAGTTTTAATTATAATTCTTTATCTATATTTAATGTTTTACAGGGTGGAGCGAGTTAATTTGCTAATTTGGGAACGAAATAAAAAAAGTATAAACCTTACAAAATTGTATTTTATATCCCATCCTATTAATATTATAAACTAGCATTCTACCTGCCTCCGAATTATTGTAAAAGATGTTGAGATCAGTTGAAATCTAATACCAAATGGTTTATTACATTGGCCACTGAAATATTTCAATTTAAAGGGCGAGATTTTCCTCGACTAATTCTGTACTTCATATATTTAAAAGATTATTATATATTACTAGCTGGCACGGCAGACTTTGTCCTGCCTCCAAGTTATTATAAAAGATTTTAGGTACAGTTGTAATCTAATAACGATTGGTTAATTACTTTTCCTCTGAAATATTTAAAATTTAAAGGGCGAGATTTTTCCGGCCAAATTTTTTAGCCCAAAAAGACCTATCTTGTACGAAAAATCCCTTCTTTTGACTCAACAACCCCATAATCCGTTTCGTGTGAGTGATACCAACAGTTTTTCCCATTTTCGGGTAAGTCCCCTTAAAGTTTGATATGCGAAAAACCACTTTGTGAAGCTCTTTAATTTTATAGGAAGTGTGCCAATACAAATGTTCGCCATTCTACCTTAAGCCGTTTTGTGGTCTAGGACATTTTGGTACAAATCGGTTCAACCGTTTTCGCAATTAGTGGTGATACCAAAATGTACATCCATTTTTCTTCTCAATAATTTTGATGTTTTAAAGATGTTTATATGTAATGTTATCACTTGTGGTAAAATGACATTCCAAAAATCATAATCTAAACACCGCCAACTGAATAAAAACATACATCCAACATTTTCTCATGTCCAAAAATACATTTTAAGTTTGAGTAAAATCGGACAACCGATATGCATTTTTGAAATAATTCAACTACAGCCATATCAACAGCGGATCCATTATACAGAAAAAAAAATTCTCATAATAAAACGCTGGGGGTTGTTGCCCGATTCTCAGACCTACTCGATATGCTCACAAAATTTTATGAGGATCGGTCGAGCCGTTTCGGAGGAGTTCAATCACGCACCCCGTGACACGAGAATTTTATATATTAGAAGATGTAAGAATTGCTAAAATGGATCAGTAGTGTCGTCTTTGATTTGATGAAAACTTACTTATTGATAGGCATATATTCTAAAACCACATTTTTTGAATGTACATCTATTTTTATGTATAGATAATTTTGATGGTAAAAAATGTTTATATGTAATGTTATCAATGGCGACTAAATGGCATACCAGAATTTTTTTTATTCAGAATTTTGCGGAAGGCAACAAAAACATAAATAATCTACTTTTGAATGTTGCTGACAAACAGGATTGTTGCATTTGCAGCAAAAAATGCGTGTCTTACGGCGTATTTTTTCACCTTGCAGCAGGCAAATTCTGCAATTTTTTTTGGCAGCTAATGTGTCTGGACCACTGCGTGAAGCCACATTAAGGTTTGCTATATTGAGAGGTCTCCCAAAGTACGCTTCAAATGCTATACGAGTTGTTGGTTGAGCCACAATGTGCGGATTATTGGTGCGATTTTCAACGTTGGCCAGTACCAATTGCTTTGCAAGTTTATATAAAAATATGCGTCTTCTTTCTTTTCTTGTATTTTCATCATTTAGCTTACATATAATGTAACTTGCCAATGCCATCACATCAATCATGTTGCAGAAAAACGCGTATGTCCAGCGTCTGGTTGACCGTTTTGTTGTGAAATGAGTTAGCATTTGATCCATCGTATCGACTCCGGCTTTAGTAGAATTGTAAAATAAAATTGCTTCCGGTTTCATGGCTACGCCGTCAACATATTTCGTGTAATGCACGGTTGAAATTAAATTGACTGCCTTATTTTTTTTGTGCACGTAGCTGCAAAGTGCAACAAGATTTTCATGAAAACCAAACACACTTGAAAGAATTGGTCGTCTGTACACGATACGGAAACAACTGCTCATCGATGGTGATATTTTCATAAGGTTCATAATAATTTTGCAGATTTTCATTGAGAAAGTTCCAAAGGTCCCGGATAGGAGCTGCTTTATCTGTTTGCTGTCGGAATACCCGCGTACGACTATTATCGAAACGAATATATCTGGACAGAGTAATGAATCGTTTGTGCGACATAGCCGCACGGAATATAAGCAGCGAATCAGAACGCCACAATATACTGGAGTCTTGCATATTATTATGGCTGAGACCAGAAGCCAACAAAATCCCAATGAATGCATCTAGCTCAGAGCTTGTCAAATCAATCCATTTTCTTTGGGTAGACTCTGGATGTTCTTCATTCCATTTTCTAATTGAATCTCGCCCATACCGATTTGTTTCACTAATGATGACGAACGTAATATTGGATGAGAAAAATAGCTGGAATACCTCATCATGGAATGCCTTGTTTTTGTTCCAGATTAAAAACGCATGATATTATGCTGGCGCAAACGAGATGCAGGGGGTTCAGTTTCGTTCCATTTAGTACCGTCTTTACCATAAAAACAGCCTGAGTCGACTTCATTTTCTGCTTCAGCATCATTTCCACTTTCTTCTTCTTCATCTACGTCTTCATCACTATCATAAAGTTCGTTAGGTTAAATTTCCAAATCATTTTCTATGTCTGATGCATCATCTTCTGGCACATAATCAGCAGTGTCGTCACCATCGTTTTCAAAAACATCATAATTTTCATCAGCTTCTACCTGACAACCTGACTTTGCCTATGCGTTCATACAAAATGCATAGGGAGGCTGGCCAGACCCCATGTACCAAAAGTAAGGTGAAGATTTTTTATTTGGCTTTTTTGTCCTGTTTTAAGGACTTTTTTCAATTATTAATTTATACATCGAAAGCCAACAATATTTTGGGAGATTACCTGAAATTACAGCCATGTTCCTAAAATAGAAGTATGCTAAATTAATGCATGAAAATGAAATATGTCTGGCCAGAACCATGTGCAACTTTGAGGGTTAAGCTTATGGAACTAAATCAGAAAAAGTGTTAACATCCCAGTAGGGAAAAATACTAGTTCGGAACTAGTATAATACTAGTTTCCCATAGGGCAGTGAACTAGTTCACCTTCCATACAAGCAACTGTCTCATTTAACACGTAGTTGTCCTAGGATTGGGGGGAATTGTCCATTTTGTACTAGAATAGAACTAGTCCAGAAATTCTAGTCGGGCGGTAGTTGATTGTCTCCTTTGAACTAGTATGGAACTACTTCAAGAACTGTTAATAAGAACTAGTTATATTCTAGAAAAAATTGAGCTAGTACTGTACTAGTATTTTGAATACGAAAAAATATATAAACGACGTTCAAATGTGAGTGAAAAATACAATATTGTAATTAAATGCATATAACAATTTAATTTTTTTTTTCATCTAAAATTTTTTTTAAAAAATTACCTATTTCTTATTTATCAGCTTATAACGTTTAACTAGTTCAAAATTCGATAGTTTAGGACTAGTTCATTTTGGGAGCAGTTCACAATTCCATACTTTTGAACTAGTACGTTTTTGAACTAGTTTGACGATTCCCTACTGGGATATGATGTTTTTCAGATCCCATGCAATTACTTTTCAATTTACTCTAAGAGGTTCTGCATTAGAACTTGTTGATTCATTTAACAACATTGGGATTTTGTTGGATACAAAATTAAATTTTAATAATCATATTATTGCTATTGTACTATTTAAAAGTACAATAAACGTACTTTTTGTTGTCATTTACAGTTATAAGTTTGCTGGTGTTGCCAATTGTATTAACACATCGCCGCAATGCAATGCAAAAGCAGTAACACTTTTTCTGAACTCAACAAGAAAATTGAACGAAAACTAAAATATTTTTATGATACTGCAGGAAATTTAAGAAAATTTCCCACGCTAAATTTTTCCAATGACTAATATTAAACAATTTATAACCATTCAGTACTCTGGTGCAGGGCTTAAAGGACAAGTAAGAAATATGCCAATAACTCAATAGAACTGTATTATAAATACGAATAATTTGCATTTATTAATTTTTAGCCTAAAAATACTCAATTTTTTAAAAAAAGGAGGTTGTATTATTTTTTCTTTTAAGTTAACCTACTATTAAGTCAAATGTCTTGTTTTAACAGATTTCGTTAAAATTTAACTACAAATTCATACAATGAAATTCATTTTCACTGTATTATATTTTAAATAATAATATAAGTTAATCATTTTATACATTAACTTACCAATAGTTTGCTTCCTATTAGAATTTATTTTGTGTACATTGTGCAACATTATCAGCCTGTTTTTGAGTTAAGAACAACATTTTTGTAAAACTTTACACAGTATTATTATTATGAATATTTCGTATTAATATAATTACACTATACTAGTATATAAATACATATATGTTTACGTACGAATGAATCTTTTATAAAGCATTAATAAGAGTATTATTATTATTAATAGTTTTAGTGTTTTTTATTTGTTTCTTTTTTTTTTGGAACCTTGACAAGTTCTGCAACGAATATATTTTCAGTGTAAATGAAATGACAAAGAAATGTACTTAAAATAATAAATAAAAACGTAAAGAATACATATAATTAGTACAATAAAAACTTAAAAAAAAATAATCCAAAATATAGATGTTGTTTTATTTACATGGAAAAAACCACTGGCTTGAGATGGTGAAATGGTGAATGAAGTCTTCAATTGAATCCACATTAATGGAACGTTGTGCGTATGGTTGTTATAAAATACACACAAAATTCATATTACTCATACGTTGAACATACATATGTATGTGATGAGTACCATATCGCGACCTTAAGGCGCAAGGGGTGTAAGTCCAAATTAAAAATTTTACAGAAGAGACAAACAACTTTCATTTTTCCTTAACGACTTACTCTTTCAAAACTTCTAATGCAACTATGTGTATGAAAGGTTACAACGCATATTTTTTGGTGTTTTTTTTTTAAAAAGCAGCTGCGTTTTTATACCATCACCCTTAGGGATGAGGGTATATATCATTTGATACGAAAAAAATTATAACGCATTAAAGGAGACGAGTTAGACCCCAAGTATCTTAAGACCAAATTCGTTTCAGGACTTTTTAAGACGATTGATTGCTATGTCTGGCTGGCTGGATGGCTGGTCAGCAGGATAACTTGAGTAAACCTTAACGGATCAGTATGAAAATTTACCAGTATTAATATTTTTCAAAACGAACTTATGGGATTGAAAATAGCTCCACCCCTTCTGGCACCTCCCATACAAAATTACCTATTTTTGGATAATTTATATTTCTTCCATAACTTCCCAACGGGCGATCGTAGGGTATTTAAATTTGGTCAGTTTATTTATCTTGCAAAAGTAGACAAACACTACGAAAACCGAAACCTTTGCCATACCCCTTCTGGTACCTCCCATACAAATGACCTTATTGACCCTCATAGTTTTACATACATATCTTTTTTGTAACTAAACTGAATTCACTCAAATTTTGCATATGATGTTTGCATATGAAAACTGGACTCAGCAATGAATATGAACTACATATCGGTTCACGCCTTCTGGTACCTCCCATACAAAATGACATATTTTTGCAAATTTAATATTGCTCCCATAACTTCCAAACGGACACTTGGAGGATAATGACAAATGGTCTGTTAAATCATCTTGCGATAGGAAGCAAAACCTCAGAAAAGCTTACTATTTGACGCACTCCTTCTGGTACCTCCCATACAAATTCCCGAATTCACCCTCATAGTCCTACATACATATCTTTTTTTGTAAGTACAATTAATTCAGTCAAATTTGGCGTAACTTGTACAGTTATGAAAATTTGAATCAGGAATGAAAATGGATTACATCGGATCACCCCTTCTGGTACCTCCCATACAAAATTACCTATTTTTGAAAACTTAACATTTATCCCATAATTTCCAAACGCACACTTGGGGGGTAATGAAAATTGGTCAATTAATTTATCTTGTGATAGGAAGCAAAACCTTACAAAATATAACTATTTGACTCACCCCTTCTTGTACCTCCCATACAAAATACCGAACATACCCCCATAGTTTTAAATACATATATTTTTGTAAGTACAGTGAATACAGTCGAATTTTGCGTAAGTTGTACAGCTATGATAATTTGAATCAGGAATAAATATGGATTATACCGGATCATCCTCTGGTACCTCCCATACAAAATGACATTGTTTGGAAAATTAATATTTCTCCCATAATTTCGAAACCGGCACTTGGAGGATAATCAAATTTGGTAATTAATTATCTTGTAATAGGAATTATTATTGGGTGATGGTACTTATCAGTCAGTTTACCTGACTGAAATTTCTGTACTGGTTAATTTAAATTGCGTTCTACATCAAAAAATACATTTAGACTAAAAGTGGATTTACAACCTTTACGACTTTAGGTCGCGATATAGAAACTCGGTACTTATGTACAGTACAGTACTTGGATCGGCGTCATCATTCAATATCATCAGCAATGACCAACTTTCTACTCATCACAGATGAGAAAGCCTATATATGGCCCGAAATTTGGAGTAATTGGGGGAAAGTTTATGTGACAAGGTTATCTATCGCCTTGTTGGTGATTTTTTTTATTTATTTATTTTTTACATGTATTTATTAATAGAAATTATTTATTTAAGCCTTAGCTACAATTCTGCTGAAGAATAATATGAGAAATCATCAACATCAATATAAGCAAATATAAAATAGATCATAAAAAAAACGTTTGGCCTGATAACGCCAAACCCTTTGGGAGATTTACTATACTAACCTTGTGCCTTTATGCTGACTTGGAATTTCTCACCCCCAGATTGGCTGTTATATTGTGTAATTAACCAAACATAATCACCCCTATTCCCGTAGCCGTCGTCGACATCGTCGTCGTTTTTATGTTAATGTCACTTCGATTCAACATCGTCGTCACATCAATGCTATTTCGGTATTCTGTAACTACAATGAGACGACGTCGACTGGTAATCGATAACATGAAAGAAATGACAACAGCTGATGTAACATCTGTGCATCAGCTGATTTATTTTGATTTTTATTGTGTTTCATGAAAAAATATTTTTGTGCCCGAATCAAATTCAAACGATGAGGAAAGCAAGAAATATCTTATACTGGAAAGAAAATACTTCGACTATGATCCGATGATTTTAAACTTGCCAAATAACGAGTATGTTCATCAGTGTTAAAATCGTAATTTGAGGTTATCTGTTGGCCGGCCTTCCAACTTTTTTTTAGATTCGAGAACTACTTAAGTCTTAATATAGCAGCATTTAATTACGTAATAGTTCCTATAGAAATAGTTCCTATCATGAAAAGTGAACTCAGGACATATGTTTCAGTCATAATTAAGTCGTCAGCAACATTGAGGTCCTTTGGACAGGGGTCTTACAACCGAAGTATAAGTGCAGCCAGTAGTTGCAAGATTCCTGTCGAAACCCTGAATGCAGTAGAGAGGTGATTTGTCCACCTTGGATACAATTGGAAGTAACTGAAGATGCCAAATCGGAAGCATAAACTAAATTTTTTTAACAAAACAGGATTTACTGGAGTTATTGGATATGTCGATGGAACCCATATCAAAATTTTTGCTACAAATAAAGAAGACCAGATTCGTAACTACAACCGCAAAGGATTTTTAAAGGCGCTCCAAAGGAATTAAATTGTTTTTCACCAATTTTCTCACATTACCCCTTAAAATTAGACAAAATCCTTGTACCTATGAGGGATTTTGTTTCCAAGCCCCTATTTGTTACTCGACATTGTTTTTCCAGACGTCATTAAACAAAACCTTTTTTTAAATTTACAAAAACTAAAATTATTCCTTCAAATTGTTTCAAGTCGTTACTAACAACTGTGACGACAGATTTGGAGTCGTTTCGATTCAACGTCGTCGTCACATTTCCTTACAGAATACCAAATTTCTGTCAATAGTAACCGATAGTTATCGAAAACGACTACGAGAATACCGATTTTACAGCGTTGTCACAAGACGACGTCGTTTTGCGTTGACGACGACTACGGGAATAAGGCCGAATATTCTCGTGAAATTATTAGTTTCATGTTCTAAAGTTTTGCATTAAGTTTCAACAAATTTATACTTTAACGTATATTTAGACAACCAGTCCTAATTCTATATAAATTCAAAAATTTATTAGTTCACTTTAGTTTTCTCCAAATGTACACGACTGCCAACAGCCTTTAAACGAAGCAGAACGACGATTACAACTGCTATAACCAACGAAGCCACTATCAACCCCAGTGCCATAACATCCAGCAAATAGTATTGGTACCAGTTCAAGTCCAAACCTGCCGAACGAATGTGAGCAGCTCCTTTGTGTCGTATCACATATTCAATCCAATACATGGCCGTATCACGGGCACTCATAGGGCGATCGCGAAAAATTTGTGAAATTCTCTTAATGTTATCACGATAAGAGGGATCATACAACAACTTCTCGAGGGCATCTTTAAGATTTTCTCGCGTAATCGATGGAAACTGTAAACCGATGGCAAAACCACTTAATTCTGCTTTCTTAATGTTCAAATGTTGATCGCAATAAATTGGGATGCCCAACATTGGTATGCCGTGATAGACACCTTCCTGGGTGCCAAACAGTCCGCCATGGGTTATGAACACTTTGACATTGGGATGAGCCAAGATGTCGGATTGTGGCAACCAAGCCTTGATGAGGACATTTTTAGGCATATCGGTTATACTGTCACTTTCGAATTTCCATATTACTCGCTGTTTAAGGTTGGCAAAGACATCGAGAAAAACGCGCAATTTTTCTTCAGGCATATCTTTGGATTGCACATTACTGCCTGAAAATTGAGAATGGGATTTAAATTTTTACAGAGTAGAATTTAAATATAAGCTAAGTTAGTTGAAGGCATCTTACCCAAACTGAAGAAAATAACCCCTTCATTAGCTCCATCCAAAAAGTTTTGTATATCTTCGGGCAATTTCTTTGGCGGATATATATGCATTCCTCCCACCTGTATCATACCGGGCACTATGGGTCTAGAGGTGATTAATGGCGTATGACTGTTTAGCAGCATTAGAGAAATGTTTTTCTCCATTTGTGATATGGGTGGTATGTTAACTAAAATTTAAATATAAATAAAATAAGTTTTTATAATTTAACGGATGTCTTTTTATTGTACTAACAGTACAATTTATTGTACCAAAGAATACATTTAATACACCAAAAAGTACAATTAATTGTGCCATAAAAGTCAATTTATTGTACTAAGATATACACTGTACTAAAAATTACATTTATTGTACTAAAAAGTACATTTATTGTACTAAGAAGTGCAATGTACTAAAAAGTTTTTTTTTTTTTGAAAAAAAAAAGTGAATTTATTGCACCATTATTGTTTCAAAAAGCATATTTACTGTTCCAATATATGCAATTTATTATACCAAAAAGTACCTAAATTGCATTTAGCAAGAGAACGCCAAACACGTTTTACTATACTGACCTAGGGGGAGAAGATGGTGGTAGGTATTTTTGGGGAAAATGTTAGAAATGAAAAATTTCTGAGGCTCGGTCATACATTTAAACCCATTAGGGACGACAACGGGGCAGTGGGAGCAAATTTCATACAAAAAAGAATTTCTGTATGGTAGCCCCCTTAGGGGGTGAAGATGGTAAATAGGTATGTTTGGGGAAAATGTTAGGAGGGAAAAATGACTAGGAGTCGGTCATACATTTGAACCCCCTGGGGTCGATTCCGGGGCAGTTGTTGTTGTTGTAACAGCTTGGACTATTCAAAATTTACAAGTTTTACTTCGAAGGTTCTTCGCAAATGTCCAATCCTAAAAATTGGGCTACTTCTACTCGATTGGCCCATAAATCCAATGGGCTAAGTGGAGTACGGTGGGCTAGGCAAGTAAAAATGAGGCAGGTATCGAGGGGACCCCGAACACACGCTGGGTATATATTGGGGACGGCACGGTCTAAGCGGGACCAGTAGGAATTGAGTCTGTTGCTCCATCCCGATCTGTTGTTTTTCACTCTTGTTTTCCGTGGCAGGCTTATCTCTGTTACGGCTCCAGGTGGCCTCCAAGAACGACATTCATGCGTTAACTTGAAACCGCGGAATTGGTGGCGTCTCTATGAATGTCGTTCAAAGCTGCAGCATACGAGGAGCGATTCAATAGATCCTGCACATAGTTGCGTATGTTATCCTCGTATACTCGAAGGTCCTTCCTGACATGCCTCGGGGGAACATCCAAGTTGGGTTGACTCGTCCGTTGACATCCCAGGAGGAACTGTTTGGTCAACATGACATTATGTTCCCTGTCTGGGAGGACCTTTGTTTCCTCATGTAGATGGTGTTCAGAGGTTATCTGCATGCAGCGCGTTACAGTCCTCAGGGCGGCATTTTGGTAGCTTTGAATATTTCTTTACTCGGTATCACTCAGCGAAGGAGACCACACTGGAGCGGCATAGTTAACCACTGACCGGCCAATAGTTTTGTAGGTAGCCAACAATGTTTCTTTAACCATTCCCCATGTGCTGCCGGCTAGCGCTTTGAGGACCTTGTTCCTACTTCGCATTTTGTGCGTAATTGCTGTGGCGTTAGCTGAGGAGGTAAACAGTCAAATTTTGGGTGGTTCACAGTCGGTATTTGGACGCCATCGACTACGATGCCTAAATTTATGTTTACCTCCTTTGTGCACCCTGTGAATAGTGTTGCCGACGACTTCGCCGGTGAAAGTTTTAAGTTGCGTCCAGTGAAGAAATTGTGTAATACTCCGAGATATCCATTCACACGATCGGAAAAATCAACAAGGAGTGAGTTTAGAGAGGTAGAATTTAAACAAAAGGGGGGCAGAACCCCGCCCTGTAGTACTCCTTGTTTAACCCTACAGGGCTTTGAGCACTTGTCTCTAAACTCCACAAACGACCGACGACCACTTAGATAGTTCGCACTCCATCTCTTTAAATTGTTAAAATCCGGGGCAGTTGGATGCTTGTTATAGATTTTTTCCCCAATACGACACATTTGTCGTTTTGGTTTAATTGGAAATATTTTTAAAAATATATTAAATACACATTTTTTAATATAATCCATTATTTTACTTTTACCAATACTTTTAAAATTTTAAATAAGATAAGCAAATCGAATAATTTTCATTCATCAAAATAGCTAAAACCACTTTAATCAGCAGTTTTTGTCAAAAAACATCTTTCAAATTATGTTGCAAAACACTTACATTTATAACTGTAAATGTCCCCCAAGCCGACTACTTTTATTTACCAATTTAATCGATTTTTGTACTTACCTTTCAAATGACCAAAATACTTTCTCAGTAATTTATCCATTTTTGGAATATAGTTAAATTCCCTAAAATAATCTCCCTGCAGCGAATAATATGTATTCCTTATACGTTCCACAAAAGTCATACGATCTGTCAGAGGTGTAAAACCATGTGGCACAAAGGACCAAGGCGCTATAACACCCATCATTCGATTTAAATGTCCCTCAGCGCCCAGAGTACTGGTGGTGATCACCGGTATATCGTAGATATAGGAGAGAGCCAAAAAAGGTTCCTGATAGAATTGTTCACACAACAATAGATCGTATTTACCACGCGGATAGGGCTCATTAATGACTTCCATAACTTTTGACTGTTTTAGAGCATGCTCAGTGGTAGCGACACCAACAATCTCCAGCATTTTATAGAATTCCATAATGCCCATGCTGGTTAATTCAAAGATGTTGTCGGCATCGAAGAAGGGTATCACTAGAAAGTTAAAGGTTTATGTTTATTATTATTATTACAAGAGGTAAATTTCTTACTCCATTACCATCACTCCAAAAATCATAAACGGGCTCAATTAGAATTTCCGTATAGTTTTGTCCCAATTTTAGTTGTTTTAGCGAGAAAGCTGTTATCATGGTGACCTGATGACCTCTCTGCACCAACTCTTTAATGAGTGCAAAGTGCATCATAAAGTGACTTTTACCAGGAAATGGATATACAGCTAATATTTTGGAACTCTCGCTTTCGCCGGGGCACGAACTTAGCAGGAGTAGCATAGAGGCCAAGGCGGTTAGCCAAGTGAATGATTTGTGCAAATGCTGAAAGTGAAAAATACGAATTATGAAGTGGGTAGGATCAAAGAAATGGACTTAAACTTAATAACTTAATTTCCCTTTGCACCCCATGAATGAGGTATGGGATAGCTTCTCGCGTTGTTGTGAATTAACACGCTTTCTATTTTTAGATTCACAACTAACGGCACCTACTTATTTATTGACGAATGCGAACGTCACTGTTTTGAGAAGCTCTTACTAGACACGACGATTGAATCGACGCTTAATACTGCTAAGTTGCTGTCAACAACATTCGAGGGGAGCCGACAATGAAAGAAAATTTTATTTCTTTTTTTCTTTTTTTAAGATGACTGGAGCGAGGTCCTTTGGCCTTTGACTGCAATGACAGGTTTGGGACTCGGGATAGTCGGGAACTTTACGAATCGGTCGATTTCAAGTGATCGGAAACTTTATACTATACTCAAAAAACTATAGAGGTCAGGTAGCTCAGGATCGTTTCGGTATTCAGCAACGTAGTAATTTGTGTACTTTCGACAACACTATGACACAATTTGAGGGTCATTGTCTCGGGGGTGAACCAAACTAATATCAAAAGATAGCATTTGACCTCAGTAACAAAACCCTATACTCCATTTTTCTCCACTACGTCACAAATTTTTTTTACAGTGGTTTAAAATTTGAATTTTTGGGTCAAGAGCCGAGCCAAGGAATATGAATAATCATCTGTAAAAATACGTTTGGGGTATTTCTTGCCTTTGGAGACTTATATTAAAACAATCAGCTGAATATTTTCTCGGAACATTTTAACCCTCTAGCTCCCACCCGTATGGGACATATTTGGCCCAATTTTGAAAAACTGTTTAAAAATCATTTTTGGACGGAGGTCATGGTTAAAAGTCTTCGATAGAAATATCCTCCGGAAAATTTCACTAAGAGTCACCGAAGACAAATAACCTCTACGAGTCAAAGATTATAAAATAAAATCAAAATGAAATGTTAGGAAGGCTTTTTTGGGCAAAGAGTGCAATACGCTTTTTCGGGAGTGAATCGATATCAAACGGTAGCAGTTGACCTCAGTAATAATACCTTAAACTCCAATTTGGTCCACTACGTCACAATTTTTTTTTACAGTGATTTGAAGTTTGATTTTTTTCGTTAAAAAGTCGAATCATAAAATTTGAATAAACATGTGTAAAAATGCCTTTGGGATAGTTCATGTCTTCGGAGACATACAATAACATTTTCAGAGGAATATTTCATCAGAACATTTGAACCCTCTAGCTTCTACCTGTATGGGACATCTTGGGATGAATTTTGAAAAACCGCTTAAAATTCAAATTTCTCTAAATGCTCAATATGGGTGGCAGATTGAGGGTTAAAATGTTCTGTTGAAATATTCCTCTGAAAATTTTGATGTAGGTCTCCGAAGACATGAACTATACCAAATATATTTTTACACATGTTTATTCAAATTTTTTGATTCGACTTTTAACCAAAAATATCTAACTTTAAACCACTGTAAACAAAAATTGGGACGTAGTGGGTAGAGATGGGCACGTGAGTGATTTTGACTCACGTTCACGCACGCTCACGTGATTTAAATGGTCACTCACGCACACTCACGTTCGAAGATTTTTTCGCTACTCACGTTCACGCACGCTCACGTGAGTAAATTTTGTACTCACGCACATTCACGTGAGCGTGAATCACGACAATCACGCCAAATAAAAAGTAACACATGCTATTAGACAGTGTTTTTTTGTACGACATCATACAAGTGCCTGTGTAACTGAAATTCCAAATTAAAAAAGCGTATTCACTTGGTGTTCTAAGTTATTTAACAAATTATTCGCGAATTCGTGAGTATGTCCCCATTGGCATAAATCCCTAGTTCGTTTTTCGGACAAGTTTTAATAAACTTTATAAATGGAAATATTTCAAAATTTAGGCTTTGTGGGAAAGTTGAAGTTTTGGATATATATATATATATTTTCGATATCTGATGACGTATCGAGATAACATATACATTAGGGAGGTCGGTAGTTATAAGGGGAAAAAAATTCCAGAATTTTGTCGGTCTTTACAGATTTTAGGATAGCCAAAGTTTGAGCACGATTGGGGTATGTAATCCCGTGCCGCTTTGGGCTTACAGCTTTTAAGCTCCTGTAGCCTAGTTAGTGGAGTAACTCAAGAACGACTAGTCCAATTTTGATCAAACAGAAATCCGAAATTTACGAAATCATAAACGATTTCTCTGCAGAGTCAACAGTTTCGCAGTTATAAATAAACTTATAAAAACAAATTAAAAGTTGCCTTAAAAATTCAGTACCAAGAATAGTTTCGGAAAATATAAGTTATTTCCATTTAAGGATATATGATAGGTTGGCGTGTTCTTTGAGTAGTAATTCAATACAATTGTCAGTAATATACGAGTATCAGAGAAATAATGAAAAATTCAAGTCGTTTTCATTTCAGGATAAGGGAGGTGGGCGTGTACTTGGGCCGATTTCCACAAAATTTCGTTATTATCTTTCCTATTTATAAAAGCAATGTGTACTAATTTCCCTTTTTATACCATCACCCTTAGGGATGATGTAACGCATTTAAGGAGACGAGTATCTTAAGAACAAATTCGTCTTTTTAAGACGATTCAGCTATGTCCGACTGTCTGACTGGCTGGTGGGCAGGATAACTCGAGTAAACCTTAACGGATCGGTACGAAAATTTACCAGTATTAATATTTTTCAAAACGAACTTATGGGATTGTAAATGGGCAGAATAGCTCCACCCCATACAAAATTACCTATTTTTTGATAATTAATATTTCTTTTATAACTCCCAAACGCATGACAGGAGTATATTCAATAGTAGACAAACCCTAAGAACACCGAAACCCTTACCACCCCCTTCTGGTACCTCCCATACAAATGACCGAATTGACCCTCATAGTTTTACATGCATATCTTTTTTGTAAGTAAACTGAATTCACCCGAATTTTGCGAATGATGTTCGTTTATAAAACTTAGACTCCGGAATGAATATGGACTATGTCGGTTCACGCCTTCTGACACCTCCCATACAAAATTTTAGGAAAATTAATGTTTCTCCCATAACTTCCAAACGGACACCTGGGGGGTAATGATAACACAGTAGCACATTTTCCTACTTCAAACTTGAACCACAAAATCTGAAAGCTTATGATAGTAGAAGAAAAACCCTAACTGGGTTTTGAATTATTAGCTAAGGTTTTCTATTAATTCTTATTTGAAGTTTTCGACTGAGAGGATGATTTTAGTAGTCTATATCTCGTGAACTATTCCAAATATAGCTTTTCTCGCTTCAGCAAATTTTAAGCTTTTAATCAGATCTAAAAATTTTGCCTTGAGATAAAATCAAGAAAACAACAACATCTTACTCAAAACAGCAAAACTGTACAGAAATCACTTTCAATTGTACGTATATCGAAATTAAAAATGATATGCTTTTTAAAATTAAATAGATACAAAATAGAAATAAATCAAAAATCAATAAAAATCTATGATGAAATTTTACGACTTTTTTACATTTTTGTTGTTTTGAGTGAGATTATGTTGTGTTTTTGATTTTATCTGAAGGTTAAATTTTTAGATCTGATTAAGAGCTAAAATTTTACCAAAGAAAGACATCAAAATTTTGAATAGTTCACGAGATATAGCCTTAAGAATCAGTAGATGATTTTTGAACTTTCAAAAATGAATAATAAAAAAACCTTAGCTAATAATCCAAAACCCAGCTAGGGGTTTTCTTCTACCATCACAAGCTTTCAGATTTTGGCGGTCTCAATTGGTTCAAGTTTTACTGCTGCACTGTGTAATTGGTCGATTAATTTATATTTCAATAGGAAGCGAAACCTCAGAAGCCCTAACTATTTGACACACCCCTTCTGGTACCATCCATATAAATAATCGATATTGCCCCTTTCATACATATCATTGAAAATACACTGAATTCAGACAAGTTTTGCCAAGGTAAGCGTTCATTGCACGTTAATTTACGAAAAAAAGACACGTTGTGCTGGCCCTAATTGTACCTCCTATACAAGTAAGTTATATTCAAAATCAACATTTTTGTCAAATAAGATACAGTCACTTAGTTGTGAATTAAAGCGAAACGCATTCATCGATTTTCATGATATATGTCTCATTTTGTTCATGGGTTATGTGCATTACGGTTATGTAGTAGGACTTGAACAATTATTATTTTTTAAATATAAAAAAATTTAATTTTTTAGACTTTTTTTTATATTATTAAAAAACTTTTTGTAACCACGAAACTGTTCATTATGCAGAGAAATTACTTATGGACAGGAATATTAATTACTTAATTTCGGATATTCGTTTTATCAAAATTAGACTAGCCGTTCTTGAGTTATCCCCAAACGTGGCTGTAGGTGCTTAAAAACTTTAAGCTCAAACGGCACATGTTAACATGCTCCAATCGTGCTGGCTATCCTAAAATCTGCAAAGACTTCATTCTTGGGGGGTGGCACTGACAAAAATCCAACACCGATTTTTACGACCACCCTAACATACATATTTATATATACTTTATTTCGTTGTAAAATTCATTGAAAAAGGTTTCCAACAGTTCATATAAAAATTAATTTATTACCTAATTATATGCTGCAAATTCTATGAACCTTAACTATTTTTTTCTTTGCGTGAGTGGCGTGAGTAGCGTGATTCACGCAAAGTATGCACTCACGCACGCTCATGCACGAAGATTTTTTTGCCACTCACGTTCATGCACGCTCACGTGAGCGAATATCCAACTTACTCACATTCACGCGTGAATCACGCGTGATTCACGTGATTCACGTGATTCACGCCAATCACGTGACGAGTGCCCATCTCTAGTAGTGGGGCAAAATGGATTTTAGGGTTTTGTTACTGAGGTCAAATGCTATCGTTTGATATTGATTTGGTTCGCTCCCGAAAGAGTGTGTTGCACTGGTTGGTCAAAAATAGATTTTTAACATTTCATGAAGATCCTATTTTGATTTTATTTTGGAACCTTTGACTCATAGGGGCTATTTGTCTTCGGTGACTCTTAGTGCAATTTTCCGGAGAATATTTCTATCGAAGATTTAAAGCCTTGACCTCCGTCCATAGTTCATTTTTAATCAGTTCTTTAAAATTGGGCCAAAAATGTCCCATACGGGTGGGAGCTAGAGGGTTAAAATGTTCCGAGAAAATATTCCCCTGATTATTTTAATATAGGGGTCCAAAGGCATGAAATACCCCAAACGTATTTTTACAGATGATTTTTCATATTCTTTGATTCGACTTTTGACCAAAAAAACCAAATTTCAAACCACTGTAAAAAAATTTGTGACGTAGTGGAGAAAAATTGAGTATAGGGTTTTGTTAGAGAGGTCAAATGCTATCGCTTGATATTAGTTTTGTTCACCCCCTAAAAAGTGTGTTGCACTGTGTAATTCATGCTTGTACCAACAAATCGGCAGAGTACTGATGATTCGGGTTCGTCGGTGGTTACGATTAATATCAGCAGTATGTGGTCAGCTTGGTTATTCGGGTTTTGTCAGGGCTTCAGGTTAATATCAGCAAGTGATGATTGATAACTCCGGTTTGTCGGTAGTTCGGGTTAATGTCAACAATTCAGAAAGGTTCGGGTTTATTTCAGCATCTATATGATTCGGTTCAGGTTTATATTAACAATTCGGGAATATATTGTTAATTCGGGGTTGTTGGTAATTCAGTTTCAAATTCGCAACTCAGGATCGTGGTGGTGACTTGCGTTTTTTAGCAAATCGACTTGTGCAGCTCGTGGTAGTATTGATCCTACGGCTTTTGTCGTTAATCATTTTGGTATGCAAAACTCAGGATCTTGTTGGTGACTCATGCTCTTCAACAAATCGACTTTTTCAACTCGTGGTTGTATCGATGATTTGGCTTTCGTTAAAAATCGGTTTGGTAACCGCAACTCAGGATTGTGTTGATGAGTGTGTTCTTCAGTAGATCGACTTTTGCAACTCGTAGTTGTTTCGATTCCGAATTCGCGACCGAACTAATAATCGTACCCGACGAATTATTAATATCAAGCTGTTACAGTGTTAATTTCTAATACAATGCTACAGGAACGAAGAGTATCTTTGTGTACCAGACCGAAATCTGTGCAACTGACGAGTCGGTATAACCTACCGGAGTTGGATTCTACAGACCGAAGTCCAATTCAACAGACGGAAGTCCGATTCAACAGACCAAAGTCCGATTCAATAGACCGAAGTCCCATTTTACAGGCCGAATTCTGATTCAACAGACCGAAGTCCGATTCAACAGACCGAATTCGGATTCAACAGACCGAAGTCGGATTCAATAGACCGAAGTCCGATACAACAGATCGAAGTCCGATTAAACAAAAAAATATATTTTCTGCGATAAATTATTGCCCTGATAACGGCAAGAGAGATCGGGTACAGAGCAACTTAGCAACCGACGATTTTATCTAACAAAATGCTGATGATATAGCATAGAGCATCACCTCGTCACAAAGAGGTCTGAAGATGAACTGATTTGACCATTAATTACAAACAATAAAACACTTTTCTGATCGTTTAGCCAATTTGATGTATCATTTGATACACTAACACCAAATTGATCAAATGCTCGATCATTTAAGTAAGTGGAGCTCTCGATGTAATGAGAATTATATCGCATCACACTGCATCGATTATCACTTTCCCTTGAGATGTCGTTTCTTGAATTTGAGGTTGGTCGTCGAGCTCACTCGCCGTTCGTGACGATTGCCGAATGTGTCGTTAGTGCATCGGCAGTCGCGTGCTTTGCCGAACGCGTCGTTTGCGGCGGTCGTGTGATCGATGGTATTGTTGTTTGCCCTTGAAGAAATTGAAACAGTGTATGCAGATTGGGTTGGTTAGTAATATTCAAGATTGAAGGGCGAGTATATTATTAGTGGTTTGATGTTAAAAGGTCATAATTGTGTAGTTACCCAGCAGCAAAAAATGGGGCTTTGCATGCCTTCTTACAGGCCTGCAAAGGCAGTCAGAAGCCCTAACCTTCAAATGCAGTCTTCATTTCAAATTAACATAGGGCGCCATAGGCAGGCAAGGCCTGCACATTCCCTTTCTCATTGAAGGCGTTTCAGTAGGCATGCCTAGTATGTCGTGCTTGGAGTCCTAATAACAAGGGCCTTCTATAAGGCATTGACCAGTTTGCAGGCCTGCAAAAGTGCATTTATAGAAGGACTTAAATAAAAAAAAACATATGCGAATTATTTCCATATTAAATGATTTCCTGCTTTATATAAATTTTTAATACAATATTTATTACAATTTGTAATAACTATTTTTTTTAAACTCTATCAGCGGGAATCGAACTCGCGACCTCAGTACTCATAGTTGGGCATGCTACCTACTCGACTATCACGTGATATAGTTGTTGTACGACAAATAACACACATGTGGTTTTCATAAACAACAGCATGTGTCTTACCTTCCCGTAAGAGGCCTGTCAACAATCTGAGAATCTGAGAAGTGACAAGTGCACGGCTATGAGCGTCAATTCTGCCTTCTACTAATAGGACTGTCAGCAGGCCTGACAGAAAGTTTGCATGCCCTTTGTGCACATCTATGGTATTTTTGTGGGGTACACAGTAGGGCTGCTCACAGGCCAGTTTTAAGAAGAGAAAGAGGCATGTCTGCGGTATCTATTCTCATCCTAGTAAAAGGCCTCATTGCAGGTCTCATTTGAGAAGCGAAATGTGCATGGGTATGGAATTTTTTATTAGGCTTGGTGAAGGACTTATTATAGCCTGTATACATGCCTGGAAAAGGAAGGCGTATTTGAATGTCAACAAACTGCCTTTGAAGGCATGTTTCCAGGCATATTTTTGCAATGCCTCGTCTTTTCCGTTTCTGGGTAGCTCTAGAACTGTGTATGTAGATTGCATATATGTACGGACGACTTTTGTCACGTTACAGTATTACGCCAATTACACAGGTCAAAAATGGGCTTGAATAACCAATATATAGATTTGAAGTATTGCGATTGTAAATAGGCACAAAGCTCTACTCCAACAGCTACCTTCGGTATCAAATAACCTATTTTTGTAAAAATAATATTCCAAACGAATCAGAGAAAAAAAATTGGTTTTTGAAACACCAATCACCCCTATTCCCGTAGTCGTCGTCGACATCGTCGTCGTTTTTATGTCAATGTCACTTCGATTCAACATCGTCGTCACATCAATGCTATTTCGGTATTCTGTAACTACCATGAGACGACGTCGACTGGTAATCGATAACATGAAAGAAATGACAACAGCTGATGTAACATCTGTGCATCAGCTGATTTATTTTGATTTTTATTGTGTTTCGTGAAAAAATATTTTTGTGCCCAAATCAAATTCAAGCGATGAGGAAAGCAAGAAATATCTTATACTGGAAAGGAAAATACTTCGACTATGATCCGATGATTTTAAACTTTCCAAATAACGAGTATGTTCATCGGTGTTAAAATCGTAATTTAAGGTTATCTGTTAGCCGGCCTTCCAACTTTTTTTTTAGATTCGAGAACTACTTAAGTCTTAATATAGCAGCATTTAATTACGTAATAGTTCAATAGATATAGTTCCTATCATGAAAAGTGAACTCAGGACATATGTTTCAGTCATAATTAAGTTTTCAGCAACATTGAGGTCCTTTGGATAGGGGCGCTACAACCTAAGTGTAAGTGCAGCCAGTAGTTGCAAGATTCCTGTCGAAACCCTGAATGCATTAGAGAGGTGATTTGTCCACCTTGGATACAATTGGAAGTAACTGAAGATGACAAATCGGAAGCATAAACTACATTTTTTTTAACATAACAGGATTTACTGGAGTTATTGGATATGTCGATGGAACCCATATCAAAGTTTTTGCTACAAATAAAGAAGACCAGATTCGTAACTACAACCGCAAAGGATTCTTAAAGGCGCTCCAAAGGAATTAAATTGTTTTTCACCAATTTTCTCACATTACCCCTTAAAATTAGTCAAAATCCTAGTACCTATGTGAAATTTTGTTTCCAAGCCCCTATTTGTTACTCATTACATTGTTATTCTTGACGTCATTAATCAAAACCTTTTTTTAAATTTACAAAAACTAAAATTATTCCTTTAAATTGTTTCAAGTCGTTACTAACAACTGTGACGACAGATTCAGAGTCGTTTCGATTCAACGTCGTCGTCACATTTTCTTACAGAATACCAAATTTGTGTCAATAGTAACCGATAGTTATCGAAAACGACTACGAGAATACCGATTTTACAGCGTAGTCACAAGACGACGTCGTTTTGCGTCGACGACGACTACGGGAATAAGGCCGAATATTTTGCTCGATTTTCGGATTTTTTTTTTTTTGACTCGGCCATTTGTCTTTCACCCAATAATTGTGTTATTTATATACTTTTAACCAACATTTTCAATCGTAGCTGGGGGCCCCGCTTGTTACGTTTTTGAAATAGCACAGTGCAATTTGTTGCATATTTTTTTATCAAATTTTTTATTTTGCTTTAATATCACATAAGGATCACGCAAGGATTACACTTCTATGGAAATTTAAATAAGTTTAAAAATATTATTAACACACCATTGTTCCGCCGCCTATGTTCTTCTATTTGCAGGCTATTTTTCTAAGACTTCGATTAATTCCTTAGGCGATTCGAATGCAACTGAACTGTAAACGACTTAATGGTTAGAAATTGTTAATAAAATATTATATAATATATTATTGCATAAAAACTTTAAGTGAATAGTTTCGAGAGCAGAATAACAATGTCGAGGTGTCACTCACCCACTTTGTGGAGAACAAATAATAACTGCAAATTGAATACAAATTCGCAGACTCATCTAAAATTATATATGATTATAAGTAGCGAATTGTTCACTGTAAATGTGTAAAATCATCTTCATGCAGTTGATTAGATTTTCATTTGATATAAAGAAATCAGTGCACGAGTGCACTCTTTTAACTGTTGTAATGTTTGCAATATGCAGTTCTCAAACGGGGGAAAGGCACGTGCCGAAAATCTGGTATATAACAACAAGTTTAAGATATTTACGATTTATCTAGATAGAACATTTTCGGAAAATGTATAAATTAACGAATTAATTTTTCAGCAAGAGCCAACGATACCTAACAATTAAAAACTGATATATGTGTGCAGATAACAGAATTGCTGTAAAAATTGAAACAAGTTTTCAGGTAAAACAGATTAAGAACCACTGCTTTTAATATCACTTTTGTCGTATAAATGTTACATAATCTTGAAAATTAAGATCATTTATAAACGCTCCCTGGCTATGACGTATGCAAAATACATATATAAAACTTAATTTATTTATAATTGTTAGAAGATTTTACATGAATGTGTTTTGTAGAAGAAATCGGAAAACATACGTGTTGTACTTATTTATTAGTAAACGAGTAGGTCCGGTAAAGGTTTAACTATGGAAAAATATAAACATAAAAATTAACTTAACATAATATAATATATTTGTAAATCCTGGGTTGCGGACGTTAAATTCGATGGGCAAGGATTGGAATCTTTGATAGAAATATTCTCCGGAAAATTTCACTAAGAGTCACCGAAGACAAATAACCTCTACGAGTCAAAGGTTCCAAAATAAAATCAAAATGAAATGTAAAAAGCAGGGACCGAAAATAACTGTTATTGATCGATTTTACAACTAAAAAAATCAATGTGAAGGAAATGTGCTAAAATTATTTTAAGAACACCATTACATTGGTTTTTACTCCCTCTGTAGAATTTCGCAATAAACTTTTATTTTGTGATTTTTATTATAAAAGTCCCAAATAACACTTATTTTTGATTTTTATTATATCGCTCATCAAATAAGAGTTATTTTTGATTTATATTCTATCCCTCAATAAATAAGAGTTATTGTTGATTTTAATTTTTTGAGTCTTTGAATAAGAGTTATTGGAAACTTTTTGAAATAAAAATTACGAAGTGAGTTTTATTTTGCCAAACGAAAAATAAAAATCAATCAAAGACTTATATTTTTCAAAACAAAATTTAAAACTCACCTAATGATTTTTATTTCTTCAGGCCTGAAATAAAAGTCGTTTGCTGATATCGTCATTATTGTTTTTTGTAATAAAAGATATGTATATATGATTTTGATCAGCTCAACGAGACAAGCAAGTTTAGCTAAAAATAATTGGACTAAGTGTTCACTTATAGTTCGCGAACTGTGAGTTAAACATGGCAAAAAAGGGTGCAAAATTGTTTAACCTCGAAAAAAATTATATAATTGGCAGGTGTGTACCATCTCACGCAACACCGTTTTACAAGTTCGCAAATGCAACCAAATGCATGCTTTATCAATCCTAAGTATATGCCGGTATTTCAGCTTGAAGACGTTATTCGCGTTAATCCCAAAGGATCGTTTCACAAGAGCATCATAGCTTCATTGGGATGCTCAGAGGTACTGTAGAAATCTTTATAGAACTCTTGTCCTTTTAAGCTGATTCTTTATTCACCCAAGAATCATTTGTATTGCATAATATTGTCTTTTGTTCCAAAACAACGCTTTAATACAAACATACTTAGTGCATTACGTTATAAGAAGCTATATCCATGCACATACAGTTTCCATCCGATTGTCCTTCCGATTGTGTTTGTATATTTATAGAATGGATTTTATATATAAAACAAATCGGTGGTGAAGTTGCAGTCAAGTGAAGAAATTGCTAGTGAGCTAAATATACTTTCAAAAAGTCTTCATGTATAGAAATTAACTCTTTCTGGGCAGTGGGTCATTTTGAATGGGATTCTTGTTAATTTAAACAAAAATCTTAAATGATATCACAGGTATCTTACTGTTTTTGGGGTCAAGGAATCCATTTTTGACATTTATTTTTAACGCCAGAGGGATCTTTTTTACATTTTTTTGGGTTAAATCGCATTTATTCTCCGACCAAATGTAATTATCCCCCAGATTCCTTGAAAATTATGAATAACTTAACGATTTGTTAACCGATTTTTATAAACAAGTATGCGTTTTAATCATGACAGTGTGCACTTTCTGAACAATATAATAAACATTAGGATAATGCAAAAAAGTTTTGGCTAAAAACTTCTTCAAAATTAAAAAAAACCAAATGTTTATGACAAGTTACATACATATATATAGATTTGGAAAGGCCATAGTCTCTCCTTTACAAATACACAGAAATATTCAAAACAGGTTTATATTCAACCATTATTCAACTACCTTGTCCAAAATTTGACACTATTCACTCCAATAACGGAAAAAATATGCCTGTAGAACTAAGGACCAAATTTGGTCATTCATATGGGAGGTACAAGAAGGAGTGTGTCAAATGATTCGGTCATCTATGGGTTTGTCTACTTAACTTAAAAATGCTGGCACATTTTCATAATGATCAGTTAAAGTTTACTCGAGTTATCCTGCCCACGACCCATCCAGCTAGCCAAACAGACGGACATGGCTCAATGGTCTTATGAAGTCCTGAAACAATTTGATCCTAAGATACTTGGGGTCTAACACGTTTCCTTTAATGCGTTAAACTTTTATTTGTAATAAATGATATACATATACCTTCATCCCTAAGGGTGATGGTAAAAACAATCCTTTTTTCGTTGCATTGTTTAACTATGAGTTAAATATGGTTCGAACGTCCCACAATTGTAATTATTTTGGCCAGAATATAAATATTGTTTGCCTATCGATTGAACCAAAAGACTTTTATTTGAACAAATAAAAATTAAAAGTCTTCAAGTGAGTTTTATATTTCATCAGAAAAAATATAAGTCTCAGACTGATTTTTATTTTCAATTTTGATTTGAAAAACTCATTGAATGATTTTTATTTTTGATTTCTATTTCAAAAAGTCTTCAATAATTATTATTGTGGGATTTTTAAAATAGAAATCAAAAATAACTCTTACTTCTGAGCGATAAAATATAAATCAGAAATAATTGTTATTTTGGGACTTTTAAAATATAAATCAAAAATAAGTCTTATGTTCGGAGAGATAAAATAAAAATCAGAAAATAACTCTTACAGGGGGACTTTTATAAATAAAAGTTATAACAGTTACGGTCTCTGGTAAAAAATCTATTTTTGAGCAACTGCCGGCAGAGCTTTTTAAAGCCGGCAGCGATGGCCTGGTAACATGCATGCACCAGCTCATAAACACGATTTAGCTCAATGAGTGCATGCCCGATGATTGGAATCTGAGTGTCCTATGTCCCGTGCTTAAGAAATGCGATCCTAGTGTGTGTACCAACTGTCGCGGGATTAGCCTTTTACCCATCGCATACAAGATCCTGTCTAGTGTGTTATGTGAAAGACTACAGCCCATTCTAGCGAACCTGATTGGACCTTATCAGTTTGACTTTAGACCTGGTAAATCCACCACCAACCAGATATTCAAGCTACGACAAATTCTGGAGAAGACCCAAGAAATGCAGATCGACACCTACCATCTGTTCATCGATTACAAAGCTGCATTCGACAGTCCGACTCTGTGGGATGACACCGACTGACACGAAGTCTTCAGTGAAAATTGGCAAAAATATGTCAGAGCCATTTTCTACCAAGCGAGGCTTTAGACAAGGCGATTGTCTGTCCTGCGATCTATTTAACATCGTAATGGAGATGATCATGCGAAAAGCAGCAGTAAACAGGAATGGCACCATATTTTACAAAAGCCACATGTTGCTCGCGTATGCTGATGATAAAGATATTATTGGACGTGGATTGCGAGATGTTACTGCGGCTTTTTCGAGCATTAAAAAGCAGTCGGCTGAAGTGGGTCTGGTGATAAACGAGGACAAAACCAAGTTATTTGTTTCAATGAACAAAGAGTTCACTCGTCTGGGACGCTGTGTGAACGTTGACAACTATAACTTTGAAGTGGTAGATGATTTTGTCTACCTTGGCTCCGCCATAAACAAAAATAATAATGTCAGCCTCGAAATCAAAAGACGAGTATTGATCGCAAACCGCTGCTACTATGCGCTAAGCAAGCGACTTAACGACAAAGCGCTCTCTCGAAAAACAAAGATCCAGCTCTACCAGACTCTGATCCTACCTGTCTTGCTCTACAGCGCAGAATCCCGGATAATGACACAAGCGGATCAATCTATTCTGGGAGTCTTTGAGAGAAAAATACTCCGCAAAATATTTGGACCCATCATGGTGAACGGCGAGTACCGTCGTCGAATGAATCATGAGCTGTATGAGCTGTACAACGACATCGACGTGGTCAATCGCGTTCAAGTAGACCGAATGAGCTGGCTTGTACACGTTGTACGAATGGACGAAAACGCTCCGGCTCGAAAAGTCTTCGGCAATAAACTCGATGGGCGGCGCAGGAGGGGGCGACCAAAACTCCGATGTATGGATCAGGTGAAAGAGCTGTAACTAAGCTTGGTGTGACGAACTATTTACGGTGCGCAAAAGACCGAAGCGCTTGGAATACTTTTATACGTGCGGCTTCGATAGATAAATTGCTGTTGTTGCTGCCATTAAAGAAGAAGAAGAATTTATCATATACATTTTATACATCAGATAGGCCAAGATGTATCGATTATAAGGCGGTGGCATCAGTTACAACAAGTACAACAGGGAAATTGTTTTTGTATTTTATGACAATTACTGTCAAATTTAGCTGATTTGCTTGTGATGTTTGCTGCCCGCGAATAAAAATAAATTAAATTTTCTGAAGCAGAATTGGTTGAAAATATTCGATAGAGTATTATTTTTTCACACAGTTATTAAAAACAATAAATTTCACAATTAAGAATTTTTTACCGAACATGCAAACGAATGTAAACAAAACAACCATTAGACAGTCCTCATCATATATACAAATAAAATAAGTTTTCCAACAGCTGACATCCGGTAGGTGGCGCTAGAGTGGACTTATTTCGAAAATTTGTATCGATGGGCCAATTTAACTGAAATTTAGAATATAAATGGTTGTTAAATTGTAAGCTACCACAATTTGTAAGAACCACAGCTAAACATCAAGTTATTTTCTGCATTTTATTTGACATTTCTCAATTTTAGACTAACTAAATTTGAACCATGTAAAGATACACAACGCGAGCAACGCGTTAAAGTTATTAAGGCTAATTATCAAAATGGGCATTCAAATCAAAATGCTTATCGTGCACTTCGTGATTTTTTTCGGTCAATTTAATCGTACAAATGTGCGTACAATCGGAAAAATTGTGCATAAATTTGAGCAAACCGGGTCTGTAGGAGATGTGAAAACACCAGTGCATGCACGTACAGCTCGTACTGCAGAAAATATTGCAGCTGTTCGCGATAGTGTGGCTAAAGAGCCGTCCACCTCAACTCTTCGTCGTGCCCAACAATTGCACCTCTCACGCTCGTCGTTGAAGAACATTATGCATAAAGACTTGCATTTACACAATTACAAGGTGCAATTGACTCAAGAACTAAAGCCTGTTGACCATTCCAAACGTCGTCAATGTTCAGAATAGTGGCAAGAAACGGCAACAGTAGATGATCAATTTTCGAAGTAAATCATCTTCAGTGATGTGGCACATTTTCACCTCAGTGGAAAAACCAATGCACCCACAAAGAGTGACTGTTTGGTGCAGTTTATGGGCTGGCGGCATCATCGGGCCGTATTATTCCCAAAATGAGGCCGGTCAGGCTGTTACTGTAAATGATGTTCGCTATCGTGTGATGATAACAAACTCGAATTGGAAGATATGGCTCGAATTGGAAGATATGGATGTGGACGATATGTGGCACGACAAAATGCACTTCCTGAATAATAGAATAAAAATAAGGATAAGTTAAAAAATTTTGGCTAAAAATTCCTTTAAACCAAAAAAATAGTGAAAAAAATATCACAAAAATTTTCGATTTCGAGTCAAAAACATACAGACGTGAGAAGTTATCTATAAAAAAGTGTATATGAATTGATTGAGTTATAAGCTCAAAAGTGAAGTAAGATTCGAAATTCAAGTTTTTGAACCGCTAGTCAAGATTTTGAGGGCGTTAGGAAACTTTGCTATACAGGGTCATTTTGTACTCGATCAGAACTCCAAAACTTTATCCTGCTTGAACTTTACTAAATACAGAATTTGGTCACGATCGCGTTAGGTCTATTAATAATAATATTCGATTTCTAAAGTGGGCAGTACCAGATGTGTATTGGAGGTACCAGATGGGGTGTGGCTAGACTTCCTTTTTTTCTTCTCAAAAATTGTATCGTGCTACAGCTTTACTAAATAAAGAATATTACTCGATTTCTAAAGTGGACGGAATGGTACATTTGTATGGGAGGCACCAGAAGGGACGTGACTAGACTTCAATTTTTTTTCCAAAACTTTGTCCTGTTATAGCTTAATTAAATACAGAATTTAGGTACGATCCCGTTGGGTGTATTGATATTATTACTCGATTTCTAAAGTGGACGGAATGATGAATTTGTATGGGAGGTACCAGAAGGGGCGGGGCCATGTAGCCCATTTGCAATACCGTAAGTAGTTTTGGAGTTTTATTAACTCGTGCAAAATTTCAAAACATTTGGTTACGTCTTTCGAAAATTATCGTGCTTACCAGCCGGACAGCCAAACTGACAGACGGACATGGCTCAAATGGCTTAAAAAGTCATGAATCGAATTTGGTTCAAAGAAACCTAGGGTCTAAAGTGATTCCCTCTATGTGTTACACTTTTAGGTCATATCAAATGATATATACCCTCCTACCCGCAGGGTGGCTCTTTTTTCCTGTGATATTTAAATAACTCGAGAGTTAAACAATGTTATACATAGAGTGAGTGTATTTATCAGGCAGGTGAGATACTTTTCTACGTGCAGTTACTGATAGATAAATTTCTGTTGTTGCTGCCATTAAGGAAGAAGAGGAGATCTTATTTTTTTACTAGTTTAGTATTTATTAGTATACTTCAAAAATTAAATTGAAAACTCTCCGGTTTTATTTTTATACCATCACCCTTAGGGATGAAGGTATATATCATTTGATACGACCCAAAGGTTTCTTTGACTTTAGACCCTAGGTTTCTTTGAACCAAATTCGATTCATGACTTTTTAAGTCGTTTGAGCCATGTCCGTCTGTCTGTTTGGCTGTCCGGCTGGTTCGCACGATAACTTTCGAAAGACGCAACCAAATGTCTTGAAATTTTGCACGAGTTAATATTTCCCCAAAACTACTTACGGTATTGCAAATGGGCTACATGGCTCCGCCCCTTCTGGTACCTCCCATACAAATACATCATTCCGTCCACTTTAGAAATCGAGTTATAATATCAATACACCCAACGGAATCGTACCCAAATTCTGTACTTAGTAAAGCTATTACAGGATAAAGTTTTGGAAAAAAAATTGGAAGTACAGCCACGCCACTTCTGGTACCCCCCATACAAATTCACCTTTCCGCCCACTTTAGATATGAAGTAATAATATCAATAAATCCATCGCGCTCGTACCCTAATTCTTAATTTAGTAAAGCTATAGCAGGATACAGTTTTTAAGAAAAAAACTGAAGTCTACCAACGCCCCATCTGGTACCTCCCACATCTGGTACCGCCCACTTTAGAAATCGATTAATATTATTATTAGAACTACCGCGATCGTTACCAAATTCTGTATTTAGTAAAGTTCAAGCAGGATAAAGTTTTGGAGAAAAAATCTGGAAGTCTAGACACGCCCATTCTGGTACCTCCCATACAAATGTCCCTTCCCGCCCACTTTAGAGATGGAATAATAATATCAAAGCTATAACAGGATAAAGCTTTGGAGAAAAGATCTGGATGTCTAGACACGCCCCTTCTGGTACCTTCCATACAAATGTACCACGCCGCCCACTTTAGAGATGGAGTAATAATATCAATATTCTCGACAACAACGTGCAACAATTCTGTATTTTATTAAGTTAAAAGAAGATAAAGTTTTGGAGAAAAAATTGGAAGTCCAGCGGCGCCCCTTATGGGACCTCCCATACAAATGTACCTTTCCGCCCACTTTAGAGATGGAGTAATAATATCAATACATCCCACGCTATCGTGCCCAAACTCTGTATTTAGTAAAGCTATAACAGGATAAAGTTTTGGAGGATAAACCTAGAAGTCTAAACACGCCCCTTCTAGTACCTCCCATACAAATTTACCACTCCACCCACTTTATAAATCGTGTAATAATATCAATATAATAGCAATTTTTTTATTTTACTGAGGGTGATGGTATATGTAAGTCGGGTCGCCCGACTGAAACTTTCTTACTTACTTACTTAATTTGCGAATTAACACTCTTTCTATTTTTAGATTCACAACTAACGGCACCTACTTGTTTATCGACGAATGCGAACGTCACTGTTTTGAGAAGCTCTTACTAGACACGCCGATTGACTCGAAACTTATACTGCGAAGTTGCCGTCAACAACATTCGAGGGGAGCCGACAATGAAAGAACAATTTTTTTTAAGATGACTGGAGCCAGGTTTGAATCTGCGATCTCCCGCATGGTAGTCGCGTGTTCTAACCACCATGCCACGGCCGGTCCCAAACTTTCTTACTGGTTTATTATATCCATCGCTACAAATCCCCATACATCGTATTGCAGGCGTACATACATATGTTTCAAATTTTATATTTTTATTCATCTCGGAAGTGCAAATGCACTATCATTTTTATTATTTATCTGTATATTTATCTATGTCCAAAACTACAGAAAAAACTGTCACATCATCATGAGTAATCACTAAAATTTCTATAAATATGCATAATTGTTTAAGCTCTTAATAATTTTATAATCAAAATTGCAGATATCAATTTATATTTGTGTATATATGTATGTAGTATTCCAACAACGGTGATTAGTATATTGCCCTACATGATAAAGCTAAATTTAATTCAATGTTAGCATATGTTGGTTTTTTTTTTGAGAGAGACAGAATAGGAAGCGTAGACTTTGTCTCAAACGAGTTCCGTAATCACTGCCAGCGGAAACATGCGGTCAAAATCGACTTAGGAATGCACTATATACTAATGGCAATTGTCGGAATTAGTTACTTTGCAACGCAATTTTTGTAAATATTCCATCGGATAAATCCGAAAATTGGAACGTCAGCACCAGAACTATATTAACAGTAGTTCAAAGCAACAATTGAAAAAATACGAGTGATCTCTTTAAAATAATAATAAAGAATGACTTTCGTATAATTTAAAACCAAAATATGTTTTTTTTATTTTTTAAAAATTACGTGTCCTCAAATCACGGTATAAAAATATACAAAGAAAACGTAACTCAATATCTCTTCACTAAATTGAATTTTCAAAAAAAATCTTGATAGATATCACTTTATTTTCAAAATGCCGCCTTCGTGCATTATTTGTAGAACGAACCATGACATTGTTTTTTGAACGTAACAAACAATACCACTGACGTACATCGCCTAGTTCCATTGTATACCTTAGAATATAAAATACAACTTAAACAATTCTTATCTCACAAAACTTTGCAGTTGCAGATAACAGAACAGGTGGTCTGAGTGTCTTTTTTTGGGGTAGTATGTCGACCATTTCAATTGTTAACACCAATAGTTAACAGTATTCGCCAAACATTGAACAGTGAAACCACTAGACTCGCTAGTAGTAGTACTTGTTACTAATTAATACAAAGTGAACAATATGATTATTTGGACTTTGGTTGGGGGTTTGGCTCTGATATTATGGCTGTTTAAACTAAACAAAGACTATCATATATTGGCATTATTTGCTCCCAGGCTGAAGAAGATAGATGGCACATCGGCCGAAGATATAGTGCCAACATTGCCGGGAAAAACAATTTTTGGCAATGCATTCGATACGAACGGTTATGATTTTGGTAAGTAAAAAATATTAATCAAGATAAAAGATTTGTGGTTTAGATGATTTTGTAATTGTAAGTTAATTATAATTTACATATCATACAAGGGTGCTTACAACGACATTTACTTGGAAGGGATTTTGTTAAATGTTAATAGTTGTACAACAATTGTAAAACTGTTATAGATATTTTCCATACCAAAGTGTTGTACGACAAACAGAAGTGCCACAGCGGAAAAAATTAAATTTTTCGAACATCTAATTCTTATATATTTATAGATCAGTTGAATTATGAAATATTTAAATAAGGAGAATTTTTACAAAATTAATTTTTTTTTATGCGAAAAACCGGAAACGGAAATCAGAAGAAATGTTTCCAACTGTAATTGGTAATAAAATTTGCTTAATTGAGCGATAAATTTTTTTGTTAAAATAATTCGAATTTATATTTCAGGGGCTTAGTATTAAAATGTTATACTTTCTTGACAATTGAAAGAAAACATGAATGTCTATCAAGTATTTAAAAAAATATAAACATTAGAAACTTATGCTTTGAAAATACCGGCCGTCATTTGGACAAAAACTTACATATACCCTCACCCTCAGTAAAACCTAAAATTTTCTAGCATATTGATATTATATTAAGTGGGCCGAGTGGTACATTTAAATCGGAGGTACCAGAAGGGGCGTGGCTAGACAATCAGATTTTTTCTCTAAAACATTATCCTGTTTTAGCTTTACTAAATACAGAATTTGGGCGCCAGCGCGTTGGTTGTATTAATAATATTAATCGATTGCTAAAGATTTTTTTTCCAGATTTTTTTCTCTAAAACATTATACTATTATAGCTTTAATAAATACAGAATTTGGGCACGACCGTGTTGCAGGTATTAATAATATTAATTGATTGCTAAAGTACCAGAAGGAGCATAGCTAGGCTGCCAGATTTTTTATCCAAAACTTACCCTGCATTAGCTTTGCTAAATACAGGATTTAGGCACAATCGCGTTGGTTGTAATTACAATATTAATCGATTTTTAAGTGTGCGGTACCAGATGGATATGGGAGGTGGTTAGACAACCAGAATTTTTGGCTACAAAACTTGGGTGTATTGATACTATTACTTGATTTCTAAAGTGAGCGGAATGGAACATTTGTATGGGAGGTACCGGAAGGGGCGTGGCCATGTAGCCCATTGGCAATACCGTAAGTCGTTTTGGGGAAATATTAACCGATGCAAAGTTTCAAAGCAATTAGTTGCGTCTTTCAAAAGTTATCGTGCGTACCAGCCGGACAGACGGACATGGCTCAAACGACTTAAAAAGTCATCAACCGAGGGTCTAAAGTGACTCCTTCTATGACTCTTTCCTTGGTTCGTATCAAATGACATATACCCTCCAACGCGTAGGGTGAGGGTATAATTTAAGGTCGAATAGTGTTGTTTGGATTTCTAGAAAAAAAATTAGGGGTTTTTGCATATAACTCACAATTCATTTTTAATATAATATATAAGTAAAATGGGAGTAGAAGTGATCCAATTTGTATCCAGTAATATTTTGTTGGTTTTAATATCATTAAGATCGAATGAAAATTGCTAGATTTAAAAAATTTCAGTTATAGGAAAGATAATCATGAAACTGGTTTAATTTTGATCGAATTTTGAAATTTCTTAATCTCATCAAAATTGTCGTGTGTGCCAAAATTCATTGCTCTACGATAACTACTTCAATTATTTTCCAAAAAATGTATGAGGCTGCACCACTGTGCGACAGTGGTGTTTTCATGGTGTACTAGATCTCTAGTAGTATAATTTATTGTACCAAAAAGTAAAATTGGCTACACCAAAGCAGTAAATTTTATTGTACCTTTGATACAAAGTACCATTTTTGGTACCAAAAAGCACAATTCATTGTACTTAAAAGTACAATTTATGGTACCAAAAAGTATAATTTGTGGTAATAAAAAGTAAAATTTATAGTACCAAAAAGTAAAATTTATTGTACCAAAAAGTACAATCTATTGTACTAAAAAGTACAATTTATTTTAGCAATAAGTACAATCTATTGTACCAAAAATACAATATTTTATATTTTACCAAAAAATACAATTTTTAATACCAAAAATAAAATTTATGGTACCAAAAAGTCAAATTTTTTGTTCTAAATAGTACAATTTGTGGTACCAAAAAGTACAATTTATTGTACAAAAAAGTACAACTTATGGTGCTTAAGGAACAAGTTATGGTACCAAAAAGTACAATTTATGGTACTAAAAAAATACAATTTTAATTTATTGTACCACAAATACAATCTTTGGTATTTAAATATACAATTTACTGTACCAAAAAGTAAATTTTTTTGTACTAAAAAGTACAATTTATTGCTCTAAAAAGTACAAATTGCGGTATAAAAAAGTACAATCTATTGTACCAAAAAGTTAAATTTATTGTAACAAAAAGTACAATTTATTGTACTAAAACGTACAAATTCTGTACAATCTATTGTAGAAAAAAAGTATAATTTATTGTACTAAAAATTAATATTTATGGTCCTATAAAGTAAATTTTATTTTACTAAATAGTACAAATAATGATAAAAGAACTTTGTACTTTTTGGTACAATCTATTGTTATAAAAAGTACAATTTATTTTACCAAAAGTACAATATATAGTACCAGTACAATTTACAAGTACAATTTGTGGTATCAAAAAATTAAATTTTTTGTACAAAAAGTAAAATTTATGGTACCACAGAGTACAATCTATTGTACTAAAAACTATAATTAATTTCACCAAAAAGTACAATCTATTCTACCAAAAGTACAATATATAGTACCAAAAAGTACAATTTATTGTATCAAAAATAAAATTGTCAAATTTTTGGTACAAAAGTAAAATTTATGGTACCACAAAGTTCAATTTATTGTATTAAAAAGTACCAAAAAGTCAAATTTATTGTACTAAAAAGTACAATTTATTGTACTTAAAAGTATAATTTGTGGTACCAAAAAATACAAAAAGTAAAATTTATTGAACTAAAAAGTACAATTTATGGTACCAAAAAAAAATGTATGGTACCAAAGAGAAAATTTTTTTTTACAAAAAATTACAATTTATGTTACCAAAAAGTAATTTTTTGGTATTGTATACAATTTTTGGTACCAAAAGTACAGTTTCTTTCGTTATTTGTACCAAATAGTTAATGTAATGGTAATTGTAGTATATGATTTCACAACTGGGTGTTCACTTAGGTGGTCGGAAAAAAATTTCAGAACTTTGTCGGTGGCACCCCCCAAAAATTATAAGTTTTTGCAGAATTTAGAATAGCCAATGTTTGGGCACGATTGGAGTAGTTAACCCTTGCCGCTTTGGACTTAAAGCTTTTAAGTTCCTACAGACAAGTTTGGAATCCAATTCTGATGAAACAAAAATCCAAAGAAAATATTTAAGAATTAAAATTCCTTTAATATGTTCATCGGTCTTGTACTCCTCCACAGAAAAGGTTTTCCCGCTTCCCTTAATGCGGAAAAATAGAACCCTAAAAAAAAAAACAAAAAATCACAAAAAAAAAAATATACAATTTCTCTACATAGTCAACAGTTTCGTAGTTATAAATAAATTTATGAAAAAATATAAAAATTTACCTAAAAAATTATACTTTAAAATTAATAAAAAATCTAAAACGTAAAAAAACCTTACTACTTTCTCGTAATGTCACATAAACCTATGAAATAAATCATGAAAATCGATTATAGCTTTTGGCTTATATTCACAATTAAGTGAATGAAAGGGACCGGCCGTGGCATAGTGGTTAGAACACGCGACTATCATGCGGGAGATCGCAGGTTCAAACCTGGCTCCAGTCATCTTAAAAAGAAAAAAATAAATAAAAATGTTCTTTCATTGTCGGCTCCCCTCGAATGTTGTTTGACAGCAACTTCGCAGTATTAAGCGTCGATTCAATCGTCGTGTCTAGTAAGAGCTACTCAAAACAGTGACGTTCGCATTCGTCGATAAATAAGTAGGTGCCGTTAGTTGTGAATCTAAAAATAGAAAGCGTGTTAATTCACAACGACGCGAGAAGCTATCCCATACCTCATTCATGGGGTGCAAAGGGAAATTAAGTAAGTAAGTAAGTGAATGAATCTCATTTTAAAAAATATAAGTTTTATGCATTCAGGATATATGGGAGGTGGGCGTGTCCTTCGAGATAATTTAATATAATTTAACACAGTCGTCAGTAATATATCAGAGACAAATTGAGGCAAATTTGGTTCAATACCAACAAAAATTTTGGAATATATAAGTTTTTTCCATTTGAGGATATATGGGAGGTGGGCGTGTCCTTGTGCCGATTTTCACAAAATTTCGTTTTTTTTAATATACTAAAGTTTCTTTTTTTTATGATAACTCCTTTTATTTTTGGCCTCCGTTTGTATGAAAATACGACGCTGTGCGAAATAGTTACCGCAATCATAAAAATTAAATAACTATTTGGTTATAACTTGCTTTTTTTAATTCAAAGAATCATGCAAAGCCATCAAATATTTTTCCAAAGAATTTTGTACATATCCTCAAAAAAAATTTTTAATTCATTCATTGTGTCACTACATTCATTGTATCAAAAAATCAACATGTGTTGTATGTGCTATTGGAGGTCTTGTATTTTCTTACAACCTACAACCTTAGTACAACCTTGTGAATTCTCTAATTATAACTATTATTTCGTAAAATTAAAATGTATTATTTTTAAGTTTTATCCTATATTATAGTTAATTTTTTTGTACTTTTATTTTTTCCAGTCGGTTCGTTTAAATATATGCGCCGTAATGCCGCCTTAATGAAACGCAGTTATACCCAACATTTAATGGGCAAAACAATTCTTAACATTATCGATGCCGAAATGGCAGAAATGATTTTCACCAATACTAGATTGATTAAAAAAGGATTTGTCTACGATTACCTTAAGCCCGCATTGGGTGAGGGATTGCTGATATCAACCGGTCAGAAATGGCATTCGAGACGTAAAATGCTAACACCAACATTCCATTTTAATATCTTGGGACAATTCCATGAAATATTCAAGTAGGTAAATATTTGCAGTGGCTGCTAGGGCGTGAAGTTAACATATAAGATGTTATTTTGCACTTTCAGAGAAGAAAGTCACAAGTTCATTGAACACTTGAATAAGGTAAACACCGATGTTGTACTGCTGGATGAAGTCATACCCAAGTTGACATTAAATGTTATATGTGGTAAGTTTAAAGAGCTTGACAATGTTATTAGTAGGGGAGATTGTGTATCTTCTTATGCGATAAAAGAGTACAACTTCTTAATCAGTGTATCTTTTAAGTTAATTTTTTTTTGTATAATCCCCAACTCGAGATTATTTGAGGGGGTAAGTAAGAAGCTAAGGGGTGCAAGTGACAAATTGATTAAAATTCTCTGTCTACTAGCATGAGATGAGATTAATTTTTATTACCAATGATGATATCTAGTCGAAAAACAGTTCAAGAAGGCGAATATCCCAAAATTAACTTTTTATCACTTCCATCCCTTAGCTTCTAACCCCATCCTTTGTAGCATTCCCGTTTTGTGTTTGTGTTGAAAGAATATTTCAAATCGGGTGGGTAGTTTAGAAGATTATCGCCTACATACAAACAAACATCATCTCTTTAGTACAGATACAGATTAATTTATAAATTATAATATTTTTAATACTTATTTTCACATTCCAGAAACTGCTTTGGGTGTCAAATTGGACGAATGTTCGAATGCGGACGAGTACCGTGACAGTTTCCAAGTATTCGAGGAGTGTTTCAACAGACGTGTCAACAATCCACATCTAATGATTGAGTTTATCTTTAAGACCTTTGAAGAGCATAAATATTTACCAGCACTTAAAATCGCACGTGATTTCTCTGATGATATTATACGTAAGAGACGAGAACTCTTCGCTAAGGAATTCGAAATGCAAAAGAATAATGATTCGAAAGACCAAGAAGATTTCGGGTAAGAACTAAAAACAATTTTTTTATTTGAGAAGGTACTAGGTCAGTATAGTAAAACCCCCAAAGGGTTTGGCGTTCTTAGGCAAAACTTTTTTTATGACCTTTTATATTTGTGCTTATATTGATATTTTCGCTTAGTTTTTCAGCTATAACTCAAGATCCATTGACGATTTCTGATATCATTTTTCAGCAGAATTGTAGCTAAGGCTTAAATAAACTAGTTATTTATATGAATATTCTTCTTATTCTTTAATGGCAGCAACAACAGAAATTTATCTATCAGTAGCCGCACGTAGAAAAGTATTCCAAGCACTTCGGTCTTTTGCGCTCCGTAGATAGTTCTCCACACCAAGCTTAGTTAACTATTTTTTAGTTGGTCCATCCATCGGAGTTTTGGTCGCCCCCTCCTGCGTCGTCCATCGAGTTTATTGCCGAAGACTTTTCGAGCCGGAGAGTTGTCGTCCATTCGTACAACATGTCCAAGCCAGCGCATTTCGTCTATTTGAACGCGCTTGACTACGTCGATGCCGTTGTACAACTCATGATTCATTCGACGACGGTACTCACCGTTAACGACGATGGGTCCAAATATTTTTGGAAAGTATTTTTCTCTCGAAGACTCCCAGAATAGATTGATCCGCTTGTGTCATTACCCAGGATTATGCGCTGTAGAGCAAGACAGGTAGGATCAGAGTCTGGTAGAGTTGGATCTTTGTTCTTCCAGAGAGCGCTTTTTCATTAAATCGTTTTTTGATTTCCAGGCTGACATTATGATTTTTGTTTATGGCGGAGCCAAGGTAGACAAAATCATCTACCACCTCAAAGTTATAGTTGTCAACGTTCACGCAGCGTCCCAGACGAGTAGACTCTTTGTTCGTTGAAACAAATAACTTGGTTTTGTCCTCATTTATCACCAGACCCACTTCCGCCAACTGCTTTTCAATGCTCGAAAAAGCCGCAGTAACCTCCGGCAATCTACGGCCAATGATATCTATATCATCGGCATACGCGAGCAACATGTGACTTTTGTTCTGAAGATGGTAATATTCCTGTTTACTGCAGCCTTCCGCATGATAATCTCCATTACGATGTTAAAGAGATCGCAGAACAGACTATCGCCTTGTCTAAAGCCTCGATTGGTAGAAAATGGCTCTGTCAGATTATTGCCAATTTACACTGTAGACTTCATGTCATTCAGTGTCATCCCGCAAAGTTGCATTAGCTTCGCGGGGATAACAAACTCAGCCATAGCATCCTACAATTTCTGTCGTATCGGACTGTCGAATGCAGCTTTGTAGTCGATGAACAACATAAGGTAGGTGCCGATCTGCATTTCTTGGGTCTTCTCCAGGATTTGTCTTAGTGTGAATATCGGGTCGGTCGTGGATTTACCAGGTCTAAAGCGCCACTGATGAGGTCCAATCAGGTTAGCCAGAATGGGCTTTAGTCTTTTACATAACGCACTAGACAGGACCTTGTATGCGATGGCTAAAAAGCTGTACCGCGATAGTTAGTACACACACTTCAATCGCCTTTCTTAAGCACGGGTCATAGGACACTCAGATTCCAATTATCGGGCATACACTCCCTGAGCCAAAACGCAAATCGCCGCCGGCTTGAAGTCTTCTATGATTGTTGTGATTTCGTCGCTTATGCTGCCTTTGGGAACGAGTAGAGATCGAAAGTGTTCCCTCCATATTTTCAGCACACTCTGAGTGTCCGTAACCAGATTTCCGTCTCTGTCCTTACAAGTGGGGATCCCTGTTCCATAACCTTTGCTTTTAACCTTTTAGCAGAACTTTCGGGCTTCACTTCTATCCTTGTAGTTTTCGATATCCTGGCTCTCCCTTTTCTTCCACAGACTCTTTCATCTCCCTCCTTTTCTCTTTTTAACGCTCCGTCACCGCACGTGTCGCCATTGGCTGCAGTTTTGCCTTGTATGCAGCATCCATTTCCTCAGATATTTCGCGACATTGATCATCGTACCAAGGCATGTCTGAGCGTGGTTTTTCATCACCAAGTACTGTCGTTGCGGCAGTGGTCATAGAATTGGCTATCTCGGTGGTATGCAGGTTTGTGATTACTAGCTTCCTTTGCGTTTGATTACGAGTATTTTTAGCACTACTTAATCGTGTGCGTACCTTGACTGCAACTAGGCGGTATTCCGAGTCAATATTTGCACCGCGCATAACACGCACGTCCATAACGCTTGAGACATGCCTTCCATCAATTACCACGTGATCAATCTGATTTTTTGTATTTTGATATCTTTATGCGGGAATCTGGTTCCACTCACAACTATGTTTCTTGCCGACATGAAGCTATCCAGTCTGAATCTGTTATCGGAGGTGTGAGAGTGTATTCGAAAATAAATCGCAATTTTATCCCGAAAAAAAACTATTTTTGCAGTTTTGTTTATATTTTTTTCAAGAGTACACAGATTTTTTTCTAAATTTTATTATCATTTTTCCAATTTCAGACTCTCGAAAAAACGTTATGCCATGTTGGACACGCTACTGCGTGCTGAGAAAGATGGTCTCATAGATCACGCCGGCATCTGTGAGGAAGTAGACACTTTTATGTTTGAAGGTTTCGATACCACCTCAATGGGCTTGATATTCAATCTGATGAATCTCTCATTGTATCCCGACATGCAGGAGCGTTGCTATCAGGAAATCATGGACAATATTGATGACCTTGAGGCTATAGATATAGGACAACTAAATAAATTAAAATATATTGAATGTTTCCTTAAGGAAACCCTCCGTCTCTATCCCTCAGTACCAGCTTTAATGCGTGAAACTGTCGAAGAAACCAAATTATCGAATGGGGTGGTATTACCGGCCAATTCATTTATATCGGTGCATCTCTTCGATTTACAACGTAATCCCAAGTACTTTAAGAATCCTGATGTTTTCGATCCAGAAAGATTTACACCGGAGAATTCCAGTTCGCGGCATCCTTACGCTTTTTCACCATTCAGTGCGGGTCAAAGGAATTGTATAGGTGAGAATTTATTTATACGCATAATACATATAACGATGATTTTCTAACGAATTTCTTTAATTATAGGACAAAAGTATGCCATGCTGGAGATGAAAACTCTATTGGTCCATGTGATTAAACATTTTAAGATATTACCTTTAGTTGACCCGAGTACATTTGAATTTAAATCTGGTATTATTATTAGAACTAAAGAAATGGTTAAAGTTAAGATGGTGAAAAGACAATAAATTGAAAATGGCGTATTGTTAAGAAGCTTTGTTGTTGTTTTTAATATTTTTTACTATTAAGTTGTGAATTTAAATTTGAATACGAAGTTGGTAGAAGATTTAAAAACTATAGGTAACCAGATAGTCACTATGCAAAACAATGTAAAATTTTTGAAGACACCTTCAAAAATGAATATGTTGAAACCCGATTACAACAAAAAACATCAGTATTCCCACTATATTTTTTGATGTTATATGGTCCCACGATTACAAAAAAATCAAATATTTGTTTATTATGGTAGTTTTTTTTTTTTTTTTTTTTTTTTGTAAAAAGTTCCATTTCAAAATCTTGATCCACAGATTTAAGCATATCTCATTAACCATCTTACATTATTTTTAAGCCTGATAAAAAGTTTTGGTATCATCTAAAAGTTGTCAAAATAAAAAAGTTATTCTGTAAAAATTAAATTATTTCTATTATAAAAAATTCCTAACTTAGTCCAGATTTCCAGTCCAGATTACAAGGATGCTGTTGGTGACATAACAAATAGGGTCACTTCTATTGTAAGAGATAAGAGAGTCTCTGAAGAATTTAGCTTCTCAGACCATATAGCTCCATCTACTTTACAATGGATGTGGTAGAGGAATGCCGAAGAACATATGTATAGGAAACCGGAGAAAGCAAATTAGGCAGGGTATGGTATGTTGTGAATAACATGATGGATGAAGAAAAGGTGAAATGGACTATAAATACTTTGGGCTCTACAAATCATCTGGTACGGATGGTATAACACTCATCATGCTGCAGATCTCTGTGCATGATATAACTCCGATTTTGGTGGACAACTCCAGGGCCTGTGTCAGGCTGTGTTGTGTTCCAGAGAAATGGATGGAGGTTAAGGTGGTTTTTATACCCAAGATGGGTAAGTCCGTCCATGCCTCCCCATTGGACTACAGACTAATTAGCCTTTCATCCTTTCTGTTGAAAGTTTTGGAGAGAATAAATGATATGTATATAAGGTCATATTTATGTTCTCATACTCTGAGCGCCTCCTAACATGCGTACGTCGCAAAGAGATTAGTTGAGAGCGCTCTGCATGACGTGGTTGGCTCTATGAATCGCCACCAAAAAAGTTACTTCACTTTCACTTTAGCTGCCTTCCTGGTATAGAAGGGACTTTTAAAATGTGACGTCATGCGGAAAAAGGAATCCTTTGGAGAACATTAATGTATCACATCTGCTAGTGTATTGGGTGGATTGTATGCCGTGTCGTCTTCTCAGAATTTGATGGAAGCTGCGCGAAAAAAAAAGGTACAAGAGGAACACCACATGGAGGAGTCCTGTCCCCTCTTCTTTTGGTCCTTGTGCTAAACGGGGTACTTGAATCGTTTAATGAGAATGGTACGAAAATTGTGGAATATGCAGACGATGTGGTCATCTTGATAGGTGGGAAATCTCTACCAACCTTGTAGGACCGACCGTGGCATGATGGTTGGAACACATTTGGAACATCAAAATTTTTTTTCATTGACGGCCCCCTCGATATTGTCGATATAAACTTCGCAATATAGTGCCGAGTCAATCAACATGTCTAATAAAAGCAACTCTATCGCATTCGTCGATAAACAAGTTAGTGCCGTTAGTTGTGAATATTAAAATTAAAAGCGCGATAATTCACAACAACGCGAGAAGCTATCCCATACTTCATTTATGGGGTGCAAAGGGAAATTAAGTTTTTTTATGTGTGAACTTATCCAAAATGCCAAGACCTGTGGTCTGGAAATAGAATTTCTTCTCTTTACTCGTAGATATAAGATAATGGACCTTAGGCCACCGGGACTGGTTGGTGTGGAGCTGAAGCACTCAATGAAGGCCAAGTACCTAGATGTTGTCCTTGATCAGAAGCTTAATTGGTCAAGGAATATAAAAGAAAAGTTCAAGATAGGTATCCTGCCCCTTTATGCTTGCCGGAACTCTATAAGTTAATATTGGGAACTCAGCCCGAAGATCACAATGAGGTGGTATACAACGATAGTCCGGCCAATTATCCCCTATTGATGTCTAGTTTGATGGCAGGTCCTGATAAGAGTACTTTATTAAATATGCTCGGCAAGGTCGAAAGGATGGCTGCAATGGGTATTACTGGAACTAGAAGGAGCGCACCGCTAACGGCTTTAGATGCGATCCAGAGCCTTTCGCCCCTGAACATGTACGCCCGTATTGCAGCCCGAGGGGCTGTCAGACTGAGGGAATCTGGGGATTGGCATCAATCCATCCATAGTCATGCGAAGATTCTCCGCCTATATGTAACCAAGTGTATAAAGTACAGATATTTTTTTAAGAAATGTGTGGATTTTCGTAAAGTAAATGTTGGAATTTCGGAAGTATCAGAATGAAATGACGGCGGGATGACTTCAATCCTGTCTTTACTAACGGTTCAAAAATGGAACAACGCACAGAAGCTGGTGTTTACAACGGAGACCTGCAGCTAAGTCTTCATTTCAGGCTACATAAGGAATGCAGTGCTTTTCGTATCGGAACGAAATAACGGAGGGACTCCTTATGCTAACTCCATTTTTGTCTTTACTGACGGTTCAAAATTGGACCAGGGCACAGGAGCTGGTGTTTATAGCGGAGTCCTGCAGCTAAGCCTTTCTTTCAGGCTACATAATGAATGCAGTGTTTTTCAGGCTGAGGTACTAGCAATACAGAAAGAATGTGGTATATGCCATGGAAGTGATACTAGCAGACGGATAACCAATGAGGAACATATATTTTTGCTTCTTGTCGTCGCCAAATATCGGAAGAAATGCCCATTGCATCAAAAAATAAATTTAAGACGTTTTTGGAGGCTGAAGATAGAGTGTAGGTATGTTCGCGAAAAATTTTAGGAGGGAAATACTAGTGGAGGTCAGTCATAAGTTTTATCCCTCTAGAAGCCTCAAACGGTGCGGCAGGAGCAGTTTTCTTAAAAAAATTATAAAAAATAAAAAAAATGAATGGGGACCTCCTTAAGGGTTGCAGATAGATGACAGATATGTTCTAAGAAACTATTGGGGTTGCAAAAATATTGGGGTAAGTCATAAATACGACTCCTCTAGGGTCACGTTTGGGGTAGTTAGAGTGTAGGGAGTGTTAATAAAATTTGTTTTTTGTATGAAGATGGGGTGGGTAGTAATAGTATGACCGAAAGGCATTTTTGAATTTATTCAAAATAAGAGAGGTCATACGCATTATTACAGTGTTTTTTGTTAGTTAAAATTTGCTTTTTGGTTTAACAAAAAAGTTTTATTTCGTAATTAAAAACCACTGCGTTTAATTCTATAATCACCCCAAAATGTAAAAAATGCAAAAACATAACTAAATACAATTTTGTTGTTGTTGGATGTAAAAGTATAGTTTTTGACTCTCTTTCATTCCTCATATTCGTTTTGTGGATTATGACCCTTTAAGTACATATACATCGAAATATAGTGGAGCGTATAATTTCCCGCTCTCCAGTGTATGTTTCTTGGGGTGCCTTGTATGCCTAACGGGGCCAAGATAACGATTGGGGTTCCGGCGATTTTCCTTCTATTCCTCCCCTCCCTCCCTCTTTCTCCTCCCCTTTTATTTCTCCTGTATTTAGCGGTCCATCACAATGGAACAGGAGATCTGGCTGGGTTGTGTGATCTGGTTTATCAGATTACACGTGTCCACAACCCCTACCTATAGTCTAGATTTGACGTAAAGACCTAAAAATAGCATGATTGGAATCATGGTGATAACCCCTCTATTTAAAGTACCCACGGATATGGGTCATCCTAGAACATAAAGGGCCCTTATTTTGGTCTTCCAAGGGGTCGGCGCAAGCTTTGACCTTAGTTTTCGTTTTTCTGAAACTGAACTGAAGAGAATGGCACATAATCTTTTTCCAGCTAGACTTCGTCCGGCAATATGCAATTCAACACAACTGTGTAATGAATATGCTAATAGGCAAAGATAAATTTAAGATTTCTGTAACACGCCACTTCATATTTACCACGTTTGCTGGCTTAGCATAGAGATAACTTCCATCACCACTACCTCTACTCTACCCACCAAATATAACTCCAGTGCAGATTTCCGCTACATGCTATCGCATGAACTTGTATTTTGTGAAGTTAGTGCTAATTTGTTAAAACAACAATTGAGAACAGCAATTGGCAATTTTCATCAAAGAAATAACATTGTCGACACTTCAACAGCAATTAGTTGCATTTATCCATTCAACATGTTGAAAGCAACAATTTGCAAACAATTCCTGGTGTGTTGTTTACCGGTTATTGCCCAGTTGACTGCAGCTTCGCCATCGTTATTGAGAAATAAACGTTTTCTTATATTTCCTCGACAGGCACCCACAAGGCATCAGGTGATAGTTAAGCTAAGATTTGACTATTAACATAATTATTTATTTGTTTTTCAGTTCATTGGAGGCATTGGTATACCGGCCGATTTAACATATGAATCCTTAACCATTGGCTATGTCTTGAAGGCTATGTATTGGCTGCCCTGGAACTCCACTCATTATCGTGAAAATCCCTATCTGCCAGAGTATAAAAATAACTATGCCCATAATGGCTCATTTCCGAATAGAATCGAAAGATCGTCAACGTTACGTTGGGATATCTACGATATTATGGCTAATAGATTGGATGGGTAAGGATGATATGACAACGTTGGAACCACAGTGATCTAAGTGACAATGATTTTTACCAACAATGAAATTATCGCACAATGGCATAGAAATCTTAAAAGTTTTTCCATTGCACACCGATGTAAGTAATCTTCAGTGCTGCCTTAATTGAGGTAACACAAGGTCTGACAATAGAATTAGTGCAGCCAACGGTGAACGCGTTTCCTGGGGTATCTCAGATCACTATAGTTCTGGGTTCGTCGTTTTATGTACTGTTTATATGTGGAAATTATGGAAATCAAATTGTTATGTTATGCCTCTTTTTAGTTACGGCTACAAGGGTCACGAGTGCGTTTTCAAAGCCATCTGTGAGGCAAATGCTGTAACATTCATGAGGCACTATGATGTTTTCGGAGAATTGATGCACATTTTATTTAGGTAACTATGGAAAGAAATGAACATATTCGTACAATTACAATAACAATATAGAAATTGAAAAAAAGCGTCAATTGTATAATGGAATAAAATATGACGACTCTTTATACTGCTACTAAAAATTCACTGCGGAATTGCATGGCTTAAATATATTTAATGCTATTTTATATTTTGTCGAATTTTTATAGTAATGAATTATTGGTTTTATTTTATTAAGTCATTTTCTTAACTTTTCAGCCCATCCACTTCTCGAGATCTTCATACTGATGTTAGCCAAAACTATAAAGAAGCTGAGAAGATTGGTTCCTCCAAAGGCGACTGTTCTATTTACAATTGCGACTTATCAATTTTGGATTTAATATCAACAATTATAAAAATAAATTGAAAATATTTATGAAATAACTATCATTGGAACATTGAAATAGTGTTGTTTTTTTCATTTTCTTCCTTTTTTACAAAATTTTGTAAAAATAATAAAAATTTACTCAAATTCTAGTTTGTCATAAATCTTATATGAAATTTATCGGCTAGATTCCTTAACCAATAACGAAGTATATACGATTTTATTAGAAACAAAATTAATATTATATAGACATCCCAATAGACAATTTGGACGTAAAGTTTTAGGCCATATCGACCCTGTTGCATGAACGTACTTTACAAAAACCTAATTTAGCAGGAGAGAGTTATTTCTAGTTTTCTTTGATTGAGCAGTGATATCGGTATCCTATATTAGATGTAAGGGAATGTAAGGACAAGGATGGAAATCTGGTTACAGATACAAAGATTGTGCTGCATATATGAAGAGAACACTTTCAGCAATTTCTGGTTCGGGAAGGCAGCGCACGTAACGGTATCACGCCAATTGCCGAAGAAGGCTTAAGCTATGTATATACGGTTGCCGGGTATTGCAATGTTGGCAGATCTTCTAATGTACCTGCAATGTACTGGCATGGACAGTGTTGCTAATATAATTATTTCTCTGCAAATGGTGAATTTGGCAAAATATTGCAATATTGTAAGATCTGCCAACCGTCTGTGCGTAACTTTTGAGACAATGCCAAACTGAGGTAAGAAGAGCAATATGGCGGCTAAAGAATAATAATGCAGACAGTTCCGACAGACTTCAAGCGGAGCTCTTCAAGTTCGGTGGCGAAGAGCTGATAACGAGCATTGGAATGAAAGTGGCTTATTCCTCCTTATTATGTATGTCGTAGTAAGGAAATGTGACGACGACGTTGAATCGAAACGACTCTGAATCTGTCGTCACAGTTGTTAGTAACGACTTGAAACAATTTGAAGGAATAATTTAGTTTTTGTAAATTCAAAAAAAGGGTTTGTTTAATGACGTCAAGAATAACAATGTCGAGTAACAAATAGGGGCTTGGAAACAAAATCCCTCATAGGTACAAGGATTTTGTCTAATTTTAAGGGGTAATGTGAGAAAATTGGTGAAAAACAACTTAATTCCTTTGGAGCGCCTTTAAGAAACCTTTGCGGTTGTAGTTACGAATCTGGTCTTCTTTATTTGTAGCAAAAATTTTGATATGGGTTCCATCGACATATCCAATAACTCCAGTAAATCCTGTTTTGTTAAAAAAAATGTAGTTTATGCTTCCGATTTGTCATCTTCAGTTACTTCCAATTGTATCCAAGGTCGACAAATCACCTCTCTAATGCATTCAGGGTTTCGACAGGAATCTTGCAACTACTGGCTGCACTTACACTTCGGTTGTAAGGCCCCTGTCCAAAGGACCTCAATGTTGCTGACAACTTAATTATGACTGAAACATATGTCCTGAGTTCACTTTTCATGATAGGAACTATTTCTATAGGAACTATTACGTAATTAAATGCTGCCTTATTAAGACTTAAGTAGTTCTCGAATCTAGGTATATGCTTCAACTACCGCGGGTTCAGACTTTTACCCATCGCATATAAGGTCATGTCGAATGTGCTATGTTAAAGACTAAAGTCAGTGTTATCCAACCCTTTATCGTGTGACCTCTTCAACATAGTGATGAAGATGATAATGGGGAAAGCTGCAGCAAACACCAGTGGCAAGGTAGCAAAAGTAGTAACGGTAAACGAGGACAAAACTACGTCATTACCCTACGGGAAAAGTGGTGTTAATTTACCTGAGTGTACCTATCTCAGGACGGGTGAAGAGGGGATGTGTCACCAAACTGTTTCTAAAGTGTTAAAGAAAAGTCAAATTGACTGATCTGTAGTATTCTGCGGCGTTGTGTTTCCAACGGCGTTGTTTATAAAAAAAAGTAGAAAAGTCAGAAAAATAAAATATATTTATATATAATTTAACCCGAGACAACTAAACTAATTTATCAAAAAATTTCATTTTGGCACTGGCCAAAATCAACATCGATGAAAAATTAATTTTTCAAATACTTTCGAGTTCTCCAGCCAACAAAACTCATCCTAGATGCTTCCACTACAAAAATCTAGATTGCGCAAGGATCAAGGAAAATGATTTATCAACATCTCATATAAATCAACAAGCCAGCTGGCGCCATCTTTGGTGGAATTTGGCGTAAAACTCACAACAACACCTAACAATCCTTGACACAAACCTTGTTATCTACAAAGGAACGAACAGAGTTGCCAACAATGATCGTATGATAATCGGATGATATGCCCGATCGAGTGCCGATAAATAGGAAATCGGTATAAAGAACTATCACCCCAGCTACCACCAGCTGTTACAACAACAACAACAACAACAACAACAACCAGATTCTCCATGTTGCATGACGAGAGTTCAGTGAAACCAAGATGTATCAATTACAAGGTGGTGTTGACATATCAGCTGTTGGAAAACTTTTTTCATTTGTATTTATGACGAGGACTGTCAAATGGTTGTTTTGTTTACATTCGTTTGCATGTTCGGTAACAAATTCTTAATAAAATATTGTGAAATGTATTGTTTTTAATGACTGTGTGATAAAATAATAATCTATCGAATATTTTCAATCAATACTAATTCAGGAAATTTAGTTTCTTTTTATTTTTTCACATATTGACTCTTAGCGGGCAACAAACATCACAAACAAATCAGCTAAATTTGACAGCCATAGTCATAAAATACAAAAACAATCTCCCTGTTGTTCTTGTTGCTGTGAACTTGTTGTAGCTGATGCCACCACCTTGTAATTGATACATCTTGAGTGAAACTATGTCCCAATTTCCTCATCATCGTCGCAAAGCCTACAGTAATCCTCCTGTGTCGTCTCCGAGTTGGATGTAAATGCTCTGACGTCGCAGTGTACCGTGATTACACCAACTAGCCGTTTAACGGACCTCCTATCCAGTTCCAACAGTAATCTGGTTCGTCTTTCATCCAGTCTTGGCGAAATATCTCGTGATACCACACAGTCGGTGTGATGTTCCCACAATTCCGTATATATGACACATTGGTGGTCGCACTGATCCATCCGCCTTTAAGGACGCTTGACTGATTGACATAGATTGTGGCGATCTCCAGCTATACCAGATACATATTCTTCTGGACTTGGAGAATAGAAGATTAAAGGCAACGGCTTATGCTCATTTAATGAAGATCGCACTGGCAATGCTTTCAAACTGGGCCTATGTTGAAAGTAAGCAAGGAAAGGACGTTCCAATTTTCCTATGGAGATTGGTGTAAAGGTTCCTGAAGCAATTCATGATTACTAGGGTTCATATAGTGCACGAGTTTTCGAATTCGATATGAAGCACCCCCTAATTTTGTGAGGTTGGGAAATAAATATATAAGCCAAAATTTTGGGAAGGTGGGTTGTGGTCAAATGGCAGCGCATCGCGTATGGGAGCCCCTTAGGAGGTCGAAGATAGAGGATAGGTATGTTCGGCGGGTCAAATTAGTGGGGCTCGGTCATACATTTTGCCCCTTTAGGAGGCATAAACGGAGCGGCAAAAATAAAAAAATGGATGGGGACCCACCTAAGGGTTGAAGATGGAGTATAGATATGTTTTCAGTAACTGTTTGTGTTGCAAAAATATTGGGGGTCGGTCAAAAATTTGACTCTTCTAGGAACATTTTTTTTGGGGCAGTTAGAGCGGTCGGATAAAAATTTATTGACTTTTGTATGAAAGCCTCTTTGGGTCCTAGGTATGTTTTGGAAAAATGACAAGGGAGTCGGTCATACATTTTACCCCTCTATGGGCGAATCTGGAACGTTGGCGGTCTTGATGTAATTTTTTTTCCTTTCCCTATCATTTATGACCATGATGCGCTGAAATCTTGCGATTAAGGATATCCTTATACTATCGCAACCCTACCGATTACTTGACACCGGAACGGAACTTTTCTTCCAATGTTAACCACCATCCCTAAAAGAGTGAGTTGGATCGATGGAGAACTCTTTAATAAAAGTATAACCAACTTCACGGATGGGTTTCGTAGTATGAACTTCGAAACTGGATCTACAGCAAAGACCTAAAGCCAAATCCAAATTATAGACTGGATGGCATGTTGCCGAATTAGCACAGTAATGGGAATAAACAATGGTCATCAGATAGATTATACTGGCACAAATCATTAACTTTACATTCTTATTTTAGGTTAAATAATATTTTTGTTTATTAATTAAATTTGGGTTTTTCTTGATTCTTATGTGAAAACTATTCATTTTTAAAGTAGGACCAAATGTTAAGATTTATTTAATTTTTCTATCGTTTTATTAACTTCTCCAGAATTTTAAACTTTAACATTTTTTTAAATCTTCAATACATATAAAAAGTAGTGACATAGTATTAAAGTGGTTAGTTTGATTCAATTGGACTCAGCTTGGAATTACATTAACTACGCAGATACTAGCATTTTCGGGGTATAGTTTCTTTCAAACAATCACATAGTTTAATGCTTTATTTTTTTTTCAATACAAATAGTAAAAGAATAGTACATAGTGAAACACAACTAATCATAACATTCTCTTGTTGATTTTGTTTTGAAAATTTATATTCCTTTCAATGTTTATATTTCAATAATTTTGATGTCTTTATTAAATCACTTTTCTATTTCTACCCAAATTTTCAGACTCTATTTACATCAACACCCATCGATGGAGGGTAAAAAGAGCTTTTTAGCTGCCAGTACTAGTAAAAGCAGTTCAAAGTCCACCTATCAAAACCTAAACAAATACGTAAAATTTCAAAAAAGCGTAGAAATATTTAAAATTAATGATTCGTGGAAATTACAAGTGCAACAATGTGAATTAAAATCCGAAGAAGATCAGGTAAGACCAAATAAAGTATATAAATTTGAAAGTTGCGCCATTATATGTACAATTTATATTTCAGGCAAAAAGACGTCTGAAACAACGAAATTCTTAGTTATTTGAAAAAAAAAACCATCACAAGTCCAAGACAATAGTAATAGTAGATCTTGTACCCTTATAATGCAACTACAGTAAAAGTCTCAACAGATATGCAATATTTCTCAAAGTTACTTTAGCGGTTTATTATGTTTTGAAATAGAAATTACATATTTATTTCATTTTCAAATAGAGAGTGGGGAAATTGTATTGCTTACTTCAATATATATAAAAACCAAACTTATGGATGGTATGGAATACGCTAATCAATTTTATAAAATGAGATTTATGCCAGGGCTATAAGGAAATAAATTAACACATACAAGAAACGTACAAAGAATACTTTTCAATAATTAAAAAAAATACTACAAGGTTAAAAAAATGCTTTAAACTTAAACGGTTAAAATAATAATAATAGTAAATCAGTAGTTTGTATCTTATTTGTATATATAATTTGTATACTTTTACAAAGCTGCCATGGAATTCTTAATATATATTGAAGTTAATAATGAAGAAGAAAACAAAATTAAAATCGACCAATATAAAAGTAGTTGCATTAAGAATTGAATGAAATGAATTAATGAATGAATGAATATGAATATCAATCCAATACACTTTTGTTTAAGTTGCACACCTGATGAAAAGCTTTATTAGTTTGTATTTTCCGGCTTGTGGAACTCCTCCAAGCAAAGTTTACAACTCCACGAACCCTCGGGAGGCGTTACCAGTGGTGGCGATAGACAGTACATGTGATAGCCGCGATCACAATCATCGCAGAACAAGAGCTGATCATCATTATCCGATGTGCCACAAATCGAACAGTATTTACATTCGATACATTGCCAGCGATAGCGTTTTACGGAAATTATCATGTTGGGTGTAAACTGCAAACACGAAGGATGTCCAGAGCGGCCACAGTCCGAACATGACACTAATTCCTCGGGCAAGTTGGTCTTCTTGTTTTCTCGCTGATCCCCAAGACAAAAGTCACAATATGGCGATGGTTGTGCCACTTCACGATAGTTCGATCTTACTTTTGATTTGACGGGAGTCTTGATGGGACTCGTAGCAACGGCGACCGGAGATGTAGTGGCCGTTGCAGCTGCTGCTGCCACAACAGCCGCCGCTGCAGCTGTGGCTGCAGGCGGTGGGGCAGCACCTGAAGAGTTACTGTCAGTTGGTAGGCCCATTGAGGCATCGGTTGCATGACTTGATGATGAGTTATCAATTTGTGGTGGCACTACAGTTCCTGCTGTTGCCGCGACGGTCACAGGAATAGTATTACTGGTGGAAGGCATTGTGAGACCTGGTTGCGAGGAGTCATCGGTATTTGTAATGGGTGATGCTGAATTGGAATGATTCATGGAAGCAGAGGCTGCAGTCGCAGCAGCAGCTACAGCGGCCGCTGCTGCAACGGCAGCAGCTGAGGTATTAGATGTGGCGGCGGCAGCTGCTGCAGCAGCAGCACCGCCCCTACGACGACGTGTTGGTTCACCGGTGCCTTCGCCATCAGCATTCGCAGCGCCACGCCGACGGTTACCTAACGCACATGAAAGAAGGTGAGTGAATTAAATTGAGATTATAGCAGCATTTTCAAAAAAAAAGTCTTGAATTTTAATTAAATTCAATATGCATTCAATTAAAACTTTGTCAAATGCAGCAAACTTCTTTAGCAGAATTGTAGCTAAGGCCTTAATACATAATTTATATTAATATTAAAAATCAAGTTCGACTATCTTCTACAAATTGACATTATAATAAAATCATAAATCCACAATGTAGGACCGAAGTGCGTATGATTAATATAAAATCCGCATAACATTAACATTACTCATACGTTGTACATATGTACATTTGTAGCGAGTACAATATGCAAACTCGCTACATACATATGTATTACAATGTCATCAGCAATGACCAGTTTTCAACATATCACAGATAAGACAGTCAAAAATTTGGTGTGGGGTAAATGACTACTTATTGTAAGTTTCATTCGAATAAATTAGTCCAACTTGCTTTTTTACATGGATATATTAATATAAATTATTTATTTTAGCCTTAAAACACTTAATTTGATACATTTTTGTAAAAATTAAATTTTCTTAGAATTTTTTTCCAAAATTAAAGTAACCAATATTAAGTATGTTTGATTCCTATATTAAATATGAAAGTCTTTTTACAGAAACATACTTAATATTGAAATCATTAATTTAGGAAAAAAAATTTAAGGAAATTTTAATGTTAACAGTAAAAAAAATCTCTTCTTTGACAAAGTTTAAAAGCATTTTCGCTCAATAATATTTCCTTTTAAAATTATTGCAATGTCCTTTATAATAATTACAAATTTGCATTACTTACCGCCACCTTTACGTCCCCTCTTTGGAGTCCCATCCACAGTAGTAGTGCTCTTACGCCATCGCGTAGTACCACCGGCAGTTCCACGCTTGCGTTTACCTCTCGTACTGTACGATTCATCAAAATCATTATCCGACTCAAAGTCATCTTCAAAATCATCAACATGATGATGATATGACATTTCCATGTCCTCATGGAACCATTCCTTTTCGGCATTAGCATGTGAATCTTTGCTATCATTGTCACCCGATGCGCTCATCGAATTGCCATCGGCTGTTAAAGCTGTTTTAAAGGAAATAACAGATAACAAAGCATAGTTAAGGTATGGGGAAACAAATAAAGGTGCTTAAATCAAGAAAAATAACAGAGGGGCAATGACCTGACATCTGTGGTGTATATCCAACCGCTGTAATGCTTCTTACATTTACAACAAGTCAACATTACAAAAACAACCACAACCAATTATGGCAGTGGGAATATTATGGCAAAGTAGGAGGGAACGTAAAAGAAATAAAAGATACAGAATTTCTGCCAAAGCAAATAAATCACACACAATCAAAGTGAATATAAAAGGGGGTGGGGATCAACGGGATAGACTTAAAGCAAATCATATATGTGAGTGCACTAAAAACACAAAGATATATGGAATTAATTGCAGACCAGAGATGACAATGTAAATGTTTTGGCACAACGTTTAGTACATCTACTTAAGTAATGTGAATTGTAAAAACATATCTATATAATTATTTTTAATAGATTGAATAGTGAATTTTAAAAGAATTTATTAAATTTTTGAGAACTTAAATACAGAAATTTTTCGATAAATAGTTTTAGATCTTTTTTCAGGTTGTAAACAAAGATAATAATTGCTTTGATCTAGATATTTTAAATGTTGGAAATAATTAGTGTTGTTGCTTATATTAATATGAATGTATACGTATTACCGTACCTCGAGACTATTATTAGTTACTTTTAAGTAATCTACTTAATTAGCTTGATACCGAGAAAGAAAGACGTCATATTAATGTAATTATGTAAAATTTGTTTAATTCTCAGTGCTTTGTTTTAAAATCCACTGTTGAGTTATTTTAGGTGAATTATTCATTTACATATTAATTATAATATTATTCATTAATTTTATATTATTAATTATAGACCTTTTGTACTTAATGTTGTTCATGATTCGTGATAAATATTTATTTTTCACATTTCTGTACAGTGATAGAAAATTATGTGGGGGCGAAAGAAAAACAAATAAACCAGAAAGCCGTAAGAGTAAATAAGTTCATATTTTTCTTTTAAAGATTTTCTCTTTTGTCCATAAGCTAAATATTTTGTAATTTTTTTTCTAAAGAAAATGTAATTAATTTCTAGACAAAAAGTTCCGTTCTCTTTCAAAAGCAAAGGACTAACATCATAAGGAAGTAATTAAATTATCTTCCACACTTTTTAAAAAGAATAAAACCATTAACTAGAAGAAAACTTCCTCATTTCTTACTATGCAAAATCCCACAGAAGATTGGAATTTTTGGCTTAACTCCGCGAATAAAAACAATATTTTTTCCTCTTCTGCCCGCTCAAGCCAAAAATTATCTTAATTTAAATATAGCTATGAGTTTTGCGAATTTTATGAACATAGTTTTATTTAATAAAAGTACAGTTGTCAAATACATAAACATTTTTTTTTCAAAATTATGAAAAAAAATTTCATTGTTTTTGTTTCTATTCGGTCTGTTTATGTGAACATTGATTTGGAATTTATTTCAAGCTCTAGAATAGTGTTTTCGAAAGAAGTTTATAGCAGAATGATATTCTCATAATGCCAGGCAGTCTGTACAGCTGCTTCGGATTCAGCCACGAACCCTCATTAGCAGACTTTGGTATAATGATTGCAAATTGTTCATTAAGTCTTATGCACCAGAATCAGGGAACTCTTTCTTCAGTGTATATACTCGAAAAACTTCACAACCAATCACCATGAGAAACCATTTGCTAAATTTCCCAAATTAGTTTGGTCCTTATTTTACATTGCTCGCATCTTAGCAAAGAAAGCGTATTCATGTATAAAGTTAGACTCTAAAGTATAGATATGGATACATACAAAAGCTATGGCCCATTATATATAAGTACCATTTGATTAAACTCTAATTATCCTTAACTTAATTTATCCTAAAATAAAGCTCTCTACCGATTCAAAAAGAATTCTACCTGTAGTAATTGTAATCTGTTATTGAAAATGAGCAAATGGCTACTAGCTTTCCTTAAGTGGGCAATTCTTTACCATATATCCAATATTGAAAAAATTATTTCCATCTAAACGTAACGAAATTATTCAAGCTAAAGAAATCATCTTCAATTTTTTGTATTTCAATTACAAACAGTTGATTTTGCCTATTGCAATATAGGTATAAGATAAATTCTGCTATACATATACTAAGCAGAATAATACTATGAGAAATACATTGTACATATCATGCTAGATCAATTGCAACACCGCTTTTATACAAGTTATTTGATTGGTATGTCGAATGCGGCATTATGTCCCAAGAGCAGAGAGTGGCATTGTTTCCGGTCATTTAAACTTTATAAAACTTAAAGAACTGAATTTCAGTTCAACTTGCTTACAGACCAATATAGGGGCATAGCCAGAACAAACCCGTTCTCCAGCATCCCCTTGTTATTATACCTTCTTGCTATTATAAATGAGTTACATTACTGCCATTACTTTAGCATCTTAAGAAATCTCACAAATTGTACTTTACCCCATTACTATGCGTTGTGCAATTGCATTTGTCATCCCTGTTGCTGAAGACCTTTAATTGTCACTCTAGGGGTGGCTGAGAAACCACCCACTCCAGTGGGCATAAAGAAAACACAACAACAAAGCAGGTCCAGGGTTGTTAATGAGCACAAACACCACCACCACCATCAAAAACAACAACAGGAATAATTTATGATTTGTGTGTGATTTTGTTCGTCCCTACCACTTACTATTGATTTTACTTTGGCAAATCTCTGCAGAGCCCTTCTCACCCGCCCAACAAACCTGCATTTTCATTTTGATGATGATCTCGTGCCGATGTTCCCGACACCGTGGCCGTGCCATAATGATGATGATTATGATGAGACTCCCGATACTGATAGGGTCGATAGCTGTGATGATGATTAAGCAAATATTGTCTTTTGGGTTTACGCCACCGTGTCGAGGTGTATGTGTAGAGTTGACCCTCACGGAATCCGGGCATACGCTGTTTCTGTTTCACAAACAACGCACAGTGGGTCTGTGCAACGCCTGTCTGTGGATCCAAAAATGGCATACGCAAACGTCTCTCGATACATAGTCGCGTATTATAGTTTTCACTGTTTTCCAGGATTTCCTTATAGGCGGAGTCATTAAGGAAATTTTGTATCTTCTCAAAGTTGGTTATGTTGACAACTTCGATTTCAGGGGCAGACATGACGGTTGTGGTGATGGTATCCGCCGCTCACTTTATTCACCGTGTTTCTTTTATTGTTTAAAGCATCCACACACTGACAGAGGCCACACAACTCCTCTTGAGGTTGTTGTTGTAATGCACCTTATACCAGACGATTTTACTTGAATTTTCACTGAAAACTATTGACTTTTGACGTAATAGTGAACTTCTACAGCAAATGGAAGTGTTGGAACTTGAATTTAATCATCAGTTTGTGATAATTTTAGTTAATTATACGAATTAAACAAGGTTTTTAGAAAATGTTGGATCAATTTGCATTTTTTGCAGCTAAACAAGTTTTTTTCCTCGATTCCTCTTTGAGGCTTTGTTTCGTTTTTATGCTTATACTTCCACAGAACAATAACTGTTGTGCGATGCGGCGGCCTTGCCATCCACTATCGAAGTCTCACAGCAAAAGGCATTGCCAGATTAAAATGTGTGAGGGTTTTGTTTTATAGCGTTTGAATTCTTTGAAATTTTATTACGAAATCAAATCACTATACCGTCACAGGATAAATTGTATTCAGGCGCTCAATTTTTTTCTATGGCTTTATTTAATCTATAGGAATGTTTTATTTATGAACCATTATCAAAATAATACAATGTCATAACAATTCAGCGGAAACATTTGTCAACAGAATCGCGTACTTGAAAGCTGTTACTACTCTAACATCAAATTGAATTTAAACAAATTGTATTTGTATTTGTTTATTATTTAATATCCTGTACAACAAGAAATTTTCTTATAATTACATTACAGAACTATAGACGTTAAAAAAATGTTTTGTAACAAAAAAGTGTTTTAAACTAAATAAATAAGTAAAATGATAAATATAGATATAAAATCGTGTTAACAATATAAGGAGAGAAGGAGAGAGGAAACTATTACACAAGTTAATTTTTATAAAAAAAAAGCATTCAATTATTATTATTATGGGTTTTATATAAATCAGTGATATGTTTTTTAAATTTATTGCAATGTAATTGGGAATTTATTAATATAGTCATAAAAAAAATAACGCAATGAATATCATTCAAAGGAGCCTTTGTCTTTACTGAGATATATATAAAGAGGGTACAAGATTTCAGTCGTCTGGTAAATTTTGTATCGAAAAGATATTGGAAAACGAGATGGATGCTAACTTTTGTAAACAAACTTCCCTACAGTTGATAAAAAAGGAAACCCGCTGTCTCATATTACATTTCACAACTCTTGAACAAAAACCTATTGGTAATAATCACTAATTACCAATAGAACAGATCTTTAACCGAACTATAGCGCACTATAATAAAAAAGGAAACTTTTACGATCTTTTTTCTACAAAAGTTAGTAAAACAATGGACAGCAAATTTTTTTCTTTGGATGGTAGGGACTGATTGTCCAGAACTAATTCCAGTTTTAAAAATTTTCTATTTTATTATATTTCATTTTGTTTTGACAATTTAAAATAATTTTTTTGACTACTAAAGTTATGTAAAGACTGTTGCCTGATCTCGCAATGTTGTCAGATCTGCTAATGTACCGACAATGTACTGACTTGGACAGTGTTGCCAAAAAATTTTCTCTGCAAATGGTGTATTTGGCTTTGGTACAAAAATTTGTAACAAAATTACAAAAATTTGATAATGGCAACATATTGTGGTTACACGATTGTCGGATGTTTGGCCGTATTGCTGTTTTACAATGTAATGGTTATGTTTTTTCTGCAAACGTTGCCAATATTGTAAGATCTGGAAACCGTCTGTACATATATTAAAACCAGTACAGAAATTTCAGTCAGTTAAACTGACTGATAAATACCATCACCCAATATAATATATTGTTTAAGTCTTGAGTTATTGAAAATAATCGATTTGTAATTAAAACCAGTTAGAAAGTTTCAGTCGGGCAACCCGACTTACATTTACCCTTACCCTCAGTAAAACAAATAATTTTCTATTTTATTGATATTGTTACTCGATTTCGAAAGTGGGCGGAGTGGTACATTTATATGGGAGGTACGTGAAGGGGTGTGTTTAGGCTCCAGATTTATTCTCCATAACTTTATCCTGTTATAGCTTTACTAAATACAGAATTTGCGCACGATTGCGTTGGGTGTACTGATATTATTACTACATCCCAAAAGTGGGCGGAGTGGTACATTTGTATGGGAGGTACCAGAAGGGGCGTGTCTAGACTTCCAGATTTTTTTCTCCAAAACTTTATCCTGCTTAAACTTTACCAAATACAGAATTTGGGCACGATCGCGTTAGGTCTTTTAATAATATTAATCGATTTCTAAAGTGGGCGGTACCAGATGTGTATGGGAGGTACCAGATGGGGCGTGAATAGACTTCCAATTTTTTTCTCTAAAACTTTATCTTGTTATAGCTTTACTCAAAATAGAATTTGCGTACGATCACGTTTAATTTATTGATATTATTTCTCCATCTCTATAGTGGGCGGAAAGGTAGATTTGTATGGGAGGTACCAGAAGGGGCGTGGCTAGGCTTTCAAAAATTTTTTTCAAAACTTTATCCTGTTATAGCTTTACTAAATACAGAATTTGGGGACGATCCCTTAGGGTGTATTGATATTATAACTCGATTTCTAAAGTGGGCGGAATGATGTATTTGTATGGGAGGTACCAGAAGGGGCGGGGCCATGTAGCCCATTTGCAATACCGTAAGTAGTTTTGAGAAAATAATAACTCGTGCAAAATTTCAAAACATTTGGTTGCGTCTTTCGAAAGTTATCGTGCGAACCAGCCGGACAGCCACCCGACAGACAGACAGACAGACAGACAGACAGACAGACAGACAGACATACAGACAGACGGACATGGCTCAAACGACTTAAAAAGTCATGAATCGAATTTGGTTCAAAGAAACCTAGGGTCTAAAGTGACTCCTTCTATGTGTTACACTTTTGGGTCGTATCAAATGATATATACCTTCATCCCTACGGGTGATGGTATAAAAAAAACAATGTAGACAAAAACGTATTTCCAACGAAAAAAAGAGAAACCCAACTAAATGTCAAGGTCATGTTATATTAAGGACATGTGCCATTGCATATATAAGTAATATGATGCTAGCACTTCACCCAGTGATCCAATGGATCCACGGACCTCAAAAAACCAGTTATATCGGTTATTAGAAAATCGATATTTTGTAATAACAGACTGACGGTTTTCATCAAAAACCCGGTTTCAGGTTTTCTGTGTAGTCATAAAGAGGAGGGCCATTTTAAAAGGTAAGCAATATATCAGAAAAACCTAAAGATTGCATATATTGACTATATTTACCCGTCCCCAATCGGTGAATTTGATTTCTCATCGAATATTCCATTCAAATCGCACCGTATAATTTTACCGTTTCACCGAACGCAGTATGAACCTCTATTGTGAATTGTTAAGAACCAAATGTTGATTTATTTACATTTCATTTGCTGCCCCTAACATACAACTCTGTGTTTGTGGATTGCATTGTATTCATTGAAGAAGAAAATATTTTGTGATTTGTTAGTTTTGGGCGTGGAGCAGCTCAACGATTTCGAATAGATTGCACGAAATATAAACGAATAATCAACGAATTAATCTCATCCTGGAGAGAAATTGCAATGGGTGCAAGTAATCGCAATACCCGTATAGCTTTGGGTATATCTGCCTTCGCCTTTGTCCTATTCCTGATTGCCTTTGTGAGCCCCTATTGGCTGGTTACAGATGGTCGTCTGAGTAATCCACGATTCACCCATTTGGGTTTGTGGGAGGTGTGCTTTAATGACTTCCAAGACATCCATCGATTCTATGACACACGCTTCAAGGGATGCATGTGGGTCTTTGAGGAGGAATACTACATTATACATGATTTCCTATTGCCTGGTTTCTACATATCTGTTCAGATCTTTGCCACCTTGTGTTTTATTATGTGTTTGATAGCAGTGCCTTTGACTTTATCGTTCTTGCGTACCTCTAGGGATGATGACCGTTATGTATTTCTGCTATTGACCATTGGATCATGTCAGGTAATAGGTTCATTATTTGGATTTATTGCCGTCGTAGTGTTTGGTGCTAAGGGTGATTCCCGTGACTGGATGCCCCACTGGCAGAACAATGACATGGGCTGGTCTTTTGCTCTTGGATGTGTGGGTGCAGTTTTCCTAATGCCTGGCGGAGTGTTATATATGATTGAAGCCCGTCGCGAGCGTTACAAGCGTCTGAATGAAATAAGCAATCGTGAAGCAGCTAGCGAGTATGGTGGCGGCGATGACTACTATGCCCAACAGGCACAAGCGGTAGTTCAACAATATATTGCTCCAGAACCAAGCAGGCCTAGGCGTCCACCACCTGGACAACGTGGAGCGCCAGCACCGGCGGCAGTGTCTACAATAGGAGGCATACAAACCGATATCTAAAAAAAGTATTTACTGTCGAAAGTTCAAAAACATATCCGTCCAAAACAATAGTCTCTCTTATTGATGTCTTATATATGTTATATTGCTAATGTAGTTGTAAGTATTTTTTGTGTCGAAATTTTACGACTTTATATTCGAATATTTTGTATTTGCCTGAAAAGTGGCCTTATACCCATAGAATCTGATTTTTTACATTCCATGTAGTTGAAATTTTCATTCTATTGATGACAATTTTGTGTATAAATCTCATTTTATTCATCGGTATCTGAAGTTGGCATTCCAATTTACAAACGTATAATGATGACTAATAGTTTAATACAGATTATTGTAATTCTTTTATTAAGTACAATAAAGTATTTTTTATCGAAGTCTTTTAAAACCCCTAAAATAAGTGTTTAAATAGAGTTGGAGGTTTTTTTTATAAAAGTGCGGTTAGGGGCAATATGTTGAAATAAAAATTTATGCTACAGCAAGATCTTTTGTAACACTGAAAATAGCGAAGGTGAGAACAGTGATTTCTACTGAGAATGATACTACGACCTATGTAAGGAGGGGGAATATTCTTGAAAACGTTAGAAAATAGGCTGTTAAGAAAATAAACAAAAAAAGTCCAAGTATGGACAATTCTTTACCACGAAATTATTTATTGACTGAAGTCAGGCTGGTGTATGTGAAGATACCAATCTCTTTAGTATTTAAAACTGTAAACCAATAATATCAAAAGTATCTTTCAAGCTAGAACCAGTCACACACATACAAAATTTACAACTCCATATTGATATTTTTTTATCTCCAAAAATAAACAAGTACGTCTCTTTTCAGAGTTTGTCTTTTTCAAATTAACATTTATTTTGTTTTCTGCACATTTACTCAATCATATATCATCATTCATTTGTGCTCCACAAAATGTAAACATAACTAATCCATAAGTAATTAAAAATACCACATCGTCCTTTACAAAATATTAAAATCATAATTATGTTAAGTAATATTACATATTAATAACAAAATGTGTACGTATTCATCAATGCGTGCATTGCTTTGTAGTATTCGTAAAAATACACCATAGACTAGAGTCTTGTATTCATTATTCGCCGTTTTGTATTTTCTGTTCTTTTTTCATTTTTCATGACGTTGTCGTCGTCGTCGTCCTCCTCCTATTTAGCATTACAACCTTATTGCAATACAATGTACCACAGTAACAACTCCTCTAGACTCACGATATGTGACCGTTCATTGTTGACGAACAGTTTGAGCCCGCTGTTGTTATGTTGGAGGAGGCGGCATTAGGAGCAATGGCGGCAGCCGCCTCTGCATTTACAGGCGTTGAAGGTTCCTTTAACCATTTCTTTGGCTCTTCGTTATCATTGGCACTTAGCTCCACAATTACAAACAATTCACGGTCGTTTGAATGCAGTTGTTGCTGTAAGAATGTAAATAATTGCTGTTCGCTGCCTATGCATTCGGGTGCATGCAATTTTGAGTCTAAATTGTAAAATTTGCCATCTATGGCTCGTACAGCGATCCAATGCCGTTTGCGTAGAGGCAGTGTAATAAATCCAAATTTGTAGTCAGAAGGTACGTTTAGAATGAACCCAACAATGGTGTTAAGATCAATGCATGAGGGGTCTCTGAAAAATGTAGGGAACAAATATATAAAAAGTTTAATTGAAGATTTATTATAATAAAAATAAATGTCATTTAGAAAATTATGAGGTATTGTTAGTTAATAGCAATCTTCAGTTTCACAAAATTTTTGTTATGATGGAGTTATCATAAAAGTTGTAACGAAAATTTAAGTTTTCATGTAAAATTTCAAAAAAACTTTTTTTTAAAGTTTAAAGAATTCGACTTCTCTTATATATCTATGGTAATTATAGCATTACAAAGTACGACATTTGATTTTTATAACAGGAATTCGAAATTTAAATATTCTAATAGATAGACTGACATCCCAATTCTAACCTCACGGAAATTCCCTGAGAATTTCATTTATCCCGGGAATAAAACAAAAAAAAAATATTATGTACAAAAAATAATTAATGGCACAACTAAAGTACTTATGGATAGAATTGAATCTGTTTTCGGGTCCATTAAAGTACTTTTTAAAAAAAAAATACTTTTTGAATAATAAAAGTAATTTTTGGTACAAGAAAAGCATAAGTGCACTAACAATAAAATCACTTTTTGGCAAAATAAAACAACTTTTTGTTACAATAACAATACTTTTTGGTATAAGAAATTTTTTTTGTTACAATTAAAATTCTTTCCGTTACAACAAATATACTTTAAGGTGCATTACAAATACTTTATGGTACAACAAAAGTATTTTGCGAAACTCCCTACTCGCTGGTAGAATCTTAGGGCTCGGGTGCTACAGACCCAAAGAGTAGCACAGGTAGTAAGATAGACCTTACTTTGACCAAAATCTGGTATGTCTCATACTGTGCACTTAATTTGGTATCTCCTTGCTGGAAGAAAGAGCCGACAATTGCGGTAGCTAGATTACTCAATCTTGCTGGCAATCGCATTGAAATATATGCCCAGTGTAATCAGTACACCATAATACTATCGTGGAGTCGCATTTTCACGAACTCTACCCAATCGATGATTGCAGCCAAAAAAATGCATGGTAATATGCCAATCAAATGTGTCTTCCCAAAGACATATTTTGATATCTTCATGAACAGGATACCATTCTTTAAAATTTGTCAAATTGTGTTCAATAACTGAAATAAGGTTTCATTCAATTGAAATAGATGAAATTTCATTAAGAAAAGGTATCATTTAAATTGGTGTATGCTTCACCTTATTCGGAAAAACTATCATTCCATTTGAAAATCGTTTCAATCCATTTGAAAAACGTTTCATTTCAACTGGAAAAGGTTTCATTTAATTTGAAAAATGTTACATTTAATCTGAAAATGCTGTGGGATTTTATAGGGTGAGGGTATTTTTCATTCAATTTGCTTGACTTAAATTTTTGTGCTGGTTTACTGTATCTTTCTAAAAAGTACTAGGGATAAACTGATGGCCTTTAGCTTTCAATGCCATTTTAATATATTTTTAAAAAGCTATCCTAATGTTTAGCAACTGCCCCTTATAAGCCCCTAATGTTACAGTTCTGGACTGCAACATTGCACTACTCTATTTATGAATCATAAATTGGAGTCTTGAATCTACTATGACTAACAAGGTGGGATCTAATCATATGATATTTTTCTCTAATCTGTTTCTCCCGCAAGAAATTATTATTACCAATGATAGAATTATTCAACTTTTACTTTCGGATAACTATTTGCTAAATCATGATTCTTCTATGTAGAGATATGTGTCACCCAATTTACATATCTGGCGATATCGCAACTGCGTGCTACCAAACAATTAATTTACTTATAAATTCGAACCACTAAATTGACGACACCAGAACCATAGAATAATTTGGATATTTTTAAGCAATTGTGTGATAAACTCATTATTGGTAAAAAAAAAATGTCACTTCGATCACTATGGTTCTGGTGTCGACAATTGCTTTCCAGACTTAGAAGCACTTTTGCATGGGAAATCCATTGACTTTGGATATCGCGCCCCCTCAGTGCTAACGTCTTCAACACTTTCTCTTTCTGTCAGTCTGTATTTCCATACTCACTTTCGCTTATCGAACCAACACGCTTCACAATTATGTAGCTGCAGCGCCCGCATTATGACGTTAATGTCATAGTTACCCAGACCCAACATGGAACGATGAGGATTCAGCCACACATTGGGATTTAAATTCGTGCATATTTGATCCAACTGTTCTTTGGTAAAGGCCTGACGAGCTAGAAATTCAAAACAAACACCACATCAGATGAAAAGTCAATAACAACAACAAATACATAGGTAAACAATTGGAAGAGAAGAACTTAAACACAAACTCACATTGAAATAAATTGTTTAGTGTATGCAATGCACACAATTGACGTGTTTGGCGTTCATGATAGACTTTCGTTGTGGACGAAGGCATTTTGCACGTTATCTTGCTAATGTGTCCAGAGTAGTAGTAGTAATAGCAGCAGCAGCAGCGTTTGAAGAAGAAAAAAACTAAAGGTTTTGATGCAGAAATTGTTGCATTATCGAATATTCAATAGGAAATTACTTTGACCACAAATTTGCCTGCTAAGCACAATAACAAAACCAAAACAGTTATTGTGAATGCTCACTGGGGTAGTGTTGGTAAGTTTTGTTTATGGTTAATATAAAATCCACAGACAACAGAGTTGATTTATGAAATAATTAATAAAATGAACAATTTAACACTTATTCCATTAAATTTACTGCACTTATTAATAATTTTCCTTTAATTTAAATAATTGCCCTTTAATTTCTATGCAACAGTGCAATGTTATTATAAAAATTTTGTTTTTGTTATCACAATTACCATCCACCACCAACTTCACAGCATTTTGTGTATTTCAACAACTGTCACATGATTTTCACCTGACTGACATATCGCTTCGCGAATTTCTTCAACTGTTCGAGCGACGACGACAATATCAAATAGAAAAATATCCAATTTTCCCCTAAAGGAAAATTTCAGAAATTCTAGAAGAGATATTTGTTAAGTCCATTTCCGTCACCAACAACAACAACAAACGCCAACATCATGAAAATCTGTGGACCTAAACTATCGCTGTGCGGTTTGATTATCTCCATTTGGGGCATTATCCAATTGGTGAGTAGTTGAAGTGCAATACAAAAGAAGAAAAACATCGATATACTCTAAAAGGGGGGTCGTCGTCGTTGTTTGTCACAAGAAAAACAATGGCGTATGACGAACCGTTCTAGGGTGTAGTAGTGATTTTACACAGTGCATAAGGGTGCAATGAATGGCATCTCCAATATATTTCGAAAATTTTTTCAAGTCTTAAAATTCTGTGATTTTCTCTAATTTTTTTTTCTTCATTTTTTTTTCAGGTATTGATGGGATTGTTCTTTTATGTGCACAGTGTGGCCTTGATTGAGGATTTGCCCATCCTGGAGGAATATCACACTCTGGAGGAATTCTATTCGGCTGCTAATGCTGCCTACAATCAGGTAAAGTCATAAATAACCAATCTGTGTGGTATAATCTAGTGGCAATCATAAATAGGGGAGTACCATATTCCAAAATGATTGACCTTGAAAAAATTGTTCATAATTTATCAAAGACTGGATATTTTAAAACGATTAACTCCTAAGTAAGTGCATTTGAAAATCAAGTTTATAAACAAAATATAGGCTGATAATATATGTGGGTCTGAAATAATGCTTCGAATTCATGATAAAGATTTGTGTGCTTTGAGATAACGACAATTGGAACGTGTAGAATGTTGTTTTTGAACTGGAAAATTAATTTTTTCATTTGGAAAAGTTTATTATTAGTACCACCTACAGGTGTCCGGGAATATATATGATAAAAAAAGCTGGCATGCTTGCTGGTGGCCAGCAGACGCAATAGGAATTCGATGATTACTCATTGATCTTAAAAAGAATACAGCTGATACTTCTTCGCAAATCGAATGCTAGGTTAACGATGTGTTAATTAAAGATGTACGCTGTTTGTTGACTTTGTTCCTCAATATAGAAAATTAATAAGTTTGGGGACGAGCTCAGTGGTTCTATAAGAATAAAACATTTAAAGGTCTTTATTAGGAAAATAAACGGCTATCTTTGTTTTGGCCACTTTTAGTCACTATTCCACCGACATTACTTGTTATTGATTTATAAAAAACTAAAAAATTTTAAGATATAAGTTACATTTGGTTTGTCTCAAAAAAATATATAGTGCATTTTAAATAAACAATTTTAAGGCATAGTTATTTTAATGATAGTTGGACCGGCCGTGGCATAGTGGTTAGAACACGCGACTACCATGCGGGAGATCGCAGGTTCAAACCTGGCTCCAGTCATCTTAAAAGAAAAAAATAAATAAAATTTTCTTTCATTGTCGGCTCCCCTCGAATGTTGTTTGACAGCAACTTCGCAGTATTAAGCGTCGATTCAATCGTCGTGTCTAGTAAGAGCTTCTCAAAACAGTGACGTTCGCATTCGTCGATAAATAAGTAGGTGCCGTTAGTTGTGAATCTAAAAATAGAAAGCGTGTTAATTCACAACAACGCGAGAAGCTATCCCATACCTCATTCATGGGGTGCAAAGGGAAATTAAGTTTTAAGTTTTGATATAAAAAAGCTGCCTGTGTATAATATTTATTTTGAAACAAATTAATTTAATAAAAAGTAATTACATGGAAAGCGATGACATAAATTTTGGGTCTTTTCTCAGAAAAAGAGTTACACGTTTTCTTGTTTAAATTAAAGAGTGGCACATTAAAATGCTTGATTTTTTTTTTAAATCATGAGAAGACCCAAAATTTTTGTTATCGCTTCCCACGAAATAACTAAAGCAGTTTATTGATTTCTTTATCTAATGAAAGTATTTCAATGTTTCAGTTTATTTCTAAATTTTTAAAACAAATTCTTTTTGCAAAAAGTCCCGCATTTCCAAAATAATTACTATTTTTTTTAACAACATTTTATTATCTTTTAAAAATTAGATTATTCTTTTTTTTAAAAAAAAGGCAAAGTTTATTGGTAAAATAAAATTGTCGATAATTTTAGTATTTCCTGAAGCTTATGATTAATTTTGTTTGATATTCTTATAATGCTTATTTCGCATTCAGCCACGCATCCTCATTAGCAGACTTTGATACAATGAATGTGATATGTTTATCTTGTCCTTTCTGCAAGAAATTCAAAATATAATAAGAATTCTTGCTTTCTTGAGTGCATCATAGACTCGTAAAATTTCTAACGAAATAACTTTTAAATTATTTTGAGCTTGAGGAAATACAGATATCAAAATTCTAACCAATAAAATGAAACAAAAACAATCAAAATTCTTTTAAATGTAAATAATAAAATATTTTTTTAACGGCAGCATGTAACTGGATTGCGTTTATGGCGTCAAATGTTATTTTTTTTAATAATTTTAAAACTAAAAGTTTTTTTTTTCCTGTCTCCGCAGACTTGAACTATCCCAAACATATTTTTAAATATGATCTTTCATTTTCTTTTATTTGACTTTTGTCTAAAAAAAATCCAACTTTAACCCACTGTATACAAAAATTGTGACGTAGTGGATCAGAATGGAGTTTAGGGTTTTATTACTGAGGTCAAATGCTATCGTTTGATATTGGTTTAGTTCACTCCCTAAATAAGTGCGTTGCACTGTTTGCTCAAAAATAGACTTTTTAACATTTCATTTTGATATTATTTTGGAACCTTTGACACGTAGAGGTTATTTGTCTTCGGTGACTCTTAGTGAAATTTTCCGGAGAATATTTCTACCGAAGATCCTAATCCTTGACCTCCGTCCAAAGTTGACATTTAAACAGTTTTTCAAAATTGTGCCAAAAATGTCCCATTCGGAGGGAGCTAGAGGGTTAAAATGTTCCGAGAAAATATTCCCCTGATTGTTTTAATATAGGTCTCCGAAGACATGAAATACCCCAAACGTACTTTTACAGATGATTTTTCATATTCATTGATTCAACTTTTGACCAAAAAAATCAAACTTCAAACCACTATAAAAAATTTGTGACGTAGTGGGGCAAAATCGAGTTTAGGGTTTTGTTACTGGGGTCAAATGCTATCGTTTGATATTGGTTTAGTTCACCCCCGAGACAATGACCATCAAATTGTGTCATAGTGTAATCAATTCTACTTTTATTTTTGATTTTTAAATATAAAAGTGAAAAAAAATAATCTAAAAAGAAAAAATAAGTGTTATTTCGTAACTTTTATTTAAAAAATCAAACATATCTATTTATAAAAACTTATTAAAAATACTGCCCCAGATCGAAAGATTTTTTACTTTCATATTTTTATATTTTCTGACAAATTTCTATTTAAAAATAATTTTATTTTTGTTTATTAACGTTATTTTCAATAATTACACAGTGCAACAGTGAAAAAAATACAAAAACGGGATAGTATAGGTTCGATTCTACTATCGAAGGGTAATAAAACCCTATACTCAGTTTGGCGAGATTGGTGACCAATTTTTTTTTATGGGCCCCTAAAGATTCTCAAAATCAGTGAGCCCCATGAAAAAAGGTGTCATCAGTTTTTGTCCAACAGCTAACTCACACTTCGTGATAGCGCCAAACTGTATTCGGCAATAATGTAGCTGGGAGTTTTGCGTACTAACTTTATTAACAAATTATGTCAAAAAGGTTGGCTATTCCTGCCCTTTTTCAAAAAAAATTGAAGAAGAATTTATTATTTTTTCACTTTTTTGAGCATTACTTTGAGGGAGTCCAAATTTTTCTCTAACACTGTTCGCCAAAATTGTAGCCCTGGTAAGGATAAACAACTTTCGTGAACATATCAATCCAATCTGAACGTGTCTAGGCAACCTAAATAGATCATAAAGTCCACGTTGATACCGGTTTTTCGAACCTTTACGCACTTATAAGCCAGTAACGTGGTTGAATATCAACCGATTTTAAATTACTCAAAGGATTTAGAAAGAAGAGACTGCGGCCTTTCCAACCATATATATAGTTATATTGGCAACTTGTCATATCTGTTTGTTTTTTGCCTCGAAATTTCAAACTTTTGTAATTTTTTCACTATTTTTAAGTTTGATGAAGTTTGTAGCCCCTATTTTTTTAGGACACCCTAATGTTTACTACTTTATTCAGAAAGTGCACGCTTTCACGAGTTAAACGCATATGTGTTTGTAAAAATCGGTTAACAAATAGTTAAGTTATTCATGTTTTCCGAGGGACCCAACTTTCTTATCCTATACTAAAATCAAAGAGTTGAAGAAGAAGCATTGTTTTGGTGTTGTTGTTAATTACTTCAACTTTGATTTTAGCATAGGATATGAAAGTTGGGTCCCTCGGAAAACATGAATAACTTAACTCTTTGTTAACCGATTTTTACAAACACATATGCGTTTAGCTCGTGAAAGCGTGCACTTTCTGAATAAAGTAGTAAACATTAGGGTGTCCTTATAAAATAGGGGCTACAAACTTCATCAAACTTAATAATAGTGAAAAAATTACAAAAGTTTGAAATTTCGTGACGAAAAACAAACAGATATGACAAGTTGCCATTATAACTATATATATATGGTTGGAAAGGCCACAGTCTCTTCTTTCTAAATCCACTGAGTAATTTAAAATCGGTTGATATTCAACCACGTTACTGGCTTATAAGTGCGTAAAGTTTCGAAAAACCGGTATCAACGTGGACTTTATGATATATTTAGGTTGCCTAGACACGTTCAGATTGGATTGATATGTTCACGAAAGTTGTTTATCTTTACCAGGGCTACAATTTTGGCGAACAGTGTTAGAGAAAAATTTGGACTCCCTCAAAGTAATGCTCAAAAAAGTGAAAAAATAATAAATTCTTCTTCAATTTTTTTTGAAAAAGGGCAGGAATAACCAACCTTTTTGACATAATTTGTTAATAAAGTTAGTGCGCAAAACTCCCAGCTACATTATTGCCGAATACAGTTTAGCGCTATCACGAAGTGTGAGTTAGCTGTTGGACAAAAACTGATGACACCTTTTTTCATGGGACTCACTGATTTTGAGAATCTTTAGGGGCCCATAAAAAAAAATTGGTCACCAATCTCGCCAAACTGAGTATAGGGTTTTATTACCCTTCGATAGTAGAATCGAACCTATACTATCCCGTTTTTGTATTTTTCAAAAAGTCGTCATTTGTTGCATAGTGTTATGAGAAAAGTTCAATTTTTATTTTGAAAATTTAATTTTTATTTTGAAAATTTAATTTTTATTTTGAAAATTTAATTTCAAGCCTAACTTATTTTTTATTTTAATTCTGGCAACATTATTTGTTCCCTCGTAGGTAACCTTGTCCAGTGTTAATCCCATAAATAATAAGCAAATAGACAACTCTTACCACAACTCCAAATCACACTTGATTACAACAAAAAAAGTCAACGTTAATAAATAAAATATACAAATATTATTTTTTCTTTGTTTTGCAAAAATATTCGAAACAAGTCTGGTATATATATTGAAATATTTATGAAGTCTGCTTAACAGTTTACATATCATAAATATTGTGTAATATATTTGTTTAATTAATCAACACATTTCCCCATTGATGACGCATGGCCTGATTAATCACACAATGGATTTTAACAATTGATACTTGAAAATAAAGCTTTTTTAAATAAAATATTATAACAATTAACAGTCGGACAGGGCTATAACGAACTCAAAGAATTCAAAAATTTTATTCCGTTTTATTGCATTTATGTGACTTAAAATACAAACCTTTTAGAAATTATGTGAGTGTAGTAGTAAAAATATTTTTTTTATTTATTATTATAACACAAAATTTCTGATTATATTCCTTTTAATTTTATTCCTACGATCTAATCTTTATTGTCGTTTTTTTAATTCCAGAATGCCTACAACTGTTGGATTGCAGCCTGTATCTATGTCTTGACTCTGTTGTTCTCTGCACAGCAATTCTATGTCAACAGTCGGGTGACTGCCAACTAAGAATGAAACATAATTTTATCTTCCTACCTACTAGGACATTACAGTGTTACCTCTGTTGGCCTACATAAGAACACATAGAAAATCCATAAGCAAAACATCATGTGATTTCTAAGATTAACTGTCGTCGTCTCGACGGGGACACATTGTAATTGCGTTTTTTGTTTCTTAAAATTCTAGTTGTAGTTACTCTTCACTTGTCAAATTTTCATACAGTATCATCCAAACAAAAAGGAACATATAATGACGATCGTAAATGATATTTTTTCGTCAGCATATTTCTTTGATGATGAAACCTCCCCCCAAACAAAACATGAACATCTCTGCAAATAATAATATCTACATGGTAAATTATAGAAATGTGTGTGTTTCATTGCTGTGATTTGCTGCTTAATATCAGTTTATCAAATTTTTAGTTTTCAAGACTAAAGAAAACTGCCTATGTAAGAGATTTTCAATAACATTCCTTAAGATCGTCATCGTTTTATACAAACGTCCAAAAATTGAGAAGAGAATATTATAAATAATTTTCAAACTTACAAAGTATTTTTTCGTCTTTTTTTAAGACCAGTTGTATCTGTTTTATTTAATTTTAGTTATTGTTGTCTACATACTTAGTTGAAAGAAGAGATATCAAAATCCGAGTATATAAAATATTTTACAATAGATCTGTTCATTATTAGGTCCTAAACAGATTCTATTATCGATACAATTATTATCACACAAGATCAACTAATATAATGTTACTTAAATATTACTTAAAAACAAATGCTTAATTTAACATTTTCTGGCCAAAACAATTGTAAAATTTGATTAATTTTAGATTTTATTAAAAAATTACAAGATTACCTTGTAACATTTGTGTGTGTGTATGTGCAAGTTTCTAAATTTTCAAATGTTTTCGCGTAAATTATGTTAAATTTTGTTTTTGTTTTTGATAATTTTCGTTGCTTTTAATTTGGTCATTAATGCGAGTAAACATCAATTTGTATTTCCCTCTCCCCCCACTTTACCGAAATGTTTATAATAAGCGTGTTAAATAGTCAATACTGATAAAAATGTATAATTATTTGCTGGTTTGTATATTCAATAAATAATAAATTTAATAAACGCTCTACACATATACAAATTATAAACCCCCAAAACATTTTAGTTGTCTTAAGTCATTTCTATTGTTGGTGTGAGAAATTATCGTAATAATAATGATAAAAGAGATCAGAAGAGAACAAGCATACGAAGTAGATCTGGGTCTAAAAGCTCTTACAGCATGACATCCTAGATCACATTGTTTCGTTAGGTTTCCAACTATATAATTAATTTAATTTAAATATAGCTTCATGTTAAATTGATTTCTCCAAAAAAGGCTTCTGTGCAAGGACTGCTGCGAAACATCGATAACTTTGCTTTAATATCATGGAACTATTTGCAGGATATCGACATTGATGAATATTTGGCGGTGTCGATGGTACATAACGAATAATTTGGATAATTTTTCAAGAAATTGGAAAAAGCAGCCGGAACACGGATCATTCTCCTCGAAGTCATGGCATACTCCCACTGACCGGCATGAATTATTTATTTTGAAATCTGAAACTATTGAATTGATGAATATGCAATAGCATTTTTCTTGTTGGCTTCCTTGTTTTTTTCGGTGCCAAAGAAGTTTCCGAAATTTACTCTCTATTGGACTCTCCTTATGGATTAGAGATAGAGGATGCTATTCGAAAAAAATGTTAAGAGATAGAGGAATAGTGGTTCTGTTCTACATTTTACCACTCTGGGAGGCACCATGGAAGCGACAGGAGCTGATTTCATAAAATAAAAACTAAAAACAAAATAAAAAAAATTATATGAAGACCATCTTAAGGTTTGAAGATAGAGGGTAGAAATGTTATAAAATACTGTTGGAGTTGTAAATATATTTGGGGGTCGGTCATATATTTAACTCCTCGAAGGGCAACTTCGGAGCAGTAAGAGCGGTGGGAGCAAATTTTATAAAAATTTGAGTTTTGAAAGGGATCCACCTTAGTGAGTGAAGATATTGGGTGAGTGTATTTGAGAAAAATGTTAGGAGGCAAAAATTAGTGGGATTCGATCATACATTTTACCACTCTAGGAGGTACCATGGGAACGTCAGGAGCTGATTTCATAAAAAAATTATAACAAAAAAAATTGTATTTCGATCACCTTATAGGTTGAAGATAGAGGGTAGATATGTTCTGTTGGGATTGCAACAATATTGGGTGTCGGTCATACATTTGACTCCTCTAGGGGAATCTTTGTGGCAGTAAGAGGGGTGGGAGCAACGTAAGTCACCCACATCTTCTCCTTTTAGGGGGTGAATGTGTAGGGAAGGTATGTTTGGAAAGTTGTTAGAAGGGAAAAATGTCTAGGGGTGTAACAGTCAATATGAGATGTGAGAAAATCCATGTCTTGGTGAAGTTAATAGATCAATATAGTAAAATCCCCTAAGAATTGGGCGTTCTCATGCCAAACTTTTTTATGTAATCGTCACATGGGGTCTGAAGATGAACTCGTCATGGAGTTCGAAACGCGTCATCCTAGTGCGGGACACACTGAATTGGACCAAAAATATCAAACAATAAAAAACACTTTTCTGATCATAAGCCGAATTTGATGTATCATTTGATACACTTTAACGTAAATGTAGTAATTTCCTAACTATAACTAACTATAGTGTTCAAATACTTTCCTTTTTAGAAATCCGGTTTCGGTTTTATTCGAAAATAACATTCTTTCAACAATTCGGTTTTCGAATACCTGATTTAGTAAAAAAAACGGGTTAACCGGTTTTGACCGGATTTTCGGAAATTGTGAAATAAAAACTAAATATGAAATTAAATATGTTTAAAAAGGAAAACATATGAATGTCAATGGCTTCCCACCCATTTCGAAGTGATCACAAACTAAGCTTATTTTTGTTTAGGCAAAAATTGAATAATGCGAAAATTCGACCAGTTTTCATTGACTTTTGAATATCTTTTTTATGCAGGTTTCATGACAAAACCGGCCGTGGCATAGTGGTTAGAACACGCGACTACCATGCGGGAGATCGCAGGTTCAAACCTGGCTCCAGTCATCTTAAAAGGAAAAAAATAAAATTATCTTTCATTGTCGGCTCCCCCCGAATGTTGTTTGACAGCAACTTCGCAGTATTAAGCGTCGATTCAATCGTCGTGTCTAGTAAGAGCTTCTCAAAACAGTGACGTTCGCATTCGTCGATAAACAAGTAGGTGCCGTTAGTTGTGAATCTAAAAATAGAAAGCGTGTTAATTCACAACAACGCGAGAAGCTATCCCATACCTCATTCATGGGGTGCAAAGGGAAATTAAGTTTTTTTTTTATGACAAAAACGATAAATAAATTACAATACTCAAATGATCATATTATAACAGTCTATGCCATTTTAAACAAAAGATTTTTTTATCAAAAATTCAAAATTTTGGCAAGGGGTTAACCCATATATTTTTTTGCACAAAAATATTTTTCTCCGAATTTTGCCGCAGCGATAGTCTGCGAAAATGTATCTTGGGCCCAACTGTTTTGGCATAAATTGAATAAAGCGAAAATTCGACCAGTTTCTATTGACTTTTTATTGCATTTTTTATGCCGATTTCATGACAAAATGATAAATTAATTAGTTTGTAACACTCAAATGATCATATTTTAGCAGTCTATGCTATTTACAACAAAAGTACATTTTTATAGAAAATCCAAATTTTAGCAAGGGGTTAACATCAATAATTTTTTTGGCACAACAATTTTTTTCTCCGAATTTCGCCGCAGCGACAGTGCTTCAAAAATTTAATAATTTGATATTAATTTTTCATATCGCGGGCCCACCTGTTTTCGCATAAAATGAATAAAGCCAAAATTCGACCAGTTTCCATTGACTTTTGAATGTCTTTATTATGCTGATTTCTTGATAAAAACGGAAAATTAACTACTTTACAATACTCAAATAATGATATTTTAGCAGACTATGCCAGTTACAACATAGAGAAAATTTTTATAAAAAAAAATCAAGTTTTAGCAAATTACTCTTCAGATTTTTTTGCACAAAAACATTTTTCTGCAAATTTCGCCGCAGCGGCTTTGTTTTTAGATAGTGATTCAAAAATGTAATAATTTGATATAACTTTTTCCTATATTGGATCCACCTGTGTTTGTATAAAATGAAAAAAAAAGGAAAATTCGACCAGTTTTCATTGACTTTCGTACGTGTTTATTATGCTGACTTCTTGACAAAAACGATAAAAAAATTACTTTGTAACACTCAAATTATCAGTCTATGCATTTAAAACAATAAAACATTTTTTATCAAAAATTCCAAATTTTGGCAAGGGGTTAACCCATATATTTTTTTGCACAAAAATATTTTTCTCTGAATTTGGCCGCAGCGATAGTGCTTCTTAATAATGCTTCAAAAATGTAATAATTTAATATTATTTTTTCCTATCGTGGGCCCACTTGTTTTGGTATAACTTGAATAAAGCGAAAATTCGACCAGTTTTCATTGACTTTTAAATATCTTTTTGACACAAACGATAAATAAACTACTTTGTAACACTCAAATGATCATATTTTAGCAGTCTATGCCATTTACAAGAAAATAAAATTTTTATCAAAAAGTCAAAATTTTGGCATATATATTTTTTTGCACAAAAATATTTTTCTGCGAATTTCGCCGCAGCGACAGTGTTTTTTGACAGTGCTTCAAAAATGTAATAATTTGATATTACTTTTATCTATCTTGGGCCCACCTGTTTTGGTATAATTTGAATATAGCGAAAACTTGACCAGTTTTGATTGTCTTTATTATGACGATTTCGTGACAAAAACGATAAATTAATTACTTTGTAACACTCAAATGATAATAATTTAGCAGTCTATACCATTTAAAACAAAAGAAAATTTTTTTAAAAAATTCCTAATTTAGGCAAGGGGTTAACCTATATATTTTTTGCACAAAAATATTTTTCTGCGAATTTTGTCGCAACGGCTCTGGTTTCAGATATTGCTTCAAAAATGTAATAAGTTGATATTACTTATTCCTATCTTGGGCCCACCTGTTTTGGTACAAATTGAATAAAGCGAAAATTCGACCAGTTTTCAGTGACTTTTGAATATCTTTTTTGTGCTGATTTCTTGACAGAAACAATAAATAAATCACTTTACAATACTCAAATGATCATATTTTTGCAGTCTATGTCTTTAAAGACAAACGAAAATGTTTATCAAAAAATCCAAATTTTGGCAGGGGTTAGTTAAACCCATATATTTTTTTTTGCATAAAAATATTTTTCTCCGAATTTTGCCGCAGCGATAGTGTTTTTAGATATTGCTTTAAAAATGTAATAAGTTGATATTACTTTTTCCTATCTTGGGCCCACCTGTTTTGGTACAAATTGAATAAATCGAAAATTCGACCAGTTTTCAGTGACTTTTGAATATCTTTTTTGTGCTGATTTCTTGACAAAAACAATAAATTAATTACTTTATAATACTCAAATGATCATATTACAGCAGTCTATGCCATTTACAACGAAAGAAAATTTGTAGAAAAAAATCCAAATTTTGGCAAGGGGTTAACCTATATATTTTTTTGCACAAAAATATTATTCTTCGAATTTCGCCGCAGCGATAGTGTTTTTAGATAGTGCTTTAAAAATTAAATAATTTGATATTACTTTTTCTTATCGAGAGCCCACCTGCTTTGGCATAAATTGGTTTAGCGATATTTCGACCAATTTTGATTGAATTTTGAATATCTTTTTTATGCTGATTTTATGACAATAATTATAAATTAATTACTTTGTAACACTCAAATGATCATATTTTAGCACTCTATATCATTTAAAACAAAAAAAAAAATTTATTAAAAATTTAAAATATTGGCAAGGGGTTAACCTATATATTTTTTAGCTCAAAAATATTATTTTGCAAATTTCGCCGCAGCGATAGTGTTTTTTGATAGTGCTTCAAAAATGTAATAATTTGATATTACTTTTTTCAATCTTGGGCCCACCTGTTTTGGTATAATTTGAATAATGCGAAAATTCGACCAGTTTTCAGTGACTTTTGAATCTTTTTTATGATGATTTCTTGACACAAACGAAAAATGAACTATTGTACAATACTCAAATGATCATATTTTAGCAGTCTATGCCATTTACAAGAAAAGACAACTTTTATCAAAAAATCCAAATTTTGGCATATTCCACATAAATATTTTTCTCCGAATTTCGCCGCAGCGAAAGTGTTTTTAGATAGTGCTTCAAAAATTTATTAACTTGATATTACTTTTTCTTATCGCGGGCCCACCTGTTTTGGTATAAATTGAATAAAGCGAAAATTCGACCAGTTTTCAGTTACTTTTGAATATCGATGATGATTTCTTGACAAAACCATAAATTAATTACTTTATAGCACACAAATGATTATATTTTAGCAGTCTACGCCATTCTAAACAAAAGAACATTTTCGTTGTGTTTGTGTTTATTCGGTCTGTTTGTATGAAAGTCTGCTGATGAGGATTCGTGGCTGAATCCGAAACAGCTGTATAGACTGCCTGGCATTATGAGAATATCATTATGCTAACTTCTTTCAAAACCCCTGGTCTTGAGCTTGAGATAAATTCCAAAGTCAATGCACAAAAGAACAAAAAAAATGTAAAATTTAAAAATTTAAAATTTTGGCAAGAGTTAACCTTTATATTTTTTTGCACAAAAATATTTTTCTCTGAATTTTGTTCGCAGCTATAGTGTTGTTTGATAGTGCTTCAAAAATGTATTCATTTGATATGAATTTAAATTTCATCGCCTTTTTAGGATCAGAATAAAATCAGGCTTTTTTAATTTTTTTTAGACCTATTCTCACCGTCTAAATTCACAATAAACTTTGACTCTTTATTGATTGATTTAAACTCCTATCGAGAGATCTTTTAACGAGCTTTCAGTTAGTATATGTTTGCTTCCAATATGTGTCAACCAGTTTTAGTATAATTTGGAAAAAGCGAAAATTCGACCAGTTGTTAACAACCTTTCTTTCAACTGTTAAGCTAAAATTAATTGGTTGTTGTAGTAGACGATGCTTCGAGTGATACTTCGATAAATTTTTGTACATTTTTGTTTCTAATAAAAAAATATCATAACAATTTAAAATAAAATTCGACCAGTTCTTTGAGGTCTCTTTGACTTTGCGGTTATCTTAAGGCCACATAGTTAAAATTTCTTTTATTATAGAGAAGATATCCCATACCTCATTCATGGGGTGTAAAGGGAAATTAAGTAAGTATATGTTGATGTGGGTATCTTCCTGAACTCTCTAGATGAGAGAGATACCAGACATCTGGCAGCATTTTTCAAACAAATTTTCGCATTACTTAAGAAAATTTCTATGGAAGAATATAAGAACAAACAACCATTGATGATTTGTCATAGCACTCTACAGCAGAATAGTAGCTAAAGCTTAAATAAATAATTTATATTAGAAATAAAGTAATAATATCACTATGCCTAGAGCAATCTTAGCCAAACTCTGTATTTTGTAATTTTTTAACTAAATTCGGTTTTTATTGACGGTGAGAGTACATGATGGTCGCTTTACCCAACTCAAACTTCCTTACTTGTTTTACTTGAACTTACTTACTGAGAGTATCTTAGGAAATCCTCACCATTTTACTCACCTCCACGAGTAACTTGAAATTAACAATATTTCCTGGTTTTTGTTTTATTACATTTTTATTCGGTTCTCATTCGTTTTTTCTTGCGCATTTTCAAATTCATAATTATTTTATATTATTGCTGCTGTTTTTTTTTGTATTTCTTAATTGCTTAGTTTTATTTTAAATATTTAAATTTTTCTGTTTTCGTATATAAATTATTTTCTCTCTTGATGATAGCAAAATATCTTCAATATACAAAACTATCAATAATAAATATAAATATCTTCTATTATAATAATAATCTACAATATTTTAATAAACTTAAGAGCTACAACAAACCAAAAAAAATAAATGATAATAAAAAAAAAGAATAAGCCTTTTAAAAAAGCCACAAAGCCGATTTTTTTGTATGTTTGTTTTCTATATTCACCTAAAATTACAATAACAACTACTGTTGATGATTAACTTAACTCCCCCTTCGTAAGTAAATAACTATGGTTGATAACTTAAATAAGTATTTATGATACGGGTTATGATTACGATACGTATGATTCTGAAATGACGCCCAATGAAATGAATACTAAGTACATATTTGAATTGTAATGAAATTTTTATCAAAACATATTATAAAGGAAAAAAAAAATGCAGTGGTTGAGGCTGGACAATGAAGATGATGATGATGACGTTTGAACTATTAAGATGTTGCGTATATAAATACATTTGCGTGAAAATTTTATATTTGGTGCAATAATATTAAAGTTGTTTGAAGCGATTAAATGTTGTCAATCACTGGGATGGGACAATTGTAAAACGATAAATTGTAAACATAACTGCGTTTATTGCTTTAGATTCTCTTTGTATTGAACAAAATCTTCGAAATGACCAAGGAATAAACGCAGTCCTATTTAAAACGGTGTTTAGTTTTAGATTTTACGTTTTATATGGTCTAAATTAGGTTCGATTTTAAAAGGTAAAAGTTATATGAAAAATTTCTGGTAGAAGTGTTATGATACGATTTTTACAAGTTGCTTTGGAATTTCAGTGAAAATTTTGTAATGTACCTTTTTTCAAAATGGGAGTCTGTTTGTTGTACTCCAAATACTAAACCGTCTATTAATTTTAAATTAAACTTTGGATAAATGATTATCTACGTCTCGGTAAGTTTTTTGTTTTTAAAATATAACTGATTTATCATGTGTGGTGTCGGCATTTTTTCCATAAATGTGATTTGACGTCAGAAAGGACGAGTGCCTTATCTAACCGACAACATTTTTTGAACCATAAGCATTTAACACATGGCCAACACATACTTAAAAATTTTGTTTTAATTACTTTTTGCTGTTTTACATTTTGTTGCCGCCATACCCATATTGACTACATTTAATAGCTGGGCTTGCCTTCCATTTACACGCAAATGTATGTACCTATTACAAACATCGTATGATTAAAATAAAGTTTTCTCTTATTATAAAAAAAAATCGCTAAATACATATACAAAACTTTAAACAATCTCATGTTTTTTTGGCTTCCCCTTAACATTTTTTTTTTTTTTGATTTCGAGTTTCTTTTTTTTATACCATCTTGTTCTTCTTCTTAAAGTACTATGTATATTAGAATTTATAGAAAAGCGTCTAGAAAATTTCAAGTAAGAAATTTAACATTTATACGAGTATAATAGCTGTAGCTTTAGCTGGTCATTTCCGTTTCCGTTTTCATTTACCATATGTTTTTACATTTAAATTGTTACAAGAGACAAAAAAAAAACTTTAAGCTTCTTTAGAGATAATTTTTCTTTCCAAGTTGTTGGAACAAGAATACAAGGCCCGAAATTGAGAGAGTTGGTGCTTTTTTGTTGTTTAGGTGTGTGTGTATAACTCCAAATTGTAGATAAAGCTCATGTGCGTAGACATAAACTAAATATAGATAACATACACGAGATAATATAGCTTAGTTTAGTTTAGTTTAGATTGATAGATAGCTAAATAGAGTATAATTCATAGATTTGTATCGATGATTTTCTTAGGTTTAGATTGAAGTTGGCATTCTCTGCTATTGCAGCAAACTATTCATTCAGTTTGTATAGATTTAGGCGGTCTTGATTACGACTGGATGATCGAGAAGATTTTCGATTGATTGATTCCAGATACGCTGCAGGGGTCCAACCTTCAGAACTGGTATCTAAAGACGGGGAAAAAAGAAAAAGATATTAGTTAATTTCTCAAATAATAAAATAATACAAAAACACTGAAAGTTATAGGTAACTTTTAACAAATTGATAATAATTCCACAAAAATAGGTTGACAGAAATAATAATTTGGTTGTTAAACAATATCTCCTATATTGGAGATGTTAGCATATTAAGTTCCTAGAATCTTCAAAGGAAAAACATTACGAACAAGTCGAATTTTTGTATATATATAGGAAAGAACAAGTGTGGATAAATGAAACAGATAAATTGCACTTTAGCGGGCGAGGTATGACTTCCTTTAGGTTTGTTTCTGAAACTCAAAACCTAAGTTTTCAGACGAAGTAGGTACTGAGAGCACAGTGCAACAACCAATCTGGGGGATGAGAATTTCCAAGTAAACCCCCAAAGGTTTTAGCGTCCTCCAATCAAATTTTTTTTAATAGCCTTTTATATTTTTGCTTATATTAATGTTTTTGCTTAGTTTTTCTGTTTCAACTTAAAAACCATTGATGATTTCTCATATCATTCTTCAGTTACACAACCTTAAACTCCATTTTGCTCTACATATTTTGATCAAAAGTGACAGAGACAAAAGTGTCTTAGGAGACCTATATAAAGTTGTATTCTAAGCTGTTTTCAAAATTGGGCCTAAAATTTTCCATGCGAGTAGGAGCAATAGGGTTAAATTGTTCCGGGTAATTTTTAAAATACAGGTCTCCGAAGACATTAACTATCCGAAATGTATTTTTACATATTATTTTTCATATTCTTAGATTCGACTTTTGACCAAAAATATAAAATTTCAAACCACATAAAAAAAAAATTGTGACGTATTGAAGCAAAATGGAATTTAAGCTTTTGATACTGAGGTCAAATGTTATGATATTGGTTTGTTTCGTCTTCGAAAAAGTGTGTTATACTGTGTAACTTATATTAATAAATCCATGTAAAAATATAAGTTAGACTAGTTTTAACGAATGAAACTTCCGAAAAGTTGTCATTTATCGCCTTTTTCTAAAAAAAATTCTCTCAGAACTCCAATTTTTTGCCAATATATAGGCTGTCTTATCTGTGATAAGGTGAAAAGTGGTCATTATTGATGATATTGAATGATGACTCTGACCAAAGTACTGCATGTAATCGATACGTATGAGTAATATTGATGTTATTCGGATTATATATTAATCATATGGATTTCGTTCCAATATTGTGGATTTATGGTTTAATAAAAATATTTTTTTTTTTAGAGAAATCACCAATGGTTCTTGGGTTATAGCTGAAAAATTAAGCGAAATTTAAGCAAGAATATAAGAGGTCATAAGTTTTTACTATACTGACCGATTACCCTCACCCTTACTTGGAATTTCTTACCCACCAGAATGACCCTGAAAATGTTCCGCAGTGTCATATGTGTTCTAGGCCGAGCTGGCAAATAACAGTTAATCGTATTTTACGTTACGCTCTGCCCTTTCTCTCCCTCCCTCTCTGAGCAGTACATATAATTTCTTTTCGTTTTGGTTTTCTGTTGAGTGCTCTCAGTTAAACTATTTGTACGACGCTCTTTTAATGAACAACGTATGGAGAGAGATGCGACCGAAGCTCGCACAATCAGACTCAGCAAATGACCATTTAAATTTTCCTTGTTGACAATGAGCGGTGGCTTGTTAGGAATGTTTAGAATAAGAGGATGAATCACCCTATAATTAGTACTGAAGAACCTAAAACAAAAATCTATTGTACTAAAAAGCACAATTTATTGTACCAAAAAGTACAATTTATGATACCAAATAGTACAATTTAATGTACCAAAAAGTACAGTTTATGGTATAAAGTAGTAAAATGTAATATACCAAAAAGTACAATTTATGGTACCAAATAATACAATTTAATGTACCAAAATGTAAAATTTTTTGTACCAAAAAGTGCAATAAATTATACCAAAAAGCTCAATTCATTGTACCAGTAAATGTACCAAAAAGTACTTTTGTAGTACCTTTGTAGTACAAAATAGTACCATTTTATGTACCAAAAAGTACTTTTATTGTATTAAAAAGTACAATTAAATGTAACAAAAAGCTAAATTTATTGTACTAAAAAGCACAATTTATTACACCAAAAGTACAATTTATGGTACTAAATAGTACAATATAATGTACCAAAAAGTACAGTTTATTGTACCAAAGAGTAAAACTTTTTGTACCAAAAAGTACAATTTATTTTACCAAAAAGCTCAATTCATTGTATCAAAAAATGTACCAAAAAGTACTTTTGTAGAACCGAAAATTACAATTTATGGTACAAAGTAGTACGATTTAATGTACCAACAAGTACGTTTATTGTACCAAAAAGTAAAATTAATGTTATAAAATAGCACATTTTAATGTAGCAAAAACCAAAATTAATTGAACCAAAAGTACAATTTGTGGCATAAAATAGTACAATTTAATGTACCAAAAATTACTTTTATTTTGGCGTATGGTTCAATTTACTGTACCGAAAGTTACAATTTATTGTAATCAGAGCAAAAGAGAACGAAAAAAATGGTTGTTTGTTGAGCGCAGACCGTTTTTCTAACGAACGAATGTGAACGATTCGTCTCTAACTCATTGCTCAATGTGTCAGTAAAAAACACTTATTTTCCGACAACGAGATTTTTTTTTGCACTACAACTCTATTTTATTAAACTTTGTACCGCTAAAACGGTGATTTTGTTTGTATAAGAGGTGGACGTTTCTTTTTAGACTCTGACGTAAATTTTTTTATGAATAACTTTTTACTAAAATGTCAAATACTACGCATCTATTGTTTTTATGAGGTCAGAATATTGTTTTGAATTGTTTAACCCCCAAAAAGGCAAGGTTTGTGTTAGAGGTGGGAGTATTTTTTGTCTCATTTTGCTTATCTCCTAATTTACCCTCCGCTTAGAGAATAGATTCTTGGATTCCAATGCTCTTAAACTGCGGCTGTAATCGGGGTGACAGACAGACGGACACCCTTAAAAACTGAGAGTTTTGTATAAGAGGTGGTAGTAGTTTTTGTCCCACTTTGCTCAGACAGACAGACACCCCCAACAAGGAAGCTAGTCGTTTGTATACATATTGTCATACTTAATACGCTTTTATTTGAGCGTTACAAACGGAAGGACAAAATTAATATACCCTTCTCTTCGTCCATGCGCATGGTGAATGGAATACAAATGCACATTTTTGCCCAATATTCCCTAGAATAACGAATGTCGAAAAATAACTTCATATTGCACTACTAGCAACTTCGCAGTATTAAGCGTCGATTCAATCGTCATGTCTAGTAAGAGCTTCTCAAAACAGTGACGTTCGCATTCGTCGATAAATAAGTAGGTGCCGTTAGTTGTGAATCTAAAAATAGAAAGCGTGTTAATTCACAACAACGCGAGAAGCTATCCCATACCTCATTCATGGGGTGCAAAGGGAAATTAAGTAAGTAAGTAAGTCTTTTTACCCCTAAAGGTTTTCAATTAAAATCCTTCGGTCAGTTTATTTATTCATTTGCGAGCATTTTCAATGGACATGGTCCATTGTCCATATAGATTTTCGCGATTATAGCTTTAGCCGTTTAGTCTGTGGATGGTACCAGTTTTATCCTTTTTTGTTTTATTAGCCCTAAAAGCTTAGTGCATTCAATTCGTTTCATTTTATACAATTTGTTTAGTTTTGGATCAAGAGTTTCAAGTCAGCTCATGGAATTAGTTAAATTTTATCAAAGTGTTCAATTTGATAAATTTGTTTAGTTTCTGAAATTTTTTCAATATTGTTAAAGTTTAATGTATGTTTAGTTTCTTAATATCCTTAAATATATTTAGTTTAGTTTTCGTTTTTGCATCTTTTTACCAATTTATAAAAAAATAAAACTAATTTGTAATTTATATGTATGTATATGTTGTTGTTGTTGTTAATATGTAATAACATTTACCTAATATGCGCACATACCACCAACCGGCACAGCCCACCTTAAGCAGTTCAACCGCGTCTCCTTCGCGCATCGACACCTCCGAATGACCCACGGCCACATAGTCCGCTAAGGCTACATATTTACTGCCCTAAAATGGTGATTTGCGTTTTGTTTTGGTTTTTTTTTGTAGTTGTGTGTTGTTTTTGTGGCAAAAGCGTTTATATGAGAGACGAGATAGATTTAAAAATGAAATGGAAAAAGTTATGACATTATTAGTTAGTATCGTTTTAAGCAGTTTGCATATTAGATTTTGGTTAATATAATAACATTTACAAGCTGACTGTTATGTAAAAGCTTTCAAATGCAATATTCTTGATCAATAAATGGTTAATGGTTTGATTTGAGGGTCGTTGTGATATCAAGGCAACGTAAGGAATTAAATAAAATAACGGAAAAATAAGCTTTGGACATATTATTTAATAAAAATTTAAGTATTCGTCTTTACTAATACAAGTCAGAAAAAAAATTTTTCCAAAATTTTTTTTTGATCGCGGTTAAAATTTCTTTACAGTTTCGAGATGATTTTTTAAATTGATAACATCTTTAGACTTCAAAGAGTTGTTAGAATTATTTGGTTTGCTTAATATGGAATAATTTTTTCTATCCCTAGTTGCCTTGTTTTATTTTACAGACCCCAAAAGAGTATTTTTTAAAATATGTAATTATTATATTTTTATTTTTAAGAACAAACTCAAGCATAATTAAATCTTTTAAAAAAATCAAGCATGAAAATTAAAACTAAGTAACTTAGGTGAGTGGGTCACTGTAAGTGGAAGGTTTTAGAGGAGTTAACAAAAGGATAAGTGTTAATGTGAAAGTGATGTTGTGAGTGTGAGTGGAATACCAGGTTTTAGTAAGGGAACATTTCAGTGAGTAACCAAGCCTATGTGTAGACTAAAGTTAGTGCTTGCTAGTTGTTGGTGAATATTTTATTGTTTTAAATTTATTATAGTTATAAGTATGAACTCGTGCAACGATTGCTTTAAAACTAATTTTTTATATTTAATATAATTTATATTACAGTAGATCCTCAACAGCAGTTTTATAAAAGAATTTAAAAAGAATAAAGTTTCTTCTTCTTGTTTCACTAGAAAATCGAGAGATATATATAACGATTTTACTATAAAATTTTGATTTATAAACTTTGCACTCATTTGATGCAAAACCGATATAACTAAAAAAAGCCGATTCCCAGATAAATGCATATAAATAAGCTTTCAGGCAGAGTTTATACAAAATATTAATCTGATTTTTTACGCAACATGAAATTTGATATAACAAACAATTTTACATTAACTCAAAATTTACGCTTTTTGAGTTATGTCGGTCTTGCACCAAATAAGCGTTTTGATAAATATTTATGAATACGGCTGTAATCCTATAAAAAAGTCACAACATTTTTCAGAAATATTTATACGTTAAGAGTTTTTTCTCTTCTCGTGTAAAAAAGTTAAAATCGAATTAGATCTTGTCAGATTCGAAAAATGGTTATAACTGATTGAATAAGATTTTACCATTGCTTGTTTTATACTATCTCAGTAGTTTTATCATAACAAATCAATCAATATGAAAGATATAATTAAAACAATTTGTATCCACAAGATACTATTTAATTGAAAATTAATCTTTTTATAATAGGACCTGTATATATGAAGTTAGATCCAATAGCATCTAATAAAATCATCCTGATTCTGAATAACAATTTACTGGGATTTTTTCCTATTCCTTATTCCCCCTATTCTAAATAAAATTTGCTCGGGATAATTTCAGCCAAATGAGCTTTAAAAATGTGAAACTATTCGCCGGGAAGGTATTAGGTATTACGTATGTTAAGAAAAGGGAGAATTCTATGATAAATTTTGAAAAATCTGACAACAAATTTCAAAGGACTTGTACCAACAAATTTCCGAATTTAATATTTTAATGATTAAAGTGCAAAACATTTTTCAGTTTTAGGGAAAAGTCTAACAAAAAGTACTTTTGATGTGCCACAAAGTCGTTGTTCTTTTTTTTATTACAAAGAATACATTTATTGTACCAAAAAGTAAATTTTATGCACCAAAATAATTTTTTTTTAACCAAAAATCATTTTTATTTTTCCAAAAAGTAAATTTAAGTACATTTATTGTTGCAAACGTACAAAACGTACAAACTTATTGCAGCTACCAAAAAGAACATTTATTGTATCAAAAAGTACAATTCTTGTATCAAAAAGTACACTTGTTGTATCAAAAAGTTTTGTTTTTATACCATTTATTGTATCAAAAAGTAAATTAATGATACTAAAAAGTAGAGTCAATGTACCAAAAAGTACATTAATTGTACTAAAAAGTACAATTATTGCACCAAAAAGTACATTAATTGTACCAAAATGTACTTTACTTACTTAATATCCCTTTGCACCCCATGAATGAGGTATGGGATAGCTTCTCGCGTTGTTGTGAATTAACACGCTTTCTATTTTTAGATTCACAACTAACGGCACCTACTTGTTTATCGACGAATGCGAACGTCACTGTTTGAGAAGCTCTTACTAGACACGACGATTGAATCAACGCTTAATACTGCGAAGTTGCTGTCAAACAACATTCGAGGGGAGCCGACAATGAAAGACAATTTTATTTATTTTTTTATCTTTTAAGATGACTGGAGCCAGGTTTGAAACTGCGATCTCCCGCATGGTAGTCGCGTGTTCTAACCAATATGCCACGGTCGGTCCCGAATGTACTTTACCAAAATGTACTTACCCTAAAATGTACTTTAATTGTACCAAAATGTAAATTTATTGTTCCAAAAAGTACTTTTATTGTATCAAACAGTACTTTTTATTGTACCAAAAGTACATTATTGTACAAAAAGTATTTTTTTTATACCAAGAAGTACATTTATTGTATCAAAAAGTAAATTAATGATACTAAAAAGTAGAGTCAATGTACCAAAAAGTACATTAATTGTACTAAAAAGTACAATTATTGCACCAAAAAGTACATTTATTGTACCAAAATGTACTTTAATTCTACCAAAATGTACATTTATTGTTCCAAAAAGCACTTTTATTGTATCAAACAGTACTTTTTATCGTACCAAAAGTACATTATTGTACCAAAAAGTACAATTATTGTACCAAAAAGAAATTTTATTGAAAAAAGCATTTATTGTATAAAATGCATTTATTGTCCCAAGAAGTACATTTATTGTACCACAAAATAATTTTATTGTATCAAAATGTACTTTTATTGCACCATAAAGTACAATTATTGTATCAAAAAGTAATTTTGTTGTACCAAAAAAGTACATTTATTGTACCAAAAATCAATTTTATTGTACCAATAAGTACTATACAAATAAGTACTATTATTGTTCCAAAACTACTTTTATTGTAACAAAAAGTACATTTATTGTACCTTAACGTACAATTATTCTATTAAAAAGTACGTTTATTTGTAGCAAGCAGTAATTTTCTTGTACCAAAAAGTACTTTTATTGGGCCACAATGTACTTTAAATTTACCGGAAAGTATTTGTATTGTGCTAAAAAATAGATTGTACTAAAATTAGCGATGGCACGAATAATCGAAAAGTTGGTAATAATCGATTATTTTCTTTCAATTAACGATTTAATAGTATTGTGAATTCTCCTTCGATTAATTGAATTAATCGATTATTCCAAATAATAGTCAATAGACATCCAGGAACAAAAAAGATTCGTCGCCAGCCGCCAAGTGTATTCATTGAGCTTTGGCGGCTGACGACGAACCCTGACCCTAGATATTAACAGCATTGGGAGCGGCAGTGAAACGTCTTCTGCTGGTGATGCTGAATTTGAGTTATGGGCGCACCATCCACACACGAAGAAGGAAGGACAATGACTCAACACTTCCTTAAGATGAACTAAGCTTCTTTGTCCATGCTCCAGTACTAGAATTAAAGCGCAGTGTAATAGACGCATGGGATGAAATTAAATCGGTCTACCCTAAGCTGTACTCTCTTGCACAAAAATATTGCTTTTTGATTGGTACATCTGTACCATCAGAGCGGCTTTTTTCCAAAGCGGGTGCAATAGTAACGGAAAAACGGAACAGATTAACCACGAAACGGCTATCAAAGCTTCTATTTTTAAATTCTGTACTAAACAAATAAATTGTTTTTTAAAAAATTGATTAAACAGAAAATTCTGTAATTAATTAAATATTTTTTTATTTATGATATTTTCAATTTTAGGTGAAAATATCGATTAATTATTTCCAATTAATCGCGATTAATAATTTGTCGTTTAGATTAATCATTAATCGATTATTCTTGTTTATTTGCCATCACTAACAAAAATGTACTAAAATTTTACTAAAATGTACATTAATTTTGATTTAACGTACAATTATTGTATCAAAAAGTACTTTAAATGTGTCAAAAAGTAAATTTATTGTACCAAGTAGTACTTTTCTTGTACCAGTACTTTTCTTGTACTTTTATTGGGCCACAAAGTACTTTAAATGTACAGGAAAGTATTTGTAATGTGCTAAAAAATAGATTGTACCAAAATGTGTTAAAATAGTACTAAAATGTACTTTAATTTTGCAAAATGTCTTTGTATTATATCTATAAGCGCTAAAAGTTTTTCTTAGTTTGTTGATACTAATTAATTTTTGTTTTGTAAATATTTAGTCAAAACAAAGCATCCAAAGCAAAACAGCTGACTTCGAATAATTGAAATTTCTTTCCCTTGCTGTAAGATTTACTTGCCAATGGGTTAAGCTGCCATATTAAAATTATAAAATTACATTGTTTTTCCTTCAAAATTGACGGAACATGTCATATTTTTGTTAAGTATTTACATGTCATAATGTTAATTTGTTTAAAACAAATGCGATTATGTCATATTAGTAAATTATGCTCATATATAGTGAACTACTTTTTTAATAGATCAAGTGAAACACGCAAATTCTGTGCGATAAAATTGATTAGTGATTAATTAATTAATTTAATGATACAAAAGACAAAAAGAAAGTGTTGCTGCGCTGTTGGCATTAACATTAGCACCTCTAGTAGTTAGTTGTATTTAGTATATACTACAATGATGCGCTTAAGAAATACACTAGTTTAGTACATACTTGGTTAAACACACGCGCTCATACATACGCACACACACAGAAATACTATAGTTTAAACTAAAATTGCAGTTAAAACTTACGTCGCAGAGAAGATACATGATTAATTAACTGGATCCGAGAGAATTTTTTGTTTTCAAAATTTGTACGATGATAAACGATTTTATGATGGCGTTGATGAGATTTATATGTTTTTACGATGTTGTTTATGACTTTGATGTGATACAAATTTATGCCGAGAGATAAGCAGTTTGTTGAGATGGTGTTGATGAGTTTTCGAGTTTTAAAAGAAGCAATTGTAGCGGTTTTTTTTTTAATTTCCCCAAAATGTTGATGGTAGAAGAAATGTCGTAAGATTAATAATAAGATTTGCGAAACGTTTAAAGTTTTTGTTTTTTAAAGTGAAACCATTAAAACAACAGCAATTTAGAACACATAGAAAAGTAAAGATTTAGCAGTGAAAGGGCCAGATAAGTTAAAACAAAACTAATGATAGGCAAATTAATCGTGTTTGCTTAGGTTAACCTATAGGGGACAAATGTGACATCTCGTTGGATACTGTAAGCAGAAGTTTATTTAACAGGTGTTTTCTTAAATAGCAGAGAAATTAAATAAATAATTTACTATTTTGTGAAAGTGAAATGTAGCTCCATGTCATTCATGTCATTAATATTGGACCAGTTGACAATAAATAGGACTGATAGAATATCTAAGAGGAGGAACACATATGTTTCTATGTATGCCAAGTTTATGTTATCAAAATGTTAATCTCTAAAAAAATTTTAGTCACTGATCAAATTTTTCGAATCCGATCCGATTAGGAAAAATCAAACCTCTGATTTTTCTCTGATAACACTACTTTTCAAAAAATTATTTTATCTCTGGTCTTTGGATACCATTACTTTTTATGATAAAGGAAGGGTTTCTAATAAGGAAAAAAATTAAAAAAAATTTTATGCATATTTTTTTTTAAAGTTTTTGTTGTAAAATTTTAGATTTGGACCTATATTTCTCAAGTTCTAGAAGTTCGGACCAGAATGGGTGCCAAACAAGAATTGTTCCACTTAAAATCATTAAATTGCATAATTTTGCCGTACTGGCTGAATATATTTAAAACAATTTTTTTTTCATAAAAATTGTGTGTCCTTTTTAGTTTTTAAATCAGGAAAAATCGAAAACTCTATGGACTGGTTAAAAAGTAATGTTGGCATAAAGAAATGAAGTTTTTATAAATACTTGAATTTTTGCCTTTGGCGGAAGTGCAGAATATGGGGCGGGAGCCCAAACAACAATAAAAATATACCATTCCTTCGTGTTGGTCCACAAACATCGAAATGGCAGGTTAAAATTGGAGCCGGAGGCCATGGCGCCCTGTGGGACACCTTGGATTCTATGATGACCGCCTATGTGCGGGTACTCAAATACAAAGATATTTTTAAAATCCAGTATGAAAAAAGTTTAAGAAACAGCCAGCCCACCTAAATTTCGGGACTCAATTCTGAGAATTGCATGTGAAAGTAGCCCCTAAAATAGGAATTTCTGCATCACTCGTTTTGTCAAGTTGGTTACATAAATAATTGAATGGCCATACGAATTTTTTTGCTCAAGGTGGATATTTAGCACTTTTCTATATTTTAACACGGTTATATCTCGGTATACCGTACGGAATATTTCTTTTGTGTCTGCACCAAAGTTGTAGATATTGATTAGGTACAATAAATTGTACTATTGGAACCATAAAATGCACATTTAGGTACCATAAATTCCACTTTTTTGTATAATAAATTTTACTTTTTGGTACAATAAATTGTACTTTTTTGTACTATAAATTGTACTTTTGATATTACCATAAATAGTACTCTTTGGTTACATAAAATTGTACTTTTTGGTAAAATAAATTGCACTTTTTGTTACAATAAATTGTACTTTTTGATACCAAAAATAGTACTCTTTGGTAACATAAGTTGTATTTTTTGGTACAATAAATAGTACTCTTTGGTTACATAAATTGTACTTTTTGTTGCCATAAATAGTTCACTTTGGTAACATAAATTTTACTTTTTGATACCATAAATAGTACTCTTAGGAAACATAAATTTTACTTTTTGTTGCCATAAATTTTATCTTTTGTTACCATAAATAGTACTTTTTGGTAACATAAATTGTACTTTTTGGTAAAATAAATTGCACTTTTTGTTACAATAAATTGTACTTTTTGATACCAAAAATAGTGCTCTTTGGTAACATAAGTTGTACTTTTTGGTACCATAAATAGTACTCTTTGGTTACATAAATTGTACTTTTTGTTGCGATAAATAGTTCTCTTTGGTAACATAAATTTTACTTTTTGATACCATAAATAGTACTGATACGAAACATAAATTTTACTTTTTGTTGCCATAAATTGTATCTTTTGTTACCATAAATAGTACTTTTTGGTATCATAAATTGTACTTTTTGGTACCATAAATTGTACTTTTTGTTACAATAAATTGTACTTTTTGATACCATAAATAGCACTCTTTGGTAACATAAGTTGTACTTTTTGTTACAATAAATTGTACTTTCTGATACCATAAATAGCACTCTTTGGTAACATAAGTTGTACTTTTTGGTATCACAAATTATTCTTTTTGGTACCATAAATTTTTGGTATAATAAATTGTACTTTTTGGTACAATAAATTGTACTTTTTGATTCCAAATATAGTACTCTTTGGTAACATGTTTTATTTTTTGGTACCATAAATTGTACTATTCGGTAACACAAATTGTTGTTTTGGTACAATAAATTTTACTTTTTGATACCATAAATAGTACTATTTGGTAACATATATTGTACTTTTTGGTACAATAAATTGTACTTTTTGGCACCATAAACGGTACATTCTTGTATTAATTATTGTAGTTTTTGGTACAAAATGTTCCACATTTTATAATAAATTGAAATTTTTGTTATAATAAATTGTACTTTTTGGTACCATAAATTGCTCATTGCCCATAAACTGCACTTTTTGATACCATAAATTGTACTCTTTGGTACCATAAATTGTACATTTTGGTACCATAAATTGTACTTTTTGATACAATTAAAGTACTTTTTGGTACAATAAAATTCGTTTTTGGTTTAGTAAGTTCTACTAGTTGGTACATAAGAGTACTTTTAACTGTTAAATTGAACTTTTTGCGATTTTTAAGACACTTAATGCCCTTTTTTCGGGTAGGTTTGTTCCGCATTTTTTTGTCTCCTATTCAATATCTACAACTTTGTTTCAGGCAGAGAGATGTAACCGAGTTAAAATATAGTATTTATGTTTTGTCAAACAAAAGAGCCTAAAACGTGACAAATTTCGCTATACGATACTTACGTACTTCAAGCCGATATTAAATTATTATGGCATGTAACTTGACAAAACGAATGATGCAGCACTTCTTCTTTTTGGGGCTACTTTCACGTGCAGTTCTCAGAATTGAATCCCAAATATAGGTCTGCAAAGAACCATCCAAACACACTCGTTGTATGTATGTACTTCAATTTTCTTATATCTGCTTGTATCTGTTTCGCCCTCTTTGGATTGAGTGCGTATGGAATATTTCTCTTTTAGAAAACGATAGAATTGGTATGAGAGAGTGAAAGTACCAAGTATCGAAAGTACTTGTATGATTACATACACAACAAACAGATATATTGGTATTCTTGTTATCTGTGCTTGGAATATGTGGAGAGCGTGACGCTGCAAGCTTAAAGAATAAAGAGCGAAATTTTGTTTTCTTTTTACGATCGTACGATCTGGAATATGTATATTAAATGAATATATCCATTTAAAAAAGAGTAACAACAGTTACCGTCACTGAGTGGAACAGATAAAGAGAAAAAAAGTTTCCACTACAATGAGAGCCAGAGAAAGAGATGATACGCGATCTACTTAATTCAAAACGCATGAGCACATGTTTTGTTCTACTCTTTGTTGTATTTGTACCGATAATATCAGGTTCTTACTTGTTTTATCTGTTTGTACAAGTAGAATGAATGGAACGCTGCAGGCCTTTAGTCCCAAATCAATGAGCTTAAAAATGTTGTACTGTGTTGTTAATGTAGAACTTCTTCGTTTTGGAGCTACTTTCACGTGCAATTTTCAAAATTGAGTCCCGAATCAATTAGTTGAAAAATTTTGTACTGTGCTTACTCTCATTGTCCCTTAGCAGCAGAAGAGAGCGTAGGTAATCACCTAAATCTCTTTGGTATCAACATTTGGTCCATTTATAATTTGTCTTATGTCGTATTTATTATTTTAAAATATAATTAATTCAAATAAACACACACACACTTATATATGTTTACATAAATATTTACAAAAGAGTATTTTCTTTTACGAATTGAAGAGCCAGGGAGGTGGCCACACCGCCAGCTCTCTACCTCCTCATAATAGGTTACAATTAAATAAATACTGCTAAAATTAAGATAAAGAAAACATTTTTAACAAAATTCATTTAACACTAACTAAGACTCTTTTTTTAAAACATCCTCCTCTACTCCTTCTTCTTTCACTTCAATAATGCATTAATTGTACTTGAATTAAACCTAAATCCTCTGATGATGACAATTCTCGTGGTTCATTAAGTTATTGCACACACACACACACAGTGGGAAAATTCTCCGTTTCTGGGTTACGAAACTCTTGGCGATTTTCACTTGGGGTGGGGCTTTTGGATACGAGGGACAACGATGGATTAGTGCTCAACGGAGACATAGAATTTCGAATTGGATTTGCTGTTGCGTTGTGGATATGATCCATTGTCAAGTTGGCTATGATGGTGGTGGTTGTGGTGGCGGTGGTGGTGGTTTTGGTGATTAAGATGATGATGATGACCATTATTCGGTGTAGTACTAGAGGTGTTGGTGATGTTGTTGCTAGTGGTAGTAGTATTACTAGTTGACCAGGGTGCAAGGAAATTTATGAAACGCTATGAAATGAAATTTTTGTTGCCAAAAGTCACACCACATACAAAACCACACACACACACACATTGGGAATACAAATCATTAAGACAAACATGACAGACACCATTTAACATTTTGTGGGATGTTTTGTATTGCGTTACGATACGATACGTTATGATTTATGGAACGGGCGTAAGTAAGTTTGTTCAATTTTGTACAATTTATTTAAAGTGGGACATTTTTTCGTATTGGTTTTTGTATTTTTTTTTCGATTGATTTTAATATTTTGGATGTAGTAGTAGTGTTTTCGTTTTTTAATGGTGCATGGAAGTAAACAAAAAGAGAACCCAAAAAAATATGGAGAAAAAACAAGACAAAATATGAATTAAAACATGTAAAGTATAGGATAAATAAAGTAAAAGAATAAAAAAAAAACTAAATCGAAAGGATATCTAAATAAGAAAAAAAACTAACAGAATTACAAAATTTAGACAAAAACTAAAGATATTTTTGAAACTAAAAACCAAAACCAATTTTTCAGGATTTTGTTAAAAATAATAAACCAAATAATCAAAAGAATACGAAATTTTCTCAATATATAATTAATTGCAAATAAGAACATTTCACGCTTCTACTTACCGGTGTACTATTGTTCTCCTCAGCCATAGACATTTCATCTTCACTATTCGAATAGTCTGAGCTCCAACCACATGCCTCATTATGTTCCTTGTCAACGGTGGCATTGATTGTCGAATTACCCGATATCATAGAGACATTGGAACTAATAGGCATCGCACTGCCTATACTGACGGTGGTGCAGTTGTCGTCACTACTGCTACAGTTCGAGTTACGATTCGACGACTCGGAGGAGGCATCACAACTAATGGTGCGCCCAGGTGTGCCCAGCAGTATATTGGGTGTATCCCAAGAGGTGGTTTGGCGCAGGCCACGATGATTTAAGCCATATTGTTTGATTTTCTCTCCCTTCAATTCTTCCAATTGATTGAGCAGGACTTTTTTGATTTCGGCCACCCATTTGTTTTTGATTTCCAGCGTGGGTGCTTGCAGCGTGTGGACTTCTTGGCGTCCTTGTAACCAAACTTCAAAACGTTTTGTGTCACCGCGCACGGATTCGGTTAGACCGATTTGTGACATCTGAGAAAAGTAAGTAAAAAAAATAAAAAAAAAATATTTAGTTAGTATGTAAAATGGAACAGAACATAGAAGAAACAAATTAAAAGAAAAAAAAAAAAACATTTAAGTAACTGAGCGATGTGACTAGTTCTTATCGAGACTAAACCCTTTTTCAGCCAAGATTGCATGGGATGTTGGCAAACAAGTTGGGAATCTTTTCTCAGTGTTTGATGTTTTAATATGTATATTAGGATGACAATTAAATGAATGGAAAATAAATAAGGTGGATTTCTATCACTTTTTCTATAACACAGTACAACACATGATTTTGGGACTCAATTCTGAGAACTGCACGTGAAAGCAGCGCCAAAAAGATGAAGTTCAGCATCATTCGTTTTGTTAAGTTACATGGCATAATAATTTAATATCGATTTGAAGTTAGTAAGTATCGTATAGAGGAATTTGTCACGTTTTAGGCTCTTTTGTTTGGCTCGTTCTTATTTTTGAGTCTACTTTCACGTGCAATTCTCAGAATTGAGTCCCAAATCAATGAGCTGAAAAATGTTGTACTGTGTTATTTATCCCCACCCTACAGGTAGGAGAGTATAAGCCTGTCCCACTATGTCGAACGTACAGTTTCGCTTGGGGTTTTTGCGATAAACAACTGATTTGCTATACATATTTCAGCTATTTAACGTAAAAATATCCACGGTAACGTTCGACATCGTGGGACAGGCAGAATATATCATTTGATACGATACAAAAGTGTAACACATAGAAGGTGTCACCTTAGGCTCTTTAAGTCGATTGATACATGTCCGTCTGTCTGTCCGACTGTCAATTGTTTTGAAACTTTGTATGTGTTAAGATTTTCCCAAAACTACTACATGACAACGCCCCTTCTTGTACCTCCCATACATATGTACCATTCTGCCCACTTTAGAAATTGACTAAAAATATTAATACACCCAACGCAATCGTACTCAAATTCTGTATTGAGTAAAGCTATAACAGGATAAAGTATTGGAGAAAAAACTGACAATATAGCCACACCCTTTCTGGTACCTTCCAGAATACATAAAATTTGTACACTTGCAAATTTTATGTTTTTACTAAGGGTGAGGATATATGTAAGTCGGGTTACCCGACTTAAACTTTCTTACTAGTTTTTATTCAATATTGTTTGGCATTCGTCAGTTTATTTATGGAATTTTTAAATAAAAATTTTTTGTTCACAAATGGCGAAAGAGAAATTTTTAATATGTAGTTCAAAATAAATCCAACTCTGGACAGGTGCTAAAAAAATAGGTGATGTGATATTTAAGTAGTATGTGCTGGACCGGCCGTGGCATTGTGGTTAGAACACGCGACTACCATGCGGGAGATCACAGGTTCAACTCCTGGCTCCAGTCATCTTAAAAGAAAAAAAATAAATACATTTTTCTTTCACTGTCGGCTCCCCTCGAATGTTGTCGACAGCAACTTCGCAGTATTAGTGTCGAGTCAATCGGCGTGTCTAGTAAGAGCTTCTCAAACAGTGACGTTTGCATTCGTCAGTAAACAAGTAGATGCCGTTAGTTGTGAATCTAAAAATAGAAAGCGTGTTAATTCACAACAACGCTAGAAGCTATCTCATACCTCATTCATGGGGTGTAAAGGAAAATTAAGTTTAAGTAAGTCCTGGCAATATGTCCAGGTATTCCAAATTATTCCACCGGAAAATTTTTAGAAATTTTCTTAATAAACACTTTTTGTTGACAATTGTAAAATGGGTCCCAGAATAATTTCGATCCTTGGCAGTTATGTTGACCAGATACCAATAAACGACTGATTGAATACAGTTATTTTTATCAGCTGCTAAAAAAACCCAGCTGCAAACGAAGCGACGGGATATAGAAGAGAAAAGTTCGGAAATAGTGATTCCTGATATGATTCAGGGGGCTTTCCTTCTTCACTGATGGTTCTAAAATGGAAATTGGAACAGGATCGGGTATCTTTAGCGATGATCAATTCAATTTCAGCCAACACTTCCGATTGGATGACGATTGCAGTGTGTTCCAGGTGAAGAACTTCGCTATTATAAAATCTGTGGAGGAAATACTGGCAAGGAATTTGAAGGAGATCGTCACGATCTATGCGGCCTTATAGGCTTTGGTATCGAAGGCTATAAAGTCGAGATTAGTGTACATAAATACCGCCGGAGAATAGTTTTCGGCTCTGTTGGGTCCCCGAACACAGTGACATTTCAGGAAACGAAATAGCGGATGAACTAGCGCGGAAAGGCTCAGTGCTCGGACCCGACCTATCGGATGGATCAGTGCGACCACCAATGTGTCATATATACGGAATTTTGACCCGTCACATTGAACGGCTGGCAAATGCATCCTGGGAACATCGCAACGACTGTGCAGTATCACGAGATATTTGGCCAAGACTGGAACTGGATAGGACGTCTGTTAGAGGACTAATTGAGGTAATCACGGGACACTGCGACCTCAGAGTATTTACATCCAACTGGGAGACGACACAGAAGGATTACTGCAGGATTTGCGGCGATGAGGAGAAAATGTTGTGCCATTGCCCGGCTCTTCATAGAAGAAGGAAGCAATTCCTCGAGAAATGGTTCTTCGATAGTTTCACTAAACTGTCATCATGCAACATGGAGAATCTGATGAAGTTCACTGATTGTTTGAGCTGGCTTAATGACAGAGGACCATAGTGTTCCCACGTAATCTCACTACTTGTATATATGATATTGAAAGAGAGAACACACCGGAATTATTTTTCAGCATTTCTATCTCTTTTACACCGTACTGCTCTTCTGAACTCTTTATTATATTGTAAAATATTCTTCCCTTTATATTCTCCTTTCTTAAATCAGTACAATCACAATGGACCATTATGGTCTCCGAGTGTTGTGATGGCTTGGTATTGTGCTGTGTCATTATATGTCCTCAACCTAAACCTAAACCTAAGTAGTGATAGAGGAATTGTTAATGTGAAGTTCAAAACAAAAGCGGCTCAGTATAATTTCTTGAACAGAGTTGATGGGATAGGTAAACTGAATGTTCTAGAAATATGACGGCAGCGAAATGTATGACGACTTTTTTTTATTGACCAAATTTAAAAATTTTTGACCGGATTATTGTAATAATTGCGTGGGCGGTTAGGCCTAATGCAAAATGCCCCAAAAAAATTTCCATACAAAATATCATATGAAAAATTCCCCATACATTTTGGGTAATTTTTTGTTTATTTCATGTTAAATTTGGTTTTTCGATTTTGAGTAATTTTCATATGCATAATGACCCAAATTGGCAGGAATGATGCATTTTGCATCTGGGACATTTTTTAATGAAGCCGTCCGATCATATCTCTACTATAAATTTTCAGGACGATCATTCTATTATTATGACTGTTATAACGATTTTTTTAAATAGGGCGTGGAACATCCCGCTTACAACTTGGCTGTAGTAGACACTGTACCAACAACCACATTCTAAATACCATCTTTAGACCTCTTATAGTTCATGAGATACAGCCGAGTAAAACTTTATATCACGCCCACTGATCCGATACAGCCCCTTTTTGCCAACTTGGTTCCAAATATTTAAAATGAACCAAAAAGAAAACCAAAAATACGCTAAAAGAATTTCGGTACAAATTTGGGGAATTTTTCATATGAATTTTTCAATTTGGTTTTTGGTCATTTTGCATAAGGAAAATTTGCAGGAAAAAAATGGTGGCGGCATATTTTTGCAGTAATCTTTCTTTGGGGTATTTTTCATCTATTATTTGGGGGATTTTTTTAAAATCGGGTAAATTTTCGTGCCTGGCCTTTGGATAAATTTTAATTTAGTTTTTTTTGGGACATTTTTCATAAAGCCGTCCGGCTATATCTCTACTTTATGGTGACATTTTGATTACGATCAAACTATTATTTTTGTTGTTTAAATGGTTTCTTTTAAATGGGGCGTGGCAGAACCCACACCCCGGCTGTAGTTCATACTGTACCAACAACATATTCCAAATATCGTATTTATACCTATTCTAGTTCATGAGAAAGAGCCTTTTAAAATTTCAAGTTTTATACCACGAATGGATCAACAGTTTTGCTGCCAAATGCATCCACATAAATTTTAAAAGCGATTGGAGATACAGCTCTCCATATATCGCGGTTTCAAAAATAGGGTCCAATGGGCGGAGTTACGCCCAGTTGATATATCAAAAGTGCAAGTACCATATTTTCACCATCGACCACAAAGCTATATTCTGTGAAAATTTAAAAAGATCGGTAAATACCTTTTTGAGTCTATACGGTACTTAAAAAAAACAAACAGAAACAAACACATTTTCATATATATAGATTTTACCTTTGACCTCTTTGGGGCACTATTTAAAGTTGCCCGATTTTGCTCAAATTTTGACTATAGCTTTTAATTAGCAACCATCTAAAATTTTAAGGAATTTTCTTTAAAAAAACTTTCTGTTTTTTGGTACCATGGTAGACAATTTGAGTATGGAGCCCAAAATAAATCGACTCAATTCTAGTCGGGATACCAAAAACAAACAAAAACGAATGGTATAGTATGTAAGGTATGCCATCAATTCCCAGTTGCAGTCATCTACATTTTTGTGTAATTTTAATTATTAATAAAATTTTGCTCGTATGTGCTAATTTGAATATTAGCCCAAGAATAATTCCACTCCATAACAGTTATTGAAATCAGCTGTCAAAAAGGACTCATGAAATTCGAAATTATCTTGATACTATGGAATTTTTAGATATTTTAAAGTTTAATTCATTTAGATTCTCAATAAAAAGATAACTATTCAAGTATTCTACGATTTTTGTTTGTTTTTACAATTAATACGTATGTTATCAGTAACATTTAGCTTAACTTACCTTTAAATAATGCTTGAACTGATAGGTGCTCTTATTGTGGCCCGGTTTCGAAGTTTGTTTACAAAATAGCATAGATTTTTGATATAAAAATATATGTCTTTGTTGTGGTTTGATACGCAGACGTATGTCTTTTTTCGACTCAGACCAAATTTGAAATGAATCTTGCAACAATAACTCGCCTTGTTGAGATAAATCGGTCTGTAACATATATAGAAAAAAAACAAAACAAAACACAGATATTAAACAAAGCTACTTAGAGAGCTAGCTGACTGCATCGCATTTCAAGCTAAAGCATGCCTTCTTATAACTTACCGGGAATCCCGTTATAGCCACTTGATGCATAGAATCATTTACACACTTCAGCACGATCAACATGCAATCCAAAGCCTTTTGCAGTTCTTTGGTGCAGCTGCCGCTGTCACTGAACCGCAGCAGATCTTTAAGTAACAATTGATATTTGGTGATGCGCTGCACTGGTTTAAGGAGATACGCGGCCAGGGGTAATTTGTGACCCAAACGTTTTTGGCATTCTTGCAGGAAGAGATGAGTGTCGACGAGTGTTTCACGCAGACGATCGGAGCGGGGTATATTTTGGCAGTAAAACGAATATAAACGATAAAAAGTATCACGCTGCAAGAAGAGTAATGAGAGAAGGAATAAGAAGAAATGGCAAAAAATGATACAAAACAAAAACAGGAATACGTATAAAAAATTAGCTAAGTAAAGCGAATAAATGAATAATTTAAAGCGATTCCCCCTCCCCCCTATAAATCATGCGGTACTTACCCTTTGTACAAAACATAACGCCACCAATTCCGTGGTCGATATACAATTCTCCAAATCCTTAAGGAAAATATCATTGTGAAACGTATAAAGTTCATGCAAATTGCCGAATAAGATGTCCTCTTTGCCTTGCAAACTGGCCGGAACCAAATGGATCATCTCCTCTGAATGCATTTGATCACAATAACCCTAGAAAAGACAATAAAAACAAACACAATATTTATATAATTGTAAATTTTATTATATAAACTATAAGTTTTTATATTTAATAAACAAAAAACTTATTTACACATTCCGAACTGGAATCTTCGTCGCAAGAGCATCGAGAGTCTTGATCCTTTTCGTTATTTTTAAAACTGCTACAATACTTTGTCAATTCTTGCTCTATAAATTGACCAAATTTATCTTCGACATATTCCGCGACTTCGCTGTAGCCTTGATTTTCCACAAATTGTTTTATGATCTGATCATATTTTTGTTCCTTAAATTTATTGAACGTAAATTTGGGCATTTCAAAGTTATTCTGCTTGAAACTCTCCTCAAAGAACTCATGACAAAATTTCAATATTTCTCGATAGGAGGTGGTAAAAAAATTGGTGGGTTTAGATTTTTCCGTTATTGTTTCACGTAACTTGGGCGCCTTTAAGGTGGCATCATACGGTCCACTGGAAGAGTAAGTACTTAGCGATGAACGACAAGTGGAACACACATGACTTTCAATTTGTGGCGTCTTTTTAGGCTGCTTTAGTGCTTTGGGGGTGGATAGAAGCTTTAAGCTATTTAACGAACTTTTACCCATAGCTGACTGGGCTCTGGCCACAGATGACGAAATGGATGTAAGACTTTTGGGTTCACTGCACACGTCTAGATAACTCAATATGTCGGTATAGTTTTTCCTTTGCAGGTAGTCCTTGAATTCCGTATCATTTTCAATTTCTGAATAAGAATTACACTCTAAATAGTCTTTGACTAAACGATATTCGAGCGACTCGTCACAACTGGAAAGTTCTAACAATTCTTTGAAAATAGTTTTCCTCTCATCCTTAAGCCGTTGCAAACTATTCTTGGCCGTTTTGATGGACTCTAGGGAATTACTCTCTTCGATCTCCTTAAAAGTATTTAATATCTTTATAGTCGATTTGCCATTGAGGATATTGCGAGCCGAAAGATTATAGATATTCGTGCCGAAGATGTAATTGTGTTGATCCTTGCACTCGGTGAAATCGAAATGGGGTCGAAAATCATTCTCGTTGTATCGAGGAGGGGACCCCCCATTGCCTTTAACACAATCCGACGAATGTTCCGAATCGAATAAGGAACCGCGAAAAGATATCGGTGAGTTACGCGACAATTCCGGATTTTGCTTAACCGAATACAGTTTTCGTATGGAATCGTGTAGCTTCGTATTGAATTTCTCCATCATTTGACAGGCGGAGTTTTGAACTTTCTTGAGGTGAAATGAACCCGCCTGGGATGGAGCCGTTGTGGCTTTGGAAGCTTTTTGTAAATCATAGCCACCGTAGCGCATTGTCGAGTCCCCTCTATGACGAATGTAACGAACTAACGAACAAATAAAAAGAAAACCGTCCGACTGACGTCTTTCTCCGGTGGATTAACGTAAATGTTTAACTTTCTTAAGGCAACCAACCAACTGTTGGCAAGTCCATCATGATAATTTTGCCATTGAGTTAACTAACTTCTAATAAATTATTTTGCTGTTGGAAGCGATTGTTGGTAAGCTAGGAAATTCTGATACGGCTGTTACGGCAGGGACGTAGTCATTGAGTGGGAGTGCAGGAGAATGCGGAAGACGCGCAAAAACCATTAAAAAATTAGAATGAATTGGAATTATGGCAATAATTAAAAAAATCATATGATATCGTACATATCATAAATATCATAAATATGATAAATATCATAAATATCATAAATATCATAAATAACATAAATATCATAAATATCATAAATATCATAAATAACATAAATATCATAAATATGATAAATATGATAAATATGATAAATATGATAAATATGATAAATATGATAAATATGATAAATATGATAAATATCATAAATATCATAAATATCATAAATATCATAAATATCATAAATATCATAAATATCATCAATATCATAAATATCATAAATATCATAAATATCATAAATATCATAAATATCATAAATATCATAAATATCATAAATATCATAAATATCATAAATATCATAAATATCATAAATATCATAAATATCATATATAATATAATTATCATAAACTTTATAAATAGCATAAATAGTAAAAATAGCATTAATATCATTAATATTATTAATATCATTAACATCATTAATATCATAAATATCATTAATATCATTAATATCATTAATATCATTAATATCATTAATATCATTAATACCATAAATATTATAAATATCATAAATATCATGAATATCATAAATATCATAAATGTCATAAACATCACAAAAATATCATAAATAATAAAATTATCATAAACTTTATAAATAGCATAAATAGTATAAATAGCATAAATATCATAAATACCATAAATATAATAAATATCATAAATATCATATACATCGTAAATATCATAAATATCATATATATCATAAATGTCATAAATATCATAAATACCATAAATATCATATATAATATAATTATCATAATCTTTATAAATAGCATAAATAGTAAAAATAGCATTAATATTATTAATATCATTAATATCATTAATATCATTAATATCTTTAATATCATTAATATCATAAATATCATTAATATCTTTAATATCATTAATATCATAAATATCATATATATCATAAATATTATAAATAAATGTCATATTTGTCATAAATATCATAAATATTATAAATATCATAAATATCATAAATATTATGAATATCATAAATATCATAAATATCATAAATATCATAAATATCATAAATATCATAAATATCATAAATATCATAAATATCATAAATATCATAAATATCATAAATATCATAAATATCATAAATATCATAATTATCATAAATATCATAATTATCATAAATATCATAATTATCATATATATCATAAATATCATAAATATCATATATATCACAAATATTATAAATATCATAAATATCATAAATATAAAAAATATCATAAATATCATAAATATCATAAATATCATAAATAACATAAATATCATAAATATCATAAATACAATTAATATCATAAATACCATATATCATAAATATCATAAGTATTATAAATATCATAAATATCACAAATGTCATATTTGTCATAAATATCATAAATATCATAAATATCACAAATGTCATATTGGTCATAAATATCATAAATATAATAAATATCATAAATATCATAAATATCATAAATATCATAAATATCATAAATATCATAAATATCATAAATATCATAAATATCATAAATATCATAAATATCATAAATATCATAAATATCATAAATATCATAAATATCATACAAAAACAAATATCAAAAATATTCTAAATATCATAGGTAACATATATAACAAATATTATAAATTTTGCACATATCAGAAATATCATTAAATATACAAGAATAACGCAAATTTGATAAATCTTTAAATTAATGAAAATTTTGAAAATCTTAAATATTTATCGAATCGTTGAAGATGTTGCCAAATCAGGGGAAATCATTGACCATTTGATTAACTTTTAAAATCCATTAAAAAGAACTCACATTTTCTTAGCCGCCCCACCTAACACATCTTTTAAGCTACGTCCCTGCCGCAATAAATATTAAAAGAGTATTTAATGCACTAATTACAATCATAAGCATTCATGTGCAGAGTATTTTTTGATTCACTTCTTCAGTTTCCAACGCCAACTTCAATTGCATCTTCTAATATTCCTTTTGAAAATTGCTTTGCCGCTTAGTTATTTGTTTGTTTTTTGTTTGCTAAACTTGCATTTTTACCGTTTAGAATTTAATTTATTACTTTTTTATATATCGCTCTCTCTATGTCTCTCTCTCGCTCGCACTCTCTTTCAGCTAGCCCAGACCAGCGGTGCACGGTTCGATGAAATTCGCCCGTGCCAAAGTAGTTCACTGACCAGTGGATTAAATGACTCCGATTTGTTATTTAGATGTGTATTTTGCAGCCCCTACCTGGTCTATTCTTTGGATAGAGTAACAAATTTCATGGTTTCTTGATTACTTTGCAATTAAAATTGTTGTTATTGTTGTTGTGTGTTTTGGCTATTCTGCCATGCTAGTTGTTATTAAATATAATTTAGCTTAATTTACGTTGAGAATATTACATAGTAGTTTGTGGCCCATGGAATAGCAAAGTATGGATGCATGTTGTTGCTTATGTTAGTGGTTAGGGTATGTTAGTGTTTTTTTGTGAAGTACAATTTAATTGGACTTTGTAGTTACCTTTAGTATTGAACTCATTTCGCTAACGTAAATACGTTCAGTTTCTAAAAGCTCACTGAGTACATGGCCACGTTTCAAACGTCTGGCCTCACAATCCTGCAAAAAAATAGGAAACAGTTGAAATAGATTATTAGTTAATGGAGCAAGGATTTCAAATATAGCTATAAAAATATGTCTTAAATAATGTTGTTTAGTTAAAGTGGCTATAACTGCACTTATGACAAAATAAGGGCATAAATCTTAAACACAAGCAAAACAAAATTATTTATCTTTAAGAGGAAACCCTGAGCTCATGTCCTTAAACCTATAGGTTAAAAAGTAAAAATAGGAATTTTTGCGATTTAAAAGGCACTGTATGCCCTTTTTCGGGTAGGTTTTTTTTCTCTTATTCAATAGCTACAACTTTGCTTCAGACACAAAAGAGATCTTCTATACGGTATACCGAGATATAATCGTGTTAAAATATAGAAAAAGTGCTAAAAATCCAACTTGAGGTAATAAATTCATATGGCCATTCAATTATTAATGCAGCAAACTTGACAAAACGAATGTTACAGAAGTTTTTATTTTTGGGGATACTTTCACGTTGAATTCTCAGAATGGAGTCCCAAAATCAAAAAAATCTTCTTGAGAATACCTGTTTTTTTTGAGTGACCGTAAAATTTGTTTAAAAAAAGTTTTACTGAGTTGTTTTTCAAAACTTTTGATTGCAATAAGATATCTAAGTTTTTTAAAAAGACTGTCAGTCTTACAATAAATCTTCAAATATGTCTGGTTGTTACAAAGGTCTACAGGAGCATATTGAGAAAATTATTAATTACGCACATTACTCTCCTAATGCAGCAAAGTCACTGCATTTGTCGTGAGTTCGTGCTGGGGAAAGCTGTATTGGAGCGATTTCATTATTAGCATTTGTATAGGCACTATACAACTTTTTTCGGGTCAAATCAAATCATTGCTAGTGTTGATATAAGTGACCGACACAATGTGATGTACAATAGGTGATTCAACTACGGCTTTGTAAAAAGGATATAAAAGTTTCTGGAAAGCTTGGCAGCCTATTGGTGACGATGGGACTTAAACAACGCAAGCGATTCATGGGACTCGTTGTCACGATGACAGTTCTGCAAAACATAATACGCCGATGTTACTTAATCGTTCAATAAGGCAGTGCAACGGTTGCGTGGAAATAATAAAAGGCAACTGTCGAGGAATTGGCTGAAATGATAACAATCAACTTTCCCGAATATAATAATATTATTCATTCCCATGAAAACCTTGCGAATGACATCCCAGCGGCGAAATTTGTAAGGACTTCTACAAGCAGCAAGGCCTTGTTTTTACATGCACGAGTCCTTCTTCTTCCTTTCTTAAATGTTCCGAGGACATGTTCACTCTATTCTTTAAAGACCAATGCTGCAAGCCTTTTTTGAGAAGGGAGTATCAAGGCCTTCGATGATTTGCTATTCCACCATTTCATGTATATACACATTCCGTTTTCCTTCTCATAGAAGGCTAAAGAAATGGCAGCGAGGTAGTGAGTTCAAACCCCTCAAGGTTTACTGTCGTTGAAAAAACATGTTAAGTATAGAAAGAAATATATTTATAGAGGCAAGAAATATCTTAAAATAAACAAACATTTTGAGGGTGACCAACTGGATATTTTTTTTTAAATTCCAAGTCCTTCCTTTTTTCTTGTGTATGCAGGCTAAGGTAAGCGCAAGTTATATGGGGAACAAATTGAAGAATTTTGTCGGTCTGACTCCCCAAAAATTATGTCTTTGCAGTTTTTGGGATAGCCAGAGCTTGAGCACGTTTGTAGTATGTTAACCCGTGCCGCTTTGGGCTAAAATTTTAAAGCTCCTATAGACACGTTTGTGAGGCATAATAAAAATCCGAAATTAAAAATGTATTTCTAACTGCGAAACTGTTGGTTATGCAGAGAAATTATATATGAACAGATTAAATAAATTTTAATGCTTAAATTTCGGATTTTTATTTCAGTAAAACTGGAGTAGCCGTTCTTGAGTTATGTCTCCCAAACGGGACTATATGAGCTTAAAAACTTTAAGCCCAAATCGGTACGGGTTAACATACTCCAATCGTGCTCAAACTTTGGCTATCGCAAAATCTGCAAAGACTTACCATTTTTGAGAGGTCAGACCGACAAAAATCCAACATAGATTTTTGCGGTCACTCTAATAATACAGGCTCTCTATTAGGCCTTCTTATAGGAAGTGATGATGGAAGGCCTTGCCTCCCAACGACATCCTAAGTTATTTGGAAAGAAAGAGTGAATGCAGAGGATGGCTTACTGACTGCTTTTGAAGGTGTTTTATAAAGCCTTCTTGGTCCTTCCCATCGCCGCTGGGATCATTCTCGAACCGCATTTTTTGTTCGAGAACGATACTCGTTAACGATTGGGTCATGATATCGCGGGCGTTTTCGAATCGTGAAGCGATTCTCTATGTATATGAAAATCGATTCTTTTACGAATCGATCCTACAAGTTGCAAAATCAATAAATCATATTTATTTTTAAGTTTACTTTATATTCTCTTCTGAAGAAGTGGTGATTTTTCATCAAATTTTTCTAAAATAGAGTGGAACTATTTTATTTACTTGAAGTATTTTGTAAATTTGTGTATAACAAACGTTGTTTTAAGAATAAATTGGCACAGAAATTTCGGTCAGGTAAACTGACTGATAAATACTCTCACCCATTAGGTGTATTGATATTATTACTCGATTTCTAAAGTGGGTGGAATGGTACATTTGTATAGATATGTACCAGAAGGGGCGTGGATGGACTTCAAAAACTTTATCCTTTAAAACTTTATCCTGATACAGCTTAACAAAATGCTGAATTTGGTCATGATCACCCAACGCGATTCATATTATTATTCGATTTCGAAAGTGGGCGGAATGGTACATTTGAATGCTCGATCGCATTGGGTGCATTGATTGGTATATTTGCATAGGTGGTACTAGAAGGGGCTTGACCATGTCACCCATGCAAAGTTCAAAATAATAAGTTACGTCTTTCGAAAGTTATTGTGCGTACCAGCCGCACATACGGACAGACAGACGGAAATAGATCAAACGACTTAAAAAAATGTCATGAATCGATTTTGGTTCAAAGAAACTTAGGGTCCAAAGTGACTCCTTGTATGTGGTACACTTTTGGGCCGGTTGTAAATATAACTTTCGGTCATAATACTAATTTGACTAATTTGTATAGAAGATACTATTAGGGGCAACACAATGGATAGAATCTTTTTCGTAAATCAAAGTTCAATAAACGCTTACCGTAACGAAATTTTACTTGATTCAGTGGATATACCAAAAAGATATGCCTGTAAAAGGGGCAATGGAAGGTATCAGAAGGGGTGTGTCAAATAATTAGGATTTCTGAGTTGTCGCCACCTATCACAAGGTAAATTAACAGACCAAATTTGATTATCCAACAGGTGTTCGCTTGGAAGTTATGGGAAATTTTAATTTTACAAAAATAGGTTATTTTGTATGGAAGGTACCAGAAGGGGTCAACCGATATGGTCCATATTCATTCCAGAGTCAAATTTTCATAAGCGTACATTTCACGGTGACTGGTCGTAGCATTGTGGTTGGAACACGCGACTACCATGCGGGAGATCCGTGGTTCGTTTCCCAGTCATCTACATTTTTTTTCATTGCCGGTCCCCTTGATGTTGTCGATAGCAACTTTCCAATATAAGTGTCGAGTTATTCGGCATGTCTAGTAAAAGCTTCTTAAACAGTGACGTTCGCATTCGTCGATAAACAAGTAGGTGCCGTTTGTTGTGAATCTAAAATAGAAAGCGTGTTAATTCACAACAGCGCGAGAAGCATCCCATACCTCATTCATGGGGTGTAAAGGGAAATTAGATTTAAGTAAGTACAGCTTACGCACAATATCACTGACAGTTTGACAGTATATTTACTAAAAAGATATGCATGTATAATAGAGTGGATCAATTTGTATGGGGTAAAAAAATCCACCAGGGTTATCAAAATCGTAAACTACGTTGACTTTTAAGAAAATTTGCCCAAGAATAGGTCTAATACCAAATCAAGCCTCCCGTTTTCAACGATAAACTTTACGTATTGGGATGAAAATCAACAACAAGCCCCGTAACTGCCTCGGAATCTTTCCTAGAGAACATTTTTAAATAATGTTGACCATTTTTTTTAATGGGAGCCCTCCTTAAGGTGAAAAGTTAGGTTTTGTTTGGAAAAACTGTTAGGAGGGAAAAACAAGCGGGGGTCGGTCATACATTTTATCTCTTCAGGAGACACCATGGGAGCGACAGCAGCTAATTTCATAAAAAAAATAAAAAAATTTATAAGGACCACATTAAATATAAACTGAGAAACTGTTGGCGTATTGTGTATTTTTTCCCCAATACGAAAAGTTTCTCGACAAAAAACCGGGGGCTCGATTTTGATTTTAGATCTAGGGTATATATTGGCAAATTTTATTAGAATTCAACGTAGATTACAATTTGGTAACCGCTGGGTGCATTTTTTACTCCATACAAATTGACCTACTCTGATGTATAACTTTGAGGTTCAATTCAGTCATTTGTATGGGAGGTACCAGATTGGGTGTAACAAAGGTTTCGATTTTCTTAAGGTTTGTCTACTATTACAAGATAATTAAACTGACCAAATTCAAATATTCTCCATTTGTGCGTTTGGAATTTATGAAAGATATATTAATTAACCAAAAATAGGTAATTTTGTATGGGAGGTGCCAGAAGACGGGAGACAATTTAGTCCATTTACAATCCCATTACTTCATTTTAGTAAATTTTCATAAGGTTTACCTTAAGATTACTCGGGCCAGCCATTCATTCAGACGGACATGGCTCAATCTTGTTAAATAGTCATGAAACCAATTTGGTCGTAAGATACTTGGGATCTAACAAGCTTCCTATACGATAAGTTAACGAATGTTCAGCGATTCGTTAATGTTAACTTTTTCGAAGTTTCTAAGAATTCTATCTCATTTTTATGATTCGTTTGCGATTCAATAATTTTATCATTTTCGAATTCGTTTTAGAATCGCATTTTACGAATCGCTTTAATGAATTGCCAACGAATCACAAGGGAACGTGTTAATCGATGCAGTGTGATGCGATATTATTTTTTATTACATCGAGAGCTTCAATTACTTAAATGATCGAGCATTTTGCTTGGTAAATTAGTCGGTTGCTACCGCGGCGAAGTTCATTGCTAAGTTGCTCTGTACCCGAACTCCACTGCCCTTCTCAGGGTAAAAATTTATCGCAAGAAATATTTTATTCTTTATTCGGACTTCGGTCTGTTGAACCAACTCTTGGTGGTTAAATCTAAATTCCATTGGGGGCTGCTGTGTCGAGCTTCAGCAACTTCTGTTACCTCATAATTAAGTTTCATTTTGTACACTTGATAATGTTCAAAAACATCGTATTTTGTAGTAAAAATCTACTCACTGCTTGTGGTTAAATCCCAATCCCGTAATCTGTTACTCAACAAAATTAACATATTCGCTTTGAGTTTAAATCCTCATCAACTAATATAAACTTCTATAAACGGATCATTCTAGAAACTTCTTATGCCACTTTTCATTATTGTATTCTCAATATGTTCAATTCTTAACTCATAGCCTACCTGTTGACTTTCACCGGCATCTGAACTGCAGCCGTTGTCACCATTCAATGAAACTCCGGAATCCACAACGCCATCCATGGATCGGGGACGCAATTCGTGTATAACATCAGTCTGAAAATAAAAATTAAGAAATTGAAAAAAAAATCACATAAATAATTGAAAGATAATTTTGCCAAAGAGAACAAAAGGCGTCAATCGAATAGCAAATATTAAGGTCAATACATATAAAATAATTTAAAAGTTTGTGAAAAAATACCTAAAATACCATAAAGTTTAAAACAAATAAATGTGGACACTGGAACTAAGAAGTGTATAGATGATATGAAAAATTTTTTAACCTCTTCTCTTCTTCTTTCTAAAACCCATTCGCAACAAAAAAAAAACAAAAAAAAACAAAAAAAAACAAAAAAAAAAAAAAAAAGAAAACTAAACAACCAAAATATATCTACTACATACCAAAGTCATACAATACCATTTGTTATAGACTGTTGTTATATTTTTGTTTCTTATTCAAATTTAAATTACAAAAAACGGTTCTTTTTCTTCATGTTTTTTTCTTTCTTCTTCTTTTATTATTTCCACTGTTATGAATGTTGGCTTTTCAAGGCAGATGAGCGCAGCAGAGGGGTGGTCTCTGTGATTTGACCAAGTTTGTGCTTTGAAACACTTTCGCTTATATGTAGCAAGCAAGCAAGTAAGCAACTAACAGCTATCGCATCTAATGGTGTCTGCCAGCTACAGATGGGGCTCAAATGTTGTAAGCTGCCATTCACAACTTTAGCACACGAAAAGTTACTCAAACTTAATCTGAGCAGCCTTAGCCGTAGAAGTTAAGCAAAGCAACGTTTTTTAGTTTCCATCAATGTTATGAACCATTTAACTTGAACTCTAGATCAAAATGCTCGTAAAACCATAAAAAATGGAAGGTATAAAGTTTATGAATCATTTACGGCGCGTTTGAATGGCCAACCAACTGAGGGGAGGGAGGCCAGCGACAAGAGAAATTCTTAAGAATTTTGGAAAAGCGGGGAATACTCATGTGGTGAGGAAGCAGTGTGCTTCAAAAACACATGTACAGGTTTTACTGAAGCTGTTGAATGTATGCAAGTATGTAGCGATTTAATGATTTAATGACAAGAAGACTACCAAGACATACTTTGAGTGGTAAAGTTAGTTAAACCAACTATATCATCATGGTTTCAACCATGGTGATGAATCGACAAATCGATTGGTCTATCACTTCACACCTGAGACAAAGCAACAGTCAAAGCAGTAGAATGTAATGGGAGAATCTTGTCTAGAGAAGACGAATACTGTTCTATCTGCAGGTAAGCTCATGAAGTCTGTATTTTGGGATGCATGCGGGATACGAATTTGTTTCGCATTGGCGCAAAAGAATGTATTTTTCATCAAGACATCGGACTATTGTCATGGCCAAAATCAATGAAATTAAGTTCCATTTGCTTCATCAGGTACATTATCCGCCACATGCAGTTCCTATGGATTTTTTTCTTAAAATCTTTTAAAAAATAAAAATTATAGCACCGTATTCATTTTAATAGCCAATTTGTAAGATTTTAAAAAAATAATTATAAAAATCAGTTTATTATATATTGAGATTATACGTGACAAATCTTTTTCCAAATCCTGTTTTATATATAGTTTCGGTTGAATACTTTCGCTAGTTAAAACACATTTCTTATTGCTCTCAAACATTTATTCAGAATTTCACTTTATCATAGCGGACTTGATGAAATATAAGACAAGAAACTCTTAACATAACAATATGTTGCACAGTGTTATCGGATTTTCTAATATGTAGACGGTAGATAGAGATGGCCATACCAACACTTTCTATTGCCGGAAGAATCTATTCTGTAGTACCCTACCTAGCTAGCTCATCCGTTAAGCAATTGCCTGGAATGTCGTACAACTTTAATCCATCTGTGAAAAATCAGATACTACTGGTGACATTTTTCAAGTATTCCTATTTCGAATAAATGTCTTCAGATTAGTTTCTGGTAATAGCTACGAGATACGTTAGTCGGTTTTGTGGAAATAAGTTGATCCAGTGTAGAATTTTAGCAAGTCCAGAATGCTACGGTAGCTTAACGTCACAATCTCCGATTCTCACCAGAGATGCAGCGGGAGCCGATTCAGCCATGATATCAGGAGTCTAGAGATTTGAAATGACACAGACGTTGTGTTTATTTCCCCAATAAAGTTGTTGACCGGACAACTTGCCGGACATAATCCCCAATAAAATTGGGGGTTATCCCCTGATGGGGGTTATGTCTGATACTAGTCTGCGGACATAAGCCCCAATGGGGATTATGACCGAATTTGTTGTTGTATTTAGTATTTCAACCCCTGATAATATAACCTCGCAGTGGCAATATATAGCCGACTCCATAGAACGGACTGCGAGAAGCGTACTTGGGTACTCAAAGCCGTCTCAAGAAGATGCCTGGTACGATGATGAATGTCGCAATGCCACGAGAGAGACGAATGCTGCATACAGGGCAAAACTGCAGCCAATGGCAACGCGAGCTGTTCGTGAACGGCACAGGGAGAAGAGACGAGAGGCAATTCGTCTTTTTAAAAGAAAAAAAGAAGGAGCTGAAGAAGAGGCAGGATGAGTGCACTGAGTTGCTCCGAAGTAGAGGGGAAGCCCGAAAATTCTACAAGAGAGTTAAAGCGAGAATGCGTGGAACAGGGTTGCCCTCCTGCAAGAACAGCGATGGTCAGCTAGTGACGGACCCGGATAACGTTCTGAAGATATGGAGAGATCACTTTAGACATTTACTGGATACTGACACCACTCCAGAAGACCCCGCTCTAATCCATGACGATGGTATTAACTGTCCACCTCCGACACAGAGCGAGATACGTATGGCTATCTCCCGCCTTAAAAACAACAAAGCTGCTGGAGCCGATGGTCTCCCTGCTGAATTGTTTAAGGTTGGCGGGGAGGAGCTGATTAGGAGCATGCATCAGCTCATGGAGAACATCTGGCAAGAGGAGAGCATGCCCGGGGATTGGAGTCTCAGTCTGTTATGTCCCATATACAAGAAAGGAGATCGTAGTGAATGTAAGAACTACCGTGGAATAAGCCTTTTACCAATTGCGTACAAGGTCCTTTCAAGCATATTGTGTGAACGTCTAAAGCCAATTGTAGAAAAACTAATTGGGCCATATCAGTGCGACTTTAGACCTGGCAAATCTACGACGGATCAAATATTCACCTTACGACAAATCCTGGAAAAAACCCATGAAAAGCATATCGACACCTACCACCTCTTTGTCGACTACAAAGCTGCCCTCGACTCTCCGATAAGGAATAGGCTTTATGAGGCCATGTCTGAGTTTAGTATTCCTGCAAAGCTGATTCGACTTTGCAAATGTACCTTAGACAACACCAAATCCTCGGTTAAGATTGGTAAGGATCAGTCTGAACCATTCAACACGGAACGAGGTCTCAGGCAGCGCGATAGCCTGTCCTGTACACTATTTAATATAGTTATGGAGAAGGTGATGAGAAAGGCTGGTGTCAACATGTCTGGCACCATATTCCACAAGAGCCACATGCCACTAGCCAATGCCGATGATATAGACATCATTGGCCGAAATCTGCAGGATGTTACTGCAGTTTTCTCATCACTAGAAAAGGAGTCAGCAAAAATGGGTTTAGCGGTCAACGAGGACAAAACAAAAATAATGATTTCGACGAGCAAAGAGTCCTCTCGTTGGGGACGCACCGTGAACGTTGACAATTATTGTTTTGATCTCCTTTCTTGTATATGGGACATAACCGACTGAGACTCCAATCCCCGGGCATGCTCTCCTCTTGCCAGATGTTCTCCCTGAGCTGATGCATGCTCCCAATAAGCTCCTCCCCGCCAGCCTTAAACAATTCAGCAATTCGGCTCCAGCAGCTTTGTTGTTTTTAAGGCGGGAGATTGCCACACGTATCTCGCTCTGGCTCGGAGGCGGACAATAAACACCATTGTCATGGATTGGAGCGGGGTCTTCTGGAGTGGTGTCTGCATCCAATAAACTTTTAAAATGATTTCTCCATTTCCTCAGAGCGTCATCCCCGTGCGTCACTAGCTGACCATCGCTGTCCATGCAGGAGGGTAACCCTGTTCCACGCGTTCTCGCCTTAACTCTCTTGTAGAATTTTCGGACTTCGCCTCTACTTCGGAGAAACTCTGTGCACTTATCCTGCCTCTTATTCAGCTCCTTCTTTTACCGTCTAAAAAGACGAGTTGCCTCTCGTCTCTTCTCCCTGTCCCGTTCACGAACAGCTCGCATTGCCATTGGCTGCAGTTTCGCCCTGTATTGCGACATTCATCATCGTACCAGGCATCTTCTTGAGACGGCTTTGAGTATCCAAGTACGCTTCTCGCAGCCCGTTCTAAGGAATCGGCTATATTTTGCCACTGCGAGGTTATATTATCAGGAGTTGGAGCATTCCGCAGCAGTTGAGTTAGGTGGTTGGAGTAGGCGTCCGCTACCTCTGTGTTGCGCAGTTTACCGATGTCCTGCTTTCGTTGTGCCTGGTTACGTACGTTTTTCGCCATGCTTAGCCTTGTGCGTACCTTAACTGCGGTAAGGAAGTGATCGGAGTCAATGTTCGCACCCCTAATCACTCGTACGTCCAGAACACTCGATGCGTGCCTTCCATCGACTACCACATGATCAATCTGATTCCTCGTCAATTGATCTGGAGATAACCATGTTGCCTTATGAATATTTTTATGGTCAAATCTAGTGCTGCTTACTACCATATTTCTTGCCGCAGAGAAATCAATCAGTCTGATGCCATTGTTCGACGTTTCGGTGTGCAGACTGAATTTTCCGATGGTTGGCTCAAATGCGGTTTCCCTGCCTATTTTAGCATTAAAATCGCCTAGTAAAATTTTAATGTCATGGCTCGGTCTACGGTCATATACATTTTCTAGACTCTCGTAGAACTCGTCTTTGTCCTCATCGCTTTTCTCTTCTGTCGGAGCATGGGCACATATAAGTGTCCCGTCCACCGGATTTCCTGTAAAGCGGTTATGTCAGACTTGTATTCTTCGAGGACTTCCGCCAGTTGGATGGAGGCACCTGGTCTATACAGTGTTCTAACATTCCAGGTGCATATACTTAAATCATGGTCCTTGCTGTGGTCGTCAACATTTTGGGGGTCCATTTTATTATTTTCTTACTTCTTTTCATTGCAATAGTTTAACCGTCGGTGCCGGGTTGCAAGCCCAGCGCACCACGTCGCAGTTTTCTCCTCCTGCCAGGGTTTTATTACAGCCGCCCATTCTGGATCAGACGCTGACCAGGGTTACCACTCACCCTGAGCGTGGACGTGCCTCCTACTGACCCGGTTAACTCAAATTTTTGCACGATTTTTCCAATTGTACGCACATATGGACGATTAAATTGACCGAAAAAACACGAAGTGCATATTGATTTGAACGCCAATAAGCCTGAATAACTTTAACGCGTTGCTCGATTGTGTATCTTTCTATAGTTCAAATTGAGTTAGTCTAAATTTAAGAAATGTCAAATGAAATTCAAAAAAGAACTTGACATTTAGCTGTGGTTCACATTCAACATCGGCCACCAATTTAGCCACCCTTTAGAAAAAAAACTAAGGGCAGATTAAGATTCAGTGTTCCAAATAACTTTAAAAACAACATTCAGTTCTTAACCAACAAATACCTTGTTCCCTTGTGTTATTGATTAAAAAGAATCGTTGGCTAATCAACCACCGCCACATGGTTTGTGGGGGTGTAACATAAAACATGATCTCTGCAAATTTCTAGTAAGTTACCATATTAAAGTTGCTGACTAATTGGACAGGAGTTATTGGATGGTTATACTTTGAGGAGACCAATTTGGGTCACAGGGAGGCATTTTTGTGTTCTGTTCAAATTGCATTAAAGCTAAGTTTATGATTGTTTGCCGTACATCCACACGGATTGTAGTAACACTACTCTTCTATCTCTCTCTCCTCCCATCTGCCTTCGTCTTTTACCATAATGTCATTGTTTCGGTAACGCAATAATCTACTAGAGGTGAATGGATATTTGATACATATATGTTTAATTTCACATGATGAAATTCAAAATAATGAAATTAATCTTAACGCACTTTCAAAATAACACAATTAGTTACACTTTTGCTGCTGTGGCCTATAAGTGTAGCCGTGTCAAAAAGCCATTAAGCCGCAACTACTGTGACCACCACCACGACCACTGAACTCTAAAGACTTTCAACACGCGGGTGATCGCGGTGGGACAAATCATTTGTTTTTAATTAATTAAGACACCCAACATTTCCCCATTGACCTGGTTCCATAGTCCCTTAAATATGACTTATGGGTACGGGTGGGGGGTGCGGGATTTCAATACAACACAGCTGTAGTACTCGTACTTAACCGATGTCATATCACATTTTAATGTTTTCTATGCGTTTTGTCATTGTTGCTTTACTTAAATTTAATTAGACAATTTCATAAATCCACAAATGGCAACTTTTAAGAAATGTTGAACAATTAGCAAAGTCCACCAGAAAAAACGCGTTGGACTCAGTCGGTCATTTGTTATGCTTGAGTGATTTCTGTGCACAACGCATTAGAAGGTAGTGGCGACGGCGGCCACAAGTCAAAGGGGCGTCTATGACCAGCAGACATCATAATTTTGGAGTATGACAAACATTTTTTTTGTGGGTAATAACTAATCAGTGTGCCCCTCAACAGTCCCCCCTGTACACGACCTAAGCCAACGTTAACTCATAATTTTGTTGGGAAAAGTATAAAGTGAAATTTATACCAACAACAGAAACAAAAATTACAATTACACACAAAAACAAGACGTAGATTAAGAAATGTTGAAATTTTGTCATTTGTTGCTTTGTCTGGACTTGATACCACCCCAAGGGGCTAATTATGTCTTTTGTGGATTTAGGAAAATTTTGTAAAACAATTAGATATTTAAATGCCATTTAGAAGGGGGGAAAATAAAGGGAGCGATTATGCGAATTTTTATGGAATTTTACAAATAAACAGAATATACACATTTTTGAAAGTCAATACATATTAGCAATAAAAACTAAACCACCGTCTAAAACAAATAACCAGTTTTTAATAGTACTCCAATATGTCGGACATAACAATGCCATATAATTGACAACAACAAAAAAAGGTTAATTATATCCGATTACAAATACTTGACCACATTTATAATAATCCACATTGTGTTAACATAAATGGTTTCACCAAACCGACCACATCAAAGGGCGTAGTCCAAAGTACTTAAACACATTAGATTTGCAATGAAAACGAATTTAGAAAAAATTCAACAACTAATGTGTCCCCACGTACTTGAATGACCTGTTAACGACCTAACATATTTAGCAATTTAAGCTTAATAAACAGTGAACACTAACAAACTCTCATATGAAATCGATTACAATGATTAGCTGCTATTTGGGTGACTGGTAAGCCCCTAAGACAAAAGGTTGTCCCCACTCGACAAACAGGTCTTATAATAATTTCCAATACAGTGTACTAAACAATGTGTTATTACAACATTATCATTGTAGTGGTGTGTAATAGAAACCACCAATATATGACCAATATAAATACAATTTATGAATAAATTAATAGACCCGCAATCACACCACCGGACTCTATAGAAAGTCTTTAGCCTCAACTCACGACTTAAATGGTCAAATGGCGATGAGGAAATTCTGTGACGATGTGAACGGGAATTGAATGACAAGTGAACCGTAACGTTTGACCATAAATCTCCGGGAATTATGAAATATAGCGGCCATACATCGAAGTCTAATATTACAACCATAATATTCATATACATACGTACAACAACAACATTGTAATAGTTATTGTCTTGCCGCTGCTAATACCAATTTGATTTGCGTTTGAATTAATATCCGCTGCTTCGCACAACATATCATCGTTGCTATTATTTCTCAAAATGCGAAAATGTTGCATAGCTCCAAAATCAAAACAAATAAAAAGTGAATTGTTTTACGTTTCATGAATAGTGAAATAAAATTTCGACTGGGGTAGCTTATTTTCTTTAAGGAAATAATTTTAAATTTTAGACGAGTTTGGTTTTTTTTTCTCTCCTCACAATAGCTTATATGTATGTGGTGTGAAGAGTATTAATTAGAGTTTTATTGTGGCTGTCAGATGTGGCTGGTATACATTTGAATTAGTTTAAATTTTAATATGTTTCATATACGTATATAGTTGTTGTTGTTTGTTTTGACGAAAATTTCCGCATGATTTCCTGTATGAAAGTTGTAGCAGTCGAGGGAATAACGAAACAATGATGTTATACATACTAGTAACATACATTTGGTTTGCAGACGAACGCAATACCAAGCACGGAGGAGCAATAAGGAATTGATTGGGGGAGCCCGAGACTGCTAAAGAGAAATTAAAGTTTTCTAACGAAACCTCTATTTAACACATGATTTATTGAGTAATTTTAGAAGTCTTTTTTATACCCTTCACCATACGGAACATGAACGGAGTGGAGGGGATATTCATTTTGTTCTTCCATTAGTAACGCCCATAAGGAGGCGTGGTAGGTATGACAATATATATATATAAATGATCAGCATCGAAATCTGAGTCGATTTAAAAGTGACCGTCTGTCGGTCCGTCTGTCCCCGCGATTACAACCGCAGTTTTAGAGATATCGAGCTGAAATTTGGAATGCATGCTTCTATCCTCAAAGCGGATGTTAAGTTATAAGATGATCGGCCCGATCGGTCAAAAACTACTCCCACCTTCCATACAAACTCCCCCTTTTTGGAGTCTGTTCCTGCGATTACAGCCGTAGTTTAGGGCAATCAAGCTAAAATTTTGTATGTGAGCTTCCCTACACTAAGCGTGGAAGTTGAGTAGTAAGATGAGACCGATCGGTAAAAAACTACTCCCACCTCCTAAACAAAATCCCTCTTTTTGGGGGTGTCCGTATGTCAGTTCCCGCGATTACAGCAGTAATTTAAGAGCAATCAAGCTGAAATATTGTACGCAAGCTTTGCTGCCCTAAATGGAGGTTGAGTTCTAAGATGAGCCCGATCGGTCAAAAACTACTCCCACCTTCCATACAAACTCACCCATTTTGGGGTCTGTCCCTGCGATTACAGCCGTAGTTTAAGGGCAATCAAGTGGAATTTTGTATGTGAGCTTCCCTACACTAAGCGAAAGTTGTGTAGTAAGATGAGACCGATAGGTAAAAAACTACTCCCACCTCCCATAAAAAATCCCTCTTTTTGGGGGTGTCCGTATGTCAGTCCCCGCGATTACAGTATGAAAGCTTTTCAGCTCTATGCGGAGATTGAGTATTAAATTGAGACCGATCGGTCAAAAACTACTCTCACCTCCCATACAAACTCTCCCTTTTTTGGGTTTGTCCCTGCGATTGCAGCCGTATTTTAAGAGGTATATAGTTGACATTTTGTACTCAAGATTCAATATCTAAGCTGAGGCTACTTTCTAAGATAAGCAATGTCGGTCAAAAACTACTCCCACCTCCCATTCAAACTTCCCTTTTTGGGGTGTCCGCGTAACTGCCCCCACGATTATAGCCGTAGGTTAGGAAAAATTGAGCTGAAATTTTATATGCAAGCTTTAATCCTATAATAGGAGCTAACGTTGTAAGATGAGCAATATCGGACGAATATTTCTGCCACCTTCCATACAAACTCCCCCTTTTTGGGGGTGTCCGTCTGTATGTCCCTATAGTTTATGAGCTTTCGGGCTGAAATTTGGTATGTAAGCTTCTGTCCAGAAGCAGACGTTAAGTTCTAAGATAGGCATGATAGGATTTAAACTGCTCTTACATCCCACACAACTTCTCATTTTTGGGGAGTTACAAAATTCATAAAAATAAGCTCCAACTCACAAACTCATAAACTTATCGGTAAATCGAATAAAATCGATACAAAATTACTGATAAAATGGATGTGTGAAGCTAAAAGTAATGTCCACTTCACACCAACACCCCTGTTTTGTGGCACAAAGTTTACTAAAATATAGTTGTAGCGCAAATAACCAGTTTTACCACCATTTTTACAAATGGTGAAGGGTATCTGAGCTTCAGCATAGCCGAAGATAACCGCCTTATTAGTTAGTATTGAATTTCACGTCCTGGCAAATAGTTTATCTTATAGAAACACAAGACGAAAATACGAGTGGATAGGGGCAAAGACGCATAGATGTCACCCTACAGTGGCTCAGAATCGTTTATCATCGTAACTTTCGAACTAATAGAGATATTTGAGATATATATCATTAAAATCGGTTCTGTAGTTTTTTTTAAAAATTGTAGGTCAAAGTTGAACATTTGATTTTTATACCCTCACCCTACACATAAAAGGAGTCACTTTAGACCCTATGTTTCTTTGAAACAAATTCGATTCATGACTTTAAGTCGTTTGGGCCATGTCCGTCCGTCTGTCCGGCTGGTACGCACGATAACTTTCCAAAGACGTAACCAAATGTTTTGAATCATTGCATATTTTCCCAAAACTTCTTAGGCTATTGGAAATGGGCGACATGGCCACGCCCCTTCGGGTATCTTCCATACAAATGTACCATTTCAACCATATCAATAAACCCAACGCAATCGTGCCTAAATTCTGTATTTCGTTATAAATTTTCTGAGAACAAATAGGAAGTTTAGACACGCCCCTTCAGGTACCTCCCATACAAATCGAGTTATAATATCAATACACACAACGCGATCGAGCCCAAATTCTATTCCTGGTAAAGCTATATCAGGATAAAGTTTTTGTGAAAAACTGGTAGTTTAGCCACGCCCCTTCTGGTACCTCCCACATATATCATACCGCCACCTTTAGAAATCCAGTAATAATATCAATACACCCAACGCGATCGTGCCAAAATTCTGCATTTTGTTAAGCTATAACAGGATAAAGTTTAGAAGAACAAATTGGAAGTCTATCCACGCCCCTTCTAGTACCTTCCGCCCTCTTGAGAAATCGAGTGATTACATCAATATACTAAAATTGTATGTTTTACTAAGGGTGAGGGTACATGTAAGTCGGTTTTTCTGACTGAGACTTTCTTACTGGTTTTTAAGTACAGCACTGAAACACTGGAGCTTTTTATGGATACACTTTTGGATGCAGATAATGCGGTCGGTAGAATGAACCTACCTACGTCTGTTATTTATATCGACTGGGATATTGTGAATAATATGGTGAGTGAAGAATAAGAGAAGTGGGCTATAAATAGTTTTGAGCCCTGCAAATCGTGTGGTCCGGATGGTATAATACCTAACATGCCTGCAGACCTCATTGCATGATAGATTTTCGATTTTATATACAAGGCTTGTATCAGGCTATGTTTTGTGCCGTAGATATGGAGAGAGGTTAAGGTGGTTGTTTAACCCAAGGCAGGTTAGCCTGTTCATGGCTTCCCAAAGGACATCAGACCAATTAGCCTCTCATCCTATCTGCTGAAAGTTTTGGAGAGACAAATTAATATGTACATATGAATAAGGAGGAAAAATGATAGCTACTAGAGGAACGCCACAGGGGTAGGTCCTGCTCCCTTTTCTTTGGGTCTGTAGGTCCTTGTGTTAAATGGAGAACTTAATTCGTTTAATGTGGATGTTACGATAATTGTGGCATGTGCGGACTATGTGGTCATCAGGTGGGTTCCAGGACATTACGATAATCCGGGTGGAAATTTAGTAGACCTATTGGCCAGAGGAGCCTGTACTATGTCTGTTCATGACTCTCTGGAAGATATTAATCCGCCTATTTGTTAACTTTTTGGCTAAGTAGAGGATCCATACCGGACTATATCCGTGTGTCTGATGACGAGAAGAGTTCGAGACGATGGAACTTCTTCTTTGCAGCTGCCCGCTTAAGCCCGTAGGAGGCTAAGACACTTAGAGGAGAATTTATAGAATACCTATAGTCTCTCTCCTCAATCCGAGTAGGTGGCCTAATATGTTTCATGAGGCTCCTTTCGTGGATAACTGAGCCAAGAAAACAATTTGGGATTCCCATGATTATCTATCCTTCTCTTTTCCTCCCCTATCTGCTTCTTTCTCCTTCCCTGTCTCCTTTTACTAACGGACAATCACAAAGAATTTGCAGAACTGAGTGTTTAGTGTGATCTGGTTACAAGATTACACGTGTCCATAACCTAACCTAACCTAGAGTACGGGCAAGGTGCAGTTTTCGGCAATATTTGTATATTTTGAGTTGCTGTTAAAAACTTTACTTTTTAGGTATCTGCAAAGACAATAGTTTATTGGGGATACGTCTGCGGCTATGACGTTTTATTTCACGCCCACTGACCCAATCGCGCCCATCTGTGTTGGATCACGAAATTTGCTGTCAAATGCATCCACACAAATTTTCACAATTGCGATTGGAGGGATCCAATGGACGGGACCACGCCCACTTGAGATATCAGAAATGTAGGTACCATATTTTCATCACTTACCACACATCTATATTCTGTTAAAATTTCAAAAGATCGGTCAAGCCGTTTTCCTGTCTATACGGTACTAAAAAATTTAAATAAGTAAACACAAACTCATTTTCATATATATATAGATTTGACCTTTGACCTATTTGGGCCACGGCTTAAAGTTGTCCGATTTTACTAAAATTTTGACCATACCAGACACAATATTCCGCTCCGGCATTACCAAAAATCAAAAGTTAAATTTTCGCTGCCACCCTAATGTAAAACTATGGGGCAATTTCGGACATTTGTATGGGATGTACCAGAAAGGATGTATCAAATGTTTAGGTTTTCGTAGGAAACTAAACTGACCAAATTTTAACATCCTTCAGTTGTTCATTTGGAAGTAATGGGTGAAATATTAATTTTCGAAATCGAGGTCATTTTGTATTGGTTGTACCAGATGGGGTCAGCCGATTTAGTCCATATTTATTCCTGGGTCCAATTTTCATATGCGTAGATGTTATACAAAACATGACTGTATTCAGTTTATTTACAAAAAAAGACATGTGCGTAAAATTATGGCGGTCAATTGATTTGATTTTGTCTGAGGGCCTTGCCTATTATTACAAGGTTATTAAGCTGACCAAATTTAAATACCCTCCAGTTGTCCGTCTGGCATCCCGAAAGGAGGTCTCCTCCGGGAGGCCTTTGAGAAGTGTCGCCCCCACAGACCTAAAGAGAACCACCAGTGGACCTCTTTCTGGCTCTGCGGTGGCGAAAAGAGGGAGTAAAAGTAGTATCATCTTTACGACCTCCAACCAAGGAGTCTAAAGATGATGCCTCTCAAAGTTACGCGAGATGACTAAGAGTTTGATGTTCGGGAGAAATTGAGCTGAGTGTCCCTTGATACCATACGAGACTCGCATCTCTCACTGTGCATCAATCATTCTCTTGGCCGAAAACATAACTAAGAAATTTTGATAGATTCGAACCTTTAACAAGGGTGTATATAATGCCGCAGTAAAGTATGTACTGTTTGTAATTGTTTTGCTGTTACCTGTATTGGCAAATGAAACACCCGAAAGGGGTGGAAAAAATACAAGTGGTAATATGGTATCGATGGAAACCAGCCTGATGGAGTATTATCTCACTCGCGGATGGTAGTAGAAGTAGATGCTGGGTATCGTTGGAAGCTAGCCTGACGGAGTGTTAATTCACTCGTCGATGGTAGCGGAAAGAGTGCTGGGTCAGCCTGAGAAGAAGATTGCACTTTGCGAATGTGTAGAGAAGGTTTGTGTTAAATATTTTGGTCTATTTTTAGACGGTATATAAGAGACGTCAGATGTTGGGCCATCCGAATGGGGAACCTCGGTCCCTAGCTGATGGCGGCGTGTGCGTCATTCGTGGAGTGTAGGATGAAGAGCAGATATAATATGACAAAAACAAGAAGTGCATTTACTTTTAGTGCAAGTTACTTATAGTAGCAAATAATAAGAGTTGGCCCCTCACATCGGAAGAAGTAAAAGCTTCGATCATTTACTTGTCAGACAATATGGTGCTCTCACAAACGAAATATAAACAATTTGAATATCCTTACAAATAAAAAAATTAGATCCGGGCCTTAACAGCGGTCTTGTAGTATGTCCCAGAGGGGTAGAGCCCGCCGTGGAGTTATTCCCTTACGTTAAACTAAAGGACATCTGTCCGTTTGGTAGTTATTAGAGAAATAATATTTTTACAAAAATAGGATATTTTGTAGACGAGGTACTAGAATGCTTCCTAATAAATTGTTCAGCTTACTTGCTTATGTAGTGGATTATAAGAGTCGGTCTTTTTCCTCTGAGTTCCAGTATGTCTGTCACTTATACTTACTTACTTTTCACATCTATTACTATCTTTTTACTGTTATCAGTTTAATCCGTCCGTGGCATAGTGGCTAGAACACGCGACTACCATGCGGGAGATCGCAGGTTCAAACCTGGCTCCAGTCATCTTAAAAAGAAAAAAATAAATAAAATTTTCTTTCATTATCGGCTCCCCTCGAATGTTGTTTGACAGCAACTTCGCAGTATTAAGCGTCGATTCAATCGTCGTGTCTAGTTAGAGCTTCTCAAAACAGTGACGTTCGCATTCGTCGATAAATAAGTAGGTGCCGTTAGTTGTGAATCTAAAAATAGAAAGCGTGTTAATTCACAACAACGCGAGAAGCTATCCCATACCTCATTCATGGGGTGCAAAGGGAAATTAAGTTTTTTTTTTAAGTTTAATCATCGGCAATAATGTGAAGTTTTATGCGATATTTTAAGTTTTTTTTTACATATTGTAGAAAAACTTATAGACAACATTTGAGCAATATTAACAATAACAAAAACTCTTTAAATTCCTGCCCGATAGATGCCGTAATGCATTGTCCAAACAACTGTTATGCAGCTTAAGTTCGTGTCTTAAGTCTTTTGTGTATTTACGTGTTTGAAGGGACTTTAATGTTTGTTTCTTAAGTTTTATTGTAAGGACACGTTTTCCTATAATCTTATATTTATGTTTAAAATTAGAACACATTGGGGTTGACGATCCTGTGTTGCATTCACCAGGCAATCGTTATGCCATTCAAGTTTGTGTCTTAAGTCTTTTGTGTTTGAGGGGTATATGCAGGGATTTGGACGTTTGTGTCTTAAGTCTTTTGTGTTTCATCGTTTGCAAAGAATTCAGCGTTAACATATTCCGTGTTCTGGCTGTAAACGACCAAGAATTTTGGACGAAGTAATAAATCTGAGTATTTTTGCTTTATTTCCTATTATTTAAATTAACTTTTAATACTCGTATGAATTCAACATTCGATTAATGTTAGATTTTATAGCCTTAACTTAGTATATAATTCAATTTAAAATAAAAAGATATAGACAAAAAATTACAATAATATAAAAATGTTGTTAAGTCACCACTAAGTTTGACTGAGAAATCCACAAACCTCTTGGACTTTAGAAAGTATTGTTAGTCATTACTAGTTCTGAATTCTTTCCTACGTGCGGCTACTGATAGATGAATTTCTGTTGTTGCTGCCATATAATAGGAAGTAGAAACATTTTGACAGTAAAGAGAATAATTCAAGTTTCGAGAAATTTATTACCTATTCGCACAATTTGATTAAGAATTCAGCAATTGATTAAGTGACATATTGGTGACAATTTGGGTTCTTTTACCTTCCCCGCACGACCTACTCACTTTATTTTAACTACCTTCTAAAAAAACACCTTATTGTTTATTATTTCTACATATTGCTTGTTCACCTAATTCATCCACCGTCTTTTTTATTAATTCCTACAATGTTTTAATTTGGTTCATTTCCTTGTTGGTTAATCTAGTTTTTGCATTGATTAACAGTAATTTATATGTCTCCTGTTGCTGTGAAAAGATAATGACTGGAATTTTATTTCAAATTAGCCATTTAAAATAAAATCGTGTGCGAGCTTATCACTTTTAGTGTTCAGCAAACGTTTTTGCACTAAACTCTATTTATTTTTTAAAGACAATTGTTGTGTTTGTTGTTTTGTCTATTGCTCTATAATTATTACTGGATTATCTAACGATATTAAAGCGAACTACTGTTCGATGAATATCAATTGTTAGCTCTTTAAGTCTTTTGCAATGTCTTCTACGACGTTGTCTTCCCCTTGAACAAAGAAAATAAACAAACCAACGGCTGGCAAATTGGCGAATGCCAAAGTGAACAAGGGGAAGTGGCCACAAATCCATGGGATTTCATAATAGATTTATCATGCCACATCTCTATGGCATTAGCAATTATATGGTGTTGACTGGGACATAACTCACATGGGCATGGTTATGTGAACGAAGACGAAGCCGCTGTAGTTACATGTGTTTTTTGGATTAGTTCCTCTTTGGTTAGTTATTATGTTTAGCCCGTGTTTGTGGATTTTAAAGTGATCATGATGGGAATGTTTGGGCTGATGGTGTCGACTGTAGGGCTAATTATGAAGTCATGACATTTGCTGTTCATTGGGTTTGTAAGTTAGTCAAGTCAGGTCGACGGTTTTATACAAAAATATATGTTTATCATTGTAGTTTTTTGTTTTTCGTTATTTCCCTTGTTTGTTTTAAATGTTATCATGTTGAACATAGTAACATAGTGTTATTATAAAGTTGTTGTTTTTATTTGCCAAATTATTAACAACTATGTTTCGTTTTTTTTTGCTCTATCTCTTGTGATTTAGTTATCTGACATCAATAATACATTCAGTGTGCCAGGAAGTTTACTTTGGTTGGATGATAAGATTGGATGTTGCAAACAAATATAATGTGGGAATTGTAAAAACAAATGGAGTATTGCCAATGTTGAAAAGCTAAAAAAGTTCCTTGGTGCAACGAAATATGTATGTGTATGAAAGAAATGTGAAATGTTAACCGGATATATGCCGAAATGGAAAATATTAACGTAAATAGGTAAGGCAACAGTGGAAGATAGAATTTTAAGATGTATCAACATTTAATATGGATATAGTTTGCAGTCAAACTTAAAGACACACTGAGTTAATATTATTTTTAAGCTTATGTCACATAAAAAAAAACTAAAAAGCTGAATTTTCCTATGCACCCCATGAATGAGGTATGGGATAGCTTCTCGCGTTGCTTATCGTCGAATACGAATGTTAATGGTTGAGAAGCTTTTACTAGACATGCCGGTTGACTCGACACTATACTGCGAAGTTGCTGTCGACGATATCGAAGGGGCTGGCAATGAATGAAAAATGTAGGTGACTGGAGCCAGGAGTCGAACCTGGGATCTCCCGCATGGTAGTCGCGGGTTCTAACCACTATGCCAAGGCCAGTCACATACATCTTTTAAATATAAGCCAATTATAAATATGTAAAATCTATAATACATTATAAGATTAACTGGGAAATATTTAATTTTTATTCTTAGTTTAAAAAAAAAATTATAGAAAATAAAGAAAAAATAGTTAAATTAATTACATCCCTCGATCTTTCAAAGCCATATGACCTAATATACAGACATTAAGGTTTCTGTTCACTGTAAGACATAAAAGATGTAAGACACAAATATCAAAGCAAACCAGAACGCAAAAAAGACGTAAGATACGAACTTGATTGGTATATGGATTGCTTGGTAAATGCAACATAGAATCGTTGACAGTATTCTAATTCGTTACGAAATCGTTAGGTTTTCCGAATAATGTTCTGTTCATGCAAAGCCAGAAACGCCACAAAAGACTTAAGACACGAACGTTTAAGTTCCCACATAACTCAACACACAAAAGACTTAAGGCACGAACTTGTTTGGTATAATGGTTGCTTGGTGAATGGAACACAGCATTTTCCACTAAAGTTTTGTTATCTGAAACACAAACCTAAAATATTAAGAAAAATGTTCCATTATTCATAGGCTGAAACTCCACAAAAGACTTAGGACACATACGTTAAAGACCCCACATAACTTAACACTCAAAAGACAAGGCACGCACTTGTTGGTAAAAAATAGTATAACACATGATTTTGGGACTGAATTCTGAGAACTGCACATGAAAGTAGCCTCAAAAGGAAGAAGTTCTACATCATTCGTTTTGTCAAGTTACATGCCATACTAATTTTATATCGATTTGAAGTTACTTAGTGACGTTTTAGGTTCTTTTGTTTCACAGCGTATAATTTTATGATCATTCCATAATGTAAAGAAATGCAAAAAAGATAAACGTAAATAAATAAAATTTGGTTGATGTTGGTTGTAAAAGTGTACTCTTTGATTATATCTCATTCATCATTTTCGGTTTTTAAATTATGACCCCTCAAGTACATCCGCAGCGAAATATAGAGGAGTGTATTTGTGTTGCAGAGTATTATCAGGATATCGAATTTTATCTCTCTTACCGCCTATTTATAGAAAATTAAATAAATTGTGTATGTCTAGCTCTAAAAATGCTTTGCCACGCCCATTTCGACAAAAATTTAAACATTATATATTCTATTATTTGCTGTTATCTAAGCTTTGTGTTACGAACTATCTATGGAGCGTAAAAGACCGAAGCGCTTGGAAAATGTTTCTACGTGCGGCTACTTAAAGATACATTTCTGTTGTTGCTGTCACTAAAGAAGAAGAAGAAGAATAGCCTATTATCTATATATATAAAAGGCTTGGGTGACTGACTGATCACTCACCAGCCCAAACGGCTAAAGCTGGAACCTTGAAATTTAGAATGTAGGTTCCTTTTATAACTTAGGCGCGCACTTAGAAGGGATTTCTGAAAATGGTGACTGCAAGGGGGTAAAAAGGGAGGGGCAGCGCCCCATACAACTCCAAATTTAAAATGGGTGCATTTCATAAATCATTGTATGTATGAAGTCGAGATTTGGTACATATGTTGGTCGTACAAGAAAAATTATTTTTTGTGGAAAGTGGGCGGTGCCACGCCCCTTTTTAAAAAATAGTTACATTGGCCAAATAAATGGACCGATTGCAATTATATTTTCTTTGTGTAATACTGTCCATAGGGTCTCTAGCATAGGCTACAAGAAAACATAATTAGACAAAGGGGCGTGACACCGCCCACACAGACCGAAATTTCAATCGGTCATATCTGAAGAGCCATTATAGGCATGAAGATGAGACTGATACAAAGAGGATTACGTCTCCCTGGAAAATGGACGGTGCCACGCCCCTCCTGAAAAAATCGTTATCTGGGCGAAATAAATAGACCGATTGCAATGAAATTTTCTCTGCGTAGTAATATCCGAAGGGCTTCTATCACCGCCCACCTAGCACCGCCCACACAAACCAAAATCTCAATCGGTCATATGTAAATGATGCCACGCCCCTTTTAAACAATTGTTTGCTGAAATGGCTGTAGATAGGGTGATGAAATTCGGAGTGTTTGTTCCCTTTTTGGAGTAAACGTCAGCTAAGAATGAATTTATACCAATTTCTACTTTTAGGGGAAAAAACTACCAATAAGGGATAAAATTAGTAACATCACCCAGACCAATCGACTAAATCTATAATCGCCAAAATTGATATGCAGATGCTCACTATCAAATTGGATTGAAGGTTTATTCATAATACGATATTTCTGCCCAGACCAAACAGCTAATGATATTATTATTATAATTTATATAGGCTTGCTCCCTATAGAATTAGAACGAGGCAAGGAGTGAAGTAATTTTTCGAAATTCGAAATATGAAGTAAATTTTTAAAATTCGTTCTTTAGATGTGAAATTACCGAAAAAGAGTTAAGCGCCCCATACACGAGTACTGCCGCAGTTCATGCCGATGAACCCCTTGTGTACGTGTGTGATTGAAAGTTTCGATACACACTCATCAATCATTGCTGTATTTTGAAATTTGAAACAGGAACATGTTAGCTTTTCCTTCAAAAGTATGTTGCACAATGCCGATGAGGACTGATACAATCCTTTAATTTATTGAATAAATCGTTTTTCCATTTTTGCTTTTTATTTTGGACACTAAGAAATTTTTAAATTTCGTTGTTTACACATTCATAAAATAATTTTGTAGAATTTGACATATTTGAAATATAAAAAGTACACAAAGTTCATCTGATTGATAGGTGTTCATTTTGAAAATCAAAACTGTTTTGATTTTCATACTGCATTGTCTGTGTGACAAATACATTCTCATGTTCTCCCAAATTTACCAATACACATATATTGCCGTTCCAGCGGCAGTACTCGTCTATGGGGCGCTTTAGAATTGGTACTATCGCCCACACCAAATGTCTAAATTTAAAGTTACGAAAATGTATATGGAATTGCTACCTAGGAAGTTAGGGAGCCGCCAAATGGGGTTTTTAGAAATTCTAACGTTTAGTGGTAAAAAAGGCCGGAAAATGATTAAACTGGTAACATCACCTAGACCAAACATTTATGGTCATGCTCCCTATAGAATTAGAGGGAGTATCAGGTATCTTTTAAACTTCGTACTTTTAGGGATAACAAGGGACTTAAGCGGTACAATTACTCAGGCCAATGGGATCACTTAAATCGGGTTTTCGTTCGTCTTATGAAGTGTTTGTATTTTACCTTACATTCTCAAGAAGATTCATAGTAAGTAAAGGTGAAGCAACGCGAGCCGGGAGAGCTAGTAATTTCCATATAGGACATTATAGAGCGAAAATTGTAAAGACATTAAATTTGTTGGTAATATTGTTTTAATAGAGCGTTTTATATAAATTTTAGATAAATTATCACAAAAGTGGGCGTGGACAAATTCACTTTTTCTAAAAGCTGTTTTCGGTGTAATGCGAAATTATCAAATCTGCCAAAGAATTCTCAAGTGACGGTCTTACCAACGCACAATAATTTATTTTTATTTATGTACAAAATTAAGAGATTTATAATAATAGATTAATAACTAACGAGTAGTCTGTACTTGAACTGATTCAGGCATTTGGATACTTGTTTGGTCATATGTATAGAGATGGAAGGAGATCTATAAACTAATAAATGTACTCCACTGTTGTGTATTTAGCCCTTTATGAGGATAAATGCGTATTAATTGTCATAAATGTTGTTTTTTTTTCAAGTATCTAAATAAATGACCCTTTTTCTTAGAAATGCCGCACAAATAATTTTGTTCTGTGTTAAACGAAAAAAGCTGGCGGAAAAACATTTTTTTCCACAAAGCCTACAACTTTTAGAGAAAACGTAAGAACAACATTGTAAGTAGATAAATTGACTAGGATGACAAAGTACAATCGCATAACTATGTTAGCGGAAAATTTTACAAAACAATTAAACAAGTTGTAACAATGTTAACAATGTCCACACTATGTACGCCAAAAAGTGTATGTGTAGTTTACTACAAAACCTGAGTTAAATCATGGTCAAATAATGAAAAATTTTCATTTAGTTTATGAAGGAGACGTTATTTAGGGAAAGTGAATTTTGTGACTAAATCTTCACTGGCTTTTATACCTATAATTCTATAGTAAAATTTATATTTTCATTTCTATCAGTTGCTATGACTATTTTTTTCTTAAATTCTATTAATATCTTAATTCATTTCCTATAGCCACCATCAGTCATGCAATATTTTTAAGTTCGTGTCTTAAGTCTTTTGTATTGTCGTTGTTCCTTGTGGTCGTATAAGTAATGTGTATGAAAGCTTATACTATTTAAATTTGATTAAGTTAAACTTAACTAAACACAAAAATTGACTATTAAAAGTAATTAGTAGCCAACTTGACAAAAATCAAATTTTGCTTAAATTGCCCTGCATTTTATGTTCTAAAGCCTATCGCTGTTCTAAAAATGTGCAGAAGCCTTATTAGATTCTATCGATTACAACAACTATATAGATTTTGAGAGAGAGTGCAAAACTTTTTTATGTTGCCGTACTTGAAATACTTTTTATTTGTCTATTTAAAAAGTTTTCATACCACTAACGATTAAAATGTCAATACAGCAGCAATTCAACATCCTGGTTTACTTAATTTCTTTGAAATTTGATCCATACATGAATAGAAATTCCTTTGAATGTAAAACATTATGATACCAATTAAAATGTTTTCAAATTCCAAATATAACATGCCAAACTGTGAAATCTCCAGTATATTATCTTTGCATCAATCTCAATCAATCAATCATTCATTTTAGCAACAATTAAAGCTTTTTAACAAAAATCACAACTGTGCAGATAACAGCTACAGGTGGCTACACAAATTTTACAATTCTGCAGGTAACATAAAAATTTCAAAGAAAACACCCAAAGAGTTTGCAAATGTATGAGAAATTTAACACAATCACATAAGATGAGGTTGGTATAACAGATGAGTTAATGTTTTGCATTTGCATTCGAATGGACATAACAACAAGAAACCGCAATTGGAAAGAATTCAGTAACGGGAATCTACTATCTGTTCTATAGTGATACTAATATTAAACAAATGATTTATAAACAACAACAAGAGAAAAGTTGGCTACAACGGCTGGCATCAATGATGATGATATTATGTATATTTTTTCTCTGCTTTGTCGACCAACGTCATCGCACCGTGGTTTGTAAAACAAAATTGTGGTAGTAAATATACATAGTAATAGAAAGAAGAATATGGGATTTTTAGAGAAGAATTGGGGCTTGAAGAAAAAATTTTTTTTTTTTTATTATCCTGTGTCATCACATACTGGGCTACGGGGTGTCAAAGATGACTACCTCGAAGGGACCAAAAGAATATATGTACGAAATTATCTGTTATGGCACGAATAAATTATAAATAAATAACATTTACAAAAAGTTGGTCATAGCAAATTTTTGAGTTGCGGGACGCTGCACAGTGGTTTAAAATTCATTATCATGGGACCGGCCGTGGCATAGTGGTTAGAACACGCGACTACCATGCGGGAGATCGCAGGTTCAAACCTGGCTCCAGTCATCTTAAAAAAAAAAAGAAAAAAAGAAATAAAATTTTCTTTCATTGTCGGCTCCCCTCGAATGTTGTTTGACAGCAACTTCGCAGTATTAAGCGTCGATTCAATCGTCGTGTCTAGTAAGAGCTTCTCAAAACAGTGACGTTCGCATTCGTCGATAAATAAGTAGGTGCCGTTAGTTGTGAATCTAAAAATAGAAAGCGTGTTAATTCACAACAACGCGAGAAGCTATCCCATACCTCATTCATGGGGTGCAAAGGGAAATTAAGTTTTTTAAGTTAAGTATCATCGACCAAAAGCTTTTGATGTAGTAGGCAAATTCTTTAAGAAACTTATTGTATGTAAGCTCTAAGGGTTAAATTAGAGTATACCATTGGAAATGGGAATAATTGGATCTCATCTATATTCTTTGATAATAAGAAAAGCAAAAATCTTGAATTTTTTTTGGTTTTAAAATAAATTACATTAGATAAAGTTTTTCTACCGATTTTTTACCGATTTTCAGAATTTGAAAAATCGAAAAATAAGATATGAACCTGTGGACTATATTCGGGATCATTGTCTGGAGGGTGAGAAATTTCAAGTCAGTGTAAAGGTACTGATCCAGTATAGTAAATCTCCCAAAGGATTGAGCGTTCGCAGATCAAACTTTTTTTTGTGACATTTTATATATTTTGCTTATCTTAATGTTTGTGTGGTTAGTTTTTTTTTTAGCTATAACTCAAGAACTATTGATGATTTCTCTTTTAATTCTTCAGCAGAATTGTAGCTAAGGCCTGAATATATAATTTATATTAATATATCCATGTAAAAATCAAGTTGGACTTATTTTATTGAATAAAATTTTCTAAAAACATTTCTTGGCTGTCTCTTCTATAATAAGTAGAAAACTGAGCATTGCTGATAATATTGAATGACGACCCTGACCCATGTACTGTACTGTACACATGTAGCGAGTTTGCACATGGCAACTACTTATGTATATATATATGTATGTACAACGTATGATTAATATTAATGTTATGCGGATTTTATATTTATCATATGCACTTCTTTCCAATATTGTGGATTTATGGTTTAATTCCCAAAGAAACTTAAGATTGATGAAATCTATTCCAGAGTCAAGTTGAAAAGCTCGTAAAGTAGCAAACAATATACGAACTGCTGCTACGTGCGATGAGATATATGTGTCAACATCGGACGTACCAGCACTAGGTCCGAAGTAATGTATTTGATGCTGCCTCTTGTTCCCTTTGATACTCGCTTATGCTAAATCATCTCGTTATCAGAAACTTGATGGTTATTATCTTATTCACCCGATAAAAATATCCACCTGATGTTTCATCTCTGTTTTAAAGTTTACACATAAGAACAAGAAAAAATTTTTAAAATTTCTTCAATTCGAAGAAAAACAATAACAAATTGCAAACATTTTCAGCTCATTGATTTGGGACTCAATTCTGACAATTCCACGTGAAAGTAGCCCCAAAAAGAAGGAGTTCTGCATCATTAGTTTTGTCAAGTTACATGCCATAATAATTTAATATCGATTTGAAGTTAGTAAGTATTGTATAGGGGAATTTGTCACGTTTTAGGCTTTGACCGATTTAGGTGAAACAAGTTTAAAAAAAGTTAAGAATTACAATTCCTTTAATACGTTTCCTTCCCTATATAAGCAACAGTTTCACTTTTCCATTCATGAAATGATTTTGAACTGGGTTTATTTTGTAGCAGTTACAATAAAACTGTTGTACTCCGTGGCGTATGATTTACGTGGAATATTTCTTATGATAATCATACGCCACCATATAACAATATAATAAAAGAGCCTTAAACGAGACAAATTCCCCTATACGATACTCACTAACTTCCATCGATATTAAATTATTATGGCATGTAAAGTGACAAAAGGAATGATGGAGAACATCTTCTCTTTGGGGCTAATTTCACATGCAGTTCTCAGAATTGAGTCCCATAATCATGTTTTGTACTGTGTAATACTCATTATAAGGTTATATATTTGTCTCATATAGACGCGCCCTTCCTCAAGAGTGGGAGAACATTTGTAAACATTTTGATTTTTGTATGGGAGCCCCTTAGGGGGTGAAAATAGGGGATATAAATGTTGGGAAAAAATGTTCGAATACATGTAAACCCTTTTGGGAGGCACCATGTGACCGGCAGGAGATAATTTTGTAAAAAAATATAATAAATAAAAAAAAATTGGATGGCGACCACCTTAAGAGTTGAAGATAGAAGGTAGATATGTTGTGAGAATCTATTGGAATCTACATTTGACTCTCCTAGGGACAACTTTCGGGCTGTTAGAGCGCTGGGAGCTAAATTTATAACAATTTAATTTTTGTATGGGAGAACCCTTCAGGGGTGAAGATGGGTGGTAGGTATGTTTTTGATAAATGTTAGGAGGGACAAATTACTGGGGTCGGTGATACATTTTACCTGTCTATGACACATAATGGGAGAGGAGCTGAGGAGCAGATTTCTTAAAAAAAATATAAAATGTAAAAAAATTGTATGGGGACCACCTTAAGAGTTTAATATAGAGGGTAGATATGTTTTGAAAAACTGTTGGAGTTGCAAAAATATTGGGGGTCGGTCATACATTTGACTTTTTTAGGGGAACCTTTCGGACATTTGATGCAAAATTTATGACAATTTATTTTTGTTTGGAAGCGCCCTTAGGGGTAAAAATAAGGGATAGGTATGTTTGGAAAAAATGTTAGGAGGGAAAATGACTGGGGGTCGGTCATATATTTTACCACTCTAGAAGAGATAATGGGAGTGGCAGGAGCTGATTTTTTAAAAAAAAGTATGTATAAAAAATAAAAATATGGTATGGGGACCACCTTAAGGCCTAAAAGTAGAGGGTAGATATGTTTTTAGAAACTGTTGGTGTTGCAAAAATATTGGGGGTCGGTCATACATTTGACTCTTCTAGAGGCACTTTTCGGGCAGTTAAAGCGGTGGGAGTAAAATTTATAAAAAATGGATTTGTGTTTGGAAGTCCCCTTAGGGTCTAAAGTTAAGGCTTAGGTATGTTTGGGGAAAATGTTAGGAGAGACAAATTAGTGGGCGTCGGTCATACATTTTACTCATCTAAGGCCGACTGCAGGGCAGGTGCGGGTCTTGATATAGAGTTTTTCTCCTACCCCGCCAAATTTGACTACGATGCGCACCCAGTTACCACCACTCTAACTCCCCCATTTTTTGGGTCATGATTTTTTTTCCCAACCCATACAAAATTAGTAGATGGTTCGTATCCAAATCGAAAATTGTTCCACTATACCAACCCCATTTCATATTAAAGTTTGTAGTCTTTAAATCTTCGGGGTTCGATTTTGATTTTTGACTCATGGTTTCTTGGACAAATTGTCTTAGCATTGTAGATTACACAGTACAACACATGATTTTGGGACTCAATTCTGAGAACTGCACGTGAAAGTAGCCCCAAAAAGAAGAAGTTCTGCATCATTCGTTTTGTTTTTGTCAAGTTACATGCCATAATAATTTCATATCGATTCGTCTAGGGGAATTTGTTACGTATTAGGCTCGTTTGTTTGACATAACATAAATATTGTCTTAAGTAATATTCCCGTTTTATTGTAACTGCTACAAAATAAACCCAGTTCAAAATCATTTGATGAATAGAAAAGTGAAACTGTTGCTTAAGTAGGGAAACGTGATATTAACAGATGAAGAAATTGTAATTCTTAATTTTTTTAAATTTGTTTCAGCTAAATCTGACTAGTGTTTCTCGAGTTATGTCAAACGAAAGAACCTAAAACGTGACAAATTCCCCTATAGAATACTTACTAATTTCAAATCGATATTAATTTATTATGGCATGTAACTTGACAAAACGAATGATGCAAAACTTCTCCTTTTTGGGGCTACTTTCACGTGCAGTTCTCAGAATTGAGTCCCAAATCAATGACCTGAAAAATATTGTACTGTGTTAGGAATTTGATGACCGCTTGGTGTGTTTTTTTTACTCCATACAAATTAAACCACTCTAATGTACAACGTATGATTAATATTATTGTTATGCAGATTTTATATTAATCATACGCACTTCCTCCAATATGGTGAATTAATGGTTTAATGAAGATTTTATTCAATGATATTTTCTAGATATTTTCCATAAATAAAATAATATTATTTACTTTTACTTTTCTGCTGAAAATTAAACAAGATCAATGATTCCTGGAATTTTGGCCTGAGGATACCAAACGCATTGGGGGTTTTACTATACTGACCCAGTAACTTCAGCCTGACTTGGAATGTATCACTCTCAGATTGTCTGTTGCACTGTGTAATTTGTATTCTTTATTAGGCTAAACTTTAAAGATTTTGTGCCAAGAAATATAATTGTCCAGCAAGACCAACGCCAGTAAAATAACATTCAACCATGAAAAATGCAAAAACTTTAAAACTAAAAAAATAACAGTTTTTATTTTGTTAATAACAAAAATTCCTAATAGATTAAAAATTATTGAATTTTGGTCGTTAGAAATCGATTACGAATCGAAAAATAATGGAGTTTCGAATCTACAGATTCGTTTGTCGTAGAAGATTTACAGATAGGGACAAGGTATATCTCTAATAGCTGGCTAAGCTAAAAAGATACTTGTGTTCAAAAGTTAAACTTCAGATTTGTTACCCTAAAGGTGTCCAAAGTTTTCTGAAAGTTAAGGTCTCCCCTACATATTATATATAAAGTAAAGTTATTTTATAGGTCCCATATGTTAACTATTATAAAAACCACTACAAACCACTGTTCATCGACCGGTATATAACACCCGGTCGGTCAGTCGTCGATGGATAAAGACATATAAGTTTGAAGTTAAATGTATATAGTTAAAGTAACCTGTAGTTTTTATACATATGTATAAGTTCCCCCACCAGGCACAGATAGCAACAAATGTTATGCATTCCTGTAAAGTGGAGTAAAGTAAAGCCACACACACACCTCACACAGTCGTGTAAATTAGCTGGCACTATAAAATTTACGCTTTAATGTAAGTGCGTACTTAAAATATACACACACACACGCACACACACACATCATATATGGACGAATTAATTTGTATATTAACAACAATTTTATGTGTACGGTTTTCATATTCATATACCTGTATATCCATATATATAATTAGTATCTGCCATAACTTGTACAAGACGGCATAAATATCTTAGCCATGTGTGTATGTGTGTTGTTTTTTTTTTCATTTCTTATTTTCATTTCTTTAACGGAAGTTATGTGTATTACAAAATAAATCATAAATAATATGATGTGTAGCCGCCACAATGAAATTGATGAAAGCCACAAGAAATTGAATATAACAAAAATATATGAAATTATTGATAAGTGGCATACAAATTTTTAATAGAAATGTTACAGAAATTTTGTGTTGTGCGATTACATGTTGAGGTAAGAGGAGATTATGTAGGATGTTTTGTTTTTACTTAAATACAAAAGAAAATGCTAGTTTAATAGAAATTAGCCCTGATAAAGTTTGAAAATACCTACGAAACGTAGGATGGCAAACAAATTCGTTTGAAAGACCAAATTGGAAAATTTGTTGACTGTCCTATGTTGGATTTTTACAATTCAACATGATAATTAGTAAATAAATATAGTTATAAAGTAAAAGATTTTCTCACATTCAACGCAAGAATTGGTTTACCGAAAAATTATGAACGAAAAACACAAAGAGAGTCAAAAAATTACTTTTCCCTGATGTCAGGAATCAAAGACCACTAAAACCCTGGTTCCAAAATTTGTAATTGCAAAATTTTTTCAACAACTTTGTTAAAGAAAGTTTAACCTTGACGTATATGAATCACCCACTGCCCAATCCTTCGAAGGTTACAAGGTAAAAATTCAAAATAATGAGGGCCGGGTGCCTACCAACACGGACATAATGGAAGTGTTAAGGGTGTATAAGTACCGGAGGTGTACCAGTACCTGATTAGCAACTGGATTGATTCTATGCTGCCAAATCGTATAATCAACTCCACTCATGCATGCACAAAGACTAAAAGGGTGGAGTGCTGTCCCCATTGCTGTGGCTACTTGAGCGTTAAACGGCGTTCTCAAGACTTTTAAGAGAAATGGATGATGTGGTTATTCTTGTTACTGTTAAATTGAAGCTCTTCTCTGAAGCGAAATATTTAGGCGTCATTTTGGATAAGAAACTAAACTGGAAGCGCAATAAGGAGGAAAAGTCAAAGAGGAAAAAATTCCGGGACTACATCCTGCAGTGTTATATTAGATATATACGGGATATACACGTGAAATAATAACTTACACCAGCCCACAAATTTTCGACTTTTTGTGCAAATAAGACTTTAAAATAATTTTTCCACGAAATTAATTTTTTAAATTTTTTCTTAGGTGGCGTTTTTTTATAAATTTTTTTTGGTGGGAAAGGTGAAAATCCACAACAAGCCCCGCAACTGCCCCGAAGTAGCCCCTAGAAGAATAAAATGTATGTCAGACAACCAATAATCTTCCCTCCTAACATTTTTCCCAAACATACCTACCCCATATCTAAAGGTGCACCCATACAATTTTTTAAATTTGCTCCCTGACGAACCTGAAGACCTTGCGGCACCGTTTACCTTCTAAAGTGCTGCTAAAAGTGCGATAAGTTTACGAAAAGCTGGCCTCTGGCGTCAATAGCAGTTGGGTCACGCATCAATACTTTTATGGTTCTGCAGACATGGATGCAACGGAGGACTCCACAACGGAACGGACTATATGGTTCCGCATATGGTGTTTTCATCTTGAGAAGACTGGAATATTCCCCTACTGTTCGGGGGGTTGTCTATCTTCACGGACAAAAATGAACACAGGAACAGGATCAGGTGTCTTTAGAGAGGAACTTAATTGCAGCCAACACTTGATATTGAATGACAGTGGAGAGCTTCGCCATTATGAAGTCTGTGGAGACAGTATTGGCAATGATTTTGTAAGAAACCATCACAATTTATGTGGATAGTAAAGCGCCTTTAAAAGTTTTTGTATCAATGGTTATAATATCAAGACTGTTGCACAGATGCAGAATGTGTGCTCACGACACTGTCAGAAAACAGAGGGACTCAGCCAATCGGATGAATCAGTGCTACCACTAAACTTTATATATTAAAGGCTTGGCTGACCGACTGATTATTTCCCAGGCTAAACGGCTAAAGTTAGGCGCGCACTAATAACGGATTTTCGAAAATTCGGACTGAAAGGTGGTAAGAAGGGAGGGGCCCTCTACAGCTCGTAATTTGAAACGGCTGTATCCATAAGCCATTATAGACACAAAACCGAGATTTGATACATATGTTGGTCGTACAAGAAAAATAATTTTTGTTTGAGGAAAGTGGGCGGTGCCACCCCCCTTATTGAAAAATTGTTATACTGGTCAAATAAAAGGACCGATTGTAATGATATCTTCACCATAAGATACTGTCCAGGGCAGGGCCTCTACCATAGGGTACATAACATCTTAGTTAAAAAATAGAGCGTGGACAAACAACATACCATTCGGTCATATCTCACGAGCCATTAAAGATACGACGATGTGTATTGCCACATACATTACTGGTACAAGGAGGATTACATCTCGCTGGGAATAGGGCGGTGCCACTCCCCTTTTGAAAAGATCGTTACATCGGCCAAATAAATAGACCGATTGCAATGAAATTTTCACTGTGTGGTATTGTCCGTAGGGCCTCTTACTTACTTACTTAATTCCCCTTTGCACCCCATGAATGAGGTATGGGACTGCTTCTCGCGTTGTTGTAAATTAATACGCTTTCTATATTTTAGATTCACAACTAACGGCACCTACTTGTTGATCGACGAATGCGAACGTCACTGTTTGAGAAGCTCTTACTAGACACGCCGACTGACTCGACACTTATACTGCAAAGTTGCTGTCAACAACATTCGAGAGAAGCCGACAGTGAAAGAACAATTTTTTGTTAAGATGACTGAAGCCAGGTTTGAACCTGCGATCTCCCGCATGGTAGTCGCGTGTTCTAACCACTATGCCGCGGCCGGTCCCAGGGAAACATAATTAGACAAAGGGCATGGCATCGCCTCCACAAACTGAAATTTTTATCGGTCATATCTCACGAGCCCTTAGAGATATAAAATAGGATTTGCTACATATGTTACTGATACAAGGAGGATTACGTTTCCTAGGGAAATGGAAGGTGCCACGGCCCTTTTGAAAAAAACGTTATGGGGGGTATATATCGTTACATACCTCCACATTTTAATTTTTTTTCAATATTACATAATATTTGATAGAAAATAAATTTATTACATACATTTGGCTTTGAACCTCAGCGGAATTTATTATCTGACTATCGGATTTTTATACCCTCACCCTACCGGTATCATTTGATACGACCCATATGTGTAACACATATTCTTTAAACAAAATTCTCTTCATGGCTTTTTAAGTCGTTTAAGCCATGCCTGTCTGTCTGTCTGTCTATCTGTCCGGCTGGTACGCACGATAACTTTCGAAAGACGAAACCAAATGTTTTGAAACTTTGCACAAGTTAATATTTCCCCAAAACTACTTATGGTATTGAAAATGGGCTACATGGCCACGCCTCTCCTGGTACCTCCCATACAAATGTACTATTCCGCCAACTTTAGAAATCGAATAATAATATCAATACATCCAACGTTATCACTTTCAAATTCTATATTTAGTTAAACTATAACAGGATAAAGTTGTGGAGAAAAAACTGGAAAAACCACACCCCTTTTGGTACCTCCCATTTGTATTCATCTCCGGCCACTCTAGAGATAGAGTATTAAAATCAATACACCCAACGTGATCTTGCCAAAACCTTTATTTAGTAAAACTAAAGCACGATAAAGTTTTGTAGAAAAAACTGTAATTCTAGCCACGCCCCATCAGGTAATGCTCACTTTAGAAATTGATTAGAATTATTAATAGATTCAATGCGATCATAACAAAATTCTGTATTTAGTAAAGCTCAAGCAGGATAAAGTTTTGAAGAATAAATTGGAAGCCTAGCCACGCCCTTTCTGGTACCTCCCATACAAATTTACCATTCAGCCCACTTTAGAGATGAAATAGTAATATCAATACACCAAACGTGATTTGATCCAAATTCTGTATATAGTAAAGCTCAAGCAGGATTCAGTTTTGGAGAACAAATTGAAAGCCTAGCCACGCCCCTTCTGGCACCGCCCATACAAATGTACTATTCTGCCACTTTAGAAATCGAGTAATAATACCAACACACCCAACGCGATTGTTCCCAAATTCTATATTTAGTAAAGTTAAATCAGGATAAAGTATTGGAGAACAAATTGGAAGCCTAGACACGCCCGTTCTGATACCTCCCATACAAATGTACAATTCCGCCCACTATAGAGATGAAGTAGTAATAACAATACACCCAACGTGATCGTGCCCATATTGTGTATTTAGTAAAGTTCAAACAGGATAAAGTTTTGGAGAGCAAATTGGAAGTCTAGCCACGCCGCTTCTGGTACCTCCCTTACAAATGTACCATTCCGTCCACTTTATAGATGGATTAGTAATATCAAGACATCCAACGTGATCGTGTCCAAATTCTGTATTTAATAAAACTCAAGCTGGATAAAGTTTTGGTGGACAAATTGGAAGGCTAGCCACGCCCCTTCTGGTACCTCCCATACAAATGTAGCATTCCGTCCACTCTAGAGATGGAGTAGTAAACGTGATCGTGTCCAAATACTGTATTTAGTAAAGCTCAAGCACGATACAGTTTTAGAAAAAAAAAATGTAAATCTAGCCACACCCCATCTGGTACCTCTCATACAAATGTATCACTCCGCCCACTTTAGAGTAATAATATCAATATACTAGAAAATTTTATGTTTTACTGAGGGTATATGTAAGTCGGTTTTCCCGACTGAAACTTTCTTTCTGTTTTTTTTCATATTTTAAGTTGTTTTCGAAAAAAAAAAAAATTTTAAGGTTTTACTTTGAAAGATACCTGCTCCCGTACGTCCATTGATAAAGGTGAGGTTTAACTAAACTTGGATGATGGTTAGAACACGCGAATACCATGAGGGAGTTCCATGGTTTGATTTCTGTCTCTAGTCATCTACGCCAAAATTCGACCACAAAAGTTAGGGAGCTTGGTATATAGATTTATTCCATACATAGGTTTGATATGAGCTCGAGATCAAACCACGAGTACTTTATGTGTTTGGGGGCGCTGAATCCGAATCTGAAGTCTGCTTTTTCCAACCACGTCGGGTTTTTGTAATAACCTTAAAAACCTAACCACTTTGATAAATATTATAGAATAGATTGGAGCCGACCATAGAATGATGGTTAGAACATGCGACCATTGTTCGATTCCTGTCTCACTCATCTACATTTCGTTTATCAGCGGCCTTCGATGTTATCAACAGCAACTCCGCAGTTGTGTCGAGTCAATAGGCATGTCGAGGAAAAATTTCTAAAACAGCTAACGTTCGGCTTCGTCGCAGCGGAGTATACTAAGCTTTTATATTATCCACTTCCACAATGTTTCCGAAAATAGTTTTGCTTAAAAATTTTGATATGTTGATTAGGCAAATAAAGTATCCTATTCTCTTCTTTAGTCAAATTGTAAATGTTTAAAAAAATAATCATAAAAATCGGTTCAATACTTTTCGATTTTACTCGTTACAAATACTTCTCATATAACCATTTATGTAGATATAACAGTTACAGACAAAATTTCGATGTGTTATTTAATTTGCAAACAAAAAAACCGACCAGAACGATTTGCCTGGCTGTCGACTTTTAAAAATATTTACATTTTAATTGTAAACTACAGAAAGATTCTAAGTTTGGAAGAGTCTCACCTACTTACTATAAATGCGAAATAATTTATGACAATTTAAATAATTTTTGATGGAAACATCGTCCTCAGTTTCCTGCAGTCTAGTGTCTTGTGTTTATAATCTCCTTATAATAGGTGTTTTCTCAACAATTGTCGAAAATATCCCCTTCCTTAATAAATTCGATTATGTTGATTAAGGAAATGTTATCAAATACCGTCCGTCACAAAAACGCTACTGTACATATGTAAAACAGCCGTTAACACTTTTGTAGCACAGCTAAAGTGAAAACATTTCAATGTCTTAAAACATAATTAAAGTGTTTAATGTTTGTTTTTCGTGAGTGCATATTTTCGACACGTCAAAAATTGGCAATCAAACATAACAGAGCGAGAGAGAGAGAGAGAGAGGGAGAGGGAGTTAACAAAAACAAAGTTTCTATAGAAACCCCCCCAAAAACCCCTCCCGCCATCCTCACAACCAATGAAACGGAAATGAAGACAACCGAAACTCCTCTTCAATATGTAAACAATAAATGTTTTTTTCCGCGTTGAAATTTTCTGACATTTTGGACATAAATTTCCGCTTCAATGGTGTAGTAAATAATTGTAGCAGAAGAGGTACGGTCACTCAGGTGGGTCAATCAAGTCTTCTTCTTCTGTAATATTTCACATAAATGAGTTATGTATTTTTACCTGATGGTCAAAATACATTGGTACAATCTCACTTACCTTCCTTAATAATTGATTACGTATTATCATTTCTTCGCCACTGCTCATGCGCACATTACGTTTTGGTAGTTTGGGAGGTTGCTGCTGTTGGGGGTTACGTAATTGTAGTTGTTGTTGCGGGTGTTGCTGCTGCTGCTGTTGTTGCTTTCCTCGCGCCTGATAAGAATGGGTAATTTCGATTTTGACATTATCACCTGTGAGACGTGTACTACTGCTGTTCATACCACCACTCCTGCCTTCACCCTCGTAATAGGAACAATTATCATCGTCACAACTTGATAAACTACAGCAACAGGGCAATTCCGCCTCGTTGGCCTCTTGTCCATCCAGTGACATATAGGAATTATTCCAAAATATGCCACTATCAGCGTTGCAACATGTCGCCACTGCTTTCGTGCTGTTGCTGTGCGCTGTCAAAGGCACTAGGGATTTGTCCACCACGGTGCTCTCAGCCGTGGAACAGGTAACGCAGCTGCTAATGTCACTAATGGCATCTGTGCTGCTTAGAGGTGAGCCAGCACAAGCTCTCTGTTCATCGACGGAGGGATGATTGAAATACATACCGGTGGCAGTGGAAAATTGACAACAACACTCTCCTCGCTCCGAGTCGCACAGCGAACGAGTATCGGCATTGGAGCTGCCCGAACAGCCGGAAGATGACACCGTAGAGGAAGAACACGAACTGGCCGAAGAGCAGCTGGACTGTGAAGAGTTTTGCGTGCACACTGAAGTCTGTGAGACAAACGAATTGGCAGAGAGACATGAAGATCTGGTGACATCGTGATTATTTTGCGAAGAGCTACGTACAAATATTTTCACCGCATTGTCATTGCAATTAATGGGTTTCTTCAAGGACTTTTCGCAAATCATTAAAGAGTCAGCCTCTATAAAATCATCGTCATGGTCGTGGCCATCTTCCTTGACCCAATCATCATCGATTTTAATGTTGGTGGTCAGATTGCGGCAGGATTGTAAACTATTTTGAAACTTTAGTCTCTGCTCATTTTCTATGTTGCACTGTTTGGTGGTAGTGATGTTGGTCGAGTTCGAGGTGATGTTAGTATTGGAGCCGCTGCTGTTCATAGAGTTGATGGTGGAGCCGCCCAGAGATTTGGCCATGCTGTTGTTCAAAGCTTCATGGGTGGTGGCTTTGGTTAGATTTTTCTTGGCAAAATTGGTGACATCATTGGGATCCGCATTGTTGTAGTGGCCCGTGAAATTAGTGATCGATTTGCCCATGCCATGAATTTTGATTTGGCAGCCCTTTTTGGAGTCTGGCTTACCCAGCTCGGCATCACTGTTATAATCTTGGCCAAGTTTATACTTATCAAAGGCATAATTGGTAAAGTGCTCGGATTTTGTGAGAGCCTTGGCCGCCCCTTTACCATCCGAGCACCTTTCGAGGTTTTTTAACTGGACCGAACATGATGTTGGAATAGAGTTGACCGAAGATTTTTTAAGCTCCTCTTTACAGTCATTGGATGAGGACACACCCGAGTCAGAGTTACTTTCCAAAGACAAACGTTTCAGTTTATTGGCATCCTCTTCCGCCTCGGCGCGATGATGCAGATCATGCTGCGATTTGGACATGGGGCATTGGGAAAAATTACAGTTTTTATAGCCACAAGTTTGACGCTCCAGTTTGACATCCTCTTTGTCCTCTTTAGCCGGTTCGTTAAGCTGATTAATAATTAGCAACGGCTGACGCTTTTTACGTATGTGCACTCGTTCCACCTTGGACTTTGGGTACTGTACACAGGCCACGTTACGAGGAGGATTCCTTAACAGCTGATGGTCGATCGTAACTGTGGGACGGTTTCTAGAGGCATCGCTATGAAATGTTTCTTCAGACCTTTTGTAAAACTCCTGTCTTTGGCTAGTGGGGAGTGAAAGCGGAGGAGGAGTAGTAGGTGATCTTGTTTCCTGTATAGGTTTTGGTATCCTTGATTGGGGTTTACGTTCTTTGGGCTCATCCTTGCGGCGATAACGCCCCGAGTCGAGAGGACAAGAGGCTTCAGAACATGAAGAATTTGTGGCACCCTCTTGAGCCGACAGACATTCCGAGCATTCTGAACTGAGCTTAGGCGTAGGTTTAAATCTTAAATGATCTTCTGCCGTAGCTTGTAACGGTTTAAGTCTGCGGTTGGGCTCTTTGTGGGGCACTGGTGCCGGTCTTTTAGGTTGGGGTGGCAGCACCTGTTTCTGCTTATGTTGCTCAAACATTTTATTGATTTTGGCCACCACCTCTTTGGGTGAGGTGGGTGTGATGACGCCATGCCGCTCTTGCATCTGTTGGGGATGCGAAGAATGTTCACATTCTGTGCGTTCTATGCGCGCTATGCGATCGGCTCGTGATTTAATGCCCGCACGAGCTATATCCCGTCTTATGTCACAGGTCGAAATGCGATCACGATAATTCCAGCTGTTGGATTTGACGCCATCGCCGCTCAAGGTGGTATCCGATTCGCAGCCGGTATCGCATGCTGAGGACTGACAACAGGGCGCTGTAGCATCCTCAGGAGCGTATCTTTCCACATGTGTGGCTTGTTTAACGAATTTGTCACCATTTTTACTAGAGTTTTGCAAAAATTGCCAAGATTCCACCGTGGGCAGGGGTGGTGGCGGCAAAGGTTTATTGGGCGCCTCATAACGATTGACGGTCACTCGGTTGATATTCTTACGTTGACCCGCTGCCGCTGAGGCGGCAACAGGTGGGGGTGGTAAATTGCGTTTATATTCCATATAACTGTAGCTGGGCGAGGCGGAGGAGGAGCCAGTTTTAGTCATAAAAGCCTCTTTGCACTGATGGACATAGTTGACTTTCAGCAACTCCATTTGAGGCACCTCAGCGCTGGACATGCGCGAATCCAAAGTGCTATCCATGGCCATGCTGGCCAGGGTTTCATTGGAGGGTTTACGTTGAATGCGATGCATTGTGTAGAGAGGTGTGGGTGGGCGAAGGGCTAATTGTCGTTGAGGTGTGACATGGTCCACAGGCAGCGGGAGGAGGAGGTGGAGGAGGGTGGGAAACTGGGGTTTGTTAGAAAAAAATCACTATGTGGTTCCGTGTTAAAGCTCGAAATGTGATCGAATGAGGAACTTTGGTAGGGTTCGGCTGTTGGTTTGCAAAATGTTTACAAATTTAAAAGTTTTCGAAGGTTTTCTTTTAAAATATGTCGTTGGTTTCTTTGTGAAGTTTAATGCTGCTTCGCAAACTGGGAAAATTTCGTTGATCGTGTTTCTTGTGTTGCAGAGAGCAGATATGAACTTTTTTTTCAATGTTATCCAATGTTGGTATGCAAATCGTCTAAAAATTTTTAAGAATACCTTTAAATTTCGAATGTTTTTTTTTAATATTACTTGAGATTCTTTGAGAAGTTTAATGCTCGTTAGTAGTGCTCGGTAGTCGTTTATCTTTTGTTGCTGAGAGAATTTTGTCAAGTTTTGAAATTTTTTCAATGTTATTGAATTTTTATTGCAATTCTCCACTTTTGTTGTTGTATTGGATCAAGATGTGCGATATGAATTAATGTTCCTTGTTTTGTCGAAAGTCTGGTAGGGTTTTATCCACAAATTTAGCTTAATTACGGCTTCTCAGGAAAATTTTATATAATATTTTTTATTATGTAGTCGAGCATTTCCGGAAGGTTTTACCGAAGCTTTCTTTGCATAAACTGATGGATTTCGCTGAGTGTGACACTCAAAAAATTTCTTTACTTCCACAAATATTACTTGTTTTGCTGTTATTCAGTTTTAAGAAATTTTTTCAATTGATGTTTTGTTTGCTTTTATACCTTTAGAGAGTATTCCTTTAAGTGCTCTTCAGTTGTTTTTGTTTATCTCTTTCAATTTACTTTAATTTTCACATTTCTTTGCAATAATTTACTTTCAGTGTATGTAAACAATATTTGTATATGGTTGTAATTCTCATTGCTGCTGCTCAGTTTTAAGAAATTTTTTCAATTGTTGTTTTATCGGTTTTTATTTCTTTTGCCACGTATTCCTTTAAGTGCTCCGCAGTTGTTTTCGTTTATTTCTTTCAATTGACTTAAATTTTCAATTTTTCTTACAATCATTTACTTTTAGTGTATGTTAACAACATTTGTATATGGTTATAATTCTCATTTACTTCATAAACTACAAATTGATGTAATTTTTTACATTAATTGATAACAAAATAATTATACATTTGTTAAATACATTACACGCGACATTTTAAGTATACGAAGCAATTTTGTATTTTTAGTTGATATCTATATGATTGTAAATCTCATACATTTCATTATGCAACAACTTCTTTGAGCGAACATTTTGTTATAAACTTTTGGTAGTTATGTACTGCTATGTGGTTTGAAAAGTGCTCCGAATTAATAAAGAAATCGTTTACAATATTTTTTTTTTAATATTTGTTGATGGATTTCATATATGTCACATATTCCTTAATTTAAGGTTATAATTTCCATAAAATTTAATAAACTAGTGAAGAATTAATTTTTTTTCTATTTCTTGATTGTTATATAATTATGGATTTTCGTAGATTTTTTGTCAATAAATAGCGACTTATTTTGAATTTAAACACAATATATCATAAAAACGTAAATAATATAAAATTTTTTTTGTAATTCAACTTTGAAATATTCTCAGTAAAATTTGAACAAATTTGTTTTTTTTTTATCCAGTAACCCGAAATTGTTTGCAAACATTGTAAATCTCATAAGATTCATGGCATATTTTTTAACATCCAATAGTTGTTGACACTATGTTAGTTGTATAAAAAAAAACATATTGTTATCATTTCACATGGAATTTTTTTTATCGATTTAAAAAAAATTCATTTACTTTTTTTGTTAAATTTACATGTAAATTTCAGCTTTTAACCTTCAGCATTTCTTTCGTATTTCTTTACAATTTGGGCCACTTACAAACAATGACACTTAAAGTTGGCTCAGCCAACTTTAATACGAGTTTCGTATTTTTTCCTTTTCTTTTCGATCTTATTGTTTTGAGATTATCGGTTTCATTATTTTGTTATCAATCGATTTGCCAACGAAATGTGCACACACCATCAAACAAGCAAACAAACAATATCAAATGTTTCATTTTGCATAATTATATAAAAATTATTTGTTATCTTCACACAAACACAAAAAAAAAACTGTGAAATATTCAACTCGTTGACTGCAGCAACTTTCAACTCATTTGTTTTGTTGGAAGACTTTTGGAGTAACAGAAGTTAACGCGCGCCCGTTCAGTTTTTTTATTTTGGTAGTTTTTCGTTTGATCGTTGTCGCCAGTTAGGCCGTCACTCCGGCATCCGTTCGAATGTTGTTCAACCGTCAGAAGTTCGTCTTAAACTGTTTGTTTACATTAACCGACATGAGCAACAGACTCAAAGCGAGCGAGGCCTTAAAGCAAACACTCAACAGACAGGCGCAACAACGCATGTTGCAAACGAACTCATACCGCACATACTGTAGTGAGTTGGCTGGTTGGTTGGATGGCTAGATGAAGTGCACAAACAAGGCACACGATCATTAGGGAATATAAAATTTCATTTGAAATTTCCGTTTATGCTGTAGCCGCCAGAGAAGTTTTCATTGATTCTGGTTTGACCACTTTTTATCGGATGTATATACTAGAGGTCAGGGAAATAGCACTAGAAAGACAAAATTCTGCTATTTGACACTTACTAACTTCAAATCGATATTACATTATTATGGCATGTAACTTAATGAAAGGTATGCAGAAGTTCTTACTTTTGGGGCTACTTTCACGTGCAGTTATCACAATTGTGTCCCAAATAAGCCAATTGCTTACAAGGTCCTTTCGAGTATATTGTGTAAACGTCTAAAGCCAATTGTAAAAAAAATAATGGATCTTTTAGTGCGGCTTTAGATACGGTAATCTACGAGGGATCAAATATTCATCTTACGACAAATCCTGGAAAAAATCATAAAAAGCAGATCTATACCTACCACCTCCCTGTCGACTACAAAGCTGTCTTCTACTCTCTGATAAGGAATAAGCTATATGAGGCCATCTTTGAGTTTGATATTCCTGCAAAACTAATTCGACTTTGTAGATCTGTCTTGAAAAACACCAAATCCTCTATTAAGATCGGTAAGGATCACTCTGAACCATTCAACACGGAAAGAGGTCTTAGTTATGGAGAAGGTGATGAGAAATGCTGGTGTCAACATGTCTGGTACAATATTCCACATGCGGGATGTTACTTCAGTATTCTTATCAATAGAAAAGGAATCAGCAAAAATGGGTTTAGCGGTCAACGAGGACAAAACAAAAATAAAGATGTCGACGAACAAAGAGTCCTCTTGATGGGGCATTGTCAACGTTGAAAATAACTGTTTTGAGGTAGTAAATGAGTTTACCAACCTCGGATCTTCCGTCAAAGATAATGTCAGCCAAGAAATCAAGCAGAGAATAGTGCTCGCCAATTGGTGTTTTTACGGACTTCGGCAGTACTTTAGTAACACCACCTTATCTCGGGATACTAAGAAACGGCTGTACCAGGTGTAAATTTCACCCGTTCTGTTGTATACTGCCGAATCGTGGGTGCTTACGACAATGGACATACAATACCTGGGAGTATTTGGGAGAAAAATACTCCGAAAACTAAAAGTACTCCGGAACGACATATATGTGTCGACGGCGTGTTTCGTCATCGGATGAACCATGAGCTGTATGAGCTTTACCGCGACATCGACGTAGCTAAAAGAGTCAGAATCTAACACTTTGATGACTGGCACATCTTGCCAGAATGGATGTAAATGCCCCAGCGAGAAAGGTGTTTGAAGGCGAACCTAAAGGATGGCGCAGAGCAGAGAGGTTGGCGACGTGCAACAATCTGGTAGGACTAACTGGAGAACGCACGCAGAAGACCGAAGCGTAGGATTAACTTGAGGGACTAACTGTAAGTCCATCTGATAGGACTAACTAAAGAATGCACGCAAAATCGAGTGGAATTCTTCAATACGTCAGGCCTCTAATTTATGAACCACATTCGTAAGTTGAAATGAGCCACTTAAGTAAGTAAGTAGGTAAGTATGTACAAATTACATGACGGTAGTTTGTGTAAGTTCGGACAAGTACTTCACGTGTCCCAAATAGGTCGAAGATCAGATTCTTAGCAAATCCTCAGTAAATCCTTTTTTTTACTAATGTTCATTTAAAGAATTTTATTTTTTTCACCCAAATATGTAATAGTCAAACATTGACGCTTGTGAGCTGCGCCTCGGCCTTTTTTGCCAACATGGTTCTAAATAGCCTGGTTATATCTCTACTACATTGTGAAATTGTCAGGGCGATCAAACTTTTTTTTAAGGCTGTTATAATGGTTTCTTTTACAATGGGCGTGGCACATCCCATTACCACCCTGGATGTAGTTCATACTGTACCAACAACATATACAAAATATCATCTTTATACCTTTTATAGTTACAGCCTTTTTAAGTTTCAAGTTGTGTACCATTTTACGAGGGGCGTGACACTGCCCAACACCCACCCTAGCTGTAGTTCATACTGTACCAACAAAACATGCCAAATATCATTTTCATACCTCTTATAGTTCATGTGATACAGCCTTTTAAAGTTTCAAGTTTGATACCACGCCCAATGATCCGATCCCGCCCATTTATTGTTGGATCACGAACTTTGCTGCCAAATGCATCCTTACAATTTTTCCAGGCGATTGGAGAAATAGTCCTCCAGATAATGCGGTTTCAAAAGTAGGGTGCAATGGGCAGGATCACAACTAACGGCACCTACTTGTTTATCGACGAATGCGAACGTCACTGTTTGAGAAGCTCTTAATAGACACGCCGATTGACTCGACACTTATACTGCGAAGTTGCTGTCAACAACATTCGAGGGGAGCCGACAATGAAAAATCAAATTTTTTTTGAACCTGCGATCTCCCGCATGGTAGTCGCGTGTTCTAACCACTATGCCACGGCCGGTCCCAATTAATATACCAAAAATAAATTTCACGAAGATCGGTCAAGCCCTTTTCGAGTCTATACGGTACTAAAATATGCAAACAAACAAAGACAAACTCATTTTCATTTATATACAGATTTGACCTTTGACCACTTTGGGGCACGGCTTAAAGTTGCCCGATTTTGCGAGTTTTAAATACTAAAAATAATGTTTATTCAAAATAGTCATAAAATTCCAAATATGATAAAAAAATAACATTTACATAATATTTAACATATTCAGAGTACTTTTACAACTAATACAACGTAACATTCAACGTAATATACAAACAAATACGTATTTAAAATACATTCAAAATTTTAAAAAAAAAAATTTTAGAAAAAAGTATGCGTTTTTTTTACATGAAAAAATTCACTTTCTAAATAAAATAATAAACATTAGGGTAATATAATCAAATAGTGGCTAAAACTTCTTCAAACTTAAAAAATAGCGAAAAAATTAAAAAAAAAAACAATTTTGCAATTTCAAGGCAAAACAGAGAGATGTGACAAGTTATCTATAGAAATATATGCATCGTTGGAAAGGTCTAAAATTCTTTTTTCCAAAACCGAGAATAAATTCAAAATAGTTATTACTGATAAATGACCTGAAAATCAGGTTATCGAACAGTAATTCAAGATTTTGAGTTTGTTAGGAAATTTGGTATACAGATTCATGTAGGTCACTTCCCAAATTTCTTAATTGTTTTTTTTCCATTTTGTAACAGTGTGTAATTATTCCCACCACCACTGCTATATTTTTGACCACAGTGGTAGCCTTAATGCAACTTCTAAAGTATACAGAAGTTTAATGACCATTTGTTATGTTGGACATTACATTTCTTTCCTCCCCCCTTTTTGATTCATTCTCTATGTGCTGCATTGCATTCTGATTTATTTTGGGGCATAAATAACTTCAATTTAGATTTATCCATTTTAGGGATCACACATTGATAAGGTTCATCACATCATAACAGAGATACAGATATTCATTCCATTTGAAGTTAGTTTTCTTTTAACATTTCACTGGTGAGTCGTTTTGAATTGAACACAAGTAGTTGTATAATCATAACCATAAATCAATTTGTTGACAACAACAACAACAATTAATATAACATCCCAAAAATGATTAATGTTGTGGTACAAAAAACAACAACAGTAATGAAAAAGAAATGTAGCACTTAAAACGATAGTGCAACAATTAAGTTGCATACTCATGTTGTAATTTTATAAACCGTAGATTGTATCTCGCTTAGATCTTTTGTGGAATATATTGCTGGATCATTGGTTTAGCTAGATGTCAATAATATATAATGTATTCATTGTTTTTCTTTTTTATATTGATTGAGTGCACTTTTCAGTAGTGAAACATTTTATCGTGAGGGTCTGAAGCTATGTACTTGGTTGTGATCCCTGATAGTATGTGATAACAATGAATAAACACTACTTGCGGTGATCTGCAAGATCAATTGTTCGTTTTGATGTATATTGTCTATGACCTAATTTGGAAATGACAGCAATCGTCTGTAGTGATTGAAACTTTCTTATCAGAACAGACAGTAAATGTATTAGAGGGGAAAAAAGATTCTTTTGGGACATAAGAAACAAATTATTTGTCTAATTCAAATAATATTAGATGTTTTTAAAGGAATATTTTTTGAATACTTAGATCTGTTCTCGCGGTTTAACCCTATAAGTGACCAATTAGCCACTATTCGCATCAAGTATAAGAGAAAAACGAAAACATTAAGGATGCATTTTATGAAAGCCTGAAGTAAATAACTGACAGCTGCCTTCCACAATGATATTAAAATTTTTCCGTTAGATTTTAATGCTAAAATAGGAAGGGAAGATGCTCTTAGTTCAGCAGTCGGATAATTCAGTCTGCACATCAACACCTCCGATAACGGATTCAGACTAGTTAGCTTAACATAGGCAATAAACATGGTAGTGAGTGTAACTAGATTCCCACATTAAGATATCCTGATACCAGGCAACCTGGGTTTATCATGCGGTAATCGATGGAAGGCATGCCCTGGTACGATGAAGAATCCTGAGGAAATGGATACTGCATACAGGGCAAAATTGCAGCCAATGGCAACGCGTGAGGTGATGGAGCGATATAATAGAAAGAGGAGGGAGATAAAAAGCCTATTCAGGTGGAAAAAGCGTCTATGGAAGAAAAGAGAGAGCCAGGATATCGAAAATTTTAGGGATAGAGTTGAAGTCCGAACGTTCTACCAATAGGTAAAAAGCAAAGGTTTTGGAACTGGAATCCTCCCAACCTTTAAGGACAGATACTGAAATCTGGTCACAGATACTTTGAGTGTGCCTCAGAAAAGACCTGGTACGATGAAGAATCCTGCATACAGGGAAAAATTGCAGCCAATGGCAACACGTGCGGTAATGGAGCGATATAATAGGAAGAGAGGGAGTTGAAACGCCTATTCAGCGTCTGGAAAAAGCGTCAATGGAAGAAAAGAGAGAGCCAGGATATCAAAAATTTTAGGGATAGAGTTGAAGTCCGAACGTTCTACCAATAGGTATAAAGCAAAGGTTTTGGAACTGGAATCCTCCCACCTTTAAGGACAGATACTGAAATCTGGTCACAGACACTTCTGAAGTAGTTACAATAGTCACCACGGTTACAATAGACTTCTTTGGTTACAAAATCAAAAAATCGGTTTTCCGAATCCTTGTTACCGTAACAATTGTTACAAAAATTGTTACCTGCCAAAAAGGAGGTAACAAGGTAGTTTCAGCTCTTTGGAATAATATTTTGAGATGTAATAAAATAAATTTAAATTATTAAAGTCGTGGGTAAAACACTTTTAACTCTTTTTGCTATGAAAATGTAGTGGCAACATGTGTGGAAAGGGCACAATCGCCAAGAAACCTGTGGGACGGCTGTGACCAATTCTCTATGACACAGTATTTGTCCAACATTTTCGACTGTCCACTTATCTGGGGTATGTGTCGTCTCCTTAAGCTCAGTCAAATGTGTAAAATATCTAAAAATTAAAAATATGTTTACTTTTCTCTGTATTGTGTTTTCATTTTTTGTTTTTTAATTTCAAGAATAAGCTGAGAATTGTCAATAATTTATATTTCACCACAAGGTGAACTTTTCCTTGTTACTTAATTACCAGAATACCCGTAACAAGAATTGGTTTCAAAATTGTAACAAATTTACAGTGACAAATTTTTGTAACCAAATTATTAGAATAGGGCCGTTAGAGTGTGCTGCAAATATGAAGGGAACACTTTCGTTCACTTCTCGTTCCCGAAGTCAGTAAAAGTGACGAAATCACATCAATCATCGACGACAATAGATTGTCAACCACGAAGCCAAAACGAGATCATCACGGCAATTGCGCGGCTTGAAAATATTAAAGCTGTGAGAGCAGATAGACTTCATAAACATGATTTTGCTCAAAGAATGCGCCGTCCTTCTGGACCGCCTTCAAACACCCTTCTCGCTGGAGCATTTACATCCATCCTGGCAACATGTCCCAGCCATCGAAGTCGTTGGATTCTGACTCTTTTAGCTACGTCGATGTCGTGGTAAAGCTCATACAGCTCATGGTTCATCCGATGGCGAAACTGGCCTTCGACACAGATAGGTCCATATATTTTTCGGAGTACTTTTCTCTCGAATACTCCCAGGTTTTGTATGTCCGTTGTAGTAAGCACCCATGATTCGGCACCATACAACAGAACAGGTAAGATAAGCACCTGGTATAGCTGTTTCTTAGTATTCCGAGAGAAGGTGGTGTTACTAAAGTGCTGCCGAAGTCCGTAGAAACATCTATTGGCTAGCACTATTTTCCGTTTAATTTCTTGGCTGACATTATTTATCTTGTTGACGGAAGATCCGAGGTAGGTAAATTCGTCGGCTACCTCAAAACAATAATTGTCAACGTTCACGGTGCGTCCCCATCGAGAGGACTCTTTGTTCGTCGAAATCATTATTTTTGTTTTGTCCTCGTTGACCGCTAAACCCATTTTTGCTGACTCCTTTTCTAGTGATGAGAAAACTGCAGTAACATCCCGCAGATTTCGGCCAATGATGTCTATATCATCGGCATAGGCTAGTGGCATGTGGCTCTTGTGGAATATGGTGCCAGACATGTTGACACCAGCCTTTCTCATCACCTTCTCCATAACTATATTAAATAGTGTACAGGACAGGCTATCGCCCTGCCTGAGACCTCTTTCCGTGTTGAATGGTTCAGACTGATTCTTACCAATCTTAACCGAGGATTTGGTGTTGTCTAAGGTACATTTGCAAAGTCGAATCAGCTTTGCAGGAATACCAAACTCAGACATGGCCTCATAAAGCCTATTCCTTATCGGAGAGTCGAAGGCAGCTTTGTAGTCGACAAAGAGGTGGTAGGTGTCGATCTGCTTTTCATGAGTTTTTTCCAGGATTTGTCGTAAGGTGAATATTTGATCCGTCGTAGATTTGCCAGGTCTAAAGCCGCACTGATATGGTCCAATTAGTTTTTCTACAATTGGCTTTAGACGTTCACACAATATGCTTGAAAGGACCTTGTACGCAATTGGTAATAGGCTTATTCCACGGTAGTTCTTACATTCACTACGATCTCCTTTCTACGACATATTCTGGAGAATATTATTGGGAATATTTCCTCAGAACGTTTTAACCCCCTAGCTGCCACCCGTGTGGGATATTTTTGGCCCAATTTTGAAAAACTGTTTATATGTCAACTTTGCAGGGAGGTCAAGGCTTAGAATCTTCGAAAATCCACGACCGACCGGATATTCATACTACGACATATCCTGGAGAATATTATTGGGAATATTTCCTCAGAACGTTTTAACCCCCTAGCTGTCACCCGTGTGGGATATTTTTGGCCCAATTTTGAAACACTGTTTATATGTCAACTTTGCAGGGAGGTCAAGGCTTAGAATCTTCGATAAAAATATTTTCCGGAAATTTTCACAAAGATTCAAATTCACTAAGTCAAAGGTTATAAAATAAAACCAAAATTAAATGTTAAAAATACTACATTTGAGCAAAGATGCAACAAGCTTTTTCGGGAGTGAACCAAACTAATATCAAACGGTAGCATTTGACCTCAGTGACAAAACCCTAAACTTCATTTTGCTCCACTAGTTTTTTTTGCAGTGGTTTGAAGTTTGATTTTTTTTGGTAAAAAGTCGAATCAACAAAATTTGAATAATCATGTGTAAATATACAATTAGGATAGTTCATGTGTTCGGAGACATACATTAAAATTTACTGGGTAATATTTCATCAGAACATTTGAACCCTCTAGCTCCCACCCGTATGGGACATCTTAGGATGAATTTTAAAAAACAGCTTAAAAGTCAAATTTCTTAATATGTTCAGCATGGGTGGCAGAAGAGGGTTAAAATGTTCCGAGGAAATATTCCCCGGAATGTTTTAATGTAGGTCTCAGAAGACATGAACTAACCCAAATCTATTTTTACAAATAAGTTTTCATTTTCTTTTATTTAACTTTTGACCAAAAAATCAAACTTTAAACCACTGTAAACAAAAATTGTGACGTAGTGGAGCAAAATGGAGTTTATGGTTTTGTTACTCAGGCTAAATGCTATTGTTTGATAATGGTTTGGTTCACTTCCGAAAAAATGTGTTGCACTGTTTGCTCAAAAATAGATTTTTAACGTTCCATTTGATTTTATTTTGGAACCTTTGACTCATAGAGGCTATTTGTCTTTAGTGACTCAGTGAAATTTTCCGGAGAATATTTCTATCGAAGATTCTAAGCCTTGACCTCCGTTCAAAGTTGACATATAAACAGTTTTTCAAAATTGAGCCAAAAATGTCCCAAACGGTTGGCAACTAGAGGGTTAAAATGTTCCGAGGAAATATTCGCCAGAATGTTTTAGTATAGGTCTCCTAAGACATGAAATATGTTAGTCTCTGGCTGTACTTAGTTGTGATTGGATAAAGGGGCGTGGCACCGCCCATACAACTTGAAAATAAAAAGGGCTATATCTCATGAACTATCAGGCGTGTGAAGATGAGATTTGGTATATATTGATTGGTATATATAGAAATTGATTTTATACATATTGTTTCTTAGTGAAATTTTCTAAAAATTCATCGTAGAATCCGATATTGGTATACGATTACAACGTTTTTTTTTGACGCGAAAAAAATTATCCGCCCTAATGAACAAGCTATTTGGAACGTAATAACTAAAAAGTGCCGAGGCTCTGCCACGCCCTTCAATATTTAACTTCTTAACTGTATCAAATAATGGTCCGTACACCAGGCAATTTAGGACACATGGTAGCTGCGCAGACTAAAACAGTGATTTGTTATTATTTTACTTTACAGATATGTATTTTTAAAATACTTTTCAGCAGAGCGAATCGGTAATAAATCCTATAGATAAAATGCGCTTTCTGTTCGCCAAACTTATGGAGCCCTTTGTGAAGTTTAGGGTGCATATAATAATGTAAGTGCGGCAGGGGACTCGAATTTATCGAACCGACGCCGTTTTCAGCAACTCGGTCTCTGCAAATGTTGAGGAAAGATCTTGGTCTATATTCATATAAAATCCAACTGGTAGAAGAACTAGAGCAAGTGAACGATCAATTGATAATTTTTTATTTATCAACTCATTGCACATTATTTGAAGCGCGTGATATCATCACTTTGTTAACCCAAACGTTGGTTATCAAATTATCCCAAAAAATGGTAATACGAGTTCAATATATAGAGAGTATTCGGGTATATTCTTGGTCCGTATGAGAAGAAGACATGGCAAAGGAGGTTTTTATGGCTAAAGGCATGGAGCTTCAAACGAACTTTTCATTTGCGGTCAATAGGAGGAGAAGCCATAACAAAAGTGAATTTTACGCCCAAAGACATAGTTAGTATACAGACGGTTCCCGCTACTATAGATAAATATAAAAATTTAATTTTGATCTTTAGAGGAATTTCTGTTTCCGATTTGTGAAAGAAGTGTTTTTCTCCCTACATACAGACAAAACTTAATCTACATGTCGAAACTATAGATATGTTAAAAATTTTATAAATTGTACTAGTGGGCCCGGCAATGCTTCGGTATTGCATATTACCTTGTAATATATTTCACATTTAGGTCTACAAAGTACTTTGAAAAAGTTACTTAAGCTAAATAATAATATGTTGAGTTTATTAACTTATGTAACTAACACTATGACACAATTTGATGGTCATTGTCTCGGGGGTGAACCAAATCAATATCAAACGATAGCATTTGACCTCAGTAACAAAATCCTAAACTCCATTTTGCCCCACTATGTCACAAAGTTTTTTTACATTGGTTTGAAGTTTGATTTTTTTTGTCAAAAGTTGAATCAATGAATGTGAAATATCATCTGTAAAAGTACGTTTGGGGTATTTCATGTCTTCGGAGACCTATATTAAAACAATCAGGGGAATATTTTCTGGGAACATTGTAACCCTCTAGCTCCCTCCCGAATGGGACATTTTTGGCCCAATTTTGAAAAACTGTTTAAAAGTCAACTTTGGACAGAGGTCAAGGATTAGAATCTTCGATAGAAATATTCTCCGGAAAATTTCACTAAGAGTCACCGAAGACAAATAACCTCTACGAGTCAAAGGTTCCAAAATAAAATCAAAATGAAATGTTAATGATATTTTAAAAATCTACTTTTGAGCAAACAGTGCGGCGCACTTTTTCGGGAGTGAACTAAACCAATATCAAACTATAGCATTTGACCTGAGTAATAAAACCCTAAACTCCATTTTGCTCCACTACGTCACAATTTTTGTATACAGTGGGTTAAAGTTGGATTTTTTTAGACAAAAGTCAAATAAAAGAAAATGAAAAATCATGTTTAAAAATAGATTTGGGATAGTTCATGTCTTCGGAGACCTACATTAAAATTTTCCTCAAAACATTTTAACCCTCTATCTGCCACCCATTTTGAACATTTTGAGAAATTTAATTTTTAAGCTGTTTTTCAAAATTCATCCTAAGGGTAAGAGCTGGAGGGTTCCAATGTTCTGATGAAATGTTCCTCTGAAAATGTATACAAAAATTGTGACGTAGTGGAGCAAAATGGAGTTAAGGGTTTTATTACTCAGGTCAAATGCTATAGTTTGATATTGGTTTAGTTCACTACCGAAAAAGTGCGTTGCACTGTTTGCTCAACAGTAGATTTTTAAAATTTCATTAACATTTCATTTTGATTTTATTTTGGAACCTTTGACTCGTAGAGGTTATTTGTCTTCGGTGACTCTTAGTGAAATTTTCCGGAGAATATTTCTATCGAAGATTCTAATCCTTGACCTCCGTCCAAAGTTGACTTTTAAACAGTTTTTCAAAATTGGGCCAAAAATGTCCCATTCGGGAGGGAGCTAGAGGGTTACAATGTTCCCAGAAAATATTCCCCTGATTGTTTTAATATAGGTCTCCGAAGACATGAAATACCCCAAACGTACTTTTACAGATGATATTTCACATTCATTGATTCAACTTTTGACAAAAAAAATCAAACTTCAAACCACTGTAAAAAAACTTTGTGACATAGTGGGGCAACATGGAGTTTAGGATTTTGTTACTGAGGTCAAATGCTATCGTTTGATATTGATTTGGTTTACCCCCGAGACAATGACCATCAAATTGTGTCATAGTGTTAGTTACATAAGTTAATAAACTCAACATATTATTATTTAGCTTAAGTAACTTTTTCAAAGTACTTTGTAAACCTAAATGTGAAATATATTACAAGTTAATATGCAATACCGAAGCATTGCCGGGCCCACTAGTAAAATTTATAAAATTTTTAACATTTTCATTATTTATATTAATTTCAATATTTTGAATGTTTTTATTTGTTTCAATATTTTAATTAATCTCTATATTTTGAATTTATAAATATATTTAATATTTTAACATTTTCAATATTTTTAATATTTATAAAATTTTTAACATTTTCATTATTTTTATTAATTTCAATATTTTTAACATTTTTATTTATTCAAATATTTTTAATTTTTAAATATTTAGAATTTTTTTTGTTTAAGGATTTTTAATATTTTTAATAATTGCTAAATTTTTAATATTTTCAGTATTTTTTACAATTTTTACTTTTTTTTTTAATATTTTTACTATTTTTATTATTTTTTATTTTTTGTTTTTAATATTTAATATTTTTAAATATAAGGAATTTTTATAATTTTTTCGTTAATTTCCCATATTCCAAACATTGAGTCGCCACTTATTTAGTTCCCACGCAAATGTATTTCCCAAGCGAAATATGATTCCAAAAAATATAAAAAAAAACCGCAATGTATCGCAGATTTATGTAAATTTGCATATGAACGCATTAACTAAATCAATTGGGAGTGCACTGGGCTCACCACATATATAATACATATTAATTTCATTGCCATTTATGGCATAATCTATGATCATGTTTACTCAGTAACTTCATGCAAAAACTTACCCCTCCGACGGTGTGATGATATAAATATCTTTTCGATGTGTTACGTACCTGCAAATTAAAGAAAACAGAAAAAACAGTGTTATAATTTTGGCCAATAGTTGTGACTTTGACATGTATAATACAAATAAATGTAAACAATAACAACCCCAAGTTAATTACTATAGTAACCCCCCATAGAAGTTTGTATATTGATTGACATCTTAATTTGAGTTGTTTTCGTTTGTGTTTTTTATTAATTTTCTGATAAGTAGGAAGTAGTATCGAAACTACTTATAAAAATGATGATGATGCATCTTGAAATGTGTGGGCTTTTAAAGCGTTCACACTTGTACTACTAAAACTACTACTACTAGTGTCTTTCCAAATGACCATGATATGGTTATTATAACAGGTCGTACTACATACTATAAAAATAGCTTTTGTTTTTTTTTTTTTTTTGGTTATAATAAGCAGAATGCAAGTTTTATTTGGTTTTGGGTCAAAGCGCTCATAAAACGCTTCGACCATATAGAATGCCGTTAATGCTGATTGAACAAGTAGGAGGCAGAATCATAGTAGAGATTATAAAGAATTGAGTCAATGCTGTCGATAGTTTGTTGTGGAGTAATAAAATGTCAAGATGATGCAAAATTTTTTTTGAAAGCTGGGACACTTGGCGTTCTTTTTATTAAAGTTTTTCTGTTGCTGGCCACACTTTCAATGAAATGAATTTCTTGTCAAAGTTTTGATTTCCGAATATGATTCAATAGTTCCACAGTGCTGTGTAAACTCCCAATACTGTTAAATGACCACAACGATTATCATTATCGTTAACTTAAATGTTGTGAAATTGTTATTACCACTCTCAGCAGCGAATAAAATAAAAATCATTGAATTGGAAAATCAAAACAAAAGTAAACTTTTCCTTTTCTACGAAAAAAAAGTCTAGATTGCAATTGTACAACAACACCTACATCTCCACCACTATCTAAAGTAAATCATCAATTTGGTATCTCCATTGCTAATACACAATTTGGAGCTAAAACTCTGGCAGCAAATTTACACATTAAATGCGTAGCAAGCAGCAGCACGTTAAGTTAAAATCACATTTCAAACAACGCATAAATAGTTAATGGTACTAACAATTGAAATCTTTCAAGAAAAAAATGCTAACAACTTTTCGCCTGATTTTCTTAGTGGGTTTGGGTCTGAGGCTTTACCCCTGCAATTGCACTCGAGCATGTGACAGCAGCCGGTCGGCATTCGCGTAAAACACTTGGCGCTCAATGGTGTTAAACGGAAAATGATGCAGCAAATCCAGTCCGCGCGTGGCACCAAAAAGAAAACAACCCAGTAACGAAAGTGTTGCTAACACTTGTTACTAATGTGTGCTTGATGGCGATGTTCATCGTAATGATTAAGCTTATAATCACCAACACCATCACCCGCTCATCATTACAATCTACTCTGTAGGCAGACAATCAACATGTGAAATGAAATGCTAAAGTTTGATATCATCTTAGACGTGGTTAGTTGGGGAGATGACTTTCTTGTTAAGAGAATTGGCTGAACACAGGTAAGACTGGTCAAACGCGAAGTTTGAAATTGAGTTTTAATACTAGTACCAATCTCGGTCTAATTTGGGTTCCCCAACACAACTTATGGAATTGAGTGTGAAAGTATCTTTGTCGACCTTAGTGGACAACAAACAAAAAACATAGGTATTGAGTGCCCAGAATTTGTTGAGAAGAGGAGAGTCACAGCAAGAGCGCTGGCGAGACATTGAGAGACATTTTTAATAATATTTTTAGTATTGATGTGTGGTTCAAGATCTGTTCTATTATTGCTAATATAATTAGTTTTACAAGAGTTGTGTGAAAGGGATTATGTTGATTATGTTCGATGGTTGCCAAACCATCATCATCAGTACCCGTTTGCTGTGACTTCTCCACTCATTATCACAACCTTAAGTGTTAAAAGCTTCAAGAAATCAATGTGAAGCTCATTTCTTGATATATTGAAGTTTTAAACACTTAACAATTCAAATCTTGTAAAAGTAATTCTATTAGCAATAATAGAACAGATCTTGAACCGAACAATAAAAATACATCATTATTTACACATATAGATCAACAAAACAAAACAAGAGCATATTTTTAGTATTTATAGTATTTTTAATATTTGAAATATTTTTAATATTTTAAAAATTTTCATACTCTTAATATATTTAATATTTTTGATATTTTTAATACTATTAATATTTTTAATATTTTTAACATTTTTAATATGTTTAATATTTTTAATATATCTAATATTTTTAATATTTCTTATATTTTTATTATTTCTAATATTTTTAATATACTTAATATTTTTGTTATCTTTAATATTTTTGATAATTTTTAATAATTTTATTATATTTAATATTTTTCATATTTTTAGTATTTCAAATATTTCTAATATTTTTAATATTTTTAATATTTTTAATATTTTTAATATTTTTAATATTTTTAATATTTTTAATATTTTTAATATTTTTAATATTTTTAATATTTTTAATATTATTAATATTTTTAATATTTTTAGTATTTTTAATATTACAAATATTTTTAATGTTTTTAATATTTTTAATATTTTTATTATTTTTAATATTTTTAATATTTTTAATATTTTTATTATTTTTAATATTTTTAATATTTTTAATATTTTTAAAATTTTTAATATTTTTAATATTATTAATATTTTTAATATTTAAAATATTGTTAATATTTTTAATATTTTTATTATTTCCAATATTTGTAATATTTTAAAAATTTTTATATTCTTAATATTTTTAATATTGGTAATATTTTTTTAATATTCCTACTAACCTTGATGTTTTAAATATTTTTAATATTTTTTATATGTTTAATATTTTAAATATTTTAAATATATTTAATATTTTAAATATTTTTAATTTATTTAATATTTTTTATATTTTTAATATTTTAAATATTTCTACTATTTCTACTAACATTTTTAATATTTTTATTATTATTAATATTTTTAAAATTTCTACTAATTTTTATATATTTAATATTTCCAATATTTTTAATATTTTCTATATTTATAATATTTTTTTATATTTTTAACATTTTTAATATATTTAATATTTTCAATATTTTTTATATTTTTAATTCGTTTCATTTTGTAAACTAATGAAATTTGTTCGTAAGAGCTTGTTCATTTAGTTAGTTCAATTTCTAATTGTTTATATTGACAACATTACCATCAACGTGTTATTCCACTGCCACCTGTATTTAATCTATTGTATTGAAAGATGTTATTGTTGTTGTTGGTAGCCTGTCAGTCAGTCAGTCTGTTAGCCCGTTTGTTTATTTTTGACTGCTCCTAGCTGCTGATCGCATTAGAGTTCACTTAGTTTGTTACTTAGTTGAAGCGTCCGTCCGTCCGTCCGTCCATGCGTCTGAATACCTGTATCTCCAGCTCCCCAACTTTAGCTCCAGACATTGCAGCTACATATGGTTAGTTAGGTCGGTCGCATGGCAATGACGTTCGTGGCTAATTATATTCTAGTATAACGGTATTACTAACTTAATTTCAGTTTCATTTTCATTTGTGGCATTTTGGCGGCGGCGGAGCGATGGCTCAGCAGTAAAAATCCCGCGAAAGGTGAAGAGTTGATATGCAACGCAACGTTAGATGATGTATGTGTTAGTCATGTCACTCAGTCAAATAGACAGTCTAACAAACAGACTATCACATACGTGTAGTAGAAGCGTTAGATAAAGTTGATTTGAGGCTGTTTTTTTTTTTGTTTGTTTGGTTTTGTTGATTACTTTTATTTTCAATTCAACTTAAAAGAAACCAATGAAAACGAAAGTTTATATGAGATTTGTGAGTATTATGATTGTTGTTTGGTTTACAGCAATACAGCAGCAGATGCTTCACCACCCAACAGGTGCCTGAGATAGCGTAATGATTTCGATGATGCTCGTGATGTTGGTGATGGTGCTAGTGTCGGTGGCAGAGTATTGTACTCTCGTAACATTTAAACTTGGGTTGGGTTAATCACCGCTCTTGGGACTGCGGCTGAGGCTGGGCAGGGGGTCTGGGCTAAACATACAATAAGTAAAAGTTTCTTAATCGGATTTGAATTCATTCATAAATGGAAGAAATAAACTGTTACGGTTAGGATGGATTCTTATTATGTAGTTAGGGAGAGATAAGGTATCTAAAGCCAATGCGGAAGATGTCGTTAAATAAATAACAGAAAAACACTTAATAGTGTAATGAAAATGCTCAAAAGTTTAGGAAAAGATTAAGGTATTTATGTTAGAATAACAATGGAAACTAGATCAACTGTTTGACTGATGTGGGTTATCACTCGAGAGCAGAAATTTTAAAGGGTGCCATGACAAGAACTCCAACTTCATAATGGCAAAAGTGGCAAATGCAGCAAATGCCTTCTAATATAAAGGTATTGGGAAAGAAGAGTCTGGAGCAGTGAACGAGTTTGTCTATATCGGTACTGACATAAACAAAAAACCAGTAAGAAACTTTCAGTCGGGAAACCCGACTTACATATATTCTCATCCTAAATAAAACATAAAATTTTCTAGTATATGCGACCCGGTAAGTTAAAAGGGACCTATTCTCAGAAAATAAGTTTTGGAGAAAAACGACTTTGAAGTTAAAAAGTTGATTGAAAGTTGATCAAAAGTGTCTAATTTGAAGCTAATTTCTGCCAAAACTAATGCAGTTAGAAAGCTGTGGTTTGTTGCATTAGAAAGTGCGTGTTGTCTACTATAAGAATCACCAAAAAAGTAATAATCGATTTTTTCGACCCATAGGTCCCTTTTAACTTACCGGGTCACATATTGATATTATTAATCGATTTCTAAAGTGGTGCGGAGTGGTACATTTGTATGGGAGGTACCAGAAGGGGCGTGGCTAGCCTACCAATTTATTCTCCAAAACTTTATCCTGTTATAGCTTTACTAAATACAAAATTTGGGTACGATCACGTTGGACATATTGATATTATTACTCCATCTTTTAAGTGGGCGGTAAGCTACATTTGTATGGGATGTACCAGAAGGGGCGTTGCTAGACTTCCAGACTTTTTGGTCCAAAACTTTATGCTGCTTTAGCTTTACTAAATACAGAATTTGGGCACGATCGCGTTGGGTGATTACTAATATTAATTGATTTCTAAAGTGGGCGGTACCAAATGGGTATGGGACGTTCCATAAGGGGAGTGGCTAGACTTCCAGATTGTTTCTCGAAAGCTTAATCCTGCTTTAGCTTTACTAAATACAGAATTTGGGCACAATCCCGTTGAATGTATTGATATAATTACTCCATCTCCAAATTGGGCGGAATAGTTAATTTGTATGGGATGTACCAGAAGGGGCGTGGACAGAATTCCAGACCTTTTTGTCCAAAACTTTATGCTGCTTTAGCTTTACTAAATACAGAATTTGACCACGATCGCGTTGGTTGTATTATTATTATTAATCGATTTAAAAAGTGGGCGATAGCAGATGGATGTAAGAGGTACCAGAAGGAGCGTGGCTAGAATTCCAATTTTTTTTTCCAAAACTATATCCTGCTTTAGCTTTACTAAATGCAGAATTTAGGTACGTTTCCGTTGGGTGTATTGATATTATTACTCGATTTCTAAAGTGGGCAAATGAAGTATTTGTATGGGAGGTACCAGAAGGTATGGGGCCATGTAGCCCATTTGCAAAACCGTAAGTAGTTTTAGCGAAATATATACTCGTGGAAATTTTCAAAACATTTGGTTGCGTCATTCGAAAGCTATCGTGCGTGCCAGCCGGACAGACAGACGGACGTTTGAGCAAATAAACCTAGGTTCCAAAGAGATTCCTCCTATGTGTTACAAATGGATGACGTCCGCCCACCCCCACTTCAAGGCTGTATGATGTAGATGAAAAGGGGGGGGGGGGGGATTTGTAGGCTTAGATTTATAGATTTGGAAGAAAGAGACGTCCCAACCATATTAAGAGTTTAGTTTTTTCAAAGTTCAACAAATTCATTATATGCCCAGTAGGAAGTATCGTCATACACGACGTTGTCGTCAACGCTGTCCTCAAGACAAAATGTCAAAACACTCGGTTGACGACAAGCTGACCGACAAAATACTAATGTTGTCGTGCATCAAACACAAAAAATTCAATGTAACGGGACAATAACGACATAAAATTTAAGAGAGGAAAGTAGAAGTAAAAAATGTTCAGTTTATTGGAAACAACAGTGCGCGACGGTTCATGTATCGCACGTTATCAATAAAACTACTTCAATTTGTTATTTTTAATTATTAAGCACTGGTAATGACAATTTGACCGACAATGTCGGTTATTAGGTCGTGCATGATTCTGTGGGCGACATGTCGCTTATGTAGGCATCAACGACAATTTGTCCGATATTGTCGGTCATCTGGTCGTGCATGACAAAGCGGACACTTGTATGAAAATTTCGTCGAAGATTTGTATGGACGGTCCCCTACGTGTCATCAACGATTTACACTTACTACTGGGTGATTACTTACTACTGGGTGATTACAAAAACAAAAAGTCATAAATATATAAATTACTATGAAATCGTCCGTCCTTCCGCTGGAAATTTCCATTTATCAAGTTTTATTTTAATTTTTCCATGACCCCACCGCACCTCGTCCACTGATTGAGATTACAAATTTTGTCTACAAAAAATAAATCATTCCTGAGTACCATCTATGTACCAAATTTGTATCTCTCTAGGGTTACAATATAGTTTTGTCACAAAAACTTCGCCCACTGACCTAAATTAAAAATTTCATCTGTATATTTATAATTGTGCTGCTGAGTACTATCAGGATATCAAATTTTATCTCTCTAGTATATAAAAACAGTTTGACCATGCCCACTCCGCCCACTGATCTAAATATAAAATTTCGCATGCATATTCATACCCATGCTGCCGATTATTGCTTAAGTACCAAATTTTATCTATCTTGCTCGAGAAAAAGTTTTGCCACGCCCACACCGCCCTGTGTAAAAAATCCTAAAAAAAATACTTGCATACGATAATTTCTATACTCAAGTGAAGACTTATAATATATTTTTTAAGGATTTTTAGTGTGAAAAGTATTGTTTATTGATATATTGAGGAAAGTGGGCGCACAAATAGGCGTGGCAAAATTTTATTTTTCTAAAAACCTTTCTCGGGCAATTACGAACATTATAAAGGAAAAATAAGTCAAATCGGTACAGACGTTCTCAAGTGATGTCCTTACCAACGCATAACAATTCATTTTTTTATTATAGAAAGAATTTAATTTGTATTGTTCAATGTACTTTTCGTCACTGCGCCGATCAAATAATTTATGTGTAATTTTTCGAATTTTTTTATTGAATTTTTTTAAAGTTCTTGTGGTCGTCTGTCGACTCTTTAATTCCCTTTCCTTTTATATGAGAAACTCTCCAAAACAAACAAGTTTTTGGCCCTCCTGAAAAATGATTGAAAAACACGACTGTTTTGATTATTTTCTGCTGAAACTTACTTTTTACTCAATTTCTCTTTACACTACATGAATGAGGACTGGGATAGCTTCTTGCGTTATTATGAAATAACATGCTACTATTTTAAGCCTCACACAACGAGACCTACAGTTTATAGACAATTTGGATGCTCAGCTGCTTAAGAAGCTTTTACTAGACTTTGAGTGCAAAGCTGCTGCAGAAAACATCGAAGGGGTCGCCGATGAAAATAAATCTTGGAGGAATGGGACTTTATGCCACGGTCGGCCCCTGATGATGAAACCAATGAATTTAAAATTATTAATTTTTTTTCCGTATATTTGTTTAAATATTTATCTATTTCTAATAATGTATTTCCTTCTTTTAATTTTCTTTTAAATTAATTTTCGTATTCTTTAATAGTTTTAAAATTGCTACAATTATTGCATTAATATTCATAATTTATTAAATAATTCTATTCCTATTGGTCTGAGAATAAAATTTTAATAAATAAACAAACATTGCCATCTTTTGGGTCTTCCTTGTTTTGTTTTATGTTTTCAAATTCTTTATCCATAAAAACTCCCAATTTTCATTAAACAAATTACGTTTTCTTTTCATAAAGCATTAAATCTAACTATTATTAACAATTATTTAAAATTGTCTTAAATCGTTTATATTAATTTCATTTTGTTTATATTTATTACTAAATGCTATTATTAATATTTACCCACATTTGTTGCGGATGCGGCACTAATGTTCGTGTAGAATACTGATGATAATGATGAGGGTGATTTTTGGGCTAGGTACTCACGGAAGTGTTGTTATTAAATGATGACAATGATTTTTGGACCATATTTGACCTATTGTCTTGGCTACTTAGCTGTCATCTTCAAAAACAAAAACACCTTCAACAAGATCAACAAACCTATGACAATTGCGAACTCGTAACAATGTAATTGTTTGAAATTCTTTTCATAAATTATTTGTATGTAAGAAAGGTGAGGTGAAGGTGGAGCGATGACCACAAAATATTTAATTATAATGAGGTAATCTTACTATAGTGCCATACTATATGTACCTGAGTAGTTATATGGCTATTGTTACACGATTCTACAATTGTTTAGCCCATGTAGGCTAAAACGTTTAATGAGAGCATTTGATGATTTTTATACGAATACAAAAAGTGGTTGGGATGTGGGAAAAGTGCGAAAATTTACTAGTGACAGCCTGGCTATTGGTATGAGTAGAGATAACGTGTGTGTGTGGCATAATTTAATAAGTGTTGATGACTATTTATTAAAAAAGTATAATGGGAATTGTTTGAAAATAGCTTTTGTTGTGGTATGACAAATGATATCAAAGGGGGTAACGAATTCCTGTATGGTCTGACTTAAATTCAATGTCACTGGCGGGGTTATAAGGTATTTAAATTACTTTTGAATGCATTTTTTTTTATACTTTAAGCAATTGGAATATTTTTAATATTATGTTTTTTATGTATTGAACAATAAACCTATTGTTAAAATAATAGTTAGTATTAAATTTATTTAATAGTTATAATATAAGTAAGTAAATTTATTAAATTTATGGTAATAATATGTAAAAATATTATGTATATTTTTAAATACATAACAATTGATTTAAATATTCTATATAATTTCCCAGATATATTAAAAAAAAAAATATAATTGCAATAAATTCTTTTAAAGCTTTTTCTGTTTTTAAATTTTTTTCGAATTTAGTTAACTTTTTTTATATTTTGTGTACTTTGAATATTTCATAAAAATTTGTATTCTTAATTTTTTGCCTTAATATCTCACTCCCTATTGTTAAAAGACTACACAAGTGTCTGTATGCACTTGTTACCAATGTTCTTCTGCCATGCTTCGCTTCCGCCCAACCACGCTCTGTTTAACACCTTCTCCCTCTATAACACATGTTTAACTCAGAAAGTAACCATATGTCAGATATTAAAATTAACAGATGATATATTATTTACACTTTCGTCTATCTTAGGTATGGAACTCATTAGAGCGGTTTGAGTCGCTTGCAATGTTGTCGATTAATTCTAAAGATACCAATCACTTGTTGCACATTACAATTACAATGAAAATGAAAGTAATTTGTGTGCTGTTTTGTTTACCCCCAACATTAGTATACGACGGAGTAGGAAATTTATAATATAGAATCCCTTATAGGTTAGCCATAAGCCAACAAAAAACTTTCGCTAATATGAGAGTCGAGTAGTAATTACAAAAACATAACCTTATCATATATTTTAATTTGTGATTTGTGCGGCAGATATGGTAGATATATGAAATTTGATACCCAGATAGTACTCGGCCACACAAATATAAATATGAAAACAAAATTTGAAATTTGGATCAGTGGGCGGAAAGGGCGTGGCAAAACTGTATTTAAGCCCTAGGGAAATACAATTCGATAAATAGAGCGTACTTGGCAACATAAATAAGAATATGCAGACGAAATTTAAATTTTGGATCAGTGTGCGAAAGGGGCGTGGCGAAACTGTATTTAGTACTGGAGAGTTAAATTTGATAACCAGATAGTACTCGGCCATACGAATATAAATATGGAGACGAAATTTTAATTTTGAATCAGGGGGCGGAGAAAAACTGTGTTATTGCCCAATACAAATAAAATGTGATAAATAGGTAGGGAATGAGGAGTGGCAAAACTGTATTTAGTACTCGAGAGATAAAATGTAATACCCAAGGGAGGCTTGTTAAAATTGTATTTTAGCACAAGATAAATAAAATTAGGTACATAGATAGTACTTGGCAACACGGACATGAATATGCAGACAGAAATTTTAATTTTGGACCAGTGGGCGGAGTAGACGTGGCAAAACATATTTTAAGAGGTAGAGAAGTATTGTTTGGTACCCAGATATTATTCGCCAACACGAATATGAATATGCAGACGAAATTTTAATTTTGGATAAGTGGGCGGAGGGGGCGTGGCAAAACTGTAGTACTGGAGAAATAAAATATAATACCCTTTAGTATTTAGCAGCATAAATATAAATATGCAGATGAAATTTTAATTTTGGATCAGTAAACGGAAGGGGCGGGGCAAAACTGTAGTTTAGCCCAAAAGAAATAAAATTTGATAAATAGGTAGAGATTGGGGCGTGGCAAAACTGCATTTAGTACTGAAGAGATAATATGTAAATGTAATAGAGTACTCAACGGCATAAATATGAGCACAAAGATGAAATATTAAAATTTTGGATCAGTGGGCGGCAGGGGGCGTGGTTAAACGGTATTTAGTTTTGGAGAGATCAAATTAAATACCTAGATAATACGCTGTTGAGCATGCAGACGAAATATTAAATTTTGGATCAGTGGGCGGAGTGGGCGTGGCAAAACTGTAAATATTTATACCCAAATATTCGCCTGCTAATTCACTTGGCAAATGTTTATAGGCAGACGAAATATAAATTTTAAATCTGTGGATGTAGGAGGAGTGGCAAAACTGTATTTTATCCCTTGTAAGATAAAATTTAGTACACAAACTCAACTCGGCACTTCAGGTTTAAATTTGAAGACGACATTTTCGACATTTTCAATCAGAGGGCGCAAAGGGCGTGGCAAAACTGAGAGATACAATTTGATTTATAATAGTATTCGGCACTTTAATGACAAAATTTTTAATCAATGGGTGCGGCCAATCTGAATTTTAGCCATAGAGATAGAGACAGGTTGTATTCGGCACTACAGATGCAAATTTTCAGTCGAAATTTTTGTTTTTCGATCAGTAGACATAACGGGAGTGGCAAAAATTTTGTTTTTTTATCCCCATAGAGATAAAATTAGGTACACAGAAAATACTCAGCACAACAGATATGAATATTAAAGAGGGTCAACTCGACCAAGCGGTTATTAAAATTTTAATCTACAATGAATTCTAATTTGGGTACGTGAGTTCGAGAGATATGCTTAGAAGGAAATACTAGTGGGGCTCTGTCATAAATTTTTACCCCTTTAAGAGACACCATAGGAGCAGCAGGAGCTGGTTTGATAAAAAAATATTATAAAAAAACCACCTTAAGGGTTGAAGATAGAGGGTAGAAAGGACCTGAATAGATGTTGGGGTTGCAAAAATATTGGAGATCGGTCATACGTTTGACCCTCTAGAAACATCTTAAGGGCATTTAGAGTGGCAGTAGCTAATTTTATAAAAATTTGATTTTTATATGGGAGCCTTCTTAGGGGAACATGGGGGATAGGTATGTTTGGGGTTCGGTCATACAGTTAGGAACCATTCCGGGGCAATACGAAGAGTTTATCGTTAAAATCAGGGGGCTCGATCTTCTTCCTGACCAAATTTACTCAAATTCATCGTTGATTACGATTTTAATAACAGCTTGGTGGATTTTTTTTACTACATATGAATTGGCCCACTCAAATGAATATGTAGACGACCAGCGGATGGATTCGTCGTGTTCAGCATTTTGTCTGTACTATATAACAACATTTTTTGAAGTTTTATTTGTTAAAAGAAGTATTGTTTTGATTTAAAAAAGGAAAGTAAATATTGAAACAATATAATCCGATACGCAAAGAACTTTTTTTATAAAAAAGTACTTTTATGATACCAAAAAGTAAGATACCAAAATTTCTTGTACAAAAATGTACTTTAATTGTACGAAAAAGCTAAATTTATTGTATGAAAATGTACATTTATTGCACTAGACTGTACAATTTTTTTTACTACAAAATATTAAAAGGAAAATTTATTGTACTTAAATGTACAATTTATTACACCAAAAATATAAAAATCATTGTACCACAAAAAAAACAATAAACTGTATCAAATAGTAGTACCAAACAGTACTTTTAAGTAAAATACAAAATATTGTACGAAAAAATATGAAAAAGTACATTTATTGTACTAAACTGTACAATTTTTTGTACCAAAAAACATAACTTATTGTACTAAAAAATAAATTTATTGTATGAAAAGTACAATTTATTGCACCATATAGTACTTTTATAGTCAAAAAAAAGTACATTTATGGTATAAAAAAGTACATTATTGGTACCAAAAAGTACAATTTATTATTGCAAAATGGAGTACTTTTATTGTACCAAAAATTATTTTTATTGTATACTTAAATGTACAATTTATTGTACTAAAATGTACAAATTATTGTACTAAAAGACATAATTTGTTGTACCAAAAAGTGTATTTATTGTATAAAATGTACAATTTATTGTACCAAATAGTACTTTTGTTGTGCAAAAAAGTACATTTATGGCATCAAAATGTACATAATTGGTACCAAAAACTACAATTTATTGAATCAAAAAGTAATTTTATTGAACACCAAGAGTACTTTCAATATTTTTATTGTATACACAAGTACTTTTATTTTAATTTTTAAAAAAGTTTTGTTTAAGACGCAAAAGCCATAAACCGCCAGAAAAGTATGTCGGTAAATTCTGACAAAACAAACTCATTTACACGATGCTAAAGGGAAATACTGACAAAGATGTCGGTAGTGTAAATAAGCCTTCATAGTACTTGCCAATGCAAACATAAACATACAGACATACAATTTTTATTTCGATTAGCGGCCATAAGAAGGGGAACATTTTATTTCCGATGGTAGGAGGAAGGCTAGAAGGTAATATTTGTATTTATGATATTTTTGTTATTTATGATAATTATGATTTTTATGATATTTATGATATTTACTAGCTTACCCGGCAAACGTTGTTCTGCCATACAACTTTGGACCCGGCAAACTTCGTCTCGCTCCTAAAATAACGTCTTTATATACATAATAGTAAAACACAGTTAGTTCAAGTTTTAATCTGATTTACTTGAATTTAATCGAAATCTGTGGAGAGCGATCTGATATACAATGTTTTCTGATATGCGATTTTGATTGTTATCGCAAAAGCCAATCGAATGGGGAGTTGAATTTGAAGGGAAGATCGGTTGGAATAATAGATTCGAGAGATAAGGACTTATTCTCCTTTGCATATGCCCTTGATGATCGTCGCTTCAATTAAAATTTCGGATGATTCAGTTTCCGCATAATGATCATGATCGATCCCATCTTCAGCTGCATAATTGGTTGCCTCATTCTCGAAAATTTTTCATCGTTAGGTCATCTGCCTCCAATGCTCGTTTATGCGCCATCGTGCATTAATTCCAAATAATGATTAAGCATTCTCGCAACAATTTCGCTACACGTTGTGTTGTCAACCGTGAGAAGAAAGTGGAATGTGCAGTTCGATTGTGGAAGCAATACCAAAGTATGCAACAGCTAACTTAATTGCGATCTTGACCGAATTGTTGCTAGAATCAAAGAAATTACGAATCTCTTGCCTGTCCAACCGGCATCATCGAGAAAGTAAATTCTTCCGTTCCAATGTCATCAACTTTCATCATTGAATCGTACACATTCGTTTGCTCGGCAGTTAAGAGCGCCACATTTGTTCGGACTCTTTCAGTCAGCTCAACTCGATCAAAGTCTTGTTCTTGTTGCAATTCGCGATTGAATGCATCAAGCATTGAACGATTTTGCGCTGGTATTCCCAATTTCGACAGTAGACTGCCACACATTAGCACGCACATGTCTTTGATCAGAAGATAATTTCAAGATCGAAATTGGATGTTGTCGTGCGAACTCTGTGCAAATGTCGTCAGCCATTTCGTCCAACTTGTCCACCATCCCGAAGCTTGAGAACAATTCCGTCTTCATTTATAGTGGGAGCATTGAATTGTCTTACATGGCATCCAGAGGGTCTGTTGTCTTCTCTGATAATGATTTTGTGGACGTCATAATGCATTGTATTCAATGTGGTTTTGAACAATCGGACCAATGCATTATGCTTATGCAGAAGATTTTAAAATTGTTCTACCATTTAATAATAATGTTAATATTTTAACATAATAAATTTTACAATATTCCGAAATTGTTCAAGCATTAATCGAATTTTTCATCTTTACTTCGTCTAAAATCATCAAATCAAGCGATACAATGAAAAATGTCGTCGAAAAAATCAAAAAATTTCGTTTTTTTCCGGAATTTTCTGAGGTTTCCACCTCGAATTTTCTAATTTTCCATTCGAAAAGTCATTTCAGAATAATTATCCGATTTTTTCACAATTATATCATTCAAAATTATCAAAACTTACAATAAAATGTAAAATTTCGTCGAACAAAAATTTAAATTTTTGCAATTTTTTCATAATTTTTCAACCAAAATTTTCTATTTTTCCAACCGAAAAGCCACAACGAAACAATTACACACAAAATATAATACAAAAATCCAAATTTTTCGAGTTTTTCTGAATTTTCTGAGTTTTCCACTGAGAATTTTTCTATTTTCCCATTCGGAAAGTCATTTCGGAATAATTATCCTAAATTTTTCACTGTTACATCGTCCAAAACTATAAAGTCACACGACGATATTCAAAATTTCGTAAAAAAAAAATTAATTTTTCGAATTTTCCGGAATTTTCCGCATATTTCAACAAAAATTTTCCATTTTTCTATTCGAAAAGCCATTCTGTAACAATTGCACACAAAATTCCATACAAAACGGCAATTTTCGATTTTTCCAATTTTCCGACGTTTCTGGCAGATTTTCCCAAAATTTTCTGTCACATAAACCTTCTCCTGGCAATAACGAACAACTGAAAAAAAGTTTGAGCAAAATCGGCCATTTTTATATATATAGATTATATAAATAATATTTATGATTTTTATGATATTAATGATATTAATGATATTAATGATATTTATGATATTTATGATATTTATGATATTAATGATATTAATGATATTAATGATATTAATGATATTAATGATATTAATGATATTAATGATATTTATGATATTTATGATATTTATGATATTTATGATATTTATGATATTTATGATATTAATGATATTAATGATATTTATGATATTTATGATATTTATGATATTTATGATATTTATGATATTTATGATATTTATGATATTTATGATATTTATGATATTTATGATATTTATGATATTTATGATATTTATGATATTTATGATATTTATGATATTTATGATATTTATGATATTTATGATATTTATGATATTTATGATATTTATGATATTTATGATATTTATGATATTTATGATATTTATGATATTTATGATATTTATGATATTTATGATATTTATGATATTTATGATATTTATGATATTTATGATATTTATGATATTTATGATATTTATGATATTTATGATATTTATGATATTTATGATATTTATGATATTTATGATATTTATGATATTTATGATATTTATGATATTTATGATATTTATGATATTTATGATATTTATGATATTTATGATATTTATGATATTTATGATATTTATGATATTTATGATATTTATGATATTTATGATATTTATGATATTTATGAAATTTATGAAATTTATGGTATTTATGATATTTATGATATTTATGAAATTAATGATATTTATGAAAATTATGATAATTATGATATTTATGATATTTATGATATTTATGATATTTATGATATTTATGATATTTATGATATTTATGATATTTATGATATTTATGATATTTATGATATTTATGATATTTATGATATTTATGATATTTATGATATTTATGATATTTATTATATATATGATATTTATGAAATTTATGATATTTATGATATTAAGATATTTATGATTTTTATGTTATTTATGATATTCATGATATTTATGATATTTATGATATTTATGATATTTATCATCTTTATGATAATTGTGATATTTATGCTATTTATCATATTTATTACATTTATAATATTAATGATTTTTACAATATTTAATATGTTATGTTTATGGTATTTATTAAATTTATGATACTAACGAAATTTATGAGACATGATATTTATTATTATTATTACTCATCATTTTCTTTCGACCCTCGTATAGTGATGAAATTACCTTGCACCGGTCGTCATCAATTATTATAAAGAAAGTTCTGCCGATTATGGGTTAGTTTTTTTTTTTTTGCATTTCTTAGCAAATACATTTATCATATGTTTAGTTGACTAGTTAAGATCTACTTAATGATGTGTAATGGTCAGCAAGCAACCACGCAGCGAAACCCCCACTACAAATTCGAGAAAAAAACAAAGTTTTTGTTTGTGGTCTTTTGCAGTTCAAGAAACTTGTAATGGTCGATAGCATTTAATTGTAGGCAATTATGCTTATATTAAAATATATAGTTTTTATTTTTGAAAATCTTAACATATTTTCTCTATGTTGTTAAACATTTTCGTTTGTGTATGTTTTTTTTTTGTTCATAGAGAACGCATTTTTGTGTGTGAGAAAAGTACAAGAAATCCGTCTAAATTGATTGCTCAAGAAACAAAGAGAGGGAGCGATAGACAGTGAGAGAGATAGTGGAGAGAAAATAATAATGTGCAATACCTTACCCACGGCTTTATGGACGGCGTTAAAGAAGAGTGTTTACTTTTTGTTTTTTTTTTTTGATTTTTGGTAAAAATAATTAACTTTATATTTAATCCGCCAAACAAAACAACGTTGTTTAGTGTAATGTTTTGTAGCAATACAAAAAAGAAATCGATTACATCGTTTTTTTTGTGTTGTTAAACCACAAACTTTCTAAATCGTGGAGGTTTACAGATGTTTTTCAAAACTTTAAATGTTTTCTAAATACCAGACAATTTAGCGAAACTATTAATATTGTTTAAATGTGGGAAAATTATTTTGTAAACAATTACAGTATAAGGGCACATATGCGTACTATACGTTTTGCAGAATACAGATTCCTTAAAGTTTTTCACATAGAAATTTTATAAATTTTTACAAAATAAAAAAACATTTTCCAAAATATATTTGGAAAATTTTTTGGTATTAAGAGACGTGTGATGCCCAATCACGAGCTGTATAAAATGTTAATTGTTTCTAGAGTTCGACTCATCGATTTTATAACTTACACTTTGTGAGTGCTTTCGCTTTACACTTTTCTTTCGTAGATATAATATAAATAATGTTACATGAAACATATTTTTTGTCCAATGCGTTTTATTTTAATAAACAAACAAAAAATTACTTTAAAAATAATTCTAAAGATTATAACTTCCGTCCACCGAGTTTCGTATTTCGTTATCGGTTACACTCAACTGCCTAGAATTTACTAACTTCCAACTCTTAGTGGGATATACATATGCGGGAATACATAAACGTCAAGATAAATATTTCGTTGACGAGATCATTTCCCACTGAGTAGCAGCATTGTTTAGAAAAAGATCTAACGGATATGCGGATTTGTGCGTTTCTCAACGTTCTTATCTTATGTAGAGCAGATAACAACCAAATTTGGACAAAACTTAAAATACGCGAGTTGATAAAACTGAGGTAGGTAAGCAACAGAACAACGAATTGAAAGGCACACTCGTAATATATAATAAATGTTGCTACTGAATAATCAACCCAGATTCTATGAATAGTAACATTAAATTTTTCATAGACATTTTTTTAAGGTTCAAAACTTTCATGTCTCGAACGGTATATTCGATCAGTATAGTGACGAAATGAATGAAAGTATAAAAAGATGACACATTCGTTCGCAAAAAGAACGATGAAGGTACAAATCATTTTGCTTATTGATTTAGGCGATGAAGGTACAAAAAGGACAATGAATGTACAAATTCAAATCTTCTATATCATGTCCTAGAAAATATTACTCTTTGTCTGCGATCTAAATAACATTTTGCTTATTGATATAGAGAAAATATCCCTAAAGTCTAACAGCATAGGACAAATTCGATAGGTCACGGGACAAAAAGGAAGATGGACATACTAGAAAGCGTGTTTAATCACAATAACGTGAGAAGCTATCTAAACCTTATACATGGTTTGTAAAGGTAAATTATGTTTTGTTAAAATAGCCACTTGATTTGGTCTCTCCAAGTATACATGTTCCAAGTACTCCTGTCTCCACAAAGTCTAGATTTTCTTAGAGACATTGTAACAGTTTAGGTATGCCCCATTCTTGATTCCGATTACCGTTAAGCGCTGAATATCGCAAAGTATATCGGTTTTTTGACCAGTCCATCTGCCTTTAATTCGCGGTACATTACCGGGCCCAGAAATTGAGCACACTCCGAATTTTCGAGGATATAGTGTACTAAGAGGGATACTGTAATGCTTGACCAGTTTCGATTTGCTTTCAAAGGAATCTATTCAGTGCCTAACCAACTCTCTCTGGGCTCCAAGTCGAGTGACCCAGCGGTAAAAATACCCCTAACGTAATGGTTGATATCAGCTATATATTAAAACAATCAGTAATGATTTTATTATTATATTATATTTCCCATTAAAATTTGCGTAGGAGTGTTATAGGCCATTAAATCGGTGCGCTCTTGCTTACAAAGTAATCGATGATGTCAGTAGGTGCCATTTCAGATGAAATAACGATATTAACGAAATTTGAAGCGAGGTTGATAACACGCTTGATTACAAAGTAAGTGACGATGTCAGTTGGTGTCATTTCAATCGGAGTTATATTGAGTGGACGATATTTTTTACATAACACACGCACGACATTCTAAGTACTTAGATCGCTTGCTTACAATGTCATACTGATGCCATGGATTACTAAGTAGGTACTTCGTTTCATTTTCCACTGGGGAGGTGTAAGTAGATGTTTAATAAGAAAATTTCGCATTTGCTTATGGATCGTAATTTTAAAGAGCGATTTGGTTCCTATATATTTTTTGAAACCGTCACCTTAATTGGCGCCGAAGGTATTCCCTGTAGATTGGGCCGACAGTGACAAGATGGTAAGACACCCAACTACCATGCGGGCGACCCTCTCGATGTTATCGATTGCAATTTCGCAGTAGTTTCGAATCAATCGGCATTTAATAAGATATTTTCAAACTGCCGACCTTAGGATTTGTCACTAAACTGTAGGTTGCGTTAAGAGAATCTAAACATAGAAGCGTGTTAATGCACAATAATGCGAGAAGCTCTTCCATATCTCATTCAAGGGGAGTAAAAGCAAGGCCAGTATGCAGATCTCATATTTAGAAATGTCAATGGGGCATGAAAGATGATGTCGTCTGTATATGCCACTGCCTTTCTGGTTGATCAGTAGCAGCTACAGAAGAGGAGATAGAAAATTCTTAGAAAATTCAATAAAGGAGTTCCCCTAATGGTATTTAGTATCGTGGCGTCTTAATATGTTGTCTATCTACCCCCTCGTGTTTCTTGTCCGGTACCTTCTTTCAAAAGGGAGTTCCTTATTAAAAGCCTCTTTCATATATAGATACAATGAACTTTAGGTTCAAAATTACCATAAGCCCTACTATATATTCTAATCTATTCGTCAAAAATTTCCCTTATTTTGGCATTTGTGCTCATCTTACTGATAGGCAGCACATTTTGGTGTACTTTTTATCTTATAAACTTCTGTGATGAAGTTTTTCATTTTATACAATTTACATTTTTTTAGAAATATACTAGAGATAGCCTCTCTATGTATCTGATCTTCTTAAAAGTTCCTACTAGCCACTTTGGTTGATTGGAGAAACCATTCTTGAGTACAAGATTTTGATACGGATTTCTAAGATACCTCCACTGAGTACAAGAGGAGTACTGACTTTCGTGTGAAGCCATCCGAACGTATGTAGTTAAGGTCTTCGAGGTAAAGGTCATGCCAAACATTTCAAAGTGAAATGTTGCAATACCATTTAATTTTAATGTTATTCTATATATCCATTACAGGGAACTACGTCTTCTCTACATATACATATCCATTTAACTGTGTAATTATAACTTTGGTGGCGCCTTAGTATTCTGCTTCCTAAATAGTTTAAAAATCAATTATTTTGTTTACATCATAAATAGCCGATCTAATCAATTTGTTTTGGAACTTGTATAAAAGATCTTTCAATTGATCATGCAACCTGTTTGGGTTTGTGTGTGTGTGTGTCTGTGTGATTGTTTTAGACATTATTTGTTGGTTGCCAACCCCCATTGTTTGCAAATAATGTCATAGTTTATGTTTGTAACTGTCATTTATTTTACGATTTACTAATTATATCATAATGTAGTCAAGCATTTGTTGTCGGAATTAGTTTTGTGCCATTTTTGTTTGCAATAAACTTAGTGAGTGCACTTATTGTGTTATTATAATTTTCTTGCAATAGAAATTAACCCGTTGTGGAACGGGAACAATATTGTTTTTATACTTATATTTAACTAACATATTATACAAAAGTTATAATTTTCACTGCCACAAATTATTTTATTTTTTATAAAAAATTAAAGATTAGACGAAAAAAACTATGAATATATATGTCCCGATTGATTATTTTAATATCATTTAAATAATAAAAAAATAATAGAAATAATTAAAATTTTGTCCGATGGACAAAGCATAGACAAGAGCTTGTGTGGATTATGTTGACGTGTGGTCTTCGTTGATACCATTTTCGGTGTGAAAAAAATAGTGAACATTTGTTTTTAATCTTTTTTTTTGAAATATTGGAAAAATAGCTGTCTGAACTGTTTGGGACAAAGAGAAAACACATGCTTGACCAAAATGTCAAATTTTGACCCCCTCTATCTTGACCGATCTTGTTAAAAACCAATGTCTAAACTACTATCCAATTGTTCTAACCTTGGTGTTAATTTCATCCCGATCGGAAGACATCGGTTTCAAAAATTGGGTCACTTGACATGAAATTTATGCATATAAAAGGCTTAGGTGACTGACTGATCATTCCCCAGCCCAAACGCTAGAACTAGAACCGTAAAATTTGGAATGTAGGTTGCTTTTATGACATAGGCGCGCACTAAGAAGGGATTTTTGAAAATTCGGACTGCAAGAGGGATAAAGGGTGTGACACCGCCCCATACAGCTCGAACTTTGAAATGGCCGTATTTTGTATACTATTATATGCACGACGTCGATATTTGGTACGTATATTGGTCGTATAAGACAAATACTTTGTTTGTGGAAAGTGGGCGATGCCCCTTTTTAAAAAAATCGTTATATGGGCCAAATAATTGGACCGTTCGCAATTGTATTTTCTTTGTGTGATACTGTTCGTAGGGCCTATATCATAGGCTACATGAAAACATAATTAGACAAAGGGGCGTGGCACCACCCAATACAAAATTCAATCGTTTATATTTTACGAGTCATGTTAGGTATGAAGATGAGATGTTTTGCTTTTGTAACACCAGTTTACAAATCTTTATTTTTTTTCAGCTGCAAAGTTGTAAATAATTTTTTCTATAGATTTCGGCCTCCTAAACACGAATATGAGTTTTTTCCTCTGATTAGTTTTCAAGATATGAATTTTTGAATTATTTTGCAAATTTTTTATGAGATGCATCAGCTTATTGGAGAATAATTCATAAACGCGTTCAACGGTTTGAACCAGAGTGGTCTCCAATTAAAGGCAATGTGCTCCCCTTCAACCCTTCTATACAAGCTTTTAACATCGGTTGAGTAGTTTTGATGGTAGGAGCATTTAAAATTGAAAATTATATTTTTTTGTACAAAAATCACGATTTTAAATTTATAAAAAAATTATAAAAAATATTAATCGCAAAAATAAATCTAATTTCATAAATTGTGTATAAATGTTGGACTTCCCCGAGCAAAACAAGACATCATTGGGTGATGAGAGGTAGAGTTATACGTTTTTTAAGAGGAAACTACAAATGATAAATTTTTTGATTTTAAGCATATAACGGCATCCTAAGAAACTACGATCGGGAGCAGTGGCCTAATAAGCCACTCTCCTTAAACAAAATTTATTATGAAAACACGAAGAGAAGGAAAAACAAGAACCCCCCCAAATGTTGAAGACACCCAACAATAAAAGGACCAAGATTTAAGGATATGCACCTGGAATGTCCTATCCAACTGGCGAATGTCCTCGACAAATACAAGGCTGATATCACCGCCATACAGGAAATGAGGGATGCACACGACGGAAAAACTGTGACATCTTTTTCAGCTGCCATGCAGAAAAACACGAATTTGGATGTGGTTTCATAGTCGGCAAGAGACTTCCATACCTGGTCTCGCGGTTTAACCCTGTAAGTGACCGTATAGCCACCATTCGCATCCGGGCGAAATATTTTTACATTACGCTAAATTGTGTACACGCCCCGACGGAAGACAAAGACGAGACTTGGTTCAGCAGTCGGAAAATTCAGTCTACACAACAACACCTCCGATAACGGATTCAGACTGGTAAGTTTCGCGTCGGCAATAAACATGGTAGTGAGTGGAACCAGATTCCAGCACAAAGATGTCCACAAGGCAATTTGGCTATCTCCCGATCAAAACACCAAAAATCAAATTGATCATGTGGTAATTGATGGAAGGCATGCATCTAGTGTCATTGACGTGCGTGTGATCCGTGATGCTTATATTGGCTCGAATCATTACCTGATTGCAGCCAACGTGCGCACAAGATTGAGCAGAGCGAAAAACACACGTAACCAAGCACAAAGAAAGCTAGACATCGTGAAGCTGCAAACCCCAGAGATAGCCACTACCTATTCCAACCAACTCTCTCAATTACTCCAAACAAACCCCACTAGTTCTGATGTTCCTGAAACACAGTGGCAGCATATTGCGAATTCTATGACCACTGCCGCAACGACCGTACTGGGTTATGAAAAACCACGCTCAGACAAGCCCTGGTACGATGATGAATGTCGCGGAATGTCTGAGGAAATGGATGCAGCTTACAAGTCAAAACTGCAGACAATGGCGATGCGTGCGGTGACTGAGCGTTATAATGAAAAAAGGAGGAAGATGAAACGCCTGTTTAGGCGGAAAAAGCGTCTGTGGAAGAAAAGAGAGAGCCAGAATATCGAAAACTACAGGGATAGATGTGAGGCCCGTAAGTTATACCAAAGGGTTAAAAGCAAAGGTTTTGGAACAGGGATCCCCACCTGTAAGGACAGAGACGGAAATCTGGTCGCGGACACTCAGAGTGTGCTGCAACTCTGAGACTGTCCACCACCGAGCCATAACGAGATCAGCACGGCAACTGCACGGCTTAAAAATAATAAAGCCGCGGGAGCCGATGGCTTGCCGACAGAGCTTTTTAAAGCCGGCGGCGATGAGCTGGTAACATGCATGAACCAGCTCATAAACACGATTTGGCTCAGGGAGTGCATGACCGATGAATGAAATCTAAGTGTCCTATGTCCAGTGCTTAAGAAACACGATCCAAGCGTGTGTACCAACTATCGCGGGATAAGCCTTTTACCCATCGCATACAAGGTCCTTTCTAGTGTGTTATGTGAAAGACTAAAGCCCCTTCTGGCGAACCTGATTGGACCTTATCAGTGTGGTTTTAGATCTGGTAAATCCACGACCGACCAGATATTCACACTACGACAAATCCTGGAGAAGACCCAAGAAATGCCGATCGACACCTACTATCTGTTCATCGATTACAAAGCTGCATTCGACAGTCCGATACGACAGAAATTGTTGGATGCTATGGCTGAGTTTGGTATCCCCGCAAAGCTAATTCGACTCTGCGGGATGACACTGACTGACACGAAGTCTTCAGTGAAAGTTGGCAAAAATCTGACAGAGCCATTTTCTACCAAGCGAGGCTTTAGACAAGGCGGTAGTCTGCCCTGCGATCTCTTTAGCATCGTCATGGAGATGAGATATCATTGGCTGTGAATTGTGTGATGTCACTGAGGCTTTTTCGAGCATCATAAAGCAGTTGGCGGAAGTGGGTCTGGTGATAAATGAGGACAAAACCAAGTTATTTGTTTCAACAAACAAAGAGTCCACTCGTCTGGGACGCTGCGTGAACGGTGACAACTATAACTTTGAAGTGGAAAACGTATTCTAAAAAAGAGTTGTTTATGTATTTGAACACGATATTTGATACAAACTAAATTATGTTCTAATTTGACTTAAGCTGTTATGGTTTGTGACCACCGACAAAGTTTCATAAAAAAAACACCAGACACTGAGTAAAATGGAAGATTTCTTTAGACCCTCCCAAAGTACATGACTTTGAGTATGAAATATATTCTCTTATAAGAAAAAACCACTTGTATTTTTGCAACCTTCATCCAAGCATCATAGCCAAATTCCAACAAGTCTTCTTAAAATTGCTGCATTTAAAAAAAATTATGACATACAAAACACAATTTTATGTTTTGAAATTTATGTAATAAAAAAATTGACCAGCATTGAAACTTCACATCTTGGTTTTTTTTCTTGACTTGAAATATGTACAAGCTGCTTCTAAACCATGGCCACATTTCGCAACGAGTTAATAAATAATTTTAATTTTTTATATTTTTTATTTGGTTTTTTGTCTTTATAAAATATTATTCCCTAAGCAATTGTTTATGAGCTTACCAAAAATATAAAAACAAAAAACCAAAACAAGTTTAATTATAAACAAACAGCAGCAAAGAAATGGTTTATAACTGTGTGAGGTAAACTTGTCAAACCATTAGGAGGGCCGGATTTCAAATGAGCAAAATGACGACAAACAATGACAATTAAACGCAAAAATTCCGTTTATGCTAAAATATTTAAATTACCAACGCAAATGCAAAAATTTGATTGATATTATGTAAATGAAAGAAAGTTCAAAGCGTCATGTACCACAACATAACACGGAAAAGTGGACAGGGGGCTAGAGGAGTGGTCATCACACTACTGGCCAGGGGAAGCAAAAGAAATTTTATCAAATTGCTGGTACAAGTAATTTGTAAGGCAATAACCGCTATAGGCATAAGATTAACCGTTTCTTTCCCAAAGACGATCACTGATATTACGCAGAAGTAACATAAGACAATGACAACGAACGACGAAGAAATTCTTGTAATGACCGTTTTTTGTTGTTGTTGTTTTAATGCTTATATACCAGTACTACGAGTACTACATTTATGTAAACTTTATTATATAATGTAAAGTAGTACTGTAACTAACATTTACAGCTTATCAACCATGCCATGGCAATGATCGCAAAGAAAGCGGAAGAGGGCAACTAAATAAATCGATTTCAGGCCATCTCTGTGATATGCTCTAATAGCCAACAGACCAAACTTACGCACTGCCTAATGGAGGCCGCTTATTCCGGTATTGATCACACTGCCTCGCCGCACTCTGTGTACTATTATGATGAGGCAATGTGCAACAAATAATGTTGCTTGATTTTTCTATTGTTGTTGTTTTGTTCGATATGAACTAATAAGTTACTTTTTATTGAGTTGTTAGCGTTTGGAGCCTAAAGAAAAAGTGTAAAAAATTATAGGCATCAAACGGTTATGCTTAACCGGTAAAAGGGCAAAGCGTGAAGAAGGGGGAAAGCCGAAATGGTACCGATATCGACTCATATGGAGTAACATATGAAGTAACCGTAAAGTGCAGGCAGGCAAACGGTATAGGAAAAGGTAGAGAAATACACAAGTCGAAGATATTAAGAGAACATGTAATAACAGTGAGTTAAACGGAAAGAAATTTCTCTGTTATGTTGCCCTATATTGAATGGAGGGTAAACAAAAGACAGCACAAATACATATAAAAAATAATGTAAATCAAGTTGAAAGGTAAGACTGTAGCACTGGGCACGACATTAGAATTGTCCAGAGAGATTTTAATGGAAAAATAGGAGATGACGTTTTGTAATTAACAGGCTAGACCCATTGTAGGATATGTTGGATATAACTCGTACAATGGGTTTAGGCTGGTTAACTTCGCAGCGGCAAAGAATATAGCGGAGAGTAGAATCAAATTTGAACGTAAATATATCCACAAGGCAATCACCAAAAATTAAATTGTTTTTATGCTGAAAGATGGAAGACATCAATCTAGTGTCACAGAAGTGCGCGCCATCCGTGGTGCTTACATTTACTCGAATCACTACCCGCTTGCAGCTAAGATGCACACAAGATTGAGCAGAGCGAAAAACGCACTAACTAATCACAAAGAAAGCTGGACATCCCGAAGCTGCATAACCCAGAGATAGCCACTGCCTACTCCAACCAGCTCTCCCAACTACTACGACACAACGCCTCTACTTCTGATGATGTCGATACACAGTGGCAGCATATTGCGCATTCCATGGCAACCGCCGTAACAACAGTGCTAAGATATGAAAAACGGAGCTCAGACGAGTCCTGATACTATGACGAATGTCGTATAGCGTTTGAGGAACAGGATACTGTTTATGGGGCAACGCTACAGCCAATTGTAACCTGGGCTGATAGGCAATGGCACAAGGAGACAGTAAAACAGGCGATAACGCTATTTAAGCGGTAAAAAAACTTTTGATCAAGGAACTGGAGAACGCGGATATAGAGGGGTACAGGGACAGAGGTGACACCTGAAAATTCTACCAGAAGGTAAAGTAAAACGTTACGGTACTAGGCTCGCCTTCTGTAAGGACAATAATTGCGTGAAAATATCACGCCTATTGTCGACGACGGGTTTGTTTACCCACCACCCAGCCAAACAGAGGCGAGACGAAAAGTATCGCACCTGAAAGATTACGTTATAAAGCAGTCGTTAACTGTCACATGACATTCTACGGCCACTATCACAACAACGGTACTTAAACAATTCCTGATACGATGAAGAGTCTCGTATAGCATATGAAATAAGGGCGAACCGGATATTTAAGCGAAAACCTGTCAAAACAGGACAACGAGGATACAGAGAGATACAGTACTATAGGTGAGACCCGATAATTCTACCAAAAGGTTAACGACGGATTTCAAGTCCGATAGCGATGAGCTGATAACGAGCATGCACGAGCTTCTGCGCAAGGTTTTGGCTTAACAAATGTATACACAATGATTGTTTTCTAAGTGTCCTGTATTGAAAAAAAGGTAATCAGTGTGGCTTTAGCCCTTAAAAATCAACAATTGACAAGATATTCATACTGCAGCAACATCTGGAAAAGTCCTTAGAGAAACCCATGGGCTACGTTATGCCGAGCTCGTAAATACAAAGAAAAGGAAAAATAAGAAATAAGTTGACGACCCTCACAAGGACCATGATTTAAGGATGTGCACATAAAATGTCCGAACTTTCTACATCCAACTGGCAAATATTCTCGACAAATATAAGGGTGACATCACCGCCATACAGGAAATGCGATGGAAGGGATAGGGATGCACATGACGAAAGAGCTGTGACATCTTTTACAGCTGCCATGCAGAAAGACAAGAATTTAGAGGTGGATTCGGCAAGAGACTTCAACATCTGGTCCCTTTGTTCAATCCTGTAAGTGATCGAATAGCCACTATTCGAATCAATGCGAAATATTTTTACATCACGCTGATTTGTGTGCCCGCTTCGACGGAAGACAAGAACATATATATTAACCGGACCTCTGCTCTGCCAACGCATTGAATTTGTTCTTTCAGACTTTAATGATACAAAAAGGAAGGGAAGATGTTCCTAATTTAGCGATCGGTAAATTGTGCACGCACAAAAACACCTCCGATGACGGAATCAGACTGTTTAGCTTTGCGCCGGCAGGAAATATTGTAGTAAGTGGAACCAGATTCCCGCATAAAGATATTCACAATGCAACCTTGATATCCTTTGATTGATCACGTGGTAATCGATGGAAGGCATGACTTAAACATTATGGACGTGCATGTGATACGCGGTGCAAATATTGACTTGGATCACCACCTAGTTGCAACCAAGGAAGGCACGCGATTAAGCAGTGCTAAAATGCTCGAAAACAAACGTAACGGAAGCTAGACGTCACAAAACTGCATACTACCGAGATAGCCAATGCCTACTCCCACCAATTCTCTGAATTACTGCAAGCAAACCCCCTAACTCAGATCTTCCCGACACTCACTAACAACGCACGAGTTATGAAAATCATGCTCCGACAAGCCCTGGTTCGATGAGGAATGTCGCCAAATATCTGAAGAAAATTATGCTGCATACAAGGCAAAACTGCAGCCAAAGGCAACGCGTGCGGTGACTTAACGATATAATGAGAAGAGGGGAAAAAAGAGAATGAGAGACAGGATGTCGGATCTCTTCAGAGATAGAGAGTGAGAGATCTCAGCCTTAAAGACAGCGATGGAAATCTCTTCACGGGCACTTCGAGTGTGCTGCAAATATGGAGGGAACACTTTCGTACTTTGTTCTTTGCCGAAAGGAAAATAAGTGACGAAATCAGGCCAATCATCGACGATGGAGTAGATTGTCCACCACCGACCCAAAACGAGATCAGCACAGCAATTGCGCAACTTAAAAATCTTTGGGAGCCAATGGATTGCCGGTACCTCTAAATCGGACTTGTGGTTCTCGAGTTATAACAAACAAAAGAGCCTAAAACGTGACAAATTCCCCTATTCGATACTTACTAACTTCATATCGATATTAAATTATTATGGCATGTAACTTGACAAAACGAATGATGCAGAACTTCTTCTTTTTGGGGCTCCGTTCACTTGGAGTTCTCAGAAATGAGTCCCAAAATCATGTGTTGTACTGTGCAATATAAATAGGTTACTGCGATACAATTACGGTTAATCCATAGTTACTAGGTAATTTTATGCTTCCTTACAATAAAAAGAGATTATGTTAATTTTTAATAAAGTTTAATTTGCAAAAGTCTAAATCCAATGACGATATTAACCGTGTTAATCTATAAAAAAAAGTGCTTAAAAATTCATCATTCTTTCTTTCTTAATTTCCCTTTGCACCCCATGAATAAGGTATGGGATAGCTTCTCGAGTTGTTGTGAATTAACACGCTTTCTATTTTTATATTCACAACTAACGGCACCTACTTGTTTATCGACGAATGCGAACGTCACTGTTTTGAGAAGCTCTTACTAGACACGACGATTGAATCGACGCTTAATACTGCGAATACTGCTGTCAACAACATTCGAGGGGAGCCGACAATGAAAGAAAATTTTCTTTATTTTTTTCTTTTAAGATGACTGGACCCAGGTTTGAACCTGCGATCTCCCGCATGGTAGTCGCGTGTTCTAACCACTATGCCACGGCCGGTCCCTTCATTAAAATTCATCATGACCAATAAAAAAATCGTATGCCCATAAAATTATTACTGCAGCCAACTTGACAAAAGGAATGATGCAGAAGTTTTTATTTTTTGGGCTACTTTTACGGGCAGTTCTCAGAAATGAGTCCCAAAATCATGTGTTGTACTGTGTATTGAATGCAGCCAACTTGGCAAATCAAATGATACAGAAGTTCTTATTTTTGGGGACACTTTCATGTGCTATTCCAAAATTGAGTCCCAAAATCATGTGCTGTACTGTGTAATGTCAACCTGGATATCAAGAGACGAGTATTGTTTGCAAACTGCTGCTACTATGCCCTAATCAAGCGATTTTATGACAAAGCTCTGTCTCTACAAGACACTGATCCTACCTATTCTACAAGCGGATACTATTCTATTCTACAAGCGGATACTGATGACAAACTAATACAGCTGTTTTGGGCTCTCCAGTAAAGTGAATAAGAAACAAAGCAGTTTTGCCTACGGCACTAATGTAGTAATGTTAGAAAACATTTTAGAGAAAAGTTAATGCTTTACATCGCGATAACTATTACATGCTTCCTCTACTTACTTGTTATCCTTCCAAGTTCGTTCAAACATTGTATCGTTGCTTGTACCACTGATTCGTCGGTCATCGTTGGATGGCCGTTATTTCCAGCCAATTGCCAATAAAATGTATTTATTTAACACAAATTATTTAACAAAAAAAAATAAAACGAAATTGTTGAAAATAACTTAATTTTCAAAAATTACCTCCACCCCATAATTGTTAAGCAAATACTATGCGAATAAAAGCAATGTCGTAAAACCGTTGCAACATTTTTATGGCAACTATAAATGTCGGTGCAACCAAATGTTGCTATGTAGAAATTGAGACCAACGGCAACAGCTAAAACAAGTGACAGCAAAAGCGCTAAGCCAACAACATGTTGCAAGATACCACCAGCATAACTTGGGCATCAGTAGTAAATTTGATAAGTAAATTAGAAATGGATACTCGAATTATTTAAATTAACAGCTTTACGATATTTCCATTAAATCTCAATATAGTCGGCACTTATTTAAAAGATTTCACCATTTGTGTTATATGGCATCCTGATATTGAATTGAATTTTAATGTAAAGGATATTACCGTCGCCAGTGCTTTCGTTAATATTAATCTAAGAGAACTGGGGGAATCCTTTAAAAGTGATGTAGTGGATTTTGAGAAGAATCGTATGCACTTCGATGAAAATGGCATGATTTACAATGCCGAGATAGAGAAATTAACAATGTCCATAGAAAAATCACATTGTGAGGTAAAATGTAAAAAAGATTTGAAGGGACTTAGAAATTATGCTACATTCTCCCACTCTTACGCTTCCTCTCTCACTTTCTTTTATAGGCCTTTCTCGCATTCCACGAAGATATTGCAGCATTCATTGAAAGTTTTAAAAATGCCAGCCAATATTCAGTGTGGCGCTCCAAACGGAATCACTTTATCTTTGGCATTTCAAATCAAACACAGGAGGATATCTTACAAGAATATAAATTCTTTGAGGGTATTTAAATGCAATAACTTTTACAAAGTAGAAAGGAAAACAACAGAAACACATATCATCTCCCAATCAAATTTTTTCAATATTACTTTTATTTCATTTTATTCATTTCAGATCAATCCAATATTTTGGTAATTCGCGCTGATCCCTCCACCCCAGATGTTATCGATTTGAAAATTAACAAATTTCAAGGACCCAAAAGAGATAAACAAAATTTGTTGTTATTAGTGGATCGTTTTTTCCCCCAAAATAACTCATTTCTTTACAATACCAATCCCTTTCCCGATAAAATCCACAACTTGAGAGGGCGAGAGGTTATATTGGCCGGTTTCGATTATAAACCCTATTCGATTGTTAATTATGTGACTGAGGCTAATAATTCATATGATGTAGCCTTTGGTTACTCCTCAAAGGGTTCGGTAAATGTTGATGGCACCGAGGGTCGTATAGTGCTGACATTTTGTGAATTATATAACTGTTCGGTAATAATTGATAGTTGTAAGTCTGTAAGAGGAAGAATGAATATGCCGAATTATCTTATTTTTCCTCATCTTCACTTTGCAGCTGAGGCCGACGACTGGGGTGAGGTTTATGCAAATCTGACGGGCACCGGAAGTTTAGGCATGGTGGCTGAAGGCAAAGCAGAAATAGCAGTGGGTGCTATGTATTCGTGGTAAGTGATTGAATACTTAGCACGCCGACTTTAATGAAATTTGGTATGCTGTTAGTGTACTAAATGAAAATTACCGTAGGCTATATATTTTTAGATTTTTGTAACCTATAAGCAAAGTGGGCGTGTCAAAACTTTTTTTAGAGCTAGAGTTGATAAAATTTGACACCCAGATAGTACACGCTAACACGAATATGAATATGCAGACGACATTTACTGTATGTAAGAACTAGAGATATACAATTTGATACCCAGATAGTACTCGACAACACGAGTGGGCGTGGCAAAACTGTATTTAAGACCTAGAGATATAAAATGTGATGTACAGTTAGTACTTGACAATACGAAAATGAATATGCAGACGACATTTTATATTTTGGATCAATGGGCGGAGTGGGCGTGGCAAAACTCTATTTAGCCCTAGATAGAAAAAATATGATACACAGATAGTACTCGACAACACGAATATAAATAAGCAGACGACATTTACTGTATGTAAGAACTAGAGATATAAAATTTGATACCCATATAGTACTCGACAACACGAGTGGGCGTGGCAAAACTGTATTTAAGACTTAGAGATATAAAATATGATGTACAGTTAGTACTTGACAATACGAAAATGAATATGCAGACGACATTTTATATTTTGGATCAATGGGCGGAGTGGGCGTGGCAAAGCCTTAGTTTAGACCTAGAGATATAAAATTTGATGCACAGATAGTATTCGACAACACGAATATGAATATGCAGATGACATTTAAATTTTGGATCAGTGGGCGGAGTGGAAGTGGCAGAACTATATTTTAGTCCTAGAGAGATAAAATTTGATACCCAGATAGTACACGTTAACAAGATAATATATATACAATATATACAGACGAAATTTTAATATTGGATCAGTGGGCGGAATGGGCGTGGCAAAACTGAATTTTAGTCCTAGAGAGATAAAATTTGGTACATAGATAGTACTTGACAACACGAATATAAATATGCAGACCAGTGGGCGGAGTGGGCGTGGCAAAACTGTATTTTAAGCCCTAGATATATAAAATATGATGTACAGTTAGTACACGCTAACACGAATATGAATATACAGACAAAATTAATTTTGGATGAGTTGGCCAAGTGGGCGTGGCAAAACTGTATTGTTGCCCTAGAGAGATACAATTTGACACCCAGATAGTACAAGGTAATACAAATATAAATATGCAGACAAAATATAAATTTTGGATAAATGGGCGTAGTGGGCATGGCAAAAAAGACAAAAAATTTCGTGCACAAATAGTACTCGACAACACGAATATGAATACCCAGACGACATTTAAATTACACGGTGTTACAAAAAAATTGATTTTTTTCCGTCCTATGAACCAAATGCAGGGGAAAGAGGGGATAAAATAAAATTACAAGTGTATCGGCGATTTTCATGTACACGTCAGAATTTTTTTTTTAAGTTTGAAGTATGAAGCTCGTAGTGGCCTGTGTGAAAGCCTTTGGACCGAATTTTAACCCTTTTTCAGTGATCCAATCGAGCTAATTTTTTGCAGGCAGACTCGTGGAAATGTCTGTATCACGCCAATTTTTTAAAAAAATAGATTTTTATCAATTCTCATATTTTCCTATATTTTTTGTTTGTTTTGTTAATGGTTATCGTTTTTTTTTAGGTATCAGTTCGTTAAAAAAAAAAATTTTTTTTTATTACTTTTGTTTTATAAAAATAAAGAACTGTTACATTAAAAAATTTTAATGTTTTTAAAGAAATTTAGGCCTTTTATTTTTGCGGTTGTAAGCATTTGCTTCAGTATCGCGACAAATAGACCAACAGTATTCGCCAAGCATATGCGTAATGTCTTTTCCTTTAAAGCGCTTTTCAATAGCCGCAATGTCCTGATGGAACCTTTCGGCTTGCTCATCGCAACAAGCTCCTAAATCATCAGCGAAAAAATCTAAATGATTGTGAAGAAAATGGATCTTTAGCGACATTTTATAAGACCACATTTTTAATTTTTGATCAGTCCATTTGAGTATGCTCCCTATAGAACAAGAGAGCTGTACAAAGGTATTTTTCGAAATTCTAACTTTTATGACTAAAAAGGGGCCCTTAAAGAGACACAACTAGTACTTTTAATCGGACCACACGGGTAAAGCTTTAATCACGTAAATCTATATAAGCACTTTCCTTCCTATACAGTTTAAGAGCCGCCCAAAAAAATTGTCCGGTATATATCAGTTAATACGGGCAAAAGTGTAACGCATTAAAGACAAAGTGTTAGACCCCAAGTATCGTAAGGCCAAATTTGTTTCAGGACTTTTTTAAACAATTGGGCCTATGTCCTTCTGTCTGGCTGGCAGACTGGTGGCCAGGATAACACGAGTAAACCTTATCCCTGATCCTTAAAAAAAATTACCAGTATTAATATTTTTCAAAATTAAGTAATGGTATTGTAAATGGGCAGAATACCCAACCCTTTTTGGAATCTCCCATACAAAATTACCCATTTTTTTTGCAAAATTAATATTTCTCCCTTAACTTCCAAACGGACAACTGGAGGATATTTATGTCTGGTCAGTTAATTTATCTTGTAATCATAGACAAAACCCCAGAAAATTTAAGTATTTGCCACGCTGCTTCTGGTGCCTTTCATATAAATAACCGAAATTGCCCCTCATAGTTCACATGCATATCTTTTCTGTAAAAACCCTGAATTAAGTTCAATTTTGCGTAAGATGTGCGTTTATGAGAATTTGACTCTGGAATGCATGTTGACTATATCGGCCAGACCATACTGTTACCACCCATGCAAAATAACCATTTTTGGAAAATTATTATTTGTTCCATATCTTTCAAATGGACAATTGGAAGATATTTAAATTTGGTCAGTTACTTAGAAAACCGAAACCTTTGCCATACCCCTTCTGGTATCTCCCATACAAATGACCGAAGTGACCTTCATAGTTTTACATATATATCTTTATTGCAAGTACACTGAATTCAGCCATGTACACTTATTGAAATTTGACTCAGGAATGAATATAGTACCTTCCATACAAAATAACCTATTTTTGAAAACTTGATAATTCCCCCCGTAACTTCTGAACTGCAGGGTCTTTGAATTTGGTCTGCTTATTTTTTTTTTAAAGTAGGCAAGAACGCAGAGAAGCGAAATATTTGGCACACCTATTCTAGACTCATAAACTCTTAATAATTACCGCAATGTTTAATATTTTGTATTTACAGGAGAAACCTAAGATACCAGGACGTTTACCTTACCTATTCGAAATAATGATTTCTTTTGAGATTTTTGTGCGAATTAAACAAAGACTTTTTTGTCCATATGTCCAGAGATATTGAATTTTACATTTTACGTTTGTTGGTAGAAATCTTTTGTACAGTTTTACTAAACACGTCTCATCTGACCATGCGACCGAAAGTCGACTGGATGAGGGTATTTATGAGTCAGTTCAACTGACTAACATTTCTGTGCTGGTTTTATAACATTTTTTACGAATGGTGAGGGGTAATTGATTTTATGTTACTAATTTTCACTTTCTTCCCAGGGACAATGTGTACACCTATCTGGACATGTCTATGTATACAGCACGTTCGGGCATAACTTGTATGGTGCCAGCTCCCAAGTAAGCTAAAACACATTCCATACAAATATTTCTCTTATTTGATAATATTATGCTTAATTCAATCACCAGACGTTTGGCCAGTTTGTTATTGCCCTTGGAACCTTTTCAATTCACTTTATGGTTAGCTGTCTTGGCGTATTTGATTGTGGAAACCATAAGTTTGTGGTTAACTCGCAGTTTCGAAAGCAGATTTGTAAGCAGTAATTCTTGCTGTTGGCTCCAGAGTTTAGGCTTTGGTTTGGTGACCACAATGAAGTTATTCGTCTCGCAATCGGGCAATGGTTATGTTCGTTCCTGGACTGTAAGAGTTTTACTATTCACTTGCTTTATGAATGACATCATTATAACCAGTATCTATGGTGGAGGATTGGCCAGTATATTGACAGTACCAAGGTAAGCGAATATGGAAACTAAAGTCGTCAGGTTCATTATGTGATTGTGTTTTCAGTTATGACGAAGCTGCCGATACGATTGATAGAATGCTGTCACATAATTTGGAATGGGCAGCAAATTCGGAAGCTTGGGTTTCCACCATACGCTACACGGATGATGTAAGTTGGAGGTGGTAACAAAGAACAGAAATGAGTGGATAATTTAGCATCTTCGGGGATTTGGAGGGTTTAAATGTTATCTATTTACACGGTACATCATTTTTAAGCTCATTGATTTGGGACTCAATTCTGAGAACCGCACGTGAAAGTAGCCCCAAAAATAAGAAATCCTGCATCATTCGTTTTGTCAAGTTGGATGCATTAATAAGTTAGTGGCCATACGAATTTTATTGCTTAAGGTGGAAGAGGTGGGACCTGCCGTGGCATAGTGGTGAAACCACGCGACTACCATGCAGGAGATCCGTGGTTCGATTCCCCTCGATGTTGTCGACAGCAACGTCGCAGTAAAAGTGTCGAGTCAATCGGCATGTTTAGTAACAGCTTCTCAAACAGTGACTTTCGCATTCGTCGATAAACAAGTAGGTGCCGTTAGTTATGAATCTAAAAATAGAAAGCGTGTTAATTCTCAACAACGCGAGAAGCTATCCCATACCTCATTCATGGGGTGTAAAGGGGAATTACGTTTAGGAGATACATTGGGTGCGGCAGGACGTGATTTCATTATTTTCATTATGATAATAGGAAAAAAATTTATAGCGACCACATTAAAACTTAACTTAATTTCCCTTTACACCCATGAATGAGGTATGGGATAGCTTCTCGCGTTGTTGTTAATTAACATGCTTTCTATTTTTAGATTCACAACTAACGGCACCTACTTGTTTATCGACGAATACGAACGTCACTGTTTGAGAAGCTCTTACTAAACATGCCGATTGACTCGACACTTATACTGCGAAGTTGCTGTCAACCACATTCGAGGGAAGCCTATAATGAAAGAAAATGTTTTTTTTTTTAAGATGACTGGAGCCAGGATTTGAACCTGTAATCTCCCGCATGGTAGTCGCGTGTTCTTACCACTATGCCACAGCCGGTCCCAAGCGACCACATTAAGGGTCGAATATAGTGTTTAGTGTTTCGAGAAACTGTTGGGGTTGCAAAAATAAAAGGGGACGGGCATACATTTGACAGTTTAAGCGGTGGGAACAAATTTTCTAAAAATAAGATTTTTGTATGGTAACTCCCTGAGAGGGTGAAAATGTGGGGGTTAGATATTTTTGGGAAAAATGTTAGGAGGGATAAATGACTGTGGGTTAGTCACACATTCTAACACTCTAGGGCCGATTCAGGGGCAGTTGCGAAGTTTGTTGCGGATTTTTCCCTAATACGAAAAGTTTCTCGTTGAAAACCGTGTGCTCGATTTTGATTTTAGACCCATAGTTTCTTGGGAAAATTTTCTTAAAATTCATTGTAGATTACGATATCAATAACCGCTTGGTCGAGAAAAAAAATTAACCCACTCTAATGCATATATATTAGGGTGACAGCGCAAATTCCATTTTGGATTTTCGATAAAGTGCGAGGGGAATATTGTGTCAGTTAAGCAATATAGGACAATTTTACAACCATGCCCCAAAGAGGTTAAAGGTCAAATCATTATATATAAAATTGAATTTGCCTCTGTTTGTTTGCATTTTTAGTACCGTATAGCCTAGAAAACGTCTTGATCGATCTTTTTAAATTTTCACAGATTGCAGCTAGGTGGTCTCTGGGGCTGAAAATAGGGTACTTGCACTTGCGATATACCAATGGGCGTGGCACAGCCCACTGGACCCAAATTTTGAAACCGCAATATCTGGACGACTGTTTTTCCAATCGTCTTGGATGTGTGGATGTATTTGGCAGCAAATTTCGCGATCCAACAAATAATGGTCGCAATCGGATCAGTGGGCGTGGTATATAAAACTTGCAAAGGCTGTATCTCATAACCCAAGTGAGCTATAAAGCTGCTATTTGGAATGTGTTGTTGGTACAGTATAAATTACAGCCAGGGTGAACGTGGGCTATGCCACGCCCCTTTTAATAGAAACCGCTATAAGAGCCATAATAATAGCTTGATCGTCCTAAAAATTTCACATTATTGTACAGATATAACCAGAATATTTGGAATCAAGTTGGCAAAAAGGGCCGAGGTGCCGCCCATATACGTCAAAATTTGGCTATTAAAAATTTGCGAGAAAAAAATACAATTCCTTAAACGAACATTAGTAAAAAAAACAAAGGAGTTATACTACGAAACTGACATTTGACTCTTTGGCGCACGGGAAATAGTTGTCCGATCTTACTCAAATTTAAGATATAATATTTTATTATATATACTAGCTTTTTTGGCTCGCGTTGCTTTACCCGTACTTACATTGAATCTTCTTACGAATTTAAGCAATACAGATAAAATGCAAACGCTTCATAAGACGAACGAACACTCCATTTATGTGATTGTAGCTTTATCCCATTGGTCTGAATTATTATACCGCTTTAGTCCCTTTTTACTACTAAAAGTACGATACATTCGTATCGAACAACTAAAATAGGCCGGTACTGCCTCTAATTCTACAGGAAGCATGCCCATATACGATTACAGCTTTAGCCGTTTGGTCTGGGTAATAGTACCAGTTTTATCCATTTTCAGCTTTTCTACCCCAAAATGTTCAAATTTGTAAAAACCCCATCTGTAGGCTCTCTAATTCTAAAATATTCGCTTACATATTTGCGGTTTAGTACAAGTTTTATCCCTTTTCGGCCTTTTTACCCCTAAAAGGTAAGAATTTCAAAAACCCTCCTCTCATCGTTTTAATTCCATATAAATTATCATGATTATATCATTAGCCCTGTGGTCTGGGCGATAGTAACATTTTTATTCTTCTTTCCATGTTTTACCTAGAAATATCGGATTTCAAAGAAACATTCAATCCAATTTGATAGTGAGCATATCCATATCAATTTCTTCGATTATAGCATTAGCCGATTGGTCTGGAAGATGGTCCCTTATTGGTCGTTTTTACCCCTTAAAGTACGAATGTCTAAAAATCCATTCTTAGCTGAAGTTTATTCAAAAAGGGGAACAACCACCCAATTTTAAATATAGATTATGAAAATAATATTACACCTCCCTTTTCCCAGCGAGACGTAATCCCCCATGTACCACTTACAAATGAAGCAAATCTCATCTTCATACCTTTAAATTCTCGTGAAATATGACCGATTGAAATTTTGATTTGTGTAGGCAGTCTCATTATGTTTTCACGTCTTACGGATAGTATAAGCTTTTTTCAAAAGGGGCGTGGCACCGCCGATTTTCTAGCGAGACGTTATCCTCTTTGTATCAGTAACATATCAAATCTCATCTTTATACCTCTAATGGCTCTTGAGATATGAGCGATTGAAATTTCGGTTTGTGTGTCAATTGCAATCGATCCACTAATTTGGCCATTATAACTATTTTAAAAAAGGGTTGTGGCACCGCCCACTTTCCACAAACAAAGTATTTTTTCTTATACGACCGATATACGTACCAAATCTCGACTCCGTACCTATAACGGTTTAATAGATACAGCCTTTTAAAATTTTAGTTGCATGGAGCGGTGCCACGCCTATTTTACCTTCTTGCAATCCGAATTTGCAAAAATCCCTTCTTAGTGCGCGCCAACGTCATAAAAGAAATCTAAATTTGGCTGAAGTGCAGAATATGTGGCAGGAGCCCGATTAAAAAACAAAAATATGCCATTGTCTTCATCTTGGTCCCCAAACATCGGAATGGTAGGTCAAAGTTGGGGCTCAGGCCCATGGGGCCTGGGGGGGGGGGTAAAAAAGGGGCCCCTTGGGTTTTATGATAACCCCCCATGTGTGGAGACTCAAATGAAAGATACTTTCGAGACGAATCCAACAATGTTATTTTTATAGAGCCATTTAAATTTCCGGGATAAACAAAAAAAAAAAAATTGTTTTTAAATACAAATTTTTTTTAAATAATTTTTGCCTGTGGCGCTTTTACTCCCAACATATCCATTTCCACTCCAATTTACAAAAAAAAATACTTTTCTCGGAATATACCAAAAAGAAAATTTAAAAAAAAAAACCCTTTTTTTTATTATTTTTTTTAAAAATCGCGCGGTTTTTATATTTTCTATTTTTTTTTAGAATTTTTCAATTTATTTCCTTAAATTTTTCAAACTTTTTCCATGATTTTTTAATTTTTTTTTTAGTATAGAGCTTAAAAATAACATCGTTGGATTCGTCTCGAAAGTATCTTTCATTTGAGTCCCCACACATGGGGGTTATCATAGAACCCAAGGGGCCCCGTGGGCCTTAGCGCCAACTTTGACCTTGATTTTCGTGTTTTAGGGCGTATATGGGGGGGGGGGGGGAGTGGCACTTTTACTTTTTTTTGGGCTCCCGCCCCATATTCTGCACTTTTGCCCTAAATTTTAAATTTCACGGTTCTACTTATAGCCGTTTGGGCTGTAATCAGTCAGTCACCCAAGTCTTTTATATATATAGATTATACGCCCTACCAATGTTTTTAATGTTTCTGCCTAAATTTTCTCATTTCCTGTTTTTTTTTTAGGTTCGCATGAATGGAATTTTAAAAAATTTCCACCTACTAACCGATGAGAAATTGGCAAAGTTGGCCACAACATGGCCCGAATTTGGTTTCACGGTGGAACGACTGCCCTTCGGTATATACGAAAATAAATTCTAAAGAATTTTGGTAAATCCACCCCTTTGCTTCCTCCCTTCTTTTCTTTTCTAGGTCATTATGCCATTGGTGACTATTTGAATGTCGATCATCTTAAGATAATGCAAGAGGATTTATATTTTCAATACACGGTGGCATTTGTGTCACGCACCTGGTCCCTATTGGATAAGTTCGATGATTTGTTGTATTGGTGGCATTCGGCGGGTCTGGACAAATACTGGGAATGGCGTGTGGTGGCCGATTATATGAATGCCAAACAACAAAAACAAATTGAGGCTTCAATGTATACCGTCACGGACGATGGAGAGCCTGTAAAATTGGGTATGTCCAATTTTGTGGGCATCTTGTTGATATGGGTATTAGGGATATCGTTATCCTTGCTGGCATTTCTCTATGAAATTTTAGAAGATTATTGGAAAGGAAGAAAATCCAATAGTGTATCACCTTGATTGAATCAGTTTAGATACTGTTGTTTATGAAATTATATTGTTGATGTACTAGTCAATCAATTTATATTGGTAATTGTTGCTTTGATCATTAAGTTGATGATGCTATCATGTGTTTAGATTGCTAACGGTTGCCTATTATTGGAAATGCCGCATATTTTTTTTTAAAGTTACCATAATACAATTTACTTATTTTAACAAAATTTAGCAAAGCACTTGTAGTTATTAGTATTGTGTTCGTAATAAAGTAAAGGAGAGCGCTCTCTGTGTTTCATTAGCTTTCTTGCATGTGAAATTAATCCATTGTGGAATGGTGTTGGGTAGAGGGAAAGAAAATAATACTCTCAGATAAGATAAAACTTCGTTTTTTTTGGCAATTAAAAAAAATCAATTCGCTGGAATATACATGAAATCTTTAATTACAATACACAGGTACGAAAACCGGCAAAAAAATATTATTTTTTTTAAGTTCAAAAGTTTAGTTTAGCCTATAATTGTATTGAAAACATCAATTTGGACAGAAGTGTCTTAAAGCTGAAGTCCGTATGCTTCCAATAAGATATAATACGATATATTATCTCTATGATTTGATGACGGAATCATGGGGCAAAGAACGTCACTTCTAAAAAAGCAAAAAACGGAGATACAAAACAAAAAATCCTTTTTTCTTCAAAAAAGGATCAGCTAGGATTTTGATTCAAGTGGATTTTTAATGTACGATTGACCCCCAACAAAACCCCATTTACCGTTTTCGTTGCCATTTTAGGTCAACCCATTCTTATTTGGCGAGATGTGAGGAAAATATAAAATTTTTGGGAAAAATAAAAATTAAAGTTTTTTTCCACAAAAGCTTTCAAAAGCTTTACTTTCGGATTAGATAAAACTACGTTTTTTTTGGCAATTAAAAAAAATCAATTCGCTGTAATATACATGAAATCTTTGAATACAATTCACAGGTACGAAAAAAATATTTTTTTTTAAATTCAAAAGTTTAGTTTTTTATTAAAGCCTATAATTGTATTGAAAACATCAATTTGGACAGAAGTGTCTTAAAGCTGAAGTCCGTACGCTTCCAATGAGATATAACATGATATATTATCTTTATGATTTGATGGCGGAATCATGGGGCAAAGAACGTCACTTCGAAAAAAAAACGCAAAACGGTGTAATAAAACGAAAAATCCTTTTTTCTTCAAAAAAAGATCAGCAAGGATTTTGATTCAAGTGGATTTTTAATGTACAATTGACCCCTAACAAACCCCCATTTACCGTTTTCGTTGCCATTTTAGGTCAACCCATTCTTATTTGGCGAGATGTGAGAAAAATATAAAATTTTTGGGAAAAATAAAAATTAAAGACTTTTAGTTTTTTTCCGCAAAAGCTCAATTTAGTTCAGAAAACTTAAATTTGAACAGAAGTGTCTTAATGCTGACGTCCGTACGCTTCCAATGAGATATAATAAGATATATTATCTCTATGATTTGATGGCGGAATCATGGGGCAACGAACGTCACTTTTAAAAAAGGCGCAAAACGGAGTAAAAAAACGAAAAATCCTTTTTTCTTCAAAAAAGGATCAGCAAGGATTTTGATTCAAGTGGATTTTTAATGTACAATTGACCCCCAACAAAACCCCATTTACCGTTTTCGTTGCCATTTTAGGTCAACCCATTCGTCATTTGGCGAGATGTGAGGAAAATATAAAATTTTTGGGAAAAATAAAAATTAAAGTTTTTTTCCGCAAAAGCTTTCAAAAGCTTTACTTTCGGATTAGATAAAACTACGTTTTTTTATGGCAATTAAAAAAAATCAATTCGCTGTAATATACATGAAATCTTTGAATACAATTCACAGGTACGAAAAAAATATTTTTTTTTTAAATTCAAAAGTTTAGTTTTTTATTAAAGCCTATAATTGTATTGAAAACATCAATTTGGACAGAAGTGTCTTAAAGCTGAAATCCGTACGCTTCCAATGAGATATAACATGATATATTATCTTTAATATTTGATGGCGGAATCATGGGGCAAAGAACGTCACTTCTAAAGACGCAAAAAACGGAGATACAAAACGAAAAATCATTTTTTCTTCAAAAAAGGATCAGCAAGGATTTTGATTCAAGTGGATTTTTAATGTACAATTGACCCCCAACAAAACCCCATTTACCGTTTTCGTTGCCATTTTAGGTCAACCCATTCTTATTTGGCGAGATGTGAGGAAAATATAAAATTTTTGGGGAAAATAAAATTTAAAGACTTTCAGGTTTTTTTTTCCGCAAAAGCTTAATTTAGTCCAGAAAACTTAAATTTGGACAGAAGTGTCTTAAAGCTGAAGTCCGTACGCTTTCAATAAGATATAACATGATATATTATGTTTCTGATTTGATGGCGGAATCATGGGGCAAAGAACGTCACTTCGAAAAAAAAATGCAAAACAGAGTAAAAAAACGAAAAATCCTTTTTTTCTTCAAAAGAGGAACAGCTAAGATTTTGATTTAAGTGGATTTTTAATGTACAATTGACCCCTAACAAAACCCCATTTACCGTTTTCGTTTCCATTTTAGGTCAACCCATTCGTCTTTCAGGCGAGGTGTGAATATAGGCTCTGCTACAATCCCACAAAATTGCGTGTTAATTTCGATATTTATATCGTTCGATCATTTATCTTACGATTATAATGTTCGCTACTTCCGTGTATCATCATCATTACAACACGCTCAGGCACAAAGAAAATCCATGCATTCATTCATTCATTATTTGCTCACTGCAAATTTCTTACCATTAATGTAAATGTTAATTTGTAAATGATAAATTGGACTACATTTGCCAGGTAACAACAAATATGAGTGCGAATGTTATTAACACATCAACATATCAACTGTTGTTTTGTTGTTGTTTATTTTTCTGTCTGTCAGTTATTTGCAAATTTTTAACTTTTTTCGGTTTATGGGGTGGCTCACTCACTGAAATCTACTACTATTGTTTCCCTGAATGGCTGAGATCGCTGACTGACTGGTGCGGATCGAGTCTTTTGTCATCTGCGTTTATTTGTCATGTTATAATGTTGACATTACAGTTTGGCATATTTACGCCAAACTGTTGTATTATTCACGACGATGATGACTACTATGACTACGACGACGATGATGATGATGATGTCTTTTTAACATATTTTCCCATTAAAATGCATTTAAAGATATTGCACACATTTTCCGGAATATTTGCATACATTGTCAGGGGGTTTAGTTTGCAATAGGGTGTTGAAAGATTTGCTTTAAATTCGAGTAAGGTAAAAACAACTGTGCAGAGAATCTACTTGTAAAGCTGCTGGCCGATGAGGGGCCACTAATGTTAGATTAACAGTTAATAGATTTTATAGTTTTAAGAGAAATACAAAAACTCTCTTTCGCTTCTCTTTCAAAAATTTAATATTTCTTAGTGGAAATTTAAATTTTTTACTGCTTAAAATCATCACATCACCCTCGTTCAGCTTGAAATATTTACAAAATTTACTTTCATAAATTTGTCGCTTCGACATCCGCAACAACTGTATTAAATTTTATCAATTTCCGCTACAAACTATAAAAGGTATTTTTGGACTTACCCTTTTGTGGTTAATATCATTCTACATCAATAAAGGAAATCTTACCTAAAATAAAACAGAAAAATACATAGAATGTCTTTATTAGTTGATATTAATAATTAATTTATTAATTAATTAAAGTTTTGTCTAAAGGTTCAAGTGGAGAAGTTGTGCGATTTTATACAACAACGCATATTTTAGTTAGAGAATAGTAGAAAACCTTTGATACAACTGATTTCCTACAGTTTGAGCATCTGAAATTCTACATGATAACCGTGTTGAAATATAGAAAAAGTGCTAAAAATCCACCTTGAGCATAACAATTCGTAAGGCCATTAATTTATTAATGCAGCCAACTTGACAAAACAAATGATGCTGAAATTTTTATATTTAGGGCTTCTTTCATGTGCAATTCTCAGAATTGAGTCCCAAATCAATGAGCTGAAAAAATGTTGTACTGTGTAATCAATTGACAACATTGGAACCATAGTGATCTAAGTTACAATTTACCAACAATTAGTTTATCGCACAAAGGATGTAAGTGATCTTCAGTGATTTCTTAATTGAGATATCATAATGTTTGACTATAGAACAAGTGCAGCCAGCAAAGTGACAGCAATTGTGAATGCGTTTCCTTAGATATCTTAGGAAAATTGACTTTTCATATTTAACTTGTATTATAGGAACCTCTTCCTGACTTGATTTCGGAATACTCTTAACTCTCTTTAATTTAATTATTTTGTTATAATTTACATAATTATTCATAATAAAATTTATAGCTTATAACTAGGGCAACCGGAAATATGCAAATGCATGTTTTGTTTAGCACAAGATATTAACATACGGGTAAGGTGTTTGTATGTTTCATACTCTTGCAAGTGTTTTGGCACCTATTTGTTAGAGCATATTTTTGCATATTTTACCCATAAAGTCATATTTTAGGATATTTTGGTTATAAGGGCATATTTTTATAAAAATAAATTTTAAATATAAAATTAAATGTTTTAAAAAATTTTAGAGCATATTTTATATTTATTAGAGCATATTTTTAAAGAAATATTCCTTTTCAAGCATATTTCATATTTTTCACATTAATTTTTCGATCCTAAAATTCTTTACAATCAGCCATTTAAAACAGTTCTTTTAACTAAACATTTTAAAAATGTATATATGGATTGCATAGACAATATACAAGTCTAGCTAAAAAATCAATTTATATGGATCTAAATAGATGAAACTATAGATGTAGCAGGCAGAAATGTGACAAACGTTATTATAGGCGAATTAAGTTTTGACAAGGGAATTGCAGGTGAGAAATTTTTACTGCGCACAGCAGCTTTGAAAACCACTAATTATTCGACGATTGCTCGACTGTGTGACCACGCCATCAAAAATCTAGATGTCAACTTGCACTTTGTGACGGATGCAGCTTCAAATCTGGTAAAGGCTGCGAAAGATATAGCGGCATGTGACATGGATTGCTCCTACTCTTATTCAACAAGTTCAGGTGGTTGAAGACACTTTTAAATTGATTGATAACACAGTGCTACAAAAAAATATACCTAGAATATGATACAATTTTTCTGGTAGAAAAATAACATGAGTAGAAAAATAACCTGTTTTTGAAAATTCCCTAAAACACCCAAGATGTTGAGTTACCAGTAAAAAGAACCGGGTTGTAGTGCCTTTACGCAACAACACCACCTTAGTTAAACGGTTTTTTACCCGATACTCAGAATTTTGGGGGTGTTAGGGAAATTTCGAAAACATATTCTTGTTGTACTCAGCGGCAGGGTTCGTATTGGATCTAGGGTGATCAGTTCGGTTTTCAGAAACCGGCTACTCGGTTTTTTTCACTCATAAAAACCGTCGGTTTTTTTTAAATCCCTGTTTTTCGAATATCGAATAATCCGGTTATTTTTTGTCGAATCTCGGTTTTTTGGCGTTTGATCCTTTTTATTTAAATTCGTTCATAATTGTATTAAATGTGTACTCGTACATGTTTTTTTCCATCTTCTGCCGGCTTCTGAGACTACAATATGGGAAAAAATATATGATTTCTATCTATCCAAAAAAGAAAAGTTAAAGAAAAAATTGATTTACTTAAAGCAGAAAAACCTGCGCATCTCTATAGTGGTCGATGAATGGTCAGATATATCTTACATAAAATACATAAATGTTACTGTGCGAACACTGGATCCCGAAAGCAAAACGTTCAAAACCAATTATCAGTAAATTTATATGAAATTTTAAAAAGACGTATATCAGAAAGACGTATTCAAACACTGAATACTCTCATTTTGTATTTAAGTACAAGTAAACTCCCAATTAGTGACGCATTTTTAAAAAATTCAAGTAAAAATGAAACAAAATAGTTAGCTTCCATTTTGTATTCACGATTATTTACAGAAAAACAAAATTCGTTTACAGATTTAAATGGCGAAATGATCGTTGATGCCACTGAAGATACTATAGAAACAGAACTAAATAAAGCTATAAAAAACGTTCAAAATCCTAAAACTACCATTAAAAACTCTACCAAAAATTTTCTTTTGGAAGATTTTTTATATATGAATAAGATTATTAAATGCCTTGTACACAATAAGTCCAACTGGTACATTGAGTGAGAGGGCATTTTTAATGGCAAGTTTTATAAAAATCAAAGAAAAAAATAGTTATACACCCAAGCACTTAAATTGTATCTTATTTCTTAAATGTTACTTTGGGGAAAACTAAAGATTAAATTTTATATAGTCAAGTATTTACAAATGAATTGTTATGTTTTGTTTGTCTTTGTTTAATACCAAACTGATCTCAGTAATGTTTTGCATTGTAATTATAATTAAACTAAAATTATACTTTTTTAAGTATATTTGAATTATTTTCTGTTATTTTTCAATGAAATTTTTTGTCAAAAATTGTGTTTTAATTTGTTATTTGGCATACATTTGAAAACCGGATTATCCGGTTTTTTGTGAATTTCAAAAAAAGCAACCGGTTTTTTTTAAATGCCATTTTTCGAATAATTCGAAAACCGGTTTTCGCAAAAACCCGAATAATTGATCACCCTAATTGGATCGCTTGCGAACCGCTATTTTACTGAAAATTGGCTCTTTGCTCGCGAGCTAGGAGCCGCAAATTTCAAACGAGTTCTCAGCTCGTGAGCCAGGAGTCAAATAAAGAGCTGGCTCGCGAGCAAAGAGTCCAAAAATGTACTTTTATTTGCCCAAAAACACTTCAGTTGCACAAAGTACTTTTTTTGTATCAAAAGTACTTTTATTGCACTTTTTGGTACAAAGTACTTTTTTTGTACCAGAGTACTCTTTTGTACCTAAAAGTACTTTTAATGTACTTTTCGGCACAAATTGATTTTTTTGTACTAAAGTACTTTTTTATGCCAAAAAGTATTTTTTTGTCCCAGAAACACTTGTTGCACAAAGTCCTTTTCTATGCCAAAAACCCTTTGTTGCACAAAATACTTTTTTTTGTACCATAAAATACTTTTTGGTACTTTCTTTTGCTCTAAAGAACTTTTTTATGTCAAAAAGTATATTTTGGCACAAAAATTACGCTAATACGAAAAAAGTACTTTGTACAGAAAGAAGAAAGAGTCCAAAAAGTACTTTTATTTGCCCAAAAACACTTCAGTTGCACAAAGTACTTTTTTTGTATCAAAATACTTTATTGTACCAAAAAGTACTTTTATTGCACTTTTTGGTACAAAGTACTTTTTTTGTACCAGAGTACTCTTTTGTACCTAAAAGTACTTTTAATGTACTTTTCGGCACAAATTGATTTTTTTGTACTAAAGTACTTTTTATGCCAAAAAATATTTTTTGTCCCAGAAACACTTTGTTGCACAAAGTCCTTTTTTTATGCCAAAAAGTACTTTTATTGGCCCAAAAACACTTTGTTGCACAAAATACTTTTTTTTTGTACCATAAAATACTTTTTGGTACTTTCTTTTGTTCCAAAGAACTTTTTTATGTCAAAAAGTATATTTTGGCAAAAAAATTACGCTAATACGAAAAAAAGTACTTTGTACAGAAAGAACATTAAAAGTACATTTGGTACAAAAAAGTACTGTAGTACAAAAAAAGAACTTGTTGCACAAAGTGTTTTTGGGCCAATAAAAGTACCTTTTGGCATAAAAAAGTACTTTGGTACAAAAAAAGTACTTTGTGCAACAAAGTGTTTTTGGACCAATAAAAGTACTTTATGGCATAAAAAAGTACTTTGGTACAAAAAAGTACTTTGTGCCGAAAGATACATTAAAAGTACTTTCTGGTACAAAAGAGTACTCTGGTACAAAAAAAGTACTTTGTACCAAAAATTACAATAAAAGTACTATGAACCAAAAAGTACAATAAAAGTAATTCTGGCTCATTTAAAATTTTGTGGTTCTTGGCTTGCGAGCTATTTGCCCAAAAACACCTTTCTGTTGCACAAAGTAATTTTTTTTGTACCAGTATACTTTTTTGTACCAAAAAGTACTTTTATTGTATTTCTTCTGGTACTTTAATTGTACTTTTTTGTACCAGAGTACTCTTCTGTACCAAAATATACTTTTAATGTACTTTTCGACACAAAGTACTTTTTTTGTACCAGAGTACTCTTTTATACCAAAATGTACTTTTAATGTCCTTTTCGGCACAAATTATTTTTTTTGTACCAAAGTACTTTTTTATGCCAAAAATGTACTTTTATTGGCTCAAAAACACTTTGTTGCACAAAGTTCTTTTTTGTACCAAAGTACTCTTTTAAACCAAAAAGTACTTTAAATGTACTTTTCGGCACAAAGTACTTTTTTGTACCAAAGTACTTTTTTATGCCAAAAAGTACTTTTATTGCCCAATAACACTTTTTATTGCACAAAGAACTTTTTTTTGTACCAGAGTACTCTTTTGTACCAAAAAGTACTTTTAATGTACTTTAAGGCACAAAGTACTTTTTTATGCCAAAAATACTCTTTTGTTGCACAAAGTACTTTTTTTGTACCAGAGTACTTTTTTGTACCATAAAATACTTTTTGGTTCATAGCACTTTTTGGTACAAATTTCTATTTTTTGTTCCAAAGAACTTTTTTATGACAAAAAGTACTTTTTGGTACAAAAAATTACTCTGGTACAAAAAAAGTACTTTGTACTGAAAAGAACATTAAAAGTACATTTGGTACAAAAGAGTACTCTGGTACAAAAAAAAAGTACTTTGTGCAACAAAGTGTTTTTGGGCCAATAAAAGTACTTTTTGGCATAAAAAGGGATTTTGGTACAAAAAAAGTACTTTGTGCAACAAAGTGTTTTTGCGCCAATAAAAGTACTTTTTGGCATAAAAAAGTATTTTAGTGCAAAAAAATAATTTGTGCCGAAAAGGACATTAAAAGTACATTTTGGTACAAAAAAAGTACTTTGTGCCGAAAAATACATTAAAGTTACTTCTGGTAAAAAAGAGTACCCTGGTACAAAAAAAGTACTTTGTACGAAAGATTACAATAAAAGTACTATGAACCAAAAAGTACAAAAAAAGCTCATTAAAAATTTTGTGTCTCGCGTGGCTCGCGAGCTAAGTACCAAAAGTACTTTTTTTTAGCCAAAAAGTACTTTCATTGGCCCAAAAATACTTTTCTGTTGCACAAAGTACTTTTTGTACTAGAATACTTTTTTGTACCTAAAAGTACTTTTATAGTACTTTTTGGTTCAAATGCGGTCTTCCTGCCTATTTTAGCATCAAGATCGCTTAGTACAATTTTGATGTCATTGCTCGTGTTACGGTCATATACATTTTTTAGTCTTTCTATGAATTTGTTTTTGTCCTCATCGCTTTTCTCTTCTGTCGCAGCATGGGCACATATAAGTATAATGTGGAATAACTTTGTCTTGACTCTAATGGTGGCTATACGTTCACACGCTGGGTTGAACCTTGAGGCTGGGTGTTGCAGTCTCTTGCTAACCACAAATCCACATGCAAACTCGCGCTTGTCCGTCCACCGGATTTCCTGTAAAGCGGTATGTTAGCCTTGTATTCTTCGAGGACTTTCGCCGGTTCGATGGAGGCTACACAGTGTTCTAACATTCCAGGTGCATATCCTCAAATCATGGTCCTTAATTCGTTTAATTCCTTCCTTACTTCTTTTCATTGCAATAGTTCAAACGTGGGGCAAACCAATCATTTTTGCTCATGTCAATATAAAAATGGTTAATTCAATAGTTGGTGCATGGACATTTCACTTTTTTTGTAGATATATATACAGCTGAAGATGTACCAGAATGCACCAATTCGTCACAAAGGGGTCTGATGATGATGAACTTGTCACGGGGTTCGAAACTCGTCATCCTAGTGAGTGGCAATGAATTGCCCCTAATATTGACAATAAAAACCTTTCTGATCGTTTAGTCAGACTTAACACATTCAATAAAGAAGTCGAATTTCTTAACATAAAACGCTTTCAAAGCTTAATCCCGTATGAAATAATTCTCTACATTTAAATACTTTGAACCGTGTGTTATTGACTTAGATATCTGTGGGAAACTATTATCCCCCAGTCAGCCACCCCCATCATTTCCATATAACAGCAATAACAGCCCATAAATGTAAGGTGAAATTATTTATGTAAATTTCGAAGAAAATCATAAAAACAACTTGACACATTGTCACAGTGAAATGAATCCTATGACTTCGGGCGGATCATTGACTGTATCGACGACATTTGTTTACAGCGAAAATACAGACGACTATCATGTCAAAAGCCATGCGAATTGTAAACAATGGCTGAGGGCAATAGTTTTGGGCCAACAACGAGCATAAATAAAGCATTTCGCTGAAATTCATTCATGTCAATAGTTGGCTGTCGAAGTTATAAGGGCATGCGGGCGGATGGTTGTTGTGCTATGTTATGTTCCCAACCACTGCAGGTTGCAGGTTGGATATGAAATACCAGCAGCATCTTTGGAAATGAAAACTCAACTGAATGATGGGAAAAATCAACTGAATGGGGGAAAAGAAGAAACAAAAAAAAAAACGAAAATGAATTTGAAAAATTTAACTTAACTGCATTTTTATTTGTGAAATCCAAAAAAAAAAAAAATAGAGAGAAAAACACTGTAATTCGAATAAGAAACAAAAACGAAAGTTTTTGTTGTTGCTATTGCTGATGAATTGCTAATTCATTGTTGTCTATGCTGTGTTGTGTCTATATTAATGTTATTATTATTATTATTAAATTGTATTATTGCTGTGGTTGTTAGCGTCTTTTTGTTGTTTTTTATTTTAGTTTTGTTAACTTTATTACTAAATTGTTTTATTGTTTTTGTTAGTTTTGGTTGCATTGCGCATTCGTGCGTGCCCATTATATTGTTTGTTGCTGGTTTCCATTTCCATTTTCGATTTCGATTTAATAAATTCACCGCAAATTTATTAAGTACATTTTACTTCTACTGAGACATGAAACTCCCCCCCAGTCGACAGTCAGCTAGAGTATTAATCAAGAAACGAAACATTCTTCGTACACGAGTAGACTCATAATAGAGTATGTTGTTGGGGGGGGGGGGGGGGGGGGGGGGGGGGGGGTGGATTTGCTAACAAACAACAGCCACCGCCGCCGCCACCGACGTAGCTCCATGTTTGAGCGTGTTAACAAATTATACCATAATATTATGGCTAATAATTATTTAATTCCGTTTTTGCCAATTCTACGTGCCTAAGACAATAAATTTTCCACAAAAAAATGTGTTCGCCTAAACGGGAATGTTGTTTGGTTTTGGTAATACGAGGGAGGTTCTGTAATTTGTGAAACATCAAATGACTAATATACGTAATAGATTAATTGCAGTATTGTTTTAGTTGGATAGGAAATAGATAATACAGTTAATGCATTGTAATATATCAATGTTACAGAAGTGATCATAATATGGTGTGATTCATTTAGAGGTTGTTTTTTAAAGCGTTAGCACTCCTGATTCAATGCTGTCACCTTAATTGTATTCACTATAGTTTGACAACGACGTCTCCAGATAATTTAACAGCCCTGCTCACAATATATGATGTACTTTAACGACCTTCCAAGCCCACAATTGCTAATTCTCTCTATGTATCAAAGGCTTTCGCATTTGAGAGAGTAAGCCCCTTTGTATTAGATACCCGCAACGGGTCCTACAGTTTAACGACGAATATGTACGTCAACTTTTATATTGAGAGGCTTTTACAAGACATTCCGACTGACACTGCTATTTCGAAGTGACTGTTGACAAAGTCCAGCGGAACGTCGTTAAAAGAAAAAAATGGCTGTGATATTGTTTGAAACGGGTAGAAGAGTATGTAGCATTTGATACGACCCAAAAGTGTAACACATAGAAGGAGTCACTTTAGACTAGAAATTTCTACGAAACAAATCGATTTATGACTTTTAAAGTCGTTTAATCCATGTCTGTCTTTCTGTCGTTCTGGTACGAACGATAACATTCTAAACAACGAATATGAACGTCAACTGGTACGCACGACAACATTCTAAAGACGTGACCTTTTGTTTTGAAACTTTGCATGCATTACGAAAATTGCATATGGGCCACGCAACTACTGATAACCCCCATACAAACGTACCATTCGCTTACTTTAGAAATCGAGAAATAATATCAATACACCCAACGCGATAGTGTCTAAATTCTGTATTTTGTAAGGCTTTTGGATAAATAACTGGAAGACTATCCACGCTCCTTCTGGTACCTAGTAATGTGGTTTACTCATCGGCTGAGGTAAGTCCAGTCGTCGCCATAACGACCCACAAAACCTTACGGAATAAGAACTAGGGTAGATTTTGCCTGACTAGGGCAAAATAACAATATTGCTATTGATGGTGTAATTCAAACTTATAATTTACTGGATAAAGTATTAAGATACGGAAACAAATCAGGTTCGGATTCAGTGAAAGCGCTATTGTCTCGTCCGGTTTTTTTGTACCCAAGCTGATTTTAGATGATCGAGAACTTTTAGTATACGCTCGGCGAGTATTGATGTGGCCTATGACTGCGATGGCAGGTTTCGGGCTTTGGGACATTTTAAGATAATCGGGAACTTTACGAATCGGTCGATTTGAGGTGATTGGGAACTTTACAAAATATATTCCCATAATTGTAGAGTTCAGATAGGTTAAGGTCGTTTCGACACTTCAAGAACGCCGTAATTAGAGTACTTTCGATAATTCAGACTCGTAAGCAGCAACTCGAAAGCATTATGATACTGATAATTCTGGTTCGTCGACGGTTACGATTAATATCAGCAGTACGTGGTCAGCTTGGGAATTCGAGTTTCTTCGGGGTTTCAGGTTTATAAAAGAAATTGATGATTGATGGCTCGGATTTGTCGGTGGTTCCGGTTACGTCAGCAATTCAGTCGGGTATTGGTGATTTTGGTTTTGTTGATTATTCAGGTTTATATCAGCAATGCGGGGTCATATTGATTATTCGGGTTTGTGCGGAAGCATCATTATTCTGATGATTCGGGTTCATCGACGGTTACAATTAAAATCAGCAGTTTGGGGATTCGTTATTTATCGGGGTTTCAGGTGTTTATCAGCAAGTGATGATTGATGTCTCGGGTCTGTCGGTGGTTCGTGTTAATGTCAGCAATTCAGACGGCTAGTGGTGATTCGGGTCTTGATGATTGGGGCTTGTTGGTGGTTCAGTTTTATATCCGCATTTCAGGATCGTGTTGGTGACTAGCATTTTTTTTGCATTTGGACTTTTGAAACTCGTGGTTGTATCGATAATTCGGCTTTCTTCGGTAAATCGGTTTGGTATCCGCAACTCAGGATCGTGTTGATGACTCGCGTTCTTCAGCAAATCGACATCTGCAACTCGTGGTTGTATAGATAATTCGGCTTTCGTCGCTAAATCAGTTTGGTATCCGAAACTCAAGGTCGTGTTGATGACTCGCGTTCTTCAGAAAATCGACTACTGCAACTCATGGTTGTATTGATTCCAAATTCGCGATCAAATTAATAACAGTACCGGACGGAGTGTTAGTATCAAAAATCTACGGTGCTAATTTATAATACAATGCTATAGGAACAAAGACTACTTCGTGAACCGAAATCTGTGCAATTGACGAGTCGGTATAACCAACCGAAGTTGGATTTAACAGACCGAAGTCCGATCCAACAGACCGAAGTCCGATTTAACAGACCGAAGTCCGATTCAACAGACCGAAGACTAATTTAAAAGACCGAAGACCGGTTTAACAGACCATAGTCCGATTTAACAGACCGAAGACCGATTTAATAGACCGAAGTCCCATTTAACAGAACCAAGTCCGATTTAACAGACCGAAGTACGATTTAACAAACCGAAGTCTGATTAAACAGACCGCAGTCTGATTCAAAAAACCAAAGTCTGATCTAACAGACCGAAGTTCGTTTCAACAGACCGAAGTCTGATTCAATAGACCGAAGTCCGATTTAAAACAGACCGAAGTCCGATACGACAGACCGAAGTCCGATTTATCAGACATAAGTACAATTTAACAGACCGAAGACCGATTTAACAGACCGAAGTCTGATTTATCAGACATAAGTACAATTTAACAGACCGAAGACCGATTTAACAGACCGAAGTCTGATTCAACAGACCGAAGTCGCTCTAACAGACCGAAGTCCGTTTCAACAGACCGAAGTCCGATTCAATAGACCGAAGTCCGATTTAACAGACCGAAGTCCGATTCAACAGACCGAAGTCCGACTTATCAGACATAAGTACAGTTTTACAGAACAAAGTCCGATATAAAGGACCGAAATCCGATTCAACAAATCAAAGTCCGATTCATCAGACCAAAGTCCAATTTAACAGACCGAAGTCCGATTTAACACACCGAAGTCCAATTCAACGTTCGATTTAACAGACCGAAGTCCGATTTATCAGATATAAGTACAATTTAACAGAAAAAGACCGATTTAAAGGACCGAAATCCGATTCAACAGACCAAGTCCGATTCATCAGACCAAAGTCCGATTTAACAGTCCGAAGTCCGATTTAACAGACCGAAGTACGATTTAACAGAACAAAGTCCGATTTAATAGACCGAAGTCCGATTTAACAGACCGAAGTACGATTTAACAGACAGAAGTCCGATTTAACAAACCGAAGTCCGATTCAACAGACCGAAGTCCGATTCAGCAGACCGAAGTTCGATTTAACAGACCAAAGTACGATTTAACGAATAGCGATTTAACAAACCGTAGACCGATTTAATAGAGCGAAGTCCGATTCAACAGACCGAAGTCTGGTTTAACAGACCGAAGTCCTATTCAACAGACCGAAGTCCGATTGAACAGACCGAAGTCCGATTTAACAGACCGAAATCCGATTTAACAGACTGAAAACCGATTTAACAGACCGATGACCGATTTAACAGATCGAAGTCCGATTCAACAGGCCAAAGTACAGTACAACAGTCCAAAGTCAGATTTAACAGACCAAAGTCCGATTCAACTGACCAGAGTCTGATTTAACAGACCGAAGTCCGATTAAACAGACGAATAAATTAGTGTCCTGAGAAGGGAAGAGAAAATCAGGTACAGAGCAACATAGCACTAAACTTTTCTGCGGTAGCAACCGACGACTTTACGAAGCAAAATGCTCGATCATTTAAGTAAGTGGAGCTTTCGATGGAATAAGAATTACATCGCTTCTCACTGCATCGGTTAACACTTTCCCTTGTGATGTCGTTTTCTGAATGGAATTTCGACCGTAGTCGAGTTAAACCAATGGAATTTGGGTTTAACCAACAAAATTTGATTCAACAGACCGATGTCCGATTAAACAAATGACTATTTATTTCGATAAATTATTGATCTGAGAAGGGAAGAGAGAATCAGGAACAGAGCAATATAGCACCAAACTTTGCCGACAACTTTACCAAGCGAAATGCTCGATCATTTAAGTAAGTGGAGCTTTCGATGGAATGAGAATAACATCGCTTCACACTGCATCTGTTAACACTTTACCTTGTGATGTCGTTTCCTGAATGTGTTTGGTTAGATGTTGGTCGTCGCGCTCATTTACCGTTCGTGGCATTTGCCGAATGTGTCATTGGTGGCAGTCATGTGCATTGCCGGTCGTGTGATCGATGGAATTGTTGTTTTCCCTTGAAATAATTGAAACAGTGTATGCAAATTGATTTCGTTGGAGGTTAAAAGGTCATAATTGTGTAGTTAGCGCTGGAGCTGTATATATAGGTGGCATATATGTTCAGACGACTTTCGAAACGTTACAACCTTCCATACAAATGTACAACTGTCTAAAGTGGGCGGAATGGTACAAAAAAACAAATTGAGTGTTTAACAAATTTGATATATCATTGTATACACTAATATAAATTTTAAATTAACCAATACGATCAACTAACTCTCACGAAAAACACTGTGTTAAAATACACTGGCATGGCCCGGCCGAAAAAAAAACTATGCAAAATCTACAAGAAATTATCTTAGAAATTAAATGTCAGAGTTTGTTCTTTCGCATCATATAAAATACTCCGACATATAGTCCCATTATAAGAGTTTTATTTAAAATTAAAAAACAACGTTCTAAATGAATCATCCTTCATGAAACCCTACAGAAAGTGATGTGACACAAGAATTGGTTTTTTTCCACCTAATTTAGTTCCACGAAGTAAATTATAGTGTACAATTGAAGTTTTTCATTTTTTTTGCCCTTTAGCTATTCGAAGGGGTTTATCTCTCTTCTTCTTCTTTCTATCCCTTGTGCAAATAATGAATTTTGTATTGTAATTTTCTATTGTTTTTTTCTTTCGGACTTTAAGACACGTCTGGGAGTCTATGTCACCAAAAGCGCAATTTGTTGTTGTTGTTGTTGGCTGTCTTACAACCATTAATCGGCATAATTTGCTCTTGGTGTGAAAGTTAACTTTGCCAGACTAAACAGAGCCAGTGAATTGGCTAGTAGTACTACGTTGTTGTTATTGTTGCCTATGGACAAGCGGCTTGACAATACTATCCAACTAATTCTGGGAACTTTTGCTGTGGTGTGTTTTCTGTCATTGTTTTCAATTTGGATATTGAAATTTCATTTCAATGTTTTGAAGTAACAAAATGCCTAATTAGCAAAATAGGTATTGTGTTTACATTTAAAGCTTGTGTGCAACGAAAAGAGTTAAACAAAATTATGGTTTGATATTACCAAATTGTGTAAGGTAATAGTAAACTTTCGTTTTCATTAACAAGTTAAATGAAATTTAAATTCTTCCCCAATAAAGGCAAAACGGAAGAGGGTGAATTTATTAGTATAAGCTTTGTAATATTACAGAAATTCCTTTAATGTCTTTAACAACTACTAGCAAAGAATGTGTTTCTTTTGTTTGACTTTACTTTAAAAACTTTTCATTTCCATTTCTTTTTACCACTTAATTTCATGCTGGCTATCATCAGTCATTAGATTCACTTGTTGTTAAGCTGTGGCATTTTTTAATGCTGTGTCGTTAGTTGTGACTGCCAGGCACGTTTAAATTGAAAGTAAAAATGAGACGAAATAACTATTTCATTTTCAATTTAACGACATCATGGCAACACCGTCTGCTAGTTTTATAAATATTTTTCAAATATCGGAGTTAGTTTATTTTCATAGCAACTTCAAAACATTTTGAAAACTAATTTTCGCACTCGCAGCAGTTCAGTGGCTTTGAATGACAACAATTTTAAGACGAATTCATGTGATTTATATGCGAATCACACATACACCTCGTGTGGAGAAAGATGTTTTGCAATTGTACACATGAATATGTAAACTTATAAACTTCAAATTGTATAACGAATACGGTGTACTAGCAGTGTGTTGACTTGCAATTTATTTTGTATAGAAGAGGAGGGAGGGATTTGGCAAACTGTCATAGGAAATGCAATTGTTAAAGATTCTCTCTTATCTATGTTAGGTTGCCTCAAAATATAATCGACTATGCTAGTCAAAATGGGAACTGACAAATAGGGACACTTCCATTGTTAGAGATTAGAGGGTCTCTGGGGCATTTTTACTTCTCTGACCATAATCTCATCGACTTTACAGTGGATGTCGTGTAGAGGAATGCCAAAAGCAATAAAGGGATCTGCGTAGAGTAGATTTGGCGGAGTTCTGGGTTCCCAAATTCCTGCTGCAGTGATTTCTCTTGAGGGGACCTGTAGTACAATTGTTGAGGTAAATAGCTGAGAACAGCAAACTCAGCCATTTTTGATAATTACTGTACACGCATAGAAATTCCTGTGTCGGTCACACAGCAACTCTTAACTGTACGATCATTGACACACAGTATTATTTTATAACAATCTAAGAGCGCACAGTGTTGCTGCCACACACTGTCTTGTGAGTGCATCAGTTTTTGGTCACCATTTATAACTACATAGTTTGGTTGCTGTTGCGGTAGTAACGACACAGTATGTGTTGCGCTGACTCCAATACAGTATTTGTAACAAGTGTAAAACAATGAATATAATGTTGTTTTTGTTCAAACACAACAACAAAATACACACAAAACAGAGAGTCGTTTGCGAGACTCCAAACTGTGAGAGCATTAAAACACTTTGTGTGTTCCTATCGTATGTTTGCAATCGCTGCTCGCACACTGTGCGAAGCAGTGATCTACGGCGGTGTCAGTTTTTGCTACTACTGGTGTACTAGCTGTGCGGCTGCGGTAACAAACTACCTTGGTATTTTTTTTCTTTAATTTTACTAGGATAGTTCGATATCGCATCGAAAAAAACAAGATAAAATAATTATTTTTTGTTGTGTGTAACTTTTTTATGGTCGTGGTTTGGTACTACAACGAAGAAACACAAACAAAAAGAATGACGAGGAAGAATACGAAAATAGTGCGATCGTCACCAACACGCATACTAATTGTTTCGTTTGCTTGTTTTGACGAAAGTTAGCACAATTTTATTAGGCCGACAGTTTTCCAACAGAATCAAAAAAGTATTTCAATGTCAGGCTATACATTTGTTTTGGACAAAAATTTGAGAGGTACTTGCTCGTTGTCACCTGGCCGAAAGGAAAAATGTTTTGTATGGAATATTTTGTCCGAAATATTAAAGGAAGATGGGCCAATTGTCGAAGATTTGGTCTACTGCCCTTCATGCAGTAAAGTTTTCAAATGCGTCGGAAGACAAATCTTCAACTCCCAATACATATAAGCAAAAACGAAAACGGTAAAAATCGACAGCGAAGCGATCAATGTGATGAATGATGGTACCGATCGCCACCACCTCACATCGCTTCGCGCAGTTGTCATATTATTTTTTGTCATATTTTTGTTTGTTTTTTTGTTGCTGTTTCAAACCACCACCATAAAAAAGTTGCACACAACAAAGACCCAGCGGCAGAATTTGAGAGGCCTTCCTCATATAATGCATGCAGTAGTCATTATTTGGGAATAACATTTCAAATAAGGAATACAGAACGCATGATTTTTCATCAGATTTAGGCATTTTATGGACTGACCTGCCAAAGACATGTAAAAAGAAGGCAGAGGGATTTCATACACATCCCCTCTCGCTTACAAATAACTGGGGTATTGCATGCCTTCTAAATCAAAAGAATTGTTAGTACGTTTTTTTTCAACTTTTATAAAGGCCTGCCAGAGGCCTCAGAAAAGAAGGCAGAGGGATTTCATACACATACCCTCTCGCTTCCAAATATAAGGGGTATTGGATGTCTTCCAAATGGAAAAAATTGTTAATTTCCGTGGAAGGGGTTTTTTTAAACAGTGTATCATTAGTTTCAATCACCCTATGTCAGATACACACTTGACCACAACATACCGTGTGTGTCACACACTGTGAATGTTACAGTACAGTCGTCGTTGATGTCCCACAGATACAGTTGTGCACGATATACTGTGTGTTGAAACTGTCTAGTTACAGTGGTGGTGTAGCGCTGTATTTCTCTGGTAAATAGAAAAGTGAATGCCCTGACTAAAGCTCTCAACCTTTACTCTACTAAGTTTTGTCCTCTCACTTATCAGTGTGGTTGATTAAGCTGTTGGAAACCCTGCGTAAAGCTACTAGAAGACTTTTCAACAAAGCAAAGAAAACGGGAACAGAGGGGGACTGGAATGCTTATAGGACAAGTTTCAATAATAACAAAAGCTCAAAGAGAGCTACTTGAATTAAATACTTGGAGTCAATGATGCCGCCCATTTCAGGAGAGTTCAGTCTGCGGATCCGAAGGGATAGGGTTTCATTCGTACAACAGATGCGTCATGGGCAGAGTCCAGCACTAAAACACTGGTACTCCTTATGGATACACACTTCCCAGGCTGTTTAGATGCAGATATTACGGTCGGTAGAATGAATCCAACCATGTTAATCAACTATATTGACATGGATGTTGTCAGTAATATGTTGGATGAAGAAAAGGTAAAGTGGAATATTAGTACTTTTGAGCCCTACAAATCGCCTGGTCCGGATGGTACAATACCTATCAGGTTGCAGACCTCTGTGCATGATATAACATGATATAACTCCGTTATTGGTGAACATCTTCAAGACTTTCATCCAGCTTTGTAGCGTTCCAGAGAAATGAAGGGCGATTATGATAGTTTTTATACCCAAGGCGGGTAAACCCGTCCATGCCTCTCCATAGGGCTACAGACCAATAAATACATATATCTTTTATTTTGTTGAAATTTTTAGAGATATTTGTAAGGAAATATTTAAGAACTCATACTCTGAGCAGCTCATAACATGCCTACATCGCAGTTGAGTTGAGAGCGCTCACCATAACGTGGTTGGCTTCACGGATCGAAACTTAAATTTAGGTGACTTCACCTTAGCTGCGCTCCTGGATATAGAAGGGGCTTTCAATAATGTGGCGTCATGCGCAATAAGGAACTCTGAAGAATATTAATGTATCAGAACATTAATGCAATAAGAGAAAGAAAGATACTAGAGGAACAGTATATAGAAGGGGCTTTCAATAATGTCACGTCATGCATAATTAGGGACTCTAAAGAATACTAATGTATCAGAACATTAATGTAATAAGATAAAGAAAGCTACTAGAGGAACAGGGGGTGTCCTGTCCCCTCTTCTTTGGGTGGTCCTTGTGATAAACGTGGTACTTAAATCGTTCAGGGTGGAGGATGATACGAAAATTGTGGCATATGGGGACGATGTCGTCATCGTGATAGGTGGGATTTTTCTACTAAAACATTATCCAAATTTCCCTTGGTAAGCAGCTAAGATGGATCAGTTACTGTGGTCAGGGGGTAAAGCCCCAGAAAAAGGAATTGGTTCTATTTACACGTACGATCCTGGGTTTATAAGGAACATCCCGGATAGGTCCTACTATGATGATAATGATAATGCCCTCAACTTTGGGGAGGATGTCATCCTAATTTTCACGGATGGTTCAAAATTAAAGGAGAAAGCAGGCTGTGAAATCTTTACGGTCAATCAGACTACCAGATTACTGTATAGTGCATAGTTCAGGCCGGAATAGCGGGCATTAGAGTAGCCGTAGAGAAAATTCAGTATCGAGGAATGTTGGGCGGCAAGATTCATATTCTGATAGTAAAGCGGCTATCAGATCCCTGGAGAACGTATACACCACTTCGATAAATGTTCGAGAATGCTGTCGTCTCTTGAGGAGTTAACGAGACATTCGACGGTAACCCTTACATTGGGTTCCAGGACATGGGGACATATATGGTAACCAAAGTGCCGATATGTTGGAAAGGGCCGTGAACTCGGGCGAAGTTTACTGTCTCATTGGGATCCCTCTCAGAAGAGGAAAACAGCTAATTGCGGGGAAATGAGTAGTTAACGCGTTTCACTAGGCGCTATGAATATGAGCCCCAGGAAATTGGACCCCAAATTAAAAAATGAAAATCGGCCCCAAATTTGGGGCCCACGTTTATAATGAAAATCGGCCCCATTTTTTTAAATGAAAATGAGCCCCAAAAAATGAACCAGGGCCCCAAAGAAATTATGAAACAGAGCCCCAATTTTTTTGGGGTTCAATTTCGTAAACAATATTTGGGGCTTATTTTCATAATTAGTCTGCAATACGATGACATAGATGAAAATGCGCCCCAGTACGAATATTTAATATCATAATTATAAATCTGCTGTTTGATTGTGGTGTAATTGTACTGAACAATGAGTACAAATTTATGTGGACCCACATCAATCTAAGAAAATCGTATTTTTCAAATTTTATTTCCATAAATAATATTTAAATTAATAACAAATTGTTACTAAAAATATGGCTCTTTGTTACATATAGCGGCTTACTTAACATAAATAAAGAAAATCAGTTTAATGTCATCAAATTATTATTTTAAAAATATATGAAATATGTATTTAATTGAAAAGGAATGAATCGTTTTGCAATGTAAGCTAATTGGTTGTTGGTAAGTGTTGGCATTTGCATTATGTTAAAATAAAGTTAAATAGTTATTTAAAAAAAAAATCGCTCGATTTTTTATAAAAATAATTTTATTTTATGTTTTGCTAAATTTTTGTTTATTGTAAAAAAAATTTTTAAGCTTTTATTAAAACCAAAATGAAACAAACTTAAAAAGGCATAATAATTTTAAAAGAGATGTGTAAATGAAAAACATGCGCCGCCGGCAAAAAATTATTTTTAAAAAAAATCGCGCGATTTTTTCTACGAGTAATTTTTTTTATGTTTTGCTAAATTTTTGTTTGTTGTCCAAATAATTTTAAAGCATGTATTAAAACTTAAAGATGAATAATATTTTTAAGAGTGATTTGTGAATGAAGTACAAGCGCCGCAGGCAAAAAATTATTTTTAAAAAAAATCGCGCGATTTTTTCTACAAATAATTTTTTTTTATGTTTTGCTAAATTATTGTTTGTTGTCCAAATAATTTTAAAGCATGTATTAAAACTTAAAGATGAATAATATTTTTAAGAGTGATTTGTGAATGAAGTACAAGCGCCGCAGGCAAAAAAATATTTTTAAAAAAAATCGCGCGATTTTTTCTAAAAATAATTTTTTTTATATGTTTTTGTTAAATTTTTGTTTTTGTCCAAATAATTTTAAAGCATGTATTTTTTTTATATGTTTTTGCTAAATTTTTGTTTTTGTCCAAATAATTTTATAGCATGTATTAAAACCAAAATGAAAGAAACCTAAAAAGGATAAATATTTTATATGAGTGATATGTAATGGAATTAAAAGCGCCGCAGTCAAAAAATTATTTTCAAAAAAAAATCGCGCGATTTTTTCTAAATATAATTTTTTTTATGTTTTGCTTAATTTTTATTTATTGACCAAATAATTTCAAAGCTTGTTTTAATACCAGAATGAAGGAAACTAAAAAAATACTTTATAAGAACAATATGTGACGAAAGCACACGCGCCACAGGGAAAAATTAATTTTAAAAAATATCACGTGAATTTTTTAAAAAATTTATTTTTTTGTTTCGTTTAATTTTAATTTGTTGACCATAAAATTTTAAAGTTTGTTTTAAAACCAAATGAAGTAAACTTAAAAAACAAAAATATTTCATGTGTGAATAATGAAACTAAACCCCAAAATATGAAGTCAGGCCCCAAAAAAAATGAAATTCGGCCCCAAAATTTATTTGGGGCCTTCTTTCGCTTCCTTACTTGGGGCACAATTTCATAATGAAAATGCACCCCACACTAAAAAATGAAGTAGGGCCCCAAAAAGCGAAATTAGGCCCCAAATTTTCGTGTTGTTGTTTTCTATACAATTTTTTGGGGCTCATTTTCACTTCTTTTTTGGGGCTCATTTTCCTGGGGCCCATATTCACTACGCCGTTTCACTATATATACAGATAGATACAACTGCGAAGTTGCTGTCGACAACATCGAGGGACCATCGATGAAATAGGAATTGAACCTTGATGTCTCTCGTGTTCTAACCGTCATACCACGTTCGACCCCACCAAAATGGGTTATATTATATTATATTAATATATAATATATTATAAGTACAAATATTACAAAATTATTCTCTCATAGATACGTCATTGAGTTATAAAAAAAATATGTACAATGGCTGAATCTAGAGCAACAGAGAAATTTAATAGTAATTAGCCACATTCATAACAAGTCTTTGAACTGTGTCAATAAAACTTTTATGAGTATTATACCAAATGCAAAAACTCCATGTTGCAAACATTTATGCCATTGCTTTTTTGTTTGTCATATGTGTGATAATCATCAAATAGTTGTGATGAAATGTTAACATAACTCTTTTTTACAACCAGAACGTTTCACACAGTAAAAACATAATATCACGTACGCCACCGCCGCACCGGCAAATTTCATCATATTGAAATATTTTACTGTAATTTTATGTAGACCAATTATATTTTTAGTTTTAGTTATTTTTTTTTTTTAATATGACATTTATCAACTATTTACAATCTCCTGGCCGGTCATTCCATACACATTACATGTGTGAACGTACAACTTTCTTTTGTCAAATGTGTGTTACTTTTTTGCTTTTGATCTCGAAAAAAAAAACAACAAAACAGAAAAACAATTAAATAAAAACAAACAAAAAATGAGTCAAACATTTATGATCTTTGAATGTAGTTCAGTGATTTAGATGGCCTCACTAGATTCCCCCCGCCCCTTACTGGTCTTGTCTTTTTAACTGTCCATCTCTCGGTTATTCGGCTTCTTCAGATTTTTGTTTTTGTTGGTTGTCACACATTTTTGGGCTTAAGCTGTGGCTGTGGCCATTCCTGTACAACATTTAACAACATTTTTATAATTTATGTGTTACTTCCATACGGAAATTGGTCAGTGACTACTGTTGATGTTGTTGTTGTTTTTTTCTCTTCCGAAGAAGAGAAATTCCCATAAAGGCGTTGACAACAATAACATGTGAGTTTATTCAATTATTTGTCACGGTTGTTTACAATAAACACACAGATTAATCTTAATGTTATAACACACAACAAAATGTTATAGTTTGTAATCGTATTATCGTGAAATTAGTTAACATGCGACAGATTTAGGACTCGTATAAATAAATAGTTAATGTAATTTCTCGAACTTTAGGTATGATTGCGAAAGTAATCGTCATCATTATATGGAAGGTGATCATAGGTAAACTATGTGCACTTGACTAGTAACAAACTATCAACGAAATTTTACTTTAAGTTTACAATTTTAACGAAACTTTGTATCTACTTTTATTGGATTTTAATTAAATTCACTAAAGATTTACGTGAAACTATTTAACTGTAAAAAATTATCGAATGAAGTAAGCGTCCAAGAGGAAAAATTCCTTAGGACTTGTAGAGAACAGGTCTTAAGATCGATTCATTTTCGTATCCCTAGGACATGCTAGAAGGTCTCAATGAGCAGGCCTGCTATAGGGCTTACCATAGAGTTCTCAAAGCTACTATTAACAACCCACAGAAGCTGAGCAGCACGAATAAGGAGGTGGGAAGAAGCAAAAAGTTCTTTGATAGAACGATTAGATAACAAAATCCCGTGGTTCAACCATAAAATTCTTCAACTAAGCTAAGAGAACGGGCCAGTGGGAGAATTACAAAGAGAATCTAAGATTTATTAAGAATCTGATAAGAAAGGCAAGAAAAGATCGTCATGGAGGAATTACGACAACGAGCTCGAAAAAAACCATGAAGGCAAGTAGACCCAGAAAAGTGCTAACCTCAACAGTCGGCGCCCCATAATAGCTAATGGGGAATTATGGAACTTTGAATGAATCTTCAGATGAAATCCTGACGGAAACCAACTTTCCAATTGGTGTGTTTAACTCTGCAACCGTCATATTTACTAATTTCTGCGACCAAATACTAACAATTGAAGACAGCGCGTTCAAAAAAGACAATAAAAGCTTTGATCCTTAGAAATCCCCCGGTCCGGATGATATTATACCGTCTTGATATTATACAATGCCTTGGAGATACTATTGCCGTTGTTACATTTAACGACTGTGTGAATCTGTCCTCCCTGCCAATAACATGGAGAACGGCTAAAGTGGACTTCATCCCAAAAGCAGAAAAACCACTACACACAAAAGCGAAGGATTTAAAAGACCTTAATTTCCCTTTACACCCATAAATGAGGTATGGGATAGCTTCTCGCGCTGTTGTGAATTAACATGCTTTCTATTTTAGATTCACAACAGACAGTACCTGCTTGTTTATCGACAATTGCGAACGTCATTGTTTGGCAAGCTTTTTACTAGATATGTCGATTGACTTGATAGTCATACTGCAAAGTTGTTGTCGACAACATCGAGGGTGCCGGCAATGAAGAAGAAGATGTGTGGAGCCGGAAATTGTACCACGGATCTAGTCGCATGTTTTAAACCACTATGCCATGGCGGGGCAAGAAGAATGAATATAAACATATAAGTCTCACATAATACCTTCTGAAAACTCTTGAGAGTACTATGGATCATAAAGAATTTAATCGACTCGAATCTCTTATCGAATGTTTAACTCGCATTCACAATAGGAAAATCGTCAGAAACCGCACACCATGCACTACTGTGTCCCATAAAGAAATTATTGAAGAGAAAATAAGTATCTCTAGAAGCCTATTACGGCCTCATATTGGACAGAGAGCCCACCTGTAGATAAAACATAGAAAGCATATTTAACAAGGCACTTTTGAGAAAACCTGTGGACTCAAAGTACCCAGCAAACCAAACGATGCGACATTGGCTGATATCAGACACGTCTATAAACTGTCTGTCGCAGTTGTCGTCAATATTTTAAAACCGTTATTTGAAAAAAAGACAAATCTTTAAAATTACGTCAGATTTCGTTAAGAAATAGCAACGAAGTGTCGAATAACAAAAAAACGAATTTACCTTTAGGTGTTCTTACGATTTACATTCAGGAATCGGCAAGATATGTCATACATCATATTTCCCTCAGCTGCGAAGGTCACATATCGTGTCAACGTTTTTCGTTTCGATATCGGTCAGATTTCGGATCCGATGTTGGAATGTTTTAGCTTACAGACGTCGGGCAGAAATTGGTATGACTCGTCGGGAAAAATATAAGAATTACTTCACATATTTTTTAAGATATCGGTCCAAAATCGGTACGACATGTCGTACATTACATCAGATTTCCCTCAGCTGAGTCGGTCAGACTTCGTGTCAAACACACCATACGTTTTAAAAACGACTTCGGGACGATTTCGGAGGATTCTGCTTACAAACGTCAGGAAGAAATAGGAATGACTCGTCAGCTGAAATATAAGAATTACATCACATATTTGGCAATATATCGGTCTGAAATCGTTAAGACACGTCGAATTTCCATCGATTTACATTCAGAAATCGTTCAGACGTCGGTACGACATGTCGTAAATTACATCAGATTTCCCTCAGCTGAGTCGGTCAGACTTCGTGTCAAACACCCTATACGTTTTTAGAAACGACTTCGGGCCAATATCACAAGATTTTGCAGACTACAATATGGCTCCCTAGTCTGGCAGTATGCGCTCAGCAAAAATAACAAGTTCCGAAAAATGGATCGAGTTCCAAGCATCTCCTTATTACCAGATGCATAAGATCAACCCCCTCTGAGGCGTTATTAACTACAGCTTCAAATGCTCTGCTCTCAAATCAGCTATACGAAACTGTCTACATTTGTTGGCGTCGTAAAAAAAATGTGGTAATCGTACACCAGAATCGGAATCCACGATGGTTTCTAAGAAAATCTCACTATGAAACTATGTGCCTAAAATCAATTCCTAGCTTCCGCTGAGAAGCAAAAAGATTTTAGGTTGTGGTATTTTTTAGTTTTTAAATGAGGAAAAACAGAGAACTTTTAGAAAACTTTTGCGTGAAGCTAACGTCTCAACAAACAAAACAAGTATTGCAGAAGAGTATCTATGAATTGGTTAAAAAGTTATGGCCTCTGAAAGTTGGCAAACAGAAATAAGTTTTTATAAATTCTTGAACTTTTGCCTTTGGCTGAAATCTAGAAAATGGGCGGGTCAAAATTAATGCCGGGCCCATGGGGTCTTGATGGTTCAAAAAAGGGTTCCCTTGGGTTTTATAATATCCAAGTATATGCGGAAAGTCAGGAAGGCATCGAACTTAGTTAATCTTGAAAGGAATCAGATTAGGAAATGTATTACCTTCCTAATGGGACATGGACGCATAGAAAGACAAAAGATTAGAATGGTATTCGCCACGAAAAGTATCAAACTGCGTGAATAGCAGCAGTGAACCATTTACAGACCATATTATATGGGACTGCCTCTTAACGTTTCTTAAGTGGCATAGATGAATTAACATCTTTGCACATCGGCAGAATTGACTAGTTTTGTACGACCTTCAACTGGACGGATTGGATCGAATAATGAATCCCACCACATCGGAAAGGAACTAGTCACGCAACCAGGCACCACATACGGTAAACGCATCGGTTATAGGGATGCCACAAACGTCCAATGGGTTAATATGTACCTAAATGACCCAATCGTCTATGGTTAGGATGCCTGCAAACCAACTAACCAACATAAAATACATTGAAGGCCATACAATTAAAATACAGTATGTACTGAAACCTTGATAATCCTGATGATATTTCCAACTATTATGCCATGAGAGTTGACATTTACTCTCCCTACCCTTTTCCAGGCCTGTAGAATGAATGAAAAAAGGGAGGTAAGAGAAAGATGTTTGTGTAAGTTTTCAGTGACCATACTTCTGCAAGCAGGCATGCAACAAGGCTTTCTGAGACATTCAAACGTCATGTCTTCAAGGCCTTGTTTTCACATGCCTTGAACATGTTCACTCCATTCTTTAAAAATCACTGCTGCAGGCCTTCTTTGAGAAGGGAGAATCGATGATTTGTTAGTCCACCATTTTGTGTGTATAAACATTCTGTCTCCCTTCTCATGGAAGGCATGAGAGGAGACATGGAAAGAAAAGGCAACAAGGAAGGTGTTTGTGTGTTTTTGTTTTAAACAATTTATGATTAATTTCAACCAAACAATTCGAATACAATCTTCATTGGCTAGATGGTAAAATGACTGACTAACAATCGCGAGTTAGTGAGTTTAAACTCCAGGAAGGTTTACAGCCGTTGGAAAAAAAATATGTATAAAGAAAAATATATAGAAGAATAATATAAGTGTAAAAAGTAATCTAAATAATTTGAGGGTGATCAGCCTTCTTTTTTCATTTATATGCCTGACTTTTATCAGGCCTTCTATAGGAAGCAGCGGTGGAAGGCCTTGCTTCGCAATAACTTCGCAATGTTATTTGAAAAGGAAGAGGGAATACAGAGCGCAAGCCTACTGACAGCTTTTGAAGGCTTTCTAGGTCCTTAGAACAGTTGACGAATGTAAGAATAATAAAAAACGATAATCTATGATGATAATTATCTTAGCTTAAAAAACTTCATAATTAAGTTGAGTCTGGCTGTGAATACTTGTGTGAGAAAAAAAATAATAGTGTGTAAAGGTAATGTTCGTTATAAATAGAGTGCAAACATATCTTTTTCAACGCAAATAACAGTTGATAAGTATACAAATTAGAGGCATGTACCTAAGTATACTTTAATGCGGAGTAGTTATTGTCATTCTCTGTTACCGATTGCTCAAAAATGGAAAGGAACAGGAGTTTAGAGTAAGGATTTCAATTGCAGCAAATGTTCGAAATCGGGAGAATCCACATGAATATACGAATCCACAAGCTTGATCTACAATGACCCAGATCCCCGAATAGGAAGGTCGTCTGGCGACTAATGGGCGCAATTACAGGATAATGTGTCATTAGGGAATGTAAATCGAAATGGGAGACACAAAAGGAATACTATTGTACAACATGTACTAATGAGGAAGATACTTAAACTGTTGACCAATTACTCGACCAATATCCATCTCTTTAGAGACGAAGGATGTAATATCTAGGGAATTGGTATTTTGGTGATGAGGTTGTATAATCATCATTCAACATGGACAACATCATGAAACATTATATCTTCATTTGGGCAGCGACTAATCTTACTATTATTGAAGTGGTCGATAATTTTGTTAAAATATAGAAAAAGAGCCAAAAATCCACCTTGAGCAAAAAAATTCGTAGGACCATTAAATTATTAATGCAGCCAATTTGACAACACAAATGATGCAGAAGTTTTTTTCATTGGGTCTTCTTTCACGTGCAATTCTCAGAATTGAGTCCCAAAGTCATGTGCTGTACTGTATAATCTTCACTTAAGACAATCACAATTGACCAAACCTCTCGATCGGTCTTTTGATAAGTAAACATTTGAAATTCCCATTATCCTAAAACGGTGATCTATTTTATACGCAATTACCAGCAACATCTTTAAGTTCCAGTCTCCCTCTCCCTCCTTCCCCCTTCTAAACAAACTAAAGTCTAAAATGTTTCAAGTTCACGGTGTGAAAATTTCACACTAGTCAAGTAATAATTTGTCATCTGGCTGACATATGAAATAACAACATTTTCACCTCTTCTCTACAAAAGATCTCAACAATGAGCTGCGAAAAAAAAACACGCGCACACACTTGTTAGTATTCAAACCAGCGACAATACACATATCGCAAAATCTTCAATCTCAAATGGCCTCAGAAAACTTGGCTAACACTCAGCAAAGTCACAGCCAACATAAACAGTAGTTAAAAGAGAGCGCGACAATTGAAGGCTGTAGCTCCTAACTAAGGGCCAAAGTACCACCGCACACCGCATCAGAGCAAACTTTTAATTAAAAGTAAAGCGTTTTGGGATGAATTGGAGTTGTCACTACGTTGCATATAGCGAAAAAAAAAACTTTACAAATATAGTGGTAAAATTTCAACAACACCATTGACTTGATATAAAATTCCCTGCGGTGGAGTTGCTGGCAGACGCAGGTTATCTTTTGTTTGTTTGTTTTGTGCAAAAGTATCTGTGGAATAAAAATTTAAAAATTTCACTTTTACTCCAGCGTCATCGTCGTCACAATATAAAAATTAATTTATGTTAACGCGCGAGTTCGTCGATCAAATAAATCAGTTCAAATGGTACAAAAAAAAATACATAGTTTTGTTGTGGTTGTTGTCGTCACTGTTATTGTATATTACTGTCATAAATGTAATTTCTTCACGGAGTAGTAACGTATTTGCATAAATGTCATATCTTTGATATCATAAATATGTTGTCTTTAGCCATATAATGAACAAGGTGGTCTTTTGCTGAGTTGAGCTGAGAAATGTCAGACAAGTCAATGGACTGCATCATGACAATTGGGGGGGTTGGGGGAGGCAATCATCATATAGTAAGAAAGTTACATTTACTTGACTTTCAGCTTAGAACGTAATTAGAAATGAATTCATTCTTAGAATAAGATTTAAATTTAACAAAATTCCTCACGAGCTGCAAAGTTCTTCGCTATATGAAAAAACTTCTTATACTATTTATTCTATATGAAATTTATAGCGAAGAATGTGTGACATGTTACTTAATGTATCTCTTACTCAGGTTGTAAAACGTTCCAGAAAAAAATCTGTATGTTTGACACTTTTTTTGTATATATATTTATATTATTTATTAATTTGGATGTTTGTAATGGGTAAGCTCAAAAAGTAATTAAACGATTTTGATAATTATTTTTTTAAAAAATCATATATTGACTATGAAAGACAATAGGGTACTTCTTTATTAAATTGGAAATATTTTTTATATACAGATATTTTTTTCTGATATCATACAGTTTGTTACGTTTTACCGACAATATAAAAGATATATATAAAATATGATTATATTTTCACAGATTTTGCTTTTAACAGAAAAAGGCCTTACAAAATGTTTATAAATCGTTGTAAAATGCACCCTCCAGTTATCAATAAGAAGTTCTTACATGACGAAAAAAATCTTTGCATTCATACCGAAAAATGTGTCACATGTAACTAAATGTATCTCTTATTCAGTTTGTAAAAGGTTCCAAAGTAAAATATATATGTTTGACACTTATTTTGTATACATATCTTACTTACTTACATAGCTGGTACTTCTATGCAATCCCAGTGGATTATATACCGCACGTAGAAAAATATTATAAGCGCCTCGATCTTCTGCGCTTCTTCTCTAGTTAGTCACACCGAGTTCTGTAAGGTTCTCAGTAACCTGGTCTTTCCAACGGAGTTTTGGTCGCCCTCTTCAGCGCCGTCCATCGAGTTCATTGTCAAAGACTTTTCGAGCTGGAGCATTTTCGTCCATGAGTACAACATGACCTAGCCAACGCAACCGTTGCACCTTAATGCGTCTGACCACGTCAATGTCAGTGTACAGCTCGTGCATGATTCATACGACGCCGATACTCTCCGTTAACGATGATGGGCCCATATATTTTACGGAGTATTTTTCTCTCGAATACCGCCAGAACCGATTCATCCGCTTGTGTCATAACCCAGGATTCTGAGCCATACATTCAGACAGATAGAACCAGTATCTGGTATAGCTGGAGTTTTGTTCGTCGAGAGAGGGTTCTGTCATTGAATCGCTTGCTTAGTCCGTATTAGCTTTTATTTGCAAGCAGTATTCTTCTCTGGATTTCTAGGCTGACATTATTTGCTTTGTTGATGGCGGAGCCTAGGTAGAAAAAATTATCTACTACCTCGAAATTATAGTTGTCAACGTTCACGCAGTTTCTCAAACGAGTAGATTCTTTGTTCGTTGAAACTAATAACTTCGTTCTGTCCTCGTTCACCGTTAGGCCCATTTTCGCTGATTCCTTCTGTATACCTGAGAAGGCTGCAGTCACATCCCGCAGTTTTCGACCGATGATATTTACGTCATCAGCGTACGCGAGTAGCATGTGGCTTTTGTTGAATATAGTGCCACTCGTGTTTACTGCAGCTTTTCTCATTATCATCTCCATCACAATGTTGAAGAGATCGCACGATAGGCCGTCGCTTTGTTTTAGGCCTTGTCTGGTATAGAATGGCTCCGTAAGGTCCTTGCCAATCTTCACTGAAGACTTTGTGTCAGTCAGCGTCATTCCGCAAAGACGTATCTGCTTCGCTGGAATACCAAACTCAGCCATGGCTTCGAGTAATTTCTGCCGTATCGGGCTGTCGAAGGCAGCTTTATAGTCGACAAAATGATGGTACGTGTCGATCTGTTTCTCTTGGGTCTTTTCCAGGATTTTCCGAAGTGTGAAAATTTGGTCAGTTGTTGATTTTCCAGATCTAAAGCCACACTGATAGGCCCGATCAGGTTGGATAAAACTGGCTTTAGTCTTTCACATAGCACACTCGACAGGAACTTATATGCGATGGGTAAAAGACGGATCCCGCGGTAGTTAGAGCATACACTTGGATCACCTTTTTTCAGCACAGGACATAATACGCTTACATTCCAATCGTCGGACATACACTCTTTAAGCCAAACCGTGCGCAGGAGCTGGTGCATGCTCGTTATCAGCTCCTCGCCACCGGACTTGAAGAGCTCTGCGGGCAGACCGTCGGCACCGGCTGCTTTGTTGTTTTTCAGCCGCGATATTGCTCTTCTTACCTCGGCTTGACTTGGTGGTGGACAATCTAAACCGTCGTCGACAATTGGCGTGATAACTTCACGTGCGCTGCCTTCTGGAACCAGCAGTTGCTGGAAGTGTTCTCTCCATATGTGCAGCACACTCTGCGTATCCGTGACCAGATTTCCATCATTGTCCTTACAGGTGGGGAGGCCATTACCGTATCCATTTGCTCTTACTTTCTGGTAAAATTTTCGGGCCTCACCTCTATCCCTGTATAGCTCTATATCCTCGTTCTTCCGTTCCTTCATCTGTCGCCTAAATAGCTGTCTCGCCCATTTTGCTTTCTCCTTATGCCCTAACAGCACGGGTTACAATTGGATGTAGCGTTGCCCTATAAGCAGCATCCTGTTCTTCAGACGCTATGCGACATTCTTCATCGTACCAGCATTCGTCTGAGCGCTGCTTTTCATATCCTAGCACGGTACATATCTGTGCTATTTATAAATTTGGATGTTTGTAATGGTTAAACTCAAAAACTACTTAACCGATTTTGATAATTATTTTTTTAAAACACCATAATTTTGCTAAGAAACATAATAGGGTACTTCATTTTTAAATTGGAAATATTTTTCATGTAGAGACATTTTTTTCTTACATCATACAATATGCTACGTCCTAACCGACAATATTAAAATTATATATGAAATATGATTATAATATTCGCAGGTTTGATTTAAACAGAAAAAAGCCTCACAAATTGTTTGTAAACAAAAAAATATTAAAAGCTGTAAAAATTAATTTAAATTTTTTTTGCAGTTAATGAAATCCTCTTTGCTTTTAAAATTTTTAAAAATGTAAATTTCTTTACAAAAACTTATTACTCAAAAGGCCAGTTTTAACTTACTGCAATATCTCACACCCTTTAAGGTCCAAAGGTCAACAAATTTAGTTTTATAACCATTTAGATTTTCTTTTTCCTTCAATATCTAAAACTTACCTTATGTTTACGCCTTAACAGATTTGGAGCCCCACCGGGAGGCTGAAGTGGTACAGCCGGTTCTGGTGTTACAGTTTGTACCGGACGCGGTGGTTTCAGGGCCAGTTTCTTTAAACTAGCTATACGCTTATCACACATCAACGAGACATCATCAATTCTTTGGAGTACCTACAAAGAAACAATATGACAAGACAAGAATAATATAAGTAAAACAAAAAAAAGGCCAACAAGAATTCTTAAACACAAAAGTCGTCAACATTGAATGTAATGTAAAAAGTCTATGTTAACAATACGAAAACAACAACATAGTTCTGCCATCGATATGTGAACAACAACTCAAAACCTCTCGAGAATCATGACGGAGAAAGTGTTTTACACACACACTAACACATTATGAAGATTGACAACAAGAAAAAAACATAAATTTGGTCTAAAAAATTTGTCAACATTGTAGATGCGGTATTATAAAAAACATTGTTCTTTTTTGTGTAAGTAGATTATTTTCATCTACTTCTAGATGACAACGAACGAAAAGAGGCATATGAAATATGTACAATTAAATTAAAACCAAATCTTTTATTTTCTTAGAAAAGAAAATACACAAAACAATAGCTTGTTGTTCTTTTCATTACTTGAACCGAAAAATTTAGAACAAGTGTGGGTTTCATTACAAATTATGATGTCAGTCTGTCACTCTCAGAGTATTTACGTTGAAGAAGATCCCCTTTTTGAATGAATGGATCTTATTGTATTTTGAAACTTTCGAAAAATGTTTGATGTGGTTGTTGAGTTTTTTTCTTCTTTATTTTACAAAGAGTTGAATTTGTAACTAATTAAAAGCAATTGCAGCCGAAGCGGAGCAACTTTTTGTTTTTTGCAAAACGCTTTGAACATCTTTATTTTCAAATGATTCCGAAGTTACTCAAATAGAGGAGCGCTTAAGATGGATCTTCAAAGGGGGACAGTGGTTAAGAAGGGTACATTACTCCAGAGTGATTTAAGATTATGGTAAAAAAAGAAACATTTATAGAAAGTAGAAGGCTGAGAGGCAGTATAGAGGGATTTATTTTCCATTATATTTATTTCGCGCGTGGCTATACTGTACTTAAGTCATAGGTTAGGTTAGGTTAGGTTATGTTAGGTTAGGTTAGGTTAGGTTAGGTTAGGTTAGGTTAGGTTAGGTTAGGTTAGGTTAGGTTAGGTTAGGTTAGGTTAGGTTAGGTTAGGTTAGGTTAGGTTAGGTTAGGTTAGGTTAGGTTAGGTTAGGTTAGGTTAGGTTAGGTTAGGTTAGGTTAGGTTAGGTTAGGTTAGGTTAGGTTAGGTTAGGTTAGGTTAGGTTAGGTTAGGTTAGGTTAGGTTAGGTTAGGTTAGGTTAGGTTAGGTTAGGTTAGGTTAGGTTAGGTTAGGTTAGGTTAGGTTAGGTTAGGTTAGGTTAGGTTAGGTTAGGTTAGGTTAGGTTAGGTTAGGTTAGGTTAGGTTAGGTTAGGTTAGGTTAGGTTAGGTTAGGTTAGGTTAGGTTAGGTTAGGTTAGGTTAGGTTAGGTTAGGTTAGGTTAGGTTAGGTTAGGTTAGGTTAGGTTAGGTTAGGTTAGGTTAGGTTAAAAAACAAGTTTCTATAAATGGATCAGGTTCCACTGATCTCTTAATTACCGGATGCATAAGATCAACTCTCTACAAGGCATAATTAACTAATTTAAGCAGTCGTTAAAGAGTTGCAAACGATAAATGAATGAAGAAACCTTCCAGAAAAACATGGCCTGAATAGATCAAATCTAGTTAACCTCGAAAGGGACCAGATTCGGGAATTTATTATCTTTCTAACGGGACATAGACCTATAGGAAGGCACACTATCCGAATGGGATTTGCCACAAAAAATGTGTACTACGAGAATAGAAGCAGTGAGCAATCTCCCGACCGTACTGTACTTAAGTCTTACGTTAGGTTAATTTGGCAGCCATCTTCAACATCCCAGCGGTGGAATTTGAGACATCTTCCTCATATAACGCATGCAGAATACATTATTTGGCAATATCCCCTGTGAATTTCATTTCAGGCTCCCTACCATTTTCCAGGCCTGCAGAAGGTATGTAAACAGAAGGCTGAAGGAAAATGTGTTTGCGTGTGTATCCATTGATCATAAGATGATGAATCTCATTCATACTTCGTGACAAATTCCCCAATACGATACTTACTAACTTCAAATCGATATTAAATTTTTATGGCATGTAACTTGACAAAACGAATGATGCTGAACTTCTTCTTTTTGGGGCTACTTTCACGTGCAGTTCTCAGAATTAAGTCCCAAATTAATAAGCTAAAAAATTTTGTACGATTTGAATTTATCTTCATAGGCTAGATAACAAACGGTTCAAAATCGAGCAAGGAAAATAAATAATATTAAAAGATAGATAGAAATATATAGAAGTGAAAAATATCTAAATATACCCATAAGGCCTTACATATATAAGGCCTTACAAAACGCCTTCAAAAGTAGGCTTCCATCAGCATTCCCTCTTCGTTTCCAAATAACATAGGGTGCCATTGGTAGGCTAGGTCTTAGAAGGACTGCATACACGTGAAAAAGAAGGTCTTAAGAATACAAACAAAAATACGCAAATGGTCACCTCGAATTGTTAGTTTTCATTCCATTCCTTCCTTTCTTTTCATGCCTTCTACGAGAAGGGAGACGGAATGTATATACACACGGAATGGTGGAATAACATATCATAGTTCACCACCTGGACGAAGGTGGTAGGCCCAAATTAAGGCGTCGTAGTCAATGACGTACAAATTCTGACTGTGAACCACCCAACAATTTTGGGAGTCACCTTTAACAGCCTGTTTACCTTCTCAGCTTACGTCACTGCGAAATAGGAACAAAGCACTAGTCGGCAGCACTTGGAGCACTTGGACAAAGAAACCTTGTTGGGCAGTGATATAGAAGATGCTCCGTGGTCTCCTCGTCGTTTTAGGGTAGTTTCAACCTCTTTGCTTGTTTTCCAACCGGTCAGTGACCAGTTATTACAGCTATGATGTTACTAAGACGGATTCTGTATATCCATGGTAGGCCAAATCTGTTTGGTAGCTTTACAAGTGGGTTCCCTCGCTCATCTTTCTTAGCAATGAGGTTATCAATATGACCACAAACTTTGTCCGAGTTCACGGTGGTGGCGGCTTTTGGCAATGCATCCGCTCTCTATGTTAGTTCACATATCCTGGAACTCATGTGAGGGTAAACGTCAAATATCTTTCTATCTTCTCCAGAGACAATCGGCATTCTCGAATATTTCACGAAGTGGTGCACATGTTCTCCAGGCAACTGATAGTAGCTTTATTATCAGTAAGTGCAGGATGGTTGATGATAGCCGCTACCATCATGTCTGGCGGCCTTCGATAACTCAGTGGAAGAGACTTAGATTAGTAATCCGAAGGTGCCGGGCTCGATTCCTGGCCGGGGCACGGGGCAAATTAACTTCGATGAAAAATTACTTTTCAAATACTTTCGAGATCTCTAGCCAACAAAATTCATCATAGATGCTTCCACTAAAAAAATCCAGATTGCCCAAGCATCTACGAAAATAGAAATGATTTATCAACATCGTAAGATTAATCAACAAAACCAGCTGGCGCCATCTTTGGGAGGAATTTGACAATTAAAACTCACAACAACATCTAACAATCCCTTGACACAAACCTTGTTATCTATAAAGAAACGAAACAGAGTTGCCCAACAATGATCGTATGATAATCGGATTACATGCCCGATCGAGTACCGATAAATTGAAAATTGGTATAAAGAATTATTAACCCAGCTTCTTCCTCCAACTGTTACAACAATAACAAAATCATGCCTTATGAGGCTCATTTCGATATGAACAGCTGTCCTACGATAATAAATTCTCTCTATGGCTATGTGATGGTAACCATCGAATGTCTCGCTATCCCCTCCAGAGACGATCGACATTCTCGAGCATTTCTCAAAGTGATGCACACGTTCTCCAGGTATCTGATAGCCGCTTTACTAGTACAGGGTGGCTGATGAAAGCAGCTACTTACATGTCTGATGAGGCTCCTTTCGAGCTGAATTCCCAATATCCCACAATACTAATTTTTCTGTACGGCTATGTACGGGTAACCGCCGAATGTCTCGCTATCTCCTTCAAAGACGAACAATATCTCGAATTTGTGTACATGTTCTACAGAGATCGGATAGCCGCTTTACTATCACTAGGTACAGTGTGGCTGATGAAAGCCGCTACTATCATGTCTGATGAGGCTCTTTTCGATTTGAACGGTCAATATCTCACGATACCGAATTCTCTCTACGTCTTTGTGAGGGTAAACGTCGAATGTCTCGCTATCTCCTCCAGAGACGACTGGGTTTCTCAAACATATCTCGAAGTGGTTAAAAAGTTCTTCAGGGATCTGGTAGCCGCTTTACTGTCAGTAAGTAGATGAATATTGCCGCCCAATATCCCACAATACTGATTTGGCGCCACGAATATTCAAATGGCCGTTATTACGGGCTAAATTATGTTACAGTGATTCGATAGCTTAATCGACAGTTGCAAATTCAACTCCTCTGAAAATATTCGACAGCCCCGCACTTTTTCTTAATTTCAATCCGTCCGTGAAATTAGAAGGGTATCCCTCCGCCCCAAAGTGTTGTAAATTATCATTATTATCATAGTGGGATCTATCCGTAATGTTCCTTGTAAAACCCGGATCAAACACCATGCTCTGGTATAGTTTAATTCGTGTGACATTATCATCATAGTGCTATCTATCTGATATGTTCCTCATAAATCCCGGATCAAAAACAATGTTATGGTACAGTATAATTCATGTGACAATTCATATTGATTAAGTCTAGAATATAGGCATGACCATAACTTAAAAACTTAATTTCCCTTTGCACCCCATGATTAAGGTAGGGAAAAGCTTCTCGCGGTGTTGTGAATTAACACGATTTCTATTTTTAGATTCACAACTAACGGAACCTACTTGTTTATCGACGAATGCGAACGTCACTGTTTGAGAAGCTCTTACTAGACACGCCGATTGACTCGACACTTAATACTGCGAAGTTGCTGTCAACAACATTCGAGGGGAGCCGACAATGAAAGAAACAATTTTTTTAAGATGACTGGAGCCAGGTTTGAACCTGCGATCTCCTGCATGGTAGTCGCGTGTTATAACCACTATGCCACGGCCGGTCCCGGCATGACCATAGTCCCTTTAAATCCATGCTGTCGTGGCGTGTAAATGCCTTGCGTATTGCGGTGTTAGCTGCTATCTTTCTCACCCCAATATCTGGGGGGGTAACCAGTTCAGGATCTTATACGGTGCCTTAGTTGAAGTACTTCCAAGCGCACCTGTTATCATGATTGCCACCAGTCTCATAAGGCGCTTGAATTTCAGTTTTGGGACCGCCTTCTCCTGCCCGGCCACCATACTGACAATCGGTAAATAATATATGTTTACTAACATATTCATATAACCAGATGGCTTATTTGGGACTAATTTCCCAGTTGGAGCCGATTGCCCCTTCTGCAGCAGTATAGAGCCGTTGCTGCTTTGGTAGCCCCGACCTCAGTGTTCAGATTCCAATTCAGTTTACAGTCCAATAAGAGACCAAGCACTATCGGAAGAATAAGAGCGACTTACACTTACACTGGGTTTGACAAACTGAGAGATTTTGCATCTTTAAGTGAATAGCACCAGTAGTGTTATAATCGGGTTTCGACCCAGTCCACAGTTATGACATTATTTTAGCAATAGTTTCAGCGAGGATTCCATTAGCTCGGAGAGTAATTTTGTATGCATGGCGGTAACTATTAGTGTTACGTCATCTGCATATACGTCTTTTTGGTTGTGGATTCCGTAGTGATGGAAACACGCCCAGACAAGATCCAATGCGTCTTAATTTTAGGAGTTTATCTGAATTATTAATGCAGCCAATATGACAAAACGAATGATGCAAAAGTTCTAGTTTTTGAGGCTACTTTCACGTGCAGTTCTCAGAATTAAGTTTCAAAATATTGTGTGTTGTACTGTGTTATTAAGGCAGCCAACTTGACAAAACGAATGATGCAGAAGTTCTTGATTTTGGGGCTACTTCCACGTGCAATTCTCAGAATTGAGTCCCATTGAGTCATATGTTTTTTGAGATGCCTCTTTTTGGGATAAATACAATTTTGCAGATTGTCCACCTCTTTGGAATGCGCGACAGCTGCAGACAAGCTCTGAAGACTTTCTAAAGCCAGGGTGTCAATACGTCAATGTTCTTCTGTGGACCTGCGGGAACTTTTGATAGCCTATTGAACTCAATGTTTAGTAATCAGTATGCCGGACATATCAAAAGTATTACTGTCCGAGTTTGCCATTAACTGGTAATTACTTTTCTGAAAGTCTGGGAAGTGTGCTTCCATCAGTACATCCAGGGTTTCGCAACTGTTGGTGTTCCATGAACCATGAGTGGGTTTTATATAACTATTGGATATAAGATTATAAATGCAGCCAACTTGGCAAAACGAATGATGTAGAAGTTCTTAAATTTGGGACTTCTTTCACGTGCAATACTCAGAATTGAGTCCCAAATCAATAAGCTGAAAAATGTTATATTCAAAGTTTTTGCAAACAACCAACAGTTAAGGATTCCATATATCCTTAAAATCCAGTCCTTCAAAAAAAAAATACACTTCTGCAGTGTTATTATTTATTTATTCTGCTATTCAGTATCCCTACGCATCACTGTTAAGCCTTCTGACAACAAACAAACTTATTGTGCGTCTGTGGTAAATTCATTACTTGCTCGCTCACTGCTCTTCTCTCAAACTGCAGACTGCAATAGAAAGTAAATGTGGAAAAATCATAATTGCCAGTTGTTGTTGTTGCTGTTGGTGCCGTTGGTTTTTGGGGCGCCTATTCAATTTGCGTTTCAAATTCACACAGAGTATAGAGTTTGCGATCATCTCTAAACGACAAAACAAACAATCATCACACACAATTGTCAGTTAGTCTGTCCGTATTGTCTGTCATCTGCCTCTCAGCCTAATGCAACGTATGTATGTATGTACGTATTTTAGCCATAAATACGCACCATGGCAATTAATCAAGACAAATGATTGCGCCACAGATATAAAGGAATATTTTTGTTTAATGCCAAAGACATTCATACATAAAGCGGCGGCGGCGGCAGCAATGGTGCAGTGGCATCTTCACTATAGCCACAATGTGCTGTGCTTCCATGCCGCTCTTATATGGTGGCAACGCATAAAACTTTTGATTTCAACATCATTTAATGTGCTTTCAAAACAATTTCGATGGCGTCGTTAAAGATGATGATTTTAATGCCATGACAATTGCCGCCTGCAACTGCAACATTAAGCACAACAAAATGCATTTTGTGCAAGTGAACACAAAACAGATTAAAAATAGTTTCTCTATAGAGAGAAATTTTCAATGGAATAAGCGCCAGTAGCATGTTACAGCATGGAGAGTTGAAGTAATCTACTATATAGTAAAATTTAAAACGATATCAAAGGTTAGGAATAGAAATACTGCTCTTGTAATTACCCTTTCCTTATTAGTTTCTATGTTTTTTCTATGTTATATAGCGCCAACTTAAATCAATCATCATTAACACCTTCATCATGTGCGCAGGCGCACACCCCCGGTGATCTTCAATGGGCCATTATCATATGCGTGTGTCATATAAAATCCGCAATTTCTCTTTAAAAAGCCATTAAAATGAACGTTTTATCTATTGTGTGAGAAAGCCAATTAAGTTGGCCATGAAAAAAAAAAATACAAAATTAACATATGTGCGCAGCAAACAGTCAGCAGCATTAACTGTCTAAGGTGGCAATGAGCGGTTGCAACTACCATTGCTAGGTGGTTAGACTGCTTGCAGCATCTTCATCTCGACAAAAATAGACAAACGGCAAGAAACAACTTGTGGTGTACTTTATGTTGCAATACTACAGTATTCCTTGATTTATGGCAACATGTTGTTGGTTTTCTCAGATTAAATGAGTTGTAAGAAGACAGTGGGCAAATAGTGAGTTTTTTTTTTTTTTAAAAAGCATATGGTAAATTGAAATCTCAGTTAACCTCACTAAAAGTTTTCTTAGAGGTTGAAACTTTTCTAGTACAACTGCTGATTAGGCTACCGGTTCACTTTAGCATAGTCCTGACAAAAATAGCAGCCATTAGAATAGACGTAGATAAAATTAAATTTCGTGGGATATTGGGCGTTCAAGGAGACTCATAAGACATAAGACCCTGTTGTTACTGCTATCAGATCCCTGGAGAACGTGTGCACCACTTCGAGAAATGTTCTAGAATGTCGATCGTCTCTGGAGGAGATAGAGAGACATTCGACGGTTAACCTCTTAAAGTTGTAGAGAGACTTCAATATTGTGCGTTCATATCGAAATAAGCCTCATCAGATATGATGATAAAGGCTGTCATCGTCCACGGTGTACTTACTGATAGTAAAGCGGCTATCAGATCCCTGAAGAACGTGCACACCACTTCGAAAAATATTCGAGAATGTCGATCGTCTCTGGAGGAGATAGCGAGTCATTCGACAGTTACCCTCGAATAGCCGATGAGAGAATTCCGTACTGTGGGATATTGGCCGTTCATATCGAAATGAGCCTCATCACACAAAATGGTATCGGCTATCATCTGCCTGTTCTAACTGATAGTAAAGCGCCTAGCACATCCCTGGAGAACGTGTGCACCACTTTAAGAAATGTTTGAGAATGTCGATTGTCTCTGGAGGAGATAGAGAGACATTTGAAGTTTAACCTTGCATAGCCGTTGCGAGAATTCATCAACGTGGAATATTGGCCATTTACATCGAAATGAGCCTCATCAGACATAATGGTACTCCACTTCGAGAAATATTCGAGAATGTCGGTCGTCTCTGGAGGAGATAGCGAGACATTTGACGGTTATTCTTACATAGCAGTAGAGAAAATTTAGTATCATGGGATATTGGCCGTTCTGATCGAAATGAGCCTCATCAGACATAATGGTAGCGGCTGTCATCAGCAACCCTGTACTTACAGACAGTGAAGCGGCTATCAGATTCCTGAAGGACGTGTACTCCACTTCGAGAAATGTTCGAGAATGTTGATCATCTCTGGAGGAGATAGCGAGACATTCGACGGTTACCCTCACATGGCCGTGCAGAAAATTTAGTTTAGTGGGATATTGGGCGTTCAGCTCAAAAGGAGCCTCATCTGATATGATGGTAGCGGCTGTCACGTGTCTCGACTTCGAGAAATGTTCGAGCATGCCAGTCGTCTCTGGGGGAGATAGAGAGGCGTTTGACGGTTACCTTCACATGGGTTCCAGGACATGGTGACATTTATTGTAAATAAAGAGCCGATGCATTGACAAGGGCCGCCACCACCGTGAACTCAGGCGAAATTTACGGTCATATTGGTGTTCCTCTCATCCGGTGAAAGCAGCTAATTGCGGGGAAACTGAACCTCATTGCTAAGAAAAGGTGGGTGAGAGAATCCATTTTCACGGCGACTAAACAAATTTGGCCTACAATGGATATACAGAGGACACGATTTATGCTGAACCTGTCTAGAGTCCACATGAGGAACATGATCGCTGTAATAGCCGATCACTGACCGGTTGCTAAAAGAGCTAAGAGGTTGAAATTTCCCTATAACGACTTTTTGTAGAATGCTGCAATGATAAGAAAGAAAAGGAGACCACGGAGTATCTTCTATATCACTGTCCTGCTTTGGGTGACCAGAGATATAAAAAGTATGACCATCGGACACTTATGGACAGTACAACATCTAACATCTATGCCTTCATCATTGAAAGCGACTGTGACCTAACAGAATAGGAATATTTGGTGCAAAAATTTGGAAATTGTACAGTACAGTACAACATTTTGCAGCTCATTGATTTGGGACTTAAACCTGACAACTGCACGTTAAAGTAGCCCCCAATCAAAGAAGTTCTGCATCATTCGTTTTGTCAAGTTACATGCTTTAATAATTTAATATCGATTTAAAGTTAGTAAGTATCGTATTGGGGAATTTGTCACGTTTTAGGCTCTTTTGATGGGGTGGTATTATGGTTCGAACACGCGACTACCATGCGGGAGATCCATGGTTCATCTACATTTTACTTTCGTTGTCGGCCCCCTTGATGTTGTCGATTTTGTCCCCTCAGTATCCTTGCACATGCCCACTGTGCCTCCATTTTCATTTTTAGTGGTGGCATCACGTTTTTCTCCTTAGCTCCGCATGGTGGTATTGACAATGTCTGCCGCTAGTGGTCGCCCGTCAGGTTATCAGATATTTTTGGGAAAAGGTCATCAACAAGTTTGTTGATTTTTTTTGTCTTACTCCCCTGCAATAAAACATTAGCGGAAGTAATGATGTTTGCCTACGATTAAAAGCTCAAATTGGCTATTTTTGTGTCTAAGCGAGTTTAAAGCATCAGCAAATGCAACAACAATGTAGTCATCGTCGTCGTAGTCGTGCTGACATTGGTAACATCTTTACGGTCCAATGTTGATGACAATTCATGGCAGATGCACAGGCGATGGTGGCTGGCTCCATGGATGGAGGGAAGTTTGTTTCTTTTTCCCCATTATATAATATTGGGAAGACAAATGACAAAGACTGGGCCCAAGTGACACATGAAGTGGCGAACAATAGGAGCTCACAACAAGTTTAAATAGGAAATTTGCATGGCAAAGTTTTCCGCAACATCTCCACAGCCCACACACAATTTGAGAAAAGATATTATTTGTAAATATATTTACAAAATTATGAATTTTCTCCAATTGCTAAAGTTAATAAATAAAATTTTTGTAAAAATTATTCATGTAACAAATAATGAACTGGGATATAATGAATTTCCGAAATTCAAGGTGGTGGTTTGAAAACACATACAAGCGGTAAATCATATTAAAGGCTTCATAAGGAGTTGTTGCGCATGCAGCTTTTGTCTTGAGGTTATTTGTTCACGCGGCGCAGCACACCTGTGTGTGGTATGTGGCAGCGTTGCATAAGGATAAGTTAGATATTGGTGGTTGGTACGATTGTATATAGAAACGCCACTGTGGAGATGCTATGTATAGTTGCGAGCATCCTCTTTGAGGAGTAAGAAAAACAAATGGTGAAAGTTTATTGATATTGTGAAGGTGAAGATGATCATGAAGGTGACCATGAGACATGGAGACATAAGTTTTTTTTTCGCTAGGCGACTACGATGTAACAAGTTGAGAAGGTTAACTGAAGTTGCATAAAAGCTCATAATAATTGTTTAATACTCTGAGTTAGTATTAAAATGGAAATGAAGTGGAAATGTCAATGAACCTATCAAAAAAGTGCCAACAAAGGACAAATAGTAAAACTGTTAATATGATAGATAAACCGAAGAATAAGAGGAACTATGAGAAACAAAATAAAAATAACTATAATTTACATGTAATATTTTGCAATATGCAAAACTTTACACTGGTTGTTTAAATTTTTGTTTTGGAACATTATTCGAGAATGTTAAAGGCTGTAGGAGTGACGTAGGGTATGTTAGAAATCAAGTAAAGGCTCTGATCGGTTTTAATATGGCAAAACCCATATCAATCTATATCCCTCCTTTAAATCAACTGTGGACACTAACCTCCCTGTGATGCCACTTCGGGTAGCTATCTTTAAAGCCCGTTGAATGTAGTGAGGGTTAGGGAAACGGGTGTTGGTAACCCACCCTTGTAAAAATGTACCTTCTACAGAGACGAATAGAAACGAATCCCCTAATGTTAAGGATCCCCGCAAAAGTTCTAAGTTCCATGACTGCGAATTTGCATCTGGAATATCCGAACTCACTATAGAGAAGATACAGTACACTCACTGTTGGATGTACTTGAGAACGCTCATATTACCGCCATACAGAAATTCCGATGGAAATAAAAGGATGTCACAACAACACCAAAAGGGGACTTACCATTTTAAAGCTGCCATAAAACTAGACATGAATTTGGATGCGGATTTGTGGTTAGCCGAGAGAGAGGCTGTACCTAGCCTCATAAGCATAAAAGCTAAAGTTGGAAACTTTAGCCTCCAAACTTAGGCACATCCTCCTGTAAAAATAAAACAATCTGAAAATATGGAATGACCATTTTTCCAAACTGTTGGTATTCGATAGTAGCGACGGTGAAGATATTCCAGTACCAATTGCCGACGAGTGTTTGAGTATACCGACTAGCTAGAATGAGCACGGCTAAAGGATAATAAGGCAGCTAAGCTTATTAAGTGCGGAGGCGACACGCTGATAAGGCGTATGCATGAGCTTTGTACAATTTGACTAGAAGAGTGTATGCCTGATGATTGAAACCTCGACGTTCTATCTCCTATGCCAACTACAGAGGAATAAGTCTTCTTTCCATCGCTTATACAATTTTATCGATCGCATTGTGTAAGATATTTATATCTAAAGTCGGCGAGATAATTGGGTCTTATCAGACTCGGTTTTAGATCTGGTAAATCCAACAACGACCAGATATTCACACTACGACAAATCTATAAAAAGACCCACGACAAATAACAACATTTGCCAAAACTCAGCCGCAAGAAGTATCAGATCACCTCACATCAGTAGATATTTTGTCTCTAGTAAGATCTGGCACAAAAAAGAGCACGACACGAACATATGGTGCGATTATAAGGTGGATAGCTTCAGTGGTTCAGCTATGAAACAAAAAAGCTTACACAACCTATCGGGTGCTACCTATTGGGTGCTAATTTTGCACAATGACATATAGGTTTGTCCGATACCTTGGCGCAACAACTAGGAACCAATCCGTAGTAGGAAGTATTCAATTTGGTCTAGTCACTTCCAAGTTATAAGCATCCGAACAAACCTCGGTCCATTTATGGCTACCTATATGGCCCCAAAGTTTATTGTGGTTTATGCTGGAAACAATCCTACACACCTACAAATGCTGTCCAGCCGTTCTTGAGTTATAAATGGTGTAACTAACCCGAATTTGTGATATTTTCGTTAATACCTCAATTCCAGGGCCTATTGGCTTACAAATGTACGATGGACTGAACATCCGTTCATTGGTATGAAATGTGAGAAGGAGCAATGTTGAGTAATCTAACCGATGCGTCTTAGGAAGTAAGAAGCTCAACATTATAGCTTTCTTAGTGGATTTGGCATACCCAAGAAACTGGGATCTTGCGCGGCGGCCACCATCCTTAAATAAAACAATTATTATGAAAACACGAAGAAAAGAAAAAAAACTAGAACCCCTCAAATGTTGATGATTTCCGCAAACGTTATAAAAACAACGATAAAAGGATATGCACCCGGAATGAGATAGTGCTTCTATCCAATTGGCGGGTGTCCTCGACAAATACAAGGCTGACATCACCGACTTACAGGAAATGCGATGCAGAAATACATGAATTTGAATGTGGATTCACAGTCGGCAAGAGACTTTGACATCTGTAAGTGACCGAATAGGCGGTCATGGCGAAATATTTGTACATCACAAGACGAGGACATTAGAGATGCATTCATCAGCGCCTGGAGGAATTATATGACCGATGCCGTGGCCATGACATTAAAATTATTCTTACTTACTTAATTTCCCTTTAAACCCCATGAATGAGGTATGGGATAGCTTCTCGCGTTGTTGTGAATTAACACGCTTTCTATTTTTAGATTCACAACTAACGGCACCTACTTGTTTATCGACGAATGCGAACGTCACTGTTTTGAGAAGCTCTTACTAGACACGACGATTGAATCGACGCTTAATACTGCGAAGTTGCTTTCAGCCGACAATGAAAAAAAAAATATTTTTTTTTCTTTTTAGATGACTGGAGCCAGGTTTGAACCTGCGATCTCCCGCATGGTAGTCGCGTGTTCTAACCACTATGCCACGGCCGGTTCTAGGTGATGCTAAAATTGATTCAGCAAAATTCCGTCTACGCAACAACTCCTCCGAAAACGGACTGGTTAGCTTAGCGTAGACTAATCAGGGGTGTAACCAGCGCGATGACACTGACTGACACGAAGTCTTTAGTAAAAATAGGCAAAAATCTACCGAGCGAGGCTAAAATAATAATATCAGAAACGATGCGCTTAGCTAGCGATTTAATGACAAAGTCCTCTCTCGATGAACAAAGGTCCAACTCTGTCACACACTGATTATACCTGTCTTGTTCTACAGCGCAGAATCCTGGGTAAGTAAAAAAGCGGCCTGAATATATTTCTACTATACTGTAAAATTTTCAGGATGATTAAAATATTATTATGGCTGTTACAATGGATTCTTCTGAATGGGGCGTGACACAGCCCACTTCCTCCCTGGCTGTTATTCATACTGTACCACCAACCCATACAAATATTAGCTTTACGCCCCTTATCGTTGAATAGTACAGACTTTTGAAGTTTCAAGTTTAATACCACGCCCAATGATCCGATTCCGCCTTTTTTTTGTTGAATCACGAACTTTGCTGCCAAATGCCAGCACACAAATTTTCAAGGCGATTGGAGAAGCAATCCTTCAAATGTTGCGGTTTCAAAAATAGGGGACCAATAATATATAAAAATTGCGTTTTAAAAGATCGGTCAAGTCGTTTTCCTATCTTACGGTACTAAAAAATGCAAATAAGCGAACACAAACTCGTTTTCATATAGATTTGACCTGTGACCTCTTTGGGGCACGGCTTAAAGTTGTCCGATGTTGTTCAAATTTTAAGAATAGCCGTTTTATAACCACTTTAACAATATTCTGCTCTGACATCAGTTGATGTTTCGCTGCCACCCTAATGGTCGCGTTATTTGTATGTCTTCTGTATGAACATCTGTTTTCCTTTAATATTGCTTAAGAACAGCAACAGGATGCCTTCTCATGTCATCAGAAGGACATTTACATGAGGATGCCAAAATTTTCCCCGTACAGATACATAACGAGATTTTGTGCAAACAGTACCTGCTGAGTTGCCACAGGAACAACCACCATTTCGTAGGATTGGATTCCCCGCCCGGCACATAAGAGGAGATCTGCATCCAGATCCAGAGAGGATGGTCCAACTATACAAAAGAGAGCCTCTAGATCAGCAAGCTTATCAGGCAGATTTGAACGACATTCATAGAGACATTGTCACCGCGGCCATGAACTCCTGCCCTACGAATGTTGTTCTCGTAGACCATACCCCCGAAATAGCATCGGAGGAAACTAGTCTGCCACGGAATACCAGAACGGTTCTGGCACAGCTGCGATCCGGCTGGTGTAGTAGGCTCAATTCCTTCCTACTACTGAACGACATTCATAGGGACACTGTCAGAGCGGCCATGAACTCCTGGCCTACGAATGTTGTTATCGGAGACCATACCCCCGAAATAGCATCGGAGGAAACTAGTCTGCCACGGAATACCAGAACGGTTCTGTCACAGCTGCGATCCGGCTGGTGTAGTAGGCTCAGTTCCTACTGGGCTCGAATTAAGCCAAACACGCCAAACGAGCATTTCACTACAGGAAGAGGTGAGGCCCGAAAGTTCTACCAAAAGGTAAAAAGTAAAGGTTTTGGAACAGGGATCCCCACCTGTAAGGACAGAGACGGAAATCTGGTCACGGACACTCAGAGTGTGCTGCAAATATGGAGAGAACACTTTCAATCTCTTCTCGTTCCCGAAGGCAGCATAAGTGACGGAATAGCACCAATCATCGACGATGGAGTAGATTGTCCACTACCGAGCCAAAACGAGATCAGCACGGCAATTGCCCGGCTTAAAAATAATAAAGCTGCGGGAGCCGATGGACTGCCGGCAGAGCTTTTTAAAGCCGTCGGCGATGACCTGGTAACATGCATGCACCAGCTCACAAACACGATTTGGCTCAGGGAATGCATGCCCGATTATTGGAATCTGAGTGTCCTATGTCCCGTGCTTAAGAAAGGCGATCCTAGTGTGTGTACCAACGATCGCGGGATTAGCCTTTTACCCATCGCATACAAAGTCCTGTCTAGTGTGTTATGTGAAAGACTAAAGCCCCTCCTGGCGAACCTGATTGGACGTTATCAGTGTGGCTTTAGACCTGATAAATCCACCACCGACCAGATATTCACGCTACGACAAATCCTGGAGAAGACCCAAGAAATGCAGATCGATACCTACCATCTGTTCATCGATTACAAAGCTGCATTTGACAGTCCAATTCGACAGAAATTGTTGGATGCTATGGCTGAGTTTGGTATCCCCGCAAAACTAATTCGACTCTGCGGGATGACACTGACTGACACGAAGTCTTCAGTGAAAATTGGCAAAAATCTGTCAGAGCCATTTTCTACCAAGCGAGGCTTTAGACAAGGCGATAGTCTGTCCTGCGATCTCTTTAACATCGTAATGGAGATGATCATGCGGAAAGCAGCAGTGAACAGGAATGGCACCATATTTAACAAAAGCCACATGTTGCTCGCGTATGCTGATGATATCAATATTATTGGACGTGGATTGCGAGATGTTACTGCGGCTTTTTCGAGCATTGAAAAGCAGTCGGCTGAAGTGGGTGATAAAAGTGGTGATAAACGAGGACAAAACCAAGTTATTTGTTTCAACGAACAAAGAGTCCACTCGTCTGGGACGCTGCGTCAACGTTGACAACTATAATTTTGAAGTGGTAGATGATTTTGTCTACCTTGGCTCCGCCATAAACAAAAATAATAATGTCAGCCTCGAAATCAAAAGACGAGTATTGATCGCAAACCGCTGCTACTAAGCGCTAAGCAAGCGATTTAACGACAAAGCGCTCTCTCGAAAAACAAAGATCCAGCTCTACCAGACTCTGATCCTACCTGTCTTGCTCTACAGCGCAGAATCGTGGGTAATGACACAAGCGGATCAATCTATTCTGGGAGTCTTCGAGAGAAAAATACTCCGCAAAATATTTGGACCCATCATCGTGAACGGCGAGTACCGTCGTCGAATGAATCATGAGCTGTATGAGCTGTACAACGACATCGACGTGGTCAAGCGCGTTCAAATAGACCGAATGCGCTGGCTTGGACACGTTGTACGAATGGACGACAACGCTCCGGCTCGAAAAGTCTTCGGCAATAAACTCGATGGGCGGCGCAGGAGGGGGCGACCAAAACTCCGATGGATAGACCAGGTGACGGAAATGTTAAGTAAGCTTGGTATGACGAAATATCTACGGAGCGTAAAAGGACCGAAGCGCTTGGAATGGTTTTCTACGTGCGGCTACTGATAGATGAATTTCTGTTTTTGCTGCCAGTAAAGAAGAAGAAGAAGAACCGAGCATTTCGCATAACGGGACTTAACTTTAATACAGGAATCAAACATAAGTGTGGCTACAACAACAACAGCTTAGTTGTCATAAAATATCCTTAAACCTTTTTAATCTTTAGATATATGTCTTACTCGTCTCTTCAAAGAATTTACACTTTTTCTGGTATTAAAACGATTTCAAACTATGAACTTACTGCTTAAATCTTTTATTTCCCAAATAAATTTTCAGTTTTCTAAGATGAGAATATTTTAAAAGATTAACAGCACATTCTGTGTCCCACGGTATTCATAGATAAAATCTGATTTAACAAAGTTTATTTAAATTAAACCTAAACAAATTTAATAGCCAGGCAATTAAACAAAAAATTAAATAATCTTAACTTTTTTTTTGAAAATGTATACCCTTTATAACTCATCCACAATGATTTCCTAACATTCTAAATATGACATCACTTTACAATCTGTCTTCAGTGTTAATTTTCCAATTCCCACCGACTGATATGAAATTTAAATATAAAACAATTTAGACAACATAATTTTTAATAATGGGAAACAACTGAAAAATCATCATAAACAGTTCATTCAAATGGTGAGAGAATAAAATTCTTGATATGATAAATATTAAGGAAATTGCGGACAATCTAAGTTCTAAAAAACACTGCTTCATCGCAGGTATATTAGAACAATACACGCTCTGTCTACACATCATTCATTCATAATGAAAGCTCCAACTCATTCATCATCATAACCCTTACGTTGACCAGCGATAGTGTACAATAACAATTATGAAACAGCAAAAGATATATTGGTTAACTCATTAATTAACTAGCCATGGCATAGAGCAACAACAATTAACCTGAAGTTAAACTAACAAACACATGTGACTGCTGCTATTGCAGATAACCTCTGCAAGAAATTGTTATGACTTTGTTTTAGCTTCGACTTGGGGGGGTCTCTCTAGATAAAGAGTTAATATCGGTTATTAGCCCATTCAATGTGACACACATAACCCGTTGGGATAACCGCTTCTTAAGTGAGCGTTGTTGCCGAGAGTTCTTGACCAGATGCCATTCCATTGGTTTACTACCTACCCACTACGAACGACTGACTAAACTCAGCTGCAGTTACGTGTGCTCATTAATAATTTCTTGTTCACTTATCGTCAAAACTATTATTAAACCAAGAAGAATAACGCAAAAAAAAATAGCAAACACACGCAAAAATAGTCAAGGTGAATTGAACACGAAAAGTAGCCAGAAAAAAAACAGTAGAAGCCGTTTAAAAGACCAATCGAAGAATTTGAAAAATCTATTAAGAATACTTGAAGCTGCCAATTTGGCGATAACAGTAGTACTCTGTAGGTGAAGTCGATGATGGGTTAAGCGATGGCTCAGTTACCACCAAGTCATTGCCAAATTATTAGCAAATCAAGCGCAACAAAAAAAAATGGCAATACACTCGAGAAAAATTCTAAGACTTTATAAAAAAATAATGTAATAAAATATTGACGACTAATAAAAAGAGATAATTTAAAATATAAATTTGTGTATTTGCAAATGTACGTATTTCTAAAACATTTTTGATAATTTTAATAATTATTTTTTAAGACTTACACAGTACAACATATGATTATGGGACTCAATTCTGAGAACTGCACGTGAAAGTAGTCCCAAAAAGAAGATGTTCTGCATCATTCGTTTTGTCAAGTTACATGCCATAATAAGAATTGAAGTTATTAAGTATCGTATGGGGGAATTTGTCACGTTTTAGGCTCTTTTGTTATATGGTGGCGTATGATTATCATAAGTAATATTCCACGTAAATCATACGCCACGGAGTACAACAGTTTTATTGTAACTAGTTAAAAATAAATTCATTTCAAATTCAAATCGATATTATATTTTAATGGCATGTAACTTGACAAATCGAAAGATGCAGAAATTCTTCTTTTTGGGACTACTTTCACATGCAGTTCTCAGAATTGAGTCCCAACTCAATGAGCTGAAAAATTTTGTACTGTGTTATATAGACGTCTAACATATTTTATATAGCACAACATACAATTTCCAATCATATACTGTTCGAGTGTATAAAACATGTTATCCTTCGAGCCGCGTCTATGTAGAATATTTTGCCTGACAATCTCTTCCACCTCGACGCGTTCAAAGTGGATCTCCTTCACCAAACACACACACAAATTATGCCAAAATAATCATTAACCATTTTCCGCTAACAGGAATCTCTTCTATTACTATTCATACCCATACCCACATTCTGGTCTAGTCTTTCGCTTTTGCGCCGTCGCACACATGTGGCCAAATTATTCTGCAAGTTAACCAACAAGTTTTGGCTTATTCTTTTTCGAGCACATTGACGATGATGATGCTGATGACCTATAAACTGACTCAATCCACTTGGAATGAATGACTAGATTGCCGCAACTTTCCTCACAAAAGAAATTACCAACGAATTGGTTGAACAACATCTATAACTTGGTTAGTAGGCAAATTGAGAAGAAGAAAAAAACTATGTAAGACCACAAAAATTCTGGTTGCATCGCGGCGGTGGTGGTGTAAATAGGTCATGGCAACAATTTTTCAATTTAAAAGTTGTAACTCATAAAAAACAAACGCCATAATATCTGGAGGAGAAATTGATATTGAAGTTAATCACGAAATATAGGTTAAAGTCGGGATAGGATGATTGAAGACTAACGGAAAAGGAGAAAACTTGCGAACAGGAATGCGGCAGGAAAAAGTGGATCAAAAACAAAAACAGCAACAAATTAAATAAAGTAAAACTTTACTCAATGAAATATAAGAAACCTTTTATAAATAAAATAAAATAAAATAAAATAAAATAAAATAAAATAAAATAAAATAAAATAAAATAAAATAAAATAAAATAATATAAAATAAAATAAAATAAAATAAAATAAAATAAAATAAAATAAAATAAAATAAAATAAAATAAAATAAAATAAAATAAAATAAAATAAAATAAAATAAAATAAAATAAAATAAAATAAAATAAAATAAAATAAAATAAAATAAAATAAAAACAAATAAAATAAAATAAACCCGTGTGGTTGGGTTATCCATCGGGCGCGTCACAGGTGGTGGATAGTGAAAGCCACGGCTATCTTCCGTGGTGAAGCGGGTCATAGCTTCGGTAAAAGCCCGCTCGCGAACCAACCTAGTTGCAGTTGCCGATCGGGGAATAAAAACCTGAGAAGCACGCAGAACGCCTCCTACCCTTAGGACTTCCCAGTGTAGGAACAGGATACCGGCCTAAATGAGGGGTTAATGTTAAGGTCATGTCTCTGGCATTGGCCTCAATTTTGGGATGGTGAAAGTGCGTTTCTGCGGGAGAAGAAGAACGCGGCAGAAGAAGCCCCCCCTAATGGGGATACGGCAGCATCTACTTCGGGGACCAGCAAGCCGACGCCGGGCAATGCCTCCCCAACTCGCGCTGGCAAGCCAGCTAAACGGGTACGACCTCATGATCGACGTTACCGTGACCGTCGAAGGGCCAACTACATCCTTTCAACCGTTGGCAAAATCCCAGAGGTTCAAAGATCCACGGAGCAAAACCAATTGGTTCAAAAGGCCAAAAACCAACTGAACCAATCACAGACCCCACAAGGGACTGATAACATAAAACGTCAGCGATCTGCTGATGAACCTGGCATTGCCAGATCACAAAAGAGATCAAAGATCCAAGAAGGAGTCCGGTATAGCGACATAGCCAGGAACAGTCTCATGCGCGCCGTCGTAGACAACTCACATCCTAGCGGTAGCATCTCCTTTGATAACTGGAGGAAAGCTAACGCTAAGCTGCTTGTTGCGTACGCTAGTGTAATAAGGGACAATCCTGGCACTCCAGCAAGATGTACCGACGCAGGCTGGCATCAGAACAGAGTAAAGCTCATGGCATTCCACAACCAACGCTCGTTAGAGTTATTCGAAAAGGCTCAAACGGTCATTGGCGAAGTATGGCCAGGGGCTAAACTCTGTCTGGTAGAGCAGTGCGACATTCCCAAAAGGCCTAGAGGTCGCATAAAAATACCAGATATAATGGCTAGTAACCGAAAGGCAATCCTTGAGCTTCTGCGAATTTCCAACCCCAGCCTCAATGTGGAAAACTGGAAAATCTTCAAGGTATCGGAATCACGGTATACCTTCGTTCACGTCACCCTCCTTATCACCGATGAAAGCAGTGACCTAATAAAGGAAATGAACAACCTAATATTTTGCGGCTTCACCGAAACAATGATGTGGATGTATAAAACAAAACATGCCACACAGACTGTAACCGCAGACGTGCCACCCACAGCTACAGCACCATCCGTCGCTCCCGTTGAGGACAACCTCGCAGCGCCGAGCAACAATCCGGCATATGAAGAGCACTGCTCAGATGCTGAATCCATGGCATCTACCATGGTCAGCTTAGGAGGGCTTTTCCAGGAGGCCGATGAGAATGACCTACTGATGAGCGATGACGACGACGCCAACAACACCGTCATTGAGCAGACTTCGGGTGGTACAGATAAACCTGCACCACTCTAAGAGTGCTTCAGCAGCACTTCAGGTACGTCTTTCCGAGCTCCAGGAGGACGTACTTCTCATCCAGGAGCCCTGGATAAATCAAAACAGAGTCTGTGGATTGAACCACAGAAACTACAGACTCTATCAAGGTAAGGTAAATGCTAAAATACGAGCGTGCATCCTAGTACGGAAACAGCTTGACGCATTCCTGCTAAATACTTTCGGTAACAAAGATCTTACAATTATAGGTTTAGAAATGAAACAAACAACCCTATGGATAGCCTCGGCATATCTACCATACGAAGACCAAAACACCCCATCAGAGGAACTGAAGAAAGCAGTACTAACGGCGGAACACAACAAGACCACCCTCATTGTCGGAATGGATGCAAACGCACACCACACGCTGTGGGGAGGTAAAACGATCAACAAACGAGGTGAGTAACTCTTTGATTATATTCTAAGTAGGAACTAAGTAGTGCATAACCAGGGAGATACGCTCACCTTTAATAACTCGATCATCGAACAGGTTATAGACCTTACAATTTCTAATGCCGAAAACGGCTTGATATCAAACTGGCGTGTTGAAGATGTTCACTCTTTCTACGACCACCAATACATCTCCTTTGAAATATCTGCTCAAACAACGAAGCCGATTGTAACCTTCAACAAAAGACTGATGAAATGGGACGTATACAGGGAACACCTTACAAGACTCCTACCGAATACAACTGACCTTACCATTGACAACCCACAAAAGTTGGACTGCATGGTAGGAAAAGCCTTGGTGGCATGCACCAGGAAATCTTGCTACGAGATTTCTAAATCCCGTGCTTCCACCAGAAAATCCTTCAACAAGGCCAAGAGAACAGGCCACTGGGAGGAGTACAAGGAGAATCTAAGACTCTTCAAGAAACTAATAAAGAAGGCAAAAAGATCTTCATGGAGGAAATATACCAACGATGTCGAAAAAACCGCAGAGGTAAGTAGACTTAGGAAAGTATTATCCTCGACAACCAGCGCCCTGGCAAACATAATGGAAAATGGTGGGAGCCGGACAAAATCCTCAAGGGAAACCTTGAAAATTCTATCGGATACCCACTTCCCTAGCGGAAAGTCAAACTCCATAACCGTCGCACCTACTGACTTCTGCGATAGAATACCGGTAATTGAAAAAAAATGATCAAAGACGCCATCAACGACTTTGTTCCTTACAAATCTCCCAGTCCGGACGACATTATACCCGCCGAACTTCTATTGCCATGGTTGGAGGCTATCTTTAACGACTGTGTGAAATAATCCTCCCTGCCAATACGATGGAGAACGGCTAAGGTGGTCTTCATCCCAAAGGCTGGAAAGCCATCACACACCAAAGCGAAGGACTTTAGACCTATAAGTTTTACTTCATTCCTTTTGAAAACCCTTGAGAGAATCATGGACGACATTATCAAAAATTCAATCGGCCCGAATCTTCTTTCGAACGCTCCTGATACCTGAACACAGCGGAATTGAGGGCAACTGCAAATGTTAACAACATTCTGTTAAAACGTTAACAACATTTTCTATACAAAAAATGTTAGCAACATTTTCTATACAAAAATGTTAACAACATTCTGTTAAAACGTTAACAACATTTTCTTTACAAAAAATGTTTACAACATTTTCTATACCAAAAATGTTAACAACATTTTCTATACGAAAATGTTAACAACAATTTCTATACACAAGTGTTAACGACAATTTCTGTACAAAAAGGTTTACAACATATTCTATACAAAAATGTTAACATTTTTACAGGAAAATGTTAACATAATTTTCTATACAAAAATGTTAATACAATTTTCTATACAAAAATGTTAACAACCTTTTTCTATAAGCAAAATGTTGATAACATTTTCTATAAGCAAAATTTTAATAACATTTTCTATAAGCAAAATGTTAATGACATTTTCTATAAGAAAAATGTTAATGACATTTTTTTTAAAAACATTTTCTACACAAAAATGTCTAGAACATTTTCTATACAAAGATTTTAACAAAATTTTCTATACAAAAATGTTTACAAAATTTTCAATACCAAAATGGCAAGAAAATTTTCTTTGCAAAAATAGCAACAACATTTTCTATACAAAAATGTTAAGAAATAACATTTTCTATACTAAAATGTTAACAGCATTTTCTGTATGAAAATATTAACAGCATTTTCTGTATGAAAATGTTAACAACATTTTCTTTAAGAAAGAAAGAAAATGTTAACAACATTTTTTATACAAAAATTTTAACAACATTTTCTATAAAAAAATGTTAACATTTTCTATAAAAAATATTAACAACATTTTCTATACCAAAATTTTAACAACATTTTCTATAGAAAAATATTAACAACATTCTATACAAAAATGTTAACAACATTTTCTATACATAAATGTAAACAACATTCTATACAAAAATGTTAACAACATTCTCTATACAAATATGTTTACAACATTTTCTATACAAAAATGTTACCAAAATTCTCTATACAAAAAAGGTTAACAACATTTTCTTTACGAAAACCTTAACAACATTTTCTATACAAAAATTTTAACAACATTCTCTATACAAAAATGTTAACAACATTTTCTATACAAAAATGTCAAAAACATTTACAATACAAACATTATCATTCAAAAATTTTAACAAAATATTCTATATAAAAATGTTAACAATATTTTCTATACACGAAGATGTTAACACCATTTTCAATACGAAAATGTTAACTACATTTTCTATACGAAAATTTTAACAACATTTTCTATAAGCGAAATGTTAATAACATGTTCATGTTAACAACAATATTAACAACATTTTCTATAAGATTTAAATTTTAACATTTTCTATACAAAAATCTTAACAAAATTTTTTATACAGAAATGTTAACTACATTTTTTATACAACAATGTTAACAACATTTTCTTTACAAAAATGTTAACAACATTTTGTATACAAAAATGTTAACAACAACAATTTCTATACGAAAATGTAAACAACAGAAAAATGTTAACAAAAGTTAAAATTTTCTTTAGAAAAATTTTAATAAATGTTAACAACATTTTCTATAAAAAGAATGTTAACAAATGTTAACAACATATTAACATAGAAAAATGTTAACAACAAAAAAGTTAACAAATGTTAACAAAATTTTCTATAGAAAAATGTTAACAACATTTTCTACAGAAAAATTTTAACAACAATTTTTCATAGAAAAATGTTAACATTTTGTATAGAAAAATTTTAAAAAATTTTAACAACATTTTCTACACGAAAATGTTAAAATGTTAGCAACATTTTTTATTTAAAATATTATCAACATTTGCTATCCAAAATGTCAACAACATTTTCTCTACGCAAATTTTAACAACATTTGCTCTGTGAAAATGTGTGTATTTTTATAGCAAAAGTTACATTTTGTCTGAAATTGTTACCGTTTCGTGTTTTATTCTTTCTAAAACAAAATATATCGCCAGTAATAAGATGTTTAAGGCTAATTACATGACTACAAACTTACACCTTGAATCCTTATCTTCTGGGTCATTGCATTCCTAAAATGGTCTGCATGTATTTTAAAACTTCGTTCGACATTACCTCATCATGACGTGAACGAGTTCAATGTAATCTCCAATTGTGTTCTAATAATTATGGCTAAAATCTCTTCTCAATCTGGTTTTCGATCGTGCAAAATTGGAAAATATCTAAAAAAAGAACAAAAAAAAACACAACTAACAACAACGACCGCAAAGCACAACAACATGTTGCAATTCTATAGAACAACCACATTGTAGTAGTGCCATCTTATGCCAAAACCGCGCATATGGTGTGGCGATTGTGCAACATATGCATGCATGTTGCAGCATTAGTACAATGTCGTCCATCGGTTACACAGTTGTTGATCTTCTTGTTATGGCAACAAAATGTTCTCTATTCATGGCAATTACCAAAGAATCGTGTTACATCCATCATTGTCTGTGAGTGTGGGGCTAACAACTTATGGTGTGATGGCTGTCGTGGTATTGGTGGTGGTGTTGGTAGTGATGTTGTTCCATAATCAAAACAAATCCAGTTTATGGTCATGAAAGTTGTCACTACTATGGTCATGATTTTCATCATGATGTTACTGAATATTAGTTAAAGCATTAATTTGCTTCCTTGCTCCTCTTTGCGGCAGTACGAGTACGAGTACGAGTATATAAAAATCCCGATGAGATGAATCTTAAGTTGTTGATCCAGTGTTTGGTTTTTGGCTTCATAAGGAAACTCGAAAAGAAATGGCAATGCCGCAATGACGTTGGTTGACTGCTGGAATCTCATGCTGGCATACGATGTGGATGCTAGAGGAAGCTACATTGCTTAGACAATGTTTGATGTACATTATGGCCACGATGTTGGGGTATAGAGTATAGCGAGACATGTTGGGCGTTTGTAAAAGTTGCATATAGCTATAGCATATGAGCAACATGTTTGATGTAACATAACCCTAAGCCATGTAGCACATACATATACATATTTCTTGTATGTTCACAGTAACATATTTCCCTAGAAAAAGCTTTTGGAAGACAAATTTTCAAAAAATTTAAAATATTTTTATAAAGAAAATACTGACAAGAGACAAATTCAGATAATCGAATATGCAAATATTTTCGTCTGACTTTCATGCCTAATCTGTCTATTCTATAGTAAAGTTCCATTGCCTATTCATAAAAAAAACCGATTTTATTAACAGACAATGACAGATAATACGCTCCTATTAACCCAGTCGCCCATTGACCAAGTTCAACTAAATTCACTCAAAATAATGTTGGTATGTATTATTTCCTTTAAATCACCAGAATAGATATAAATCAATGAAATGCTGCTATATGCAATGGACTTTAGTTTCTACATCGCTGTGACATTGAATCTCATCAACTTAAACACATGATGACATGAAGCATTTTAATCGTGTTCTATCAGTTACCTAACGGATTATTGTGAGAATTTCTTCGAATGTGATACTAGCAATAGCTTGAGGTTGGATTCCATTCGATAGAACGTAAACGAATGTATTTCGTTTCCATTGATGATGACAATTTCAACGCATTAGATGCAGAGGTTAGTTAATACAATCGCTGACGGGTTTTCACGAGAGCGTAATAAAACGATAGGAAAAAATAATATTGTTACTGCTAAGAAATTGAGACAAACGGCGGAGCAGTTCTAAAGATATGTTAGTTTGTATTTAGCTTCTTTAGTTGTGCGAGAGACAGGTAGGGTAGTAAAATTATAAAGAGGACATTCTGTCAGGTAAATTGTTTCAACAACAGATGAGTGAGAAACACCAATCTAGGGACTTATTGAATCAGAAATAAAAGAAAGGAAGAAAATTTTATTTGAGGCTAATTAAGAAATATTATAGAAACAAATTGTAGCAAAATTGTTCTCTTAAGACATTAAGCATTATGTTCAATGTTTCGTACGAAGTGTTGTCAAACGGCATACAAATTGTTTTACTTTGAAATAAATGTGGAAAATGTTGACAAGGCTATACTATGTTGATTGTCAGAAAAGTTGGAAATGTTCTAAAATTTTCGTATGAACGAACTTAGTACCAGCCTTTACATAAATATAGTTAACATTTTCATATGAAAGTGTTGTTAACATTTTTATATAACATTTTTTTACCAAAATTAGCTTTTTTCAGAACCCAAATAAAATCAGTTAACAGTTAAAATCAAAAAATCAACGACATTTTGTATATGAAAATGTTAACAACATTTCTTTATGAAACATTTTGCATACAAAAATTTTAACATTTCCTATAATAAAACGTTAACATTTGCCAAAAGAGACTGTGGTTAACATATCCTTACAGAATATGGTGTTAAAAATTTTTTCTACGGAAAATGTTAAAAAACCCTTATTCCAAATATAACAAAATGTAAACCACATTTTATTATAAAAAATATTTCTACTATTTTTCTTTGGAATTTAGAAATATTTTCGATTAAAACGTCTTCTGTAAGGAAATGTGGATATCATTTTATATAAAAAAATATTAAGTACATTTACTAAAAAAAATACTGTTAACATTTTCTATTAAAAAAAAAATTTACAAAATGGTCTACATTTTCTGTAAAATAATGTTAGCAACATTTTCTGTACGAAAACAAAAATATTTTCTTTAAAAAATAATAACATCAAAATATTGAAAATATCAATAACGTTTCCTTGACCTTAACATTTTTTTTTTTTATAAAAAACATGCTAACAACATTTTTTGTACGTAAGTGTTAACAACATTTCTATAAAATGTTTGTAAGAAAATGCTAAAAAGTTGTACTTTTAAATGATTTTCAAGTTTTTCTAATAAAAAAAACTAAAAACATTTTCTAAAGAAGTATGTTAACAACATTTTCCATCAAAAAATTTAAAACATTTTCTATATAATAATGATAACAACACTTTCAATAAGGTAATGGTAACAACATTTTCTATAAAAAACTGAACACAATTTTCTGTAAGGAAATGTCAATTTTCTATTCAAAAATATTAACAATATTTTTTATAAAATAATATTAACATAACATTATCTTGTAGAAAAAATTGTTAACATCTCCTTGACCACAATTTTATAAAAAAAAATATGTTAGCAACATTTTTTGTAAGAAAATGTTAACAGTATTTCTATAAAAAATGTTTTTACAAAGTGGTTTACATTTTCTGTAAGATATTGTTAGCAACATTTTGTCTACGGAAACGAAATTATTTTCTTTAGTAAGTATACAAAAGTACAGAAAACTTTAGTAAAATTTTCTTATTGTTTCTAAAAAAATATGTTTACAACTTTGTCTATCAAAGAATTTGAAACATTTTGTATAAGATAATTTTAACAACAGTTTCGGTAAAGAACTGTTAACAATATTTTCTATAAAAAAACTGAACACATTTTTCTGTAAAGAAATGTTATGTTTCTATTCAAAAATATTAACACAGTTTGTTATAAGATAATGTTAACAAAACTTTCTGTATAGAAACAACAAAATTTTTTTATAAAAAATGTTGCAAACATTATCTTATAGAAAAAATTGTTAACATCTTCTTGATCTTACAATTTTTTATAAAAAATATGTTAGCAACATTTTGTGTAAGGAAATGTTAACAGCAGTCTTTAAAAAAAAAATATTTTTTTTACTTAAATTTAAGAAAATTTAACATTTAAAAAAAAAAATTCTGTCAGCAAATGCGAACAACATTATCTCTAAGGAAACGTTAACAATATGTCAACAACATTTTCCGTAAAGAAAAATGAAAATATTTTTTGTAAGGAAATGTAAAAAACATTTTCGGAAAGGTAATATTAAAAGCGTCTTCTGTAAGAAAATGTGGATAACATTTTATATTAAAAAAATGTTACCTACTATAAAAAACACTGTCAACAAAATTTTCTATAAAACGAAATTGTTAACAACATTTTCTGTAAGACAATGTTAGCAACATATTCTGCATGGAAATGATAACATTTTCTTAAAAAAAATTTTCTAATAAAAAAAAAACAACATTTCCTTTAATAAAAAAAAATTATACAAATTATACTTTTTTTTTATAAAAAAGAGAAATTGTAAGATCAAAGCAATGTTAACAATATTTTCTATAAGACAACGTTATTAAAGTTTACTCTAATGTTAACAACATTTCATGTTTGGAAATGTTACTAGCATTTTTTTTTGGTAACATTGTCTTTTAGAAAATATTGTTACCATTTTCGTGAACCTACCATTTTGATTGTAAAACATGTTAACAAAATTTCTATATAAAAATTTTAAAAAATTTTTCTAAAAAAAAAACTAAAAACAATTTCCATACAAATATGTTAACAATATTGTCCATAAAAAATTTTAAAACATTTTTTATAAGATAACACTAACAGCATTTCATATAAGATAATGATAACAACATTTTCTGCAAGGAAATGTTAACAACATATTCTATACAAAAAAAACTGTTTAGAATTTTTTCTGTAAGGAAATGTTAATATTTTTTTTTATTAAAAATGTTTTAACATTTTCTATACAAAAATATTAACAACATTTTTTATAAAATAATTTTAACAAACTATTCTGTAACAAAATGCTAATAACATTTTCTGTCTGGAAGTGCTAACAACATATCATATAAAAGGCTGCTAACAACATTTACTGTAAGGAAATGTTAAGATTTTCTTATTTTTCTTCAAAAATGTGAACATTTTCTAAGCAAAAATATTAACAAAACTTTTTATACGATAATAAATTTTAACAATATTTTCTGTAAGGAAATTTTTACAACATATATGTTAAAAAATAGTTTACAATTTTTTCAATACGAAAATGTTAAGAATTTCTTACTGTTCTACCAATAAGACACGTATTTCTAAAAAAATATTTAAAAATAAAAATATATAAAATAATGCTAACAATACAATCTGTAAGGAACATATTCTATAAAAAACTGCTAACAATAATTTCTGTAAAAAAAATGTTAAGATTTCTTACTTTTCGTGTTTTGTTAGTCGATCTTACAGTACATTATATTAATTTACGTTAAGTGTATCGAAATGATACAACAAATTCGGCTCAAGATCAGAAAAGTGTTCTTTATTTATTGTTTGATATTTTTGGTCAAATTCAGTGTGTCACGCACTAGGATGACGCGTTTCGAACTCCATGACGTTATGTTATGTTATTTGACCATGCACAATCAAACATGAGAATGGAGGATATTTTATCCCCACGATTCCCTTTTGATTGTGAATGGTCAAATTCATAACTATGCTGGACATTTTCGGCTGATATCTACTTCACATGCATATGTTTGGTATAATTGTAGATATATAATACAGCTGATGATGTACCATTGTGCATCAGTTCGTCAAAAAGGGGTCTGAAGATGAACTCGTCATGGAGTTCGAAACGCGTCATCCTAGTGCGTGACACACTAAATTTGACCAAAAATATCAAACAATAAATAAAGAACACTTTTCTGATCTTGAGCCGAATTTGTTGTATCATTTCGATACACTTAACGTAAATTAATATTCTTACTTTTCTATCAATAAGTAAACATTTTTAATAAAAAAATATTTAAAATAATTTTAACAATATATTCTGAAAGGAAACGTTAACGACATATTCTATACGAAAAACTGTTGACAATCTTTTTTGTAAGGAAATCTTAAGATTTGTAAGAAAATGGTAACAATAAAATTTTCTATAAGAAAATGTTAACAATAATATTTTCTATAAGAAAATGTCAACAATAACATTTTTTTTTAAGAAAATGTTAACAATAAAATTTTTTTTAAGAATATGTTAACAATAACATTTTTTGTAAGAAAATGTCAACAATAACATTTTAGATAAGAAAATGTTAACAATAACATTTTTTTATAAGAAAATGTCAACAATAACATTTTCTATACGAAAATTTCAACAATAACATTTTCTACAAGAAAATGTCAACAATAACATTTTCTAAAAGAAAATGTTAACAATAACATTTTTTTTTTAAGAAAATGTTAACAATAAAAATTTTTTATAAGAAAATGTCAACAATAACATTTTCTATAAGAAAATGTCAACAATAACATTTTTTTTTAAGAAAATGTTAACAATAAAATTTTTTTTAAGAATATGTTAACAATAACATTTTTTGTAAGAAAATGTCAACAATAACATTTTCTATAAGAAAATGTCAACTATAACATTTTCTATAAGAAAATGTCAACAATAACATTTTCTATAAGAAAATGTCAACAATAACATTTACTATAAGAAAATGTCAACAATAACATTTACTATAAGAAAATGTCAACAATAACATTTACTATAAGAAAATGTCAACAATAACATTTTCTATAAGAAAATGTTAACAATAACATTTTTTTTTTAAGAAAATGTTAACAATAAAAATTTTTTATAAGAAAATGTCAACAATAACATTTTCTATAAGAAAATGTCAACAATAACATTTTTTTTTAAGAAAATGTTAACAATAAAATTTTTTTTAAGAATATGTTAACAATAACATTTTTTGTAAGAAAATGTCAACAATAACATTTTCTATAAGAAAATGTCAACAATAACATTTTCTATAAGAAAATGTCAACAATAACATTTTCTATAAGAAAATGTCAACAATAACATTTTCTATAAGAAAATGTTAACAATAACATTTTTTTTTTAAGAAAATGTTAACAATAACATTTTAGATAAGAAAATGTTAACAATAACATTTTTTTTATAAGAAAATGTCAACAATAACATTTTCTATAAGAAAATTTCAACAATAACATTTTCTACAAGAAAATGTCAACAATAACATTTTCTATAAGAAAATGTCAACAATAACATTTTCTATAAGAAAATGTCAACAATAACATTTTCTATAAGAAAATGTCAACAATAACATTTTCTATAAGAAAATGTCAACTATAACATATACTATAAGAAAATGTCAACAATAACATTTACTATAAGAAAATGTTAACAATAACCTTTTTTATAAGAAAATGTTAACAATAACATTTTTTATAAGAAAATGTTAGCAATAACATTTGTTAACAACAACATTTATTATTAGAAAATGTTAACAATAACATTATTTTATAAGAAAATGTTAACAATAACATTTTTTTAACAATATAAGAAAATGTTAACAATAACATTTTATATAAGAAAATGTTAACCATAAAATTTTCTATAAGAAAATGTTAACAATAACATTCTATATAAGAAAATGTTAACAATAACATTTTATATAAGAAAATGTTAACAATAACATTTTTTTATTAGAAAATGTTAACAATAAAATTTTTTTATAAGAAAATGTTAACAATAACATTTTATATAAGAAAATGTTAACAATAACATTTTTTTATTAGAAAATGTTAACAATAAAATTTTTTTATAAGAAAATGTTAACAATAACATTTTCTATAAGAAAATGTTAACAATAACATTTTCTATAAGAAAATGTTAACAACAACATTTTCTATAAGAAAAATTTAACAATAACAATTTTTATAAGAAAATGTTAACAATAACATTTTATTATTAGAAAATGTTAACAATAACATTATTTAATAATGTTAACAATAACATTTTATATAAGAAAATGTTAACAAAAACATTTTGTATAAGAAAATGTTAACAATAACATTTTGTATAAGAAAATGTTAACAATAACATTTTCTATAAGAAAATGTTAACAACATCATAATCCACACAAGGTCTTGCCTATGCTTTGTCCATCGGAAAAACTTGCATAGAATTGTTTTTGGCAACAGCAAAGCGTATACCTTTTTCTCTTGTTTTGTTTGTGTTGATCTAAGCAGAATATTAGTTTTGTTTTCATCGTTCAGTTTAAGATCTTTTAAAAAATCTATTTTAAAATTGTATTGCATTACAAAGTTTTTAAGTACCAGTAACGCACGATAGGTGACGCTTCAGTAGGATATTATAGCACACATTTGTTATTAATAAAACCGTTTTGATTGATATATTTTTAGTGCTGTTGCTGTAATAAAAAATCTACTTAATATGATAACATCATAAAATAAGGCGTGTTAAGTCCATATCTGGAAATGATAACATCGGTGGCAAGAGACTCACTTCAAATGTGAACATAAATTGCCATTTTTAAGATTATCTCAAATCAATGTTGTGAAATATTGCATCAACGACAACAAGACGGTGGTTGGTGGACACTTGTTGCACAGTGGCATTTATTTCATCATTATCTACATGGAACACATCAGTAGCAGTTACTATCAACCTGTTCCTACAGCGAAGATCTCGTTCAAATGGGAATGGGAACGCGGCGTGTCAGGGCAGTTTTTTTTTCACCATGGAAATGATTAGTGATTTGAGTTTTTTTTTTTGCTATTTTTAATTTGTATTACGATAAAACAAATAAAAACGCGGTTTGTCTGTTTCACGTTTTCCAGCAGCGTCAATTTGCGAAATATTCACGCAACCTGATGGTAAGTAAGTAAATAAACAAATATGTGGCATGGCATGGATGTAATAGTACCGCTGTTGTTGTAGTAGACTCTGATGCAGACGAGCTGGTTGTAATGTTGCATGCCGTTTTGATTTGATTGACCATTGTGACAAATATGGGTTAAACTGTAACAACAACGGCAACAAACTTCAGTGGCAACAGCAGCGGCAAACAGCGGTAATCATAATAGCGATAATTGTTGCAATAGTCACAGCAACAGCAGCGGCAGTAGCAGCAGCAGCAGCATTTATAGCACCAGCAACATGTGAAACAATAACCTGGGGTAACATTTTTGTTATTGCTGCTGCTGCTGCCATTACCATCGTACTTGTGGCATGTTTATGTTTATCTGGTTAGTTTTCTTGTTTTTCTCTTTTTGGTGAAATATTTTGTCACTCACTCACATCGATCTGGTTGGATCGGAGCGATGAGAATTTGTCAGTTGTTGTCATGTTATGGTGTGAAACAGCAGCGGAAATACATTTTTAAATGTTCGCAAAGCAAAACATAAATAATTTTAGTTATTTTTTTTTTGTTACAGTTTCAACTTAAAAATTGTGTATTAGTGCAGCTTGATATACACACGAAATGACTGAAAGTAAAGGCGTTAGTACAGAACTTCGTCCACTTAGGGGCAATAATGGAAATCTTGTCAATTAAGGACAAAAAGAGAAATTGTTGGCTTTCATTTGCCCACATGGGAAATATGAGGTTAATAATAAGGCAGATAAAGAGGCGAGGAAAAACATTCATATGAGTAAAATTTTTTAGTTCGCGAGAGGAATTTTTAAGAATTTCAATGAGGGCAATTGTTCAGAAATTCTTTTAGAAATTGTTGCGAATTGTATGAGTAAGTGAAAGGTATCCTATAGCCTCCCGAGACCGGCATTAATCGTTTTCTTTTTCACACAGATACGATCGGCAATTCACACATCCTCGGAAGTTTTGTTTGATTCAAAACATTGAGTGTTATGATTGCAATACCACACACGCTTGTTTCGCATTCAACACAAAAACTTCTGCAAATAATGTTTGACGAGTTTTGGGTGAGTATGAGATCACGATTGATGGGAGAGCACAAAATTTTTACCATGTGGTACGTAAAAAGTCAATAAGTACGTAAACTATGCTATTGTACAGTAATAATACAAAAAAGTACACATATAGTACCAACAAGTACATAAATAGTATCAAACATGAAGTCAACAAGAAGTGCCAACAAATGTAACAGGATATACCGAAAAAGAACACTGGTTGATGTTGGTTGGAATAAAGTACTAAAATTGTGTACTATCAGTTAGTCTTTCCCGCCACCGGGATAAAATATACATACCGATTGGTTGGTATGTACGATTAAATGATTTTTTGGGGAGCGCATCTGAGCGCTACGGGACGCGTCCATAGTGGAATGGATACTGAGACGCCCCGCAATTTTCTCTTCGGGGTAATCGCCTTATTGGCGATCGCGAACAGCTCAGTAGTGACTAGAAGAGGGTATTGAGAGTGACAATGGCAACGAGGCTTGTTATGTTGATATGGCGATTGCTGGCACCAGTAAATTACTAGTACGCACCTTATCGCCTATTTTAAGTTAGGTGTTGAAGTACATTTTACACTATTGCAGGAACCTTGACGTAAGGAAACACCCTCTGTCGAATATTTCGGGTGACGACCGTATAACCGGGCGGGGTGCCTACCAACACTGCTTTTTCCCGGCGAGAGTGGGGTGACCAATAAGTCTTAGTTACCTAGGGCAACTTTTTGGGGTTATGCCGTGGATTAACCCAGTATTGAATGTGAATGCAACCGGGAAATGAAAAGCGGCTGGTAATATACACCCAAACGACTGTAGCGGCTGTGGCAGCAACTACCGGTGGGCATGGTGGGGAGACAAGCTCTCTCTCCTCACGAACTGATTTAAATGTTGATGGGACCAAAACATATTTTTAAAGTCGGGCTCAACTTCTGTGGTGGTGAATGACAGCATTTTAAGACACCAGGAAGAATTGCATGTGAGTTTCTCGCAGATGAGGGTGAAGGGCAGAAGGAGAATACAACCTGTTTCGTTTCCAACCCCCGATGAATCCACGAACGAGGCCGATTTATCTGAGTTATTGGTGAGCCTACTTTCGAACCTCTCTCTGATGAGGAAGGTGTCGTCATTGCAGGTTAACCCTTCTCTGATGACGAGGTCCTTCTGGAATCCCTTGGAAAAGGGACTCGGGAAGGCTTCACTCCAGACAACTTCTTCAACCTCATGGATATCCAATCCAAGAGTATCGACCAGGAATCGAGTATTCCCCTCCCTCGGTAAATAGGATGCTGAAGAATCTCTAGCAATGGAAAAGCGAAGCCGGACTTCTCCTACTGAATCTTCGTGCAAGACTACCTCGGTAGCCGGTCGCTTTCTCATTCTCTTCCCTCCCAATCCGATAGGTAGTTTCGGTGTGGATTACGCCTCCCTCACTAGAGGTAAGATGAACACTGTAACTTTATATAGGCTGCACGTCGACTTTCATACCGAGTAAGGGGAAGTAATTCTCATGTAAGTAAGTCATGTAAGAATAAGAAAGGCTTCAATATGAAGGCAGTAGTGTACAGCAAGTCACTCGTTAATGTTAAAAATCGCGGAGGTAGAGTGCCATTTGGCATGGAAAAACTTATTTCCGGTGTCCAGGCTCATTGACTGCTAATTGAGGATAAGCTTATGGCCGAAATGGTGAACATTAATAGGGATGGAAGTACAACACCGAATCATTGGTTGCTAATTAAGGAGAAGCTTACGGACAAAATGGTGGCTAGGAAGTGGAGTATGAACGAGATTGAATTCATCGAAGCCGACTGGTACAAAGGCATGCAGATGGTCCAGTGAGCAAATAAGGAAACTTTGGCATTCCTTAAGTGCAAAATCGACAAGCAAGGCGAAATATGGCCAAGGGCAAAGCTGAGTGTCATACATCCGCCTTAATTTCCACTTCGACAGGTAATTTATCTTTAAAATTGCTGAAGTAGAGTGAAGTTTGGCATGGGAATTATTTATTTCCGGGGTCTAGGCATTAATGAGAGGATTGAAACAGAGAAAGTTATGGCTGGTGCACAATCCGCCTTTATTGACTATCCGCCTTTATTGACCTCTCTACCTTACTACTAAACAAGCGGACATAGCTCTCGTGCGGGAACATTATACGGTGGATAATAAAGTCTACGGCTTTGATGGAACAAACACCATTATCTACGCACTCTGCACTTTATTCTATCTCCTAAGTATACATAGCAACGGGTATATCATTATATACCTGGAAACGAGGGCTGTGAACCGTGTTTGAACCGTCACATCGAACTGAGACATCGTACCGACTGTGTAGTATACCGGGATATATGACCAAGACTGAATGGAAGACAAACCAAATCACCCTTGATAGGAAGTCTGTCCTACGACTAAGTGACATTTTTCAGGTAACTGCGACGTTTATATGTGCCTTTATTAAATTTCCTGCACACTTTATGAACTTTTTTGTATATTTCTAAGTAGTTTTTCACATTATTTTTACATTATATGATCTTGAAAATGGAGCGTAGCTTACAATTGCGATGTTCACATCATATTGTTCAAACAATCTTTCATTTTCCTTTCACTCACTTTGAACTCTGCACCACTATGAGTTATATTCCTGCTCAGTGGTATGGGGCAGGACCATCGCCTATTTTCGGCATCTTGATCCAGATAAGAGATGAACATTTTCAGCTACACTGTTCAATCACATCACATAAATAATAAACATTGATTTCAAGGGCATTTGAAACAACACTTTTAAACTGTGGTATTTTGGTTTTCTTTAGTATTTTTATTTTTTTTTTATGATTTATTACATATTTGTATTCTTAATTCACACAATTATCAACCAAAACAAATGAAATCGCGATCATAACGAAACGCCACAATAACAAACAACATATCTTCGAAAGGTTGAGGCTGAACTAAATAAGAAAAAACAAACTCAAACCAAAAGCGAATTCTCTCAGTTGACATGAGTCACAGGGACAGCAGCAGCAGTAGCATCACAAAGAAAATCATCACAAATCCGGCAAATATAAGGAAAAAAAATAAATACAAATAAAATCGTCATCCATATGGACCATCCCTGTACACCGCCTGCATCTACCGAAAAACTCTACGACTCGGTTGGGAATAATTCTCGTATATTTAAATTATAACACTTTCTCAATGTGTTCTGTGTTTGTAAACACAAAAAAGCGGAGCGGAGAGAGAAAAATTATTCTAAAAAAAGCGACAACAAATTGAAAATGATTTGTAAATTTAGCCTGTGTGTGTGTGTCCGGCTAGCTATCAGACCAAACCAGACTTGATTCCATCCAGCATCCGAGAGTATGAAACGATTATCGCATAGGTTAGTCCCGCGTACGTGCTGGGACGGCAAAGTCAATGGATGATATGAGTTTTAAATTGGCTAGCCCGGGGGCTTATCACTTAACACAACTGAGGGTGTAAATAGTAAAATTAACCCTTTGAGGGGGACGTGGGTGTGATAATTAAATAAACATAGTGTAAATATTACGGAAGACAATTAGGCAAATTACCCAAAGTGATTGACGATCAGATTTGCATATTATGTTTTAAAGCTATAAAAGTTCGTGCGTTTTAATTACACTGTGGTAGTTGATATGATCGAATTTGACGGTTTTATCCTAATTCAGACACGAAGAAATGAACTGCATCATTAGATTTGTATGTTATGATGCAGTGACTGATTTCTCGTGACCGAATTAAAGTAAAACCGTCAAGTCCGAAAATAAAAAAAAAAACTATCACAATCTTATTATCAGGATTTTACATCGCGCTCTCAACTGCGCTCTTCATGAAGTAGAGAGCTCAGCTAAGCGCAATCTCAGTTCTTGTTATTTCACTTTAACTGCCTTCCTGGATATAGAAGGGGGCATAATATGGCATCGTGTGCAATAAGGAATTCCTTGGAGATTATAAATGTAATACGACCGCTAGTTGTTAGGTTGAATTGTAGACTTGGAAACTGCAACATTAACACAGAAATTGGTGGAAACTGTATCAGGAACATAGCGATGAAAGGAACTCTACAAAGCGATTTCGGTGATAAATGATGAAGTTTAAATCTTCTATGAAGATGGTATGAAAATTGCGGACAATGTGGTTGTTGTAACAACTGGTGGAAGTAGCTGGGATGATCATTCTTTACACCGATTTTCAATTTATCGGCACTCGATCGGGCTTGTAATCCGATTATCATTCGATCATTGGTGGCAACTCTGTTTCGTTTCTATGTAGATAACAAGGTTGGTGTCAAGGAATTGTTAGATTTTGTTGGGAATCGAACCCGGCCCCTTCGGATCGCTAATATACGTAGCTTCCATTGAGCTATCGAAGGCTAAAGAGCGATGTAGTCATCATGATAGGTGGAAAATTACGGTTCGATTACGGGTCTTAATAGGACAATCTCCCAAAAATTTTCGACAAGCTTCAAATAAAGTCTGCTATAGGATTGTCTCTTTGACGCCCCCAAAATTTTTTCATATGAAAAATTCTTCATTCGTGTTTCAATTTTGGGTAATGTTTCATATGCAGAAATTCCAAAATTTTCAGGAATGAAAAGTACCCCAATGATGGCGGACTCATGAGCCCCGGCACCATTTACTTAGTTCTGATGCCTCGTTCCCCCAAATACAACTTACAACAACTTTAGAAGATTGTTCATTGGGGTATTTTTGATAACAACTGGACCGCTTGAATGCAGCACTCATGCAGAAGAGGCCATCTTTGATCAACAGAGGCCGAAATGTCTTCCATCAGGACAACGCCAGGCCACACACATCTTTGGTGACGCGCCAGAAGCTCCGGGAGCTCGGATGGGAGGTTCTTTTGCATCCACCGTATAGTCCGGATCTCGCACCAAGTGATTACCACCTATTTCCGTCCATGGCGAACGAGCTTGGTAGTCGGAAGTTGGCCATAAGAGAGTCCTGTGAAAATTGGCTCTCCGAGTTTTTTGACAATAGGGAAGCGAGCTTCTATAAGAGGGGCATTATGAAGTTGGCATCTCGTTGGGAACTCGTCATCGAACAAAACGGCGCATATTTGACTTAAATCGCATTATTATAACCAATTTTATGAACAATTGAAAATTCAATAAAAATACCGCAAGACTTTTTTCACAACCTTATATTTGGAGGCAGCATGGAAATCGGCATTAGCAGGTGGATAACTGTCTCTTTTTATGTTATATAATCAAGCTGTGATAAAAACAAATAGAAAAGTTCCAGTCGGGTAAACCGACATATATATAAGATCACTCTTAGTAAAAATATACATTTTGCAAGAATTACAGTTTTAGGAAAATACCAGGCGTGGCTGGACTTCTAATTGTTCTCCAAAACTTTATCCCGTTATAGCTTTACTAAATACAGAAGAAGAAAGAATAAACTAGACCAGATTACCGCATAAAGATATTTACAAGGCAACCTGGATATCCGCAGATCAAAAAATACAAGAAACCAGATTTATCACGTGGTTATTGATGGAAGGCATGTCTCAAGTGTTATGGACGTGCGTGTGATGCGCGGTGCAAATACTGACTTGAATCACCACCTAGTTGCAGCCAAGGCTAAGTAGTCCAAAAAACGCAAAGGAAGGTAGACATCACAAAACTGCATACCACCGAGATAGCCAATGCCTACCAGCAAACCAAACTCTTTCAATTACTTCGGACCAACCCCCCTAATTCTGATGTTACCGACACCCAGTGGCAGCATATTACGATTTCTATGACCACTGCCGTGGCTATAAAAAACCACGCTCAGACAAGCTCTGGCACGATGAGGAATTTCGCGAAATGTCTGAAGTAAATGCGTACAGGTAAAAACTGCAGCGTACAGTGACGGAGCGTTATAATGAGGAGAGGAGGGAGACGAAAGCCTATTCAGGCGGAAAAAGCGTCTACGAGAGAGCCAGGATATCGAAAACTACAGGAATAGAGGTGAAGTCCGTAACCAAAAGGTAAAAAGCAAACGTTTTGGACCTGGTTATTGACATTCAGAGTGTGCTGCAAATATGAAGCTAACACCATTAAAGAAGAAAAAGAAAAACAGAATTTGGACACGATATTAATATTATTACTCGATTTCTAAAGTGGACGGAATGGTACATTTGTGTGGGAGGTACCTCTTACCGGTAGGGTGAGGTGAAAAAATGGTTAACAGACTAATGGCAAATATAGAAGGACCAACACAGCTCAAACGAAAGTTATTAATGGAAACCACAAACTCTGTGCTTCTATATGGTAGAAAAGTGTGGGGTACATATCTTAAAGCACAGAGAAAACGAAATTTGCTACTGGCTGTGCAAAGAACATCGGCGCTAAGAGTAGCATCAGCATATAGGACTGTCTCACAAGAAGCGATTTGTGTAATATGCAGTACTATCGCCATAGATCTTTTAATTGAGGAGAGAGTGAGAGTATGGGCTGAACGAAGGCAGGTCAATGAAGTAGACGCAGGCCAGCTACGAGGAGAAACTCTCAGAAGAGATATAATGACAATACGAAAGCTAGATGGACGGCGAAACTTATACCAAGAATAGAAATGTGGTACAATAAAAGAGAGGGAGAGATAAACTACTATGTTACTCAATTGCTATCGGGGCACGGCTATTTCCGGAAATACATATTTGCAATAGGAAAAAATTAAAAGCCAAGGCTGTTTGTATGGAGACGAAGATATTGACGACATACGACAGAGCATACGTTTTTCAATTGCATTCGGTGGCTGAACGAGAAAATTAAATTGGAGTAGGAGATTGGACCCGTTACTGTTGAGTATATAGTGGGCAAAATGCTACGAGAAAAAGAAAATTTGAAGAAGGTGACAAAATATGCGGAATATGTCCTTAAGACAAAAAAGGTTGATCTAGATGAGAGGTTACAAAGTAACTTCTGAATGCAGCCCACAGACGATCGTAGCTAAACTACCCTGAGTCTCTATCTGAAGTAATGCACACGCGGTTCCGGATATAGAAATTATAAGAAGGAGGATCAGGTTTTTAGATGAAGCACCACATAAAAATTGCACTATTGAATAGATAGAGCAAAGCTGCTGGAAATCAAACTGTGCTAAGATAAGAGACGTTGTGATATTTTTAAGTAGTAGCGCTGTTACAGTACAGTAACAGCGCCTTTCCTGGCTAGAGAAGGATGTACAAGCCCGAACATGACGGTCAGCCAGCGAACTGTAACCTTTTTTACCTTAGTAGTCACTGGAAGTGGAAAACTGCTAGCAGACGTTTGCTTTCTGGAATTCTCTGTAAGTCTACTAGATCATTATATCGGAGTATATGGGCTAGTTTATTGGATTCTCACTGGCCACTGCAATATGAAACCTTACAAGCAAATGGGTTAGATCCAAACCGGACCAAAGTCGTATGAGTGAGAACAAGAGAACATCTTCAATTGCATAGGATAACTTAGGAGAAAGCTTTGTAGATGATACAAAGTCTTTACTTTACTTGTAAAGGACACAAATCTATCTACTTTACTTGTAGTTGAAATTGACGAATTCATATCACAGTACAACAATTTTTTTGCTCATTGATTTGGGACTCGATTCTGAGAATTGGACGTGAATGTAGCCCCAAAAATAAGAACTTCTGCATTATTCGTTTTGTAAAATTGGCTGCAATAATAATTTAATGGTCATACGAATTTGTTGGCTCAAGATGAATTTTTTGCACTTTTTCTATTATTTAAACACGGTTATATCTCTTCATTGGAGTTTGGCTTTTGCAAATAAAACTTTTTTAAAAATTAACTTAATTTGTTTTTATTGTAAGGAAGCAGAAAATGGCCTAGTAATTGTGGGGTATGTCCATTAAATTATTAATACAGTCAACTTGACAAAGCGAATGATGTAGAAAATCTTATTTTTGGGGCTATTTTTACGTACAATTCTCAGAATTGAGTCAAAAAATCATGTGTTGTACTGTGTAATGCAATCCAGAGGGCGTGAAAGTCGTTTTCATTTACAAAAAATACAAAATACTCAGAAACCTTATATCTTTTCAGGTCCATACAATAAGAATTGCCTAACATTTTTCACATTTTACTTATTTCTATATATAACTAGCTGGCCCGGCAGACTTCGTCCTGCCTCCAAATTTTTGTAATATATGTTGAGTGTAGTTGAAATCTAAAAACGATTGGTTTATTTTTTTGACCTCTAAAATATTTCAATTTAAAGGGCGAGGTTTTCCCGGACAAATTCTGCTATTCATATATCTTAAAGATTATTATGTACTTGATGGACCGGCAGACTTCGTTCTGCCTCCAAATTTTTGTAAAATATGTTGAGTGTAGTTGAAATCTAAAAACGATTGATTTATTTTTTTGACCTCTAAAATATTTCAATTTAAAGGGCGAGGTTTTCCCGGACAAATTCTGTTATTCGTATATCTTAAAGATTATTATATATTATTATGAGAATTGCTAAAACGGATCAGCAGTGTCGTCCATGATGGGATGAAAACTTACTTATTGATAGGCATATATTCTAAAACCACATTTTTAAGCCGATTGACTGACCTATAACTTTTAGCGTTGGTGTACTGGGTGATTGTACCTTTTTATCCTAAGGAGTACGAATTTCCAAAAATGCATTCATTAAGCTCAGCAACCCCATTAACCGTATGGTCTGGGTGATATCAACAGTTATTCCTATTTTCGTTATTGTCCCCTAATATTTAGAAATGGGGAAAATAACTTTGTGAAGCTCTCTAATTCAGTAGGAAGTGCGCCATTATAAAAGTTAGTCATTCTTCTTTAAGCCTTTTTGCAGTCTGGGTGACCATCTACAGCCAATCCTTAACTTTCACTGAAATTTTGGGACAAATGGAGTCAACCGTTTTCACAATTAGTGGTGACATCAAAATGTACATCTTTTTTATATATATAGACTTCTGAATAACTATGATGTTAAAAAAAGTGACTAAATGACATTCCAAAAATTAAGTGTATCATAAGCTAAACACCGGCAACTGGTTCCAAACATACATTCAAAATTTTCTCATGCCAAAAAAATCGTATATTTTAAGTTTAAGTAAAATCGAACAATCGATATTCAAAATCTTCTCATGCCAAAAAAATCATATATTTTAAGTGTAAGTAAAATCAGCCAAATCAACTGCGGGTCCATATATACAAAAAAAATGTTCATAATAAAACAAATATACATTCTAAATTTCAATCAAATTGTTTAATTCGTTAAAATTTTCATTATAATTCCACCTACCGGGTCAATTTATAGAAAAAAATTTTTGTCAAGGTTCCACAAAAATAAATACTAAATTTTAGTTAAATTGATACATTCATTCAAATTTTTAATATAAATCCACCCTAGCGCCATCTACCGGGTCCATTTGTACATACTATTTTTTCTGATGGTCAAACAAACATAGATTCTGAATTTCAGTTAAATTGGCCCATTCGTTAAAATTTTGATTGTAAACCGACCCCAGCGCCATCTACCGGGTCCATTTGTACATAAAATGTTTTCTCATGATCAAATGAATATCCATTCTAAATTTCAGTTGAATTGGTACATGCATTAAAATTTTCGATATAAATCCAACCTAGCGCCACCTGGATTTTTTTCAACACAAACAATCTACGGAAAATTTCGAATCGAACAAAAAAAAATCAGCCAAATCGCTCCAGCCGTTCTCAAGTGATGGTATGACATATGTGGACCATTTCATTTTTATATATATAGATTAGTTAGTTTATATTTGGTCTATAAAGAAATTCCTCCACCAGTCTTTAACTTTTTTCTTCAATTTCACCACAACCATGGTTTATGTCTTAGCTACGACCAACTCGACTTGAACTATTGTGAATGACTAACAACACTCTTCTATGGCTTCCCATTAGATTACATACTATGCACGTATGACTTACCTGTGATACTAAAGCTTTGGTTTCTGGTGTGGTACTTTCTAAAAATATCCTTTTAAATTCACTAGGACTAGACAATTTAAACTCGGAGGCCGACGCTATGAAAGCCTGGATCTCATGAAGACTTTGCTCAGCTAACTCATGGGATGTGGAACATTTCTCAATACGCTGGGAGGTTAACAATTCAACGCCATTGGCGCACCATTCATTAGCCTAAAGAGAAAAAAAACGCTCATATTAATTAAGATAACATAAGAGGTATAAATGCAATAAATACGCTACCTTTTCAACTCTCTCCATTAATTCACGATTCTTTGTCAGTATCTCTAAACGCTTCTGCAAACGCTCTGCAATGATATCACACACTCGCTGTAGTTCATCGCACTTGGGCTGTACTATTTCCCAGGGATAAACTCCACGTGATCCAATGAGTTGTTGACCGGCGGCAATAACCTCTGAGGCCTTGTGTATATCAACAGCACTAAGGCTTTGAAATTCTTTTGTCTCGGCGATAAGACTGTCGACTCGTTCAACGCTTTCGCCAATTTCTGTCATCTCGGTGACGCTTTTGAGGTGGCCATCAAAACAGCTCTGTCGCAAAGAAAAAAGATAAGAAGTTTTACATTTTTTAAGATCTAAAGCACTTCCACTCGAACTTTACCTGTAGTTCCCGAAAACTCTGTTCAAATTTTCTCAACTCCAGACATTGCTGCAATCGATTGCGATGCGTACGCCAGAATTCATCGAAACGTCGCTCCGTCTCTTCCAACTGTACCAAGAGTCTGCGATAGTCCCGGCAGTCATCGTAATGTTGCGGTTTTTTCAATTTATATTGTTGGTGATAAATAATTTGATGACGTTTGATTAGTTGTTGTTGCTGGTGGGTCGTTGTTGTTTGGTGTTGCCCTGCACTGGATCTGCATTAATACTCATGTAATATTATTTTCGGTTTTGAGAGGACAGTGTGAGAAAGAGAGCAAGAGCCAAGAAAACGCGTTGCATTTTGTTTTCGTTTGTTTAGTTTTGGAAGCGAAATCGCGTTTTCATTACAAATGACATGAGTTTGAGAGTGACTCAAAGGTGAGATGTTGTGATCATTTTGTGTCAATTATGAATTTTACACAAACACACACAAAGACAGAGAGAGAGAGAGGGCGAGCGAGCGACCGCGAGATAAACACATATTTAGCATACGAGAGAGCATTACGCGTAGTAAAGAGAGAGAAAAAGAGAAAGAGACACACAAAATTGCATTGATGATCAATGAGAGATGTAAATATTGATTTTGTAATCAATAACCAAAAAAAAAAATTAAAGAGAACGAGTGATGTGAGGTGTTAAGACGATGTGTTAATAAGTGGTCTCTAGTTATAAATGTTGAATTAAGAAGAATGTTTGAATGGTAAGTATAAGGTGAGTTGTTTTGGTGTGTATTGTGAGTGGTGCCGAAAAATGTAGAGGTGTTAAATTTTAGTGGACTCAGAATAAGTTGGTAGTTGGTCCGATAACTAAATATAGGATACTAGATAGGTAACTAAAGATGCAAAGTTTGAAACGAATACAATTTGGAGACCAGACAAGAGGAAGAAAGTCGATGACACGAATTACTTCTCTATTAACGAAAACATATAAAAGCAAAAAATTTTAAAATTACGTATAACTGAATGTTTCGAATACGCTCTATGTTGCAAATCGGAAACATACGCGAGTAATTAACAACTTGTTGTACTTCAAAAAAAATCCATACTAAAATAGTTTTTTTTGTAAAAAAAAAATATTAAAATTAACTAAACATAAAAAATACATTAAACAATCGATGTCATCTTTGCTCCATTAAGTAATGTGTTTCAAATTTGTGTTGCGGAACTTATTCCGCTTACGGTTTGCGATGGCATACATTTCACAACTCCTGAATAGTCTCTAATACAACAAATATTTAAAGTGTTAGAAATGAAGATACTGACATGAGTCCAATGTTGAAATGCAGATATACGCCCTGCCAAATGCAAACTGTCATAAATAACTCTGCAGCGGAAAAGCCGAGGTATTGTAAAAATAGTCCTGCAAATATGCCTGAAAAAGAAGTTTGTTGACATTGAAGTACGCCTTCCTTTACCAGGCATATATACAGGCTATAGTTAGTTCTTCGCTAAGCCTTACAAAAAATGCCATACACATGCTTATTTCGCTGCTAAAATGAGTTCTAAAATTAGGTTTCTTACTAGGGTGAGAAAAGATTCGGCAGACATGCTTCTTTCCCTTCTTAAAATGGCCTTAGAGCAGCTCTACTGTGTTTCCCACAAAAATTCCATAGATATGCAGAAAGGGCATGCAAACTTTCTTGCCTCAAACAGGCCTTTCTACAAACTGGTCTGCAGTAGCAATGCCTCATAAAAGGCTCTTGTATGTTTATGTTTACCAGAAGGACTTCCTAGAAATGCCTACTGAAACGCCTTTAATGAGAAAGGGAATGTGCAGGCCTTGCCTGTTTATGGCGCCTTATGTTAATTTGAAATGAAAGTTGCCAATGTTGTGCTGTTGGGATGACCCCTACGGTAAGTGAAAAATCTCCTCAAAAGATCATTGGATATTATTAATCATTTGGTGTTATTTGTTAGTAGTCACAACGGCTATTACGGTGGAGATAATGTTCAAAATCTAGACCCATTAGTTGCTGCAATAATCTGAATCTGGGCACGAGATAATAGTCGCTGTGACAGAAGAAGCATCTTGAAACACTGTATAACACTGCGTATAGTAGCAGTTTTAACAGGTATAATACGAACAAGTTCATATTCGGTGTAAGCAAAGCTGACCGATTCAGAAGCGTTCTGTCTAAGGACCCGAAAGTATCACAGATTTTCTAGAATGGGGAGTGTGGTATCCGAGAACCACATTCATAGAGCTCGCTTATCTAGAAGCTCTCTTTTGTAGCGCTGACATCCCTCTCTAGATCTTGAAAATTCCATCTTATGTGCCGGGGTGTGTTGTCCACGGATATAATTAAGCTCTCACTCTTTTAGCACTTTTTAAGAACTCTCTGGTGAGCATTAATGTATCAGGATCGCATGCTGGAAAACCAATGCGATCAACTCAGAACTTGGTGGAATCTACGCGAGGAGGAATACCACAGGGAGGAGCATTGTTTCCGCTCCTATGATTTCTTGTTACAAACTTCATTTCTCTTTACACACCATGAAAGAGGTATGTGGTAGCTCCTCGCGTTGTTGTGAATTAACACTCATTTATTTTTAGACAAACGCAACGAGACCTATATTTTATAGATGCAATTCTTACTGTGATGTTACTGCTATTAATATCGAGTCGGACGCCGATAAAATAAATGTAAATGATGGAGACAGGAATCGGACTCTGGTCTCCTGCAGGATTGTCGAGAGTTGTATACATCATGCCGCGGTCCGACAAGCAGAGTACTTAAATCTTTTAATGAGGATGGTACGAAAATTGTGACATATGCGGGTCACCATGATATGTGGGAAAATTCTACCAACGATGTGTGATCTTATCGAAACAGCTCTTGGAAAGCTGCAACGATTGATCAGGACCTGTGGTCTGGCTGTGAACCCTCAGAAAACGAAACTGGTTCTATTTACACGTATATATAAGGTAAAAGACTTCAGGCCCACGAAATAAAACCTATCATGCTGCAGACCTCTGTACATGATATAACTTTATAACAGGCTAACAATTGCGAGGGAGTTTAAGGTGGTTTTTATACCCAAGGCGGGTAAGCCCGTTTACGCCTCGCCAAAGGACTACAGACCAATTAGCCTCTCATCCTTTCTGCTCAAAGTTTTGGAAAGAAAGATTGATATAAGGACATCTTAAACCCTCGCACTCTGAGCACCTCTCAACATGCCTATCAGTGTTCTCCATCAAGCGGTTAGCTTTACGGATCGCAGCATAAATTCAGGTGACTTCACTTCAGCTGCCTTCCTGGATATAAAAGGGCTTTAAATAATTTTATGTCATGCGCAAAAAGGAGCTCTTTAGAGAACATTAATGTGCTCGATTTATGAGAATGGCAAATGCGGACGATGTGATCATCATGACAGGTGGAGAATTTTAACCAACGATGTGTGACCTTATCCAAACTGTGCTTGGAATGCTGTTACGATGGGCCAGAACCCAGACCACAGGGAAACGGAACTGGTTCTCTTTACACGTAGATATAAGGTAAAGGCACCGAAACTGAATAGGTGAAACTGAAGTTCTTAACCGAGGCCAAGTACCTAGGTATTGTTCTTGATCAGAAGCTAAATTGGTCAAGGAATACCGAAGAATGGTTAAAGAGCGGTCTCAATGCTCTTTATGCGTGCCGGAACTAATAGGTAAAAAAAATGGGGACTCGGCCTAAAGGTCAAAATGTGGCTGTATACTGAGGTGGTCCGAACAAATATCACCTATAAGTTTTTGGCCTTCCGTCCCTGGACTTGTACATCAAGGCTATTGCTGCCTGAGGGGCTATCCGACTGATGGAAGCTGAAGATGGTCATCAATGTATACATGGTCATGCGAAGATTCTCCGGCTCTTGGGTAATTGCGTTTCTTTTCATTTGCCACTTCTTACTGATTTTTTTAAAGAAATGTATGTTAATTTGTAAAGTTTACGTTGAAATTCCAGAAAGATCGAAATGGAATGACGGCAAGTTTCCTTATCGTGACTCCATTTCTTTCTTTACTGACGTTTCGAAAATATGAGGCAAAAGTGCAAAATATGAGGCGGGAGCCCAAAAACAAAGGCAACGCTCTCCTAAATACGACCTAAAATGCGAAAATCAAGGTCAAAGTTGGCGCCGGGGCTCATAGGGGGTCAAAAAAGGGGATCCTGAATTCTATGTTGACCGGGTACTCAAATGAAATATATTTTCGAGACGAATCCAATGTTGTATTTTTTAAGGCCCTAGGAAGCCCAAGAAGGGGTGCCCTTTGGTCTTATGGTGATCCTTATGATTTTTTTGAGACGAATCCAAATTTGTTAATGGTGGAAATCAAAAAGTAAAATGAATTAGGCAAAAAATTTTGTAGGAAGCCCCTTGCGTGGCAGGCAAACTTTTTTTATTTTTTTAGTTTGAATTTCAACACATAAAAGTGAATTTTTAATTATCACTCGTCTTAAAATTTTTGATAGTGACCCAACTAAAATATGTCTAACTTGGTCTAGGGAACCCGTTGGGGGGACCCTGGATTCCTCTCGAAAATATCTTTCATTTGATTGGCTGGTGCCTACAGCGAAGACTTCCAGCATAGCCCCTCTTTTAGGCAACATAATGAATGCAGTGCTTTTCATACTAGGACACGGATAACCATCTGTGTGGATAGAGCAATAAATGCGCTCAATTCTAAATTGTGTAAATCAAAGTTGGTGAGGAACTGTCACAAGATGTTGGATGGACTAAAGCTTCTGGATGTAAGCCTCTTTTGGATTCCGGGACGAATTAGCGGTTTTACTAGCTAGAGAAGCCTGTATGATGCCTGATCATGACTCTGTGGAGGATGTTCTTCAGCCCATCCATTAAATTTTTGTGCTTGTTTGACGACTGAATGTAGAAAAAGGCTACCAGATTTTGGATCCCCAAAACTACTGCATTACTGTGGACCGAACATAGCAGATCACGATCGAAATTGAGGGGCACTTAAAAACCAGTAAGAAAGTTTCAGTTGGGAAACTCGACTTACATATACCCTCACCCTAAGTAGAAGATAACATTTTCTAGTATATTCATATTATTACTCGATTTCTAAAGTGGGCGGAGTGGTACATTTGTATGTGAGGTACCAGAAGGGACGTGGCCATGTAACCCATTTGCAATACCGTAGGTAGTTTTGGGGCAATATTAACTCGTGCAGAATTTTAAACAATTTGGTTGCGTCTTTCGAAAGTTATTGTGCGTAACAGCCAGACAGACGGACATGGCTCAAACGACTTAAAAGGTCATGATTCGAATTTGGTTAAAAAAAACCTAGCATCTAAAGTGACTTCTTCTATGTGTTACACTTATGATGTGAATGTGGAATTCTATCTGGCCACCGCAATATCAGACACCTACTAGGCAAATGGAAAAGATCCATATCACCGTTTTTGACTGTTGCGTGTGTGAGGACGAGGAGGAGTCCTTGACGATGGAACTTCCGTTTTGTAGCTGCTCAGATTTACTTAGGGCAATGTTATACAGAGATCATGGAGTATCTTCCCTCAAACGGAGTATGTAAGTTGATATGCTTTATGCACTGCCCTCAATGGTTGACAGGGCCAAGATAAGGTACATTTTGAGAAGATTTTTCACGATACTCTCTTAATTTCTCATCTACATCTAGACATACTTTTATACTTTTATATCTATAAGAACGGAAAAAGTAGCATTGTTATACAAATTACTTATCTTTTTCGATTCTTTCCACCACTTTCTCCTTTTCAACGGAAAATCACACTGGATCAATAGATCCCCAAGTGTAGTATGAGCTGATTTTTACCAGACCGCACGTGTCCGAAACCTATCATAACCATAGACTTGAATTGTTGACCTTTTTTCCATCCATCCAGTCTTTATATTGAGTATTTATCGCATTTTTTATCTTGATTTTTCATTTATTTGCCGGTGGAATCAATGTTAATGAGTATTTGTATATAGGTTAGCATACTTTTAGGCGTTCAATGTTTTCAACAAGTGGTGTATAATTTTTGTGTTGGTGAATTGTGTGTTGTGAAATTTATTCATTTGATCACGAATAAAGAAACAGACAGATTTTTGTTAGGTGTGGTAAATTAAAGAAAGTGTTTAGGTGAGTTTATGTGTAGATTGTGGTGAACATTAAGCTGTGTGTGTGCGTGTAGAGTTTTTTGTGTAGTCAACACATAGAAAAGTCATAGAAATTAAAATTTTGGCTGTGTACTAAACATCTATGTATTACAAAAAATTATAAAACTAACATGCAACACAGACTTGGCGTTGTTTAAATAATAATGATGATACCGGTCATTTATACAAAATATGGATATTTTATTCTTTTATTGGTTTCCTCGATCATGAGCGATGGCAAGTAGTACTAATAGAAATGGCAACTAGACGAAATTGTTCTTTGTTTTAATTTTCATATTATTTGTATTCATTACTCAAAGCCTATGTTCGCACAAAATATTGTTACATATACACAGTACAACACATGATTTTGGGACTCAATTATAAGAATTTTATGCAATCTACAACTTTGCTTTGGACACGAAAGAGACATTCCATACGATGTACCGAGATATAACCATGTTAAAATATAGAAAATATGGTAAAAATCCACCTTGATTAAACAAATTCGTATGCCCATTATATTATATATGCAGCCAACTTGACAACACGAGTGATGCAGAAGTTCTTATTTTTGAGGCTACTTTCATGTGCAATTCTCCCAATTGAGTCCCAACATCATGTTGTGTTGTACTGTGTTATTGATGCAACCAACTTGATCAGACGAATGATGAAGAAGTTGTTATTGTTGGGCTTACTTTCACGTGCAATTCCCAAATCACTGAGCTGATAAATATTGTACTATGTTATTGATGGTACAAAAATTCAGGAGTAAAATTATAAAAATAAATCCAGAAACAAAATTGATTCTAAACCTCTTAATATGGTCAATTACAACCATTTCGAAGAAATTCGGTCGAAAAAACTTTGCCAAGTTATAAAATATGTAAAAGAAAAGTTGATATAATGTTCAACATAATATCTAACTACATAAGGGAATCGTTTTAAGGAATTTTCATACTTGTAACACTTTCAAAAGCTACAACAAAACCAACACATTAACATTTGTAGGTAAGTTACGTATACAGATCAACGAAACGAAATGACACACAGAGACTAATGAACAAATGAACGAACGGTGTGTAACATGCGGTTGTAATTTTTTTTCTTTATATATATTTTTCCAAAGGATAACTCATAAACGGATAATTGAAAAACCGAAACCGTCAAACCGAAGTGTATAGAGGGAGGATAGTTACATAACAGCTTCTCACAAAAACGAAGGAAACTTGAAAAGTTAATTGGAATACAAAAGAAAATATGTATGTACTTATCAACTAAACGAACCTAAAAATTTTGTTTTTTTTTTATTGGTATTATTAAACAAATTGTTGTTCATTTTTTTCGTTTTTTTTTTTACAAAACCAGTGCAGAGCTAGAAATTATTTAATAAACATTTAAAATATCAAAGTTAAAAGGATTAAGTTAACAAGGTAGAAGAAAGGAACTAAAGATGGTTAAAGTATACAATTTGTATTGAAAAAAAATGAGGTAACAAGGTAAGAAAGGTGGGTTAGTTTAAAGAGATTAAGTCAGCTTAATAAGAAGAAGTCTAAGAAGTTCAATTCGTATAAGTCAGAAAAAGCTTTAAATTATAATAACAGCTTCGAGAGGGGCGTGTGACAAACAAAGGTGTTAAGTTGAGAACTTACCGTTCTATAGAGCTAACATTGCCGGTACGTTCAGAGAATTCTTTGATTTCATCATTGGATTTAATGTTATTGAGCAAAGTTTCACCGTGTTTGGCAGCTGCTAATATTTCGTCCTTTAAATAATAAAAGAAAAATGTAATTAAACTAACCTTTCGGTAAATCGAAGATAAAAACCTTAAGTCTTTGATAGTCGGCTCCTTGATCATCTAATAGTTGTTGTGTGGCCTCTACGGAATTGGGAAATTCTGTATCGTGTATGGCTTGTATAAATATATCTAATTCAGCTGAGACTTGATGCGTTAAACTAGAGAACTTTTCCAGGGACTGTAAAATAAGAGAGAAATGTTATTAATCTATTAGTGTTGGTACATTTCCACTTTTACTTACTATTCTTTGTTGTATCCATTCATGATGCGAGTAGATTAGGCTGCCTCCCATATCGGCTGTCAATTGGCCGGGTTCTATGTACTCATGCAGATCATTTAAAGCTGAACATATGACTAAACGAAAACGATATTCATCTTTGGAGAATTTGGTACTAACTTCGGAGATGGCTTTTTGAAAGAGACCCGAAGGTCTTAACACATAAACCACATGGATAATGCCGGGAAAATAGATCTGTGAAAAGATAAAATAAATGAAATGTATTACTTAAGAAGGCACCAACAGAAGGGAAATACAATAAGGCATCCATATCGATTAATTTCTGTAATAAATTTTATTCCATTAGGTTTTCAACCTAACAAGTATCAATATAACATTAAAAATTTAACATTTTTATTCCCTCTTTTTAAAATGTATGTATGTGTATAATTTTGTGATCTGGTAAAAACCAGATCAAACTACAAACCTGGTTTGCAACTTTTTACCTCTTGAACTAACGTGGTAAGGTTAGATTTGGACATCTCGGTCGATGGCAACCGTATACCTACGGTACAAAGCCCAAAAATTCTCGGTTAAGTCTTTGACAACCCGCTTACTTTCTCCAAGCACTCCACTTACATCAGGAATAAGGTAAAAACCCCAAATAATGTAGTCAAAGCTCTTACGGGCACATCATTGCGCAAGTACAAAGATGCAATAGTTACGACGTACAAGGCGATTGGTCGCTCGGTTTTTAACTATGCAGCCCCTGTCTCGACCCCATTCCTAAGCGACACTCATTGACGTGGTTTACAAACGGTACAAAACAATGTCCTTAGGATCGCTACCGAATGCATCTCAATGACAAATGAGGATCCTCTGTATGAGGAGACAAGTATTTTGCGGTACGGCAACATAATTTGTTGATGAGCCGCCCATATTAATTCACCTGCCAACCCACCCCAAACATCAAATCTTGATGGAAGATTCTCTACCCCGTCATACAGCATGAACTTTAGGCGCTTTATGTCTGATATTCAAAAGACAGCTGCGCAAAAAGAGTTACATTGTAAAGCCGTATCAACGGCCAAAAGAGGCCTTCGATGTAACAGAATCCTTAATTAACACCCTCTAGCGGTCGATCCGAGGGAAGGGCAGCTGCCTAGATATCCCAGGGTAATCCTGGCGCAGCTTAGTGCCGGCTTGAGCAGTATCCTTAACTGCTCCCTAATCCCCCGTGACAACACTTCCCCGAAATTTTGTTCTTTACGTTCAATTCAGGGAAGGCTTGAGCAGTATCCTTAATTGCGGCAGACTTAACAGATGCCCCCTATACCACCTAAGCCCTCACGATACGGTGCATTTATTAAACTGCTCCCATAGGATAACACAGTTGCGCCCAATTGATCTATGGTTGAAGCCTATTGAGGTGGTGCAATTCCTTCAGCTCCATAATCCCCGTGACAACGCTTCCCGGTAATTTTGTTCTTTTCTTTCAATTAACAACACATCGAGATCTGCTGATCCATTGTGATTTTCCGTTAGAAAAATCAGAAGGGAAGGGGAGGAAAAAAATGAGAGAGAGAGGAGAAGGAACAGAAAATCATGGGAACCCCAATTGTTGAGCCAGTTAGCCTTGGAAAGCACCGCATGAAACATATTAAATCTTCTACTCGGACTGAGGAGAGAGACGCTAAGACTTCTAAATAACTTTGCCTTAATTATATTTCCCTCCATGGGGCTAGAGAGGGGCAGCTACAAAGAAGACGTTTTATCGTCTCAGACTCCTTCTCGACCTCCAACACACACGGCAGTAGTCCGGTAAGGATCTATCCCAATTGCCTGTCAGGTGTCTGATAGTGCAATGTCCTGTTAGAATTCCACAGGCCAGTCTCAGATCACTCTGGCACAGGCTAACCATGTACGCCGTTCAGGATCTGCAGTATTCAGGTCACAGCGATCTATCAGTTGTATAAACGGTTCTGCAGATCCAACGTTTGCTCGCTGTTTTCTACATCCAATCCTCCACTTAGACAAAAAGATAAACAAATGGATGTCATGATCAGACATAGTAAAGCCTCCTTTAGGCTATAGGTTTTTAGCCAGGAATCTCGCAATGCCCTGGGTCCCACCCGAGGCTGAAATCGAGAGGCTTTAGTCTATCCAATTTTCCTTACAGTTCCTTAGCAACTGTTTTATACAGTGTAGAACTGACCGCTATTATTGCAGCCTGGCTAATCACTTAGATGGTTATCCGTTTTCTAGTATAAATTCCACATCCCATAATAGCATCTGCGGCTTTCTGAATGTTCTGTACCTCAGCATGAAAACCACTGCATTAGTTGTGTAGTCTGAAAGAGATGCTTAGCTTGAAGTATTCTACCAGCTCCTGTGCCCTATTCGATTTACGAACCGTCAGTAAAGATATAAATGAAATCACCATAAGTAGTCCCATCGTCATTCCATTACGATCTTTCCGGAGTTTCAATATTACTTTACGGAAATCCATACATTTTCGTTCAAGGTGGTTCGGTACGAGGTGGCAGACGAAAAGGCACGTCATTCCCCAAAAGATGGAGAATCTTCGAATGGTACGGATTGATGCCAAACGTCAGCTTCCTTCAGTCTGATAGTATCTCGGGCAGCAATGGCCTTGACGAAGAAGTTCAGGAGCGGAAGGCCCAGAAACACATCCAAAGTCGCTTGCGGTGTGCTTCTTTTAGCCCCAGTATTTTCCATTGCAGCCATCCTTTGGACTTTGCTGAGCATTTGTAGGCCCTCTCACAAAACTAGACACTCATATATAATTGGCCGGAATATCGCAGTATGCAGCAACATTGTGACCTTCGGCTTAAAGGACATTAGCACTCCTTTTTAACATTTCCTTGATCAAAAGCTAAACTGGCCTAGAAATACACCTAGATACTTGGCCTCCATTGAGAGCTTCAGTTTTACACCATACAGTTTCTGTGGCCTGAAGTCTATTCCCTTATATCTATGAGTGAAGAGAACAAATTCTGTTTCTGAGGGTTAACCCCCAAACCACAGGTCCTGGCCCATCGTAGCAGCTATCCAAGGGCATTTTGGATAAGGTCACACATGGTTGGTAGAAATTTCCTCTCATGATGACCACATAGTCCGTGGAGTTAAGAGACAAGTGCTCAAAGCCCCGTAGAGTTAAACAAGGAGTACCACAGGAATGTGTTTTATCGCCCCTTCTTGTTTAACTAACTTCTAAAACTCTCTAAACTCCCTACCACCTCCACAAGGTGCTGATGTGGTTTCCTATGCGGACGACTTATGGCGACAAGGCAAAAATTGATGATATAATGATATGAATGAATATCTCGGATAATAACACAATTTCTTCATTGGACCCAACCTTAATCTATCACCAGCGAAATCGTCATTAACACTCTTCACCACTTGGACGAAGGAGGTTAACCTAAATTTGGGCGTCGTAGACGATGGCATCTAAACACCGGCAGCGAACCAACCAACCATTTTGGGGGTTACTTTTGACAGCCTGTTTACCTCCTCAGCTCACGAAACTACAATTTCGCACAAATAGTGAAGTAGCGCTAGCCGGCAGCACTTGGGAATGGAAAAAGAAACCTTGTTGACTACCTACAACACAATTTGCCGGTCAGTGGTTAACTATGCTGCTCCAGTGTGATCTCCTTCACTAAGTGATATTCAGTGGAGAAATATTCAAAGCTGACAAAATACAGCTCATAGGACTACAACGTGCTGCATGCAGATAACCTCAGAACACCATCTAAGGTCCTCCTAGTCAGGGAACATAATGTCATAGGGACCAAACAGTTCCTCCTGGGATGCCATCGAAAGAGTCATTTCAACTTTTACATCACACAGTTGGATGTTTCCATGTCGGGAAGTACCTTCGAGCATACGAGGAGAATGTGCTCAATTAAGTGCAGGATCCCTTGGATCGCACCTCGTATACAGTAGCTTTGAACCACCTCTTTTCGTGTTAAGTGGTTCAGTGTGATTCTTACCAATCTTAACCGAGGATTTGGTATTTTCTAAGGTACATCTGCAAAGTTGAAACAGCTTTGCAGGAATACCGAACTTAGACATGGCTTCATATAACTTACTTCTTATCGAAGAGTCGAAGGCAGTTTTGTAGTCGACAAAGAGGTGGTAGGTGTCGATCTGCTTTTCATGAGTTTTTTTAGTAAAGATTAGTCGTAAAGTGATTATTTGATCCGTCGTAGATTTACCAGGTCTAAAGCCGCACTGATATGGTTCAATTAGTTTTTCTACAATAGGCCTTAGACTTTCACACAATATGCTTGAAAGGACCTTGTACGCAATTGATAACAGGCTTATTGCACAGTAGTTCTTACACTCACTACGATCTCCTTTATTGTACATGGGACATAACAAACTGAGACTCTAATCCCCGGGCATGCGCTCCTCTAGCCAGATATTCTCCATCAGCTGATGAATGCTCCTAATCAGCTCCTCCCCGCCAGCCTTAAACAATTTAAAAGGGAGACCATCGGCTCCAGCTGCTTTGTTGATATTAAGGCGGGAGATTGCCACACGTTTCTCGCTCTGGCTCGGAGGTGGCCAGTTAATACCATCGTCATAGATTGGAGCGGAGTCTTCTGGAGTGGAGTCCGTATCCTGTAAATTTCTGAAATTGTCTCTCCATATCTTCAGAATGTTATGCGGGTCCGTCACTAGCTGGCCATCGCTGTCCTTGCAGGTGGGCTACCCTGTTCCACGCATTCTCGTCTTAATTCACTGGTGAAATTTCGGGCTTCCCTTCCACTTCGAAGCAACTCTGTGCACTCATCCTGCCTCTTCTTCAGCTCCTTCTTTTTCCGTTTAAAAAGACAAGTTGCCTCTGGTCTCTTCTCCCTGTGCCGTTAACGAACAGCTCGCGTTGCCATTGGCTGCAGTTTCGCCCTGTATGCAGCAACCGTCTCTCTCGTGGCAGTGCGACATTCATCATCGTACCAGCCATCTTCTTCAGACGGCTTTAAGTACCAAAGAACGCTTCTCGCAGCCCGTTCTATGGAATCGGCTATATTTTGCCACTGCGAGGTTATATTATCAGGGGTTGGAGCCTTCCGTAGCAGTTGAGTTAGGTGGTAGGAGTAGGCGTCCGCTACTTCTGTGGTCCGCCGTTTACCGATGTCCAGCTTTCGTTATGCCTTGTTACGTACGTTATTCACCATGCTTAGCCTTGTCCGTTCCTTAACTTCGGTAAGATAGTGATCGGAGTCAATGTCCGCACCCCTGATCTCATGTACATCCAGAACACTCGATGAGTTCCTTCCATCGATTACCACGTAATCAATCTGATTCCTTATCAATTGATCTGGAGGTTACTATGTTGCCTTATGAATATTTTTATGGTCAAATCTAGTGCTGCTAACTACCATATTTCTTGCCGCAGAGGTAATCAATCAGTCTGATGCCATTGTTCGACGTTTCGGTGTGCAGACTGAATTTTCCGATGGTAGACTGAAATGCGGTCTCCCTGTCATTAAAATCGTCTAGTACAATTTTGATGTCATGGCTTGGGCTTCGGTCATGTACATTTTCTAGGCTCTCGTAGAACTCCTCTTTGTCCTCGTCGCTTTTCTCTTCAGTCGGAGCATGGGCACATACAAGTGTTATGTGGAAAAACTTAGTTTTGACTCTTATGGTGGCTATTTGTTCACACACCGGGTTAAACCGTAAGAATAGGTGTCGCAATCTCTTGCCAACCACAAATCTACATCCACAAACTCGTGCTTGTCCGCATGGCCACTATAGTAGATGTCGCACTCTTTCATGCGCGAGCATCCGTGTCCTGTCCACTGGATTTGCTGTAAAGCGGTTATGGCAGCCTATCATTTTTCGAGTACTTCTGCCAGTTGGATAGATGCACCTGGTCTATACAGTGTTCTAAGATTCCAGGTGCATATCATGGTCCTTAATTCGTTTGCGGAGATCGTCAACTTTGTGGGTGGTCCGTTTTATGCTTTTCTTACTTATTATCGTTGCAATAGTTTAAACGTTGGAGGCGGGTTGCAAGCCCAGCGCACCACGTCGCAGTTTTCTTCTCCTTCCAGGATTTCATTACAGCCGCCCATTCTGGGTCAGAATATGACCAGAGTACCGCTTACTCTGAGCCGACGTGCCTGGGTTTTATTACAAACATTATTTATCTATAATTTATAATTTCAATATATTTATAATCGTAAGTTTATGATTCGATAAATTCTTTACAAAAAACTTTTACATTTAAAATTTCGATAAAATTTCTATAAATTTCTTGTCATATACTATTAATAATTACATGGACTTTTGTAATTTTCAACTTTCGATAATTCATTAAATGAAACTTACCGATATTCGTTGTAAGACTGTCTTAACCGAGGTCCATTTATCTTTGCGTCGATCTATGATCAAATGGAAACCCAAATCGGCATCTTGTAATCTAAAAGATAAACAAAAGTCAAAATTAAACGATTGTCCTTACAAACAATTATTATAAGAAAATAATTAACTTACGATGGCACTGATGTCAAATACAATATCAATTTCTGATAATCGACTTCTTCCAGTAAATTAAAATTATTGTTATCGGGAAATATAATTAAAGGGCAACCCTCCTGAGAACGACCTCCTAAAAATGGCAAATCGGAAGAAATTCAATTAACTTATTGTTTATTTTAATGGACAAATTTCCTCTCCCCACCTGTTATAATGGCATGCTGGGGATGCAACAAATCGGCCACATCGCCTATATTCAATACACCCTCACTGCTCATGGTCGCTGGGGCTATGTGTTCCAACAGAGAGTTTACACTACCCGAGACGTGACGCAATGTGCCGGGCAATGCTTCGATGGCATAGGCGATACTTTGTGAGTTAATGGACGAATTTGAATTCGTGCTGATGACAGACTGTTGTTGCAACATAGAAATGCCACCGCCACCACCACCACCACCAGTGCCACCGTTATGTTTTGGCGATGCAGTTGCTGATGCCGATGTTGCCGTTGTTGGATTGTGGATGACTGATTGTTGTAAAACGGTTTGTATGGAAGTTGTACTATTAATGGAACATTGTGATTCTAACATTTGATGGCTGATAATTTGTTGAAGCTGTGGATGTTGCTGCCGTTGTTGCTGCTGTTGGTGTTGCTGTTGTGTCGATGTCATAACAATTGCCTGGGATTCAGCCAAGACAGAGTCAACATCATTATCTGCAAATGAAGACAAAAAAAAACAACAGAAAAATATAGAGACAAGAAAACAACATTAAATAAATGAAATTATGACGAGAATCATCAAAAGATTTTTATGACTACAGGAATACAAGCGATCGACCGACAAATGCGAAAACAAATGTTTACTAATGTTTGCAATGCAAATGCCCGCCACAGAGTTACTTAATGTTGTTGCCACTGCCACTGCTCGTATAGTGGCATGTAGGTCATAGCGATTATGTGGAAAATAGATTTTCATATTAAATATCCACAAAGCGCAAACTGCGCGCTAACACAACTAAAGCAAGACTTAAGATTCTTGGAACTTTGCACTGTGCTAAAGATAATACGACGTAATGGGTCGAAGGGGCGAACCACAAAATAGAGACAATGTCGATAAATGGACAATATTTGAAATAGTTGAATAGGAAAATAATAATAATACAAAAAAATTAGGATAATAACATCTATAAGTACAAAAGACTTGACCACTCCCCAGCTCAAACGGCTAAAGCTAGAACATTGAAATTTGGAATGTAGGTTTCATTTATGACGTAGGCGCTCATTAAGAAGGGATTTTTGGAAATTCGGACTGCAAGGGGGGACCAGTGGCCCTCTTTCTGGCTCTGCGGTGGCGAAAAGAGGTAGTAGGGAGGTATTATCTTTACGAGCTCCGACCAAGGAGTCTAAAGATGGTACCACGGGCTGTGTAAAAGCTACTTACCCACCGAATGGGTATGGAACAGTGTTCTGTGCTCTGAGTAGACTAAGAGTTTGATGATCGAGAGAAATGGAGTTAGGTGTCCCTTGATACAATACGAGTCTCGCATCTCTTATTGCGCATCAAACACTATCTTGGTCGAAAACATAACTAAGAAATTAGATAGAATACCGCAGTAAAGTATGCACTTTGCGACGGAGACTTTCTAATATCCAAGGGGAGAATATAATTGTTTGTATCTTCTTTGAGCTACAAACAGATATCAAATCATGTCTAATCTCAAGTTTATATGTTTGTAATTGTCCGAATGGTAAAATGCTTGTATTTCTAATGAAATAAATGATATGAAATGAATGGTATTGTCGGAAACTGGCCTGACGAAGTGTTAACTCACTGGCTGACGGCAGTGGAAGGAGTGCTGGTATCAATGGAAGCTAGCCTGAGGGAGTGTTAATGCACTCGCCGACGGTAGCGGAAGGGATACAACGGGTCATTGTATTTTGTTGTTTTATCCCAGAGTGGATTCAAATCGAGAGATGTCAGATGTAGGCCGGCCGGATGGGGCCTAGCAGATGACGGCGTGGGCGCACTTGTGACGTGAAGGATAGAGAAAATACATAATTTGATTGAAACAACAAGTGCATGTACTTGTTCATGTAACTTAAAGTAGCAAATAATTAGGAGTGGGGGGCCAAATCGGACGGAGTGCAAGACTTGAGCTTGTACTTGTCAGTCAATATGTTGCCCTCACAAAAGAAATATAAACAGTTTGAACATCCTTTTTGGATAATAGAATTAGATCCTTAACAGCGGCCTAGTAGTATGTTATAGTGGGGTTGAGCCCACCGTGGAGTTAAGCCCTCACGGGCAGGTATTAAGACATCTGCAATGGGGAGTCTGAGAGGCTTTCATTTCATACTCAGCATAAGGATGATCCTTGGGGACATCTCATCTGCAGATGCACTGGGCGTAGTGCGGAAATCTCGGAAATTAAGGATGGCGATACCTTTCATTCTTCTTTGTTGCGAGAGTTCTTTCCTAGGACTGAAGTACGGATTCCACCTTCAGAAGGGATTGCTCCATCCTTAGAGAGAGCGGAGATCCCGGTAAGCATGGCGTTGGTTAAGCCGCGAAAGTCATCAGGTATGGAAAGAATTACTGAAGAAATCTGTAGAAGCATTTGGATGGCAGTCCCGGATTACCTAGAGGCTTTATAAGCGTGATGGGAGCGTGTTTTGCTGAGATGGCAAACACATTGGGATGAGAGAGAAAACGGACTTGCTACTTATAGGTTTTTGTCCAGTGTAAGGTATGTTGGGGAGAAACCTGAGTTTGGTTTTAACATTTGTCTTGGTTTTCTACTAACAGGACATGGGATCGCTTAATGCCTTATTGCATAAGAGAATCCTGTCCGACCGCTCATTGTGCACCTACGGAGAACCGTCTAAAGACTGGTTGCACGTATTATATGATGACAGCGTGTCTTGCTGATTTGGCAAACACATTGGGATGAGAGAGAAAACGGACTTTCCATAAGTTTTTTGTCTAGTGTAAGGTATGTTGGGGAGAAACTTGAGTTTGGTTTCAACCTTTGTCTTGGTTTTCTACTAACGGGACATGGGATCGCTCAATGCCTTATTGCATAAGAGAATCCTGCCCGACCGCTCATTGTGCACCTACGGAGAACCGTCTAAAGAGTGGTTGCACGTATTATGTGAATGTCTCTTATACATATGATGTATTACGGGATCTCCAGGGATATGCGATTACCAGGGTAGGTGAGTGAGATGTAATGTGAGTCAGAAGCTCTCTTTTAAAGGAGCTTTGGCTAGAGCACTTGAGTTAGCTTCCAGACAGTTTGCGCGAAGTAAACCTATTTCGAGATAATTGTTGAAGAGGGTCTGCTGACCTTTATTTGGCAGGCCTTTTCGGGGTGCCTGAGGTCGCAAGGCTGTTGGATCGAGCCGATCTCCCAATCTTGTTCTGACTACTAACGGCTGCCACTGTATGTTGCGGCGGCACCAGTCGCTGAACTGCAAGGAGTTGAAACTGGTAGTAATATCTACAAAGTCCCACCAGATACCTTTTTCAAGTACCGTGGGTGACATGGGATTCACACGTGCAAGGTCTCCAGTACATGCCCTAGTTCATCTGTGTCTTATGTATCTCACGGAGGTTCAGACGGGCCAAGCCTTATAAATACATGGTTGCCGTTAATCATTGTCTTCTTTTAACTTTACTCGCCTCCCACCGGAGAGGGTACTGCATCCTTGCTACTTGGGGTGCTAATGTGTAGGCATTGGTACTTGCGAGTATGCAAAAGTTTCAGTCTGAACTTTCTGTTCTACGTAAAGTGACCAATCCTGTGAAGTATGGTTTTTAAAACCACAAATTGTTAGCAGCTTCTCTACGAAACTCTCACCAAAAGGAGGTAAGGCCCATACTGTCATACCCAATTCGGTATCCCCTGGCTGAAAAAAAGACCCGAAAATGGCGATAGCTTGCCTCCTAAATTGTCGACTTGATTTCCTAGATAGCTTAAGCTTGCTTGTAATATCCCAGGGGGGCGCTGGCAAACGCATTGTAAAATGCCCAGTGATCACACTATGGGTAAGGCCTTCTCGGCGAGACTCATGTAAAACTCTCGTGGGCTCTGCAAGGGGGTAAAAAGGGCGTGGCACCGCCCCATACTGCTGGAAATTTGACATGACTGTATCTTATATACCATTAATAGTACAAAGTCGAGATTTGTCACATAAAGTGGTGCCAAAAAATTGGACCGATTGCAATGAAATTTTCACTGTTCGTAGGGCTACATGAAGTCAAAAGGACATAATTCATAATGGGTTCTCTCACCCATCTCCTCCATCTCTATTATATGCTAGATGAAGACATAATTTCAGTCGGTTATATCTCACGAGTCATTAAAGGCATAATGATAAGATTAGCTGGGGACCGGCCGGGGCATAGTCGTTAGAACACGCGGCTACCATGCGGGAGATCGCAGGTTTAAACCAGGTTCCAGTCATCTTAAAAAAAAAAAAATTCTTTCATTGTCGGCTCCCCTCGAATGTTGTTGATAGCAACTTCGCAGTATTAAGTGTCGATTCAATCGTCGTGTCTAGTAAGAGCTTCTCAAACAGTGACGTTCGCATTCGTCGATAAACAAGTAGGTGCCGTTAGTTGTGAATCTAAAAATAGAAAGCGTGTTAATTCACAACAACGCGAGAAGCTATCCCATACCTCATTCTTGGGGTGCAAAGGGAAATTAAATTTTTTAAATTAAGATAAGGTAAGCTGTATATGTTACTGGTACAAGGACGATTACGTCTCGATGGGAAATTTGCGCCGCTTTTAAAAATCGTTGTCGGTCATAATAATGGACCCATTATAATAAAATTTGTATAATCTGTGTATTTAAAATTGCTTGGTGACTGACTGTCTGATTGGATACAACGGCTGTAGGTAGAATAATGAAATTTGGGGTGGCTGTTCCCTTTTTCGAGAAAACGTCCGCTACAAAGGAACTTTTGGAAATTTATACTTTTAGGTGTAAAAATTAACCAAAAAGGATAAAACTGGTACCATCATCCAGACCAATCGGCTAAAGCTATAATCTCGAAAATTTTTACGGGCTTTAGATTGTGTAATTTTTTTCTCGACCAGGTGGTCATCGAAATCATCATCTCCGATTAGTTCTAAGAAAATTTGCACAAGAAACCATGATTCTAAAATCAAAATCGAGCCCCCGGTTTTGAACGAGAATTAGGGAAAAAATCCACACAACATACGTACCCCCCATAGAGGGATTCCATACAAAAATAAATTTTTTAAAAAAAATTGCTCCCACCGCTCTAACTGTCCTAAAGGTGCTCCTAGAGGAGGTAAATGTATGACCGACCTCCAATATCTTTGCAACCCCAACAAATTCTCACATTGTTTCTTCCGCCTATTTTCAACCCTTAAGAATTAGTATTTTTGGATTTTGAACCTGTGACCAATCGACTTAACTACAATCGAGCAAAATCTATGAAAAGTAAAATCACTTTCACTATAAATTTTACAACTTCTTCGATAAGCTGAACACTGCAAACACCCGTTAAGAAGATTATTGCAACCGAAAGCTTTCAAATGGTGACAATACTATACTTAGAATTACCACCAACGCGGAATACATTTGTCTCATAGTGTGAACTTAGTTTGCTAACGTTTCTGTGCCTATCAGTTACAGCACTACCTAATTGTACCTAAACATTCTAAGTCGTTAGATGCCATCAGCGTAAAACAACAAACCAACACTTGTTATTTAATTACACGCCGTGAAATGCTAAACCACAAAAGAAACGCCATCGCCACCAACAGAACCATAACCATAAAAGTACCAAAACAGCTTCCTCTTTTGGTGGAAGGTAGAAGAACATCAACATTTAATACTTGCTGGCTAAAAACAAACAAGAATGGCAGATGGACAGACGGACAGACACGCGTTAAAAAAATCGGTTTCTCAGTCTCAGATGTGGTAAATAATAATAAACAATTTACCACCAACTTCTCCTATGAAAACTCTGTAAGAACAATAGCGACAACAACTACAACTACTACGTAATCCAGCCATTCAAATGCATTGGATTGGATTGGATTGTAAGGCTGGTTGTTGCTGTTGCGTCTGCTGCATCCATTCAGAGTTATAAGTTGTTGTTCATTCATTCATGGGAGCATTTCAGATTGGATGCAACAACGCGCAACGACAGCAACTACAAAAAAAATCTATAGGAATGAAACTTAAGCACTCAAAACCATTCACCTTTAAGTATTCAACACTACTAGCACCATCATCATCACAACAACATCATAACAACCAACAGACTATGAGGGGATGCAAAGTTTTAAGGCGTTGCAAAAACAAAAGGCCTTTTTAGCGATTTTTTTAAGGGGTGCAATAGTGTTGTATGGAGATCCGTAGTAACAAGTTTTAGATACAGCTCAACCCCTAATTTTGTGTGGTTGCGGAAAACATTCATGAGCCAAAAAGGGGGAAAGGTGAGGTTGGGGCAAATCGCAGGGCATTGTGGTCAAAAGTAGTAGGGAAGGGTGTGAATATTCGGGAAAAATGTTAGGAGGGAAATAAAAGTGGGGGTCGGTGATACATTCTACTCCTCTAGGAGGCACCATGGGAGCAGTAGGAGCTGATTTAATAAAAAAATAGAAATCAACCATCTTAAGAGTTGAAGATAGAGGGTAGATATTTTCTAAGAAACTGTTGGGCAGTTAGAACGGTGGGAGCAAATTAAAAAAAAAAATATTTTTGGGGGTTAGGTATGTTTAGGGAAAATGTTAGGATAGAAAAAAAGGACTGACTGGGCATCGGTCATACCGCTCTAGGGGCGACTTATGCTTAAGCTAATAAAGGCATATACACAGTCTTCGAAACCATGAAAAGTGGCCGAAATCATAATCATAAGCTATCGAAATCGTTACAAATTGTAGGATTTATAAAAACTTAACGAAATCATAAAAAGTTATCGCAGTCACCATAAGTTAAAGCAAATACACATTCATGTAAACCAAAAAAAATTGTCGAACCTATCGTGGTCGTAAAATTACGGGAATGATACAAAGTTATCGAAATCATAAACTGTTATAGAAATCATTAATGTTATCGAGATCACTAAATTATATAAAAATCATTAATGTTATCGAGATCATTAATGTTATCGAAATCATTAAATGTTATCGGAATCATTTAATGTAATCGAAGCAATAAAATGTTATCAGAATCATTAAATGTTATCGAAGCTATAAAATGATATCGAAATCATAAAATGTTATCGAAATCATTAAATGTTATCGAAACTATAAAATGTTATCGAAATCATAAAATGTTATCGATATCATTTAATGTTATCGAAATCATAAAATGTTATCGATATCATTTAATGTTATCGAAATCATAAAATGTTATAGAAATCATGAAATGCTATCGAAGCTATAAGATTTTATCGAAATCCTAAAATGTTATTGATATCATCTAATGTTATCGAAACCATAAAATCTTAGCGAAATCATTAATTGTTACCGATATGATTACAGGTTATCGAAATCATTAAATGTTATCGAAGCTACAAAATGTTATCGAAATCATTAAATGTTATCAAAGCTATAAAATGTCATCGAAATCATACAATGTTATCGATCTCATGAAATGTCATCGAAATCATAAAAATTTAAAGAAATACACACTCACCGAAACTACTTCAATTTTTCGATAATGACAAAGTTATCAAAAATTTTGTTAAACTATTATTTTCCTAACAAAATTAATTATAAAACTATAGGAATATTTGTTTTGAACTTTAGTCATCGACACTACTTGCATTTATGGAAATTTCACAATGTTATCGAAACGATTTGTTTATTTAAATTTATTGCAAATACTCAAATAATCAAAATTAATTGGTTACTCCATATTTGGTAATTAAAAAAAAACTTAATTTCCCTTTGCACCCCATTAATGAGGTATGGGACAGCTTCTCGCGTTGTTGTGAATTAACACGCTATTTTTAGATTCACAACAAACGGCACCTACTTGTTTATCGACGAATGCGAACTTCACTGTTTGATAAGCTCTTACTAGACACGCCGATTGACTCGACACTTATACTGCGAAGTTGCTGTCAACAACATTCGAGGGGAGCCGACAATGAAAGAACAATTTTTTTTGAAAATGACTGGAGCCAGGTTTGAACCTGCGATCTCCCGCATGGTAGTCGCGTGTTCTAACCACTATGCCACGGCCGGTCCCAATTTGGTAATGTTATCGGAATAATAAAATGTTATCGAAATCATAAATTGTTATCGAAATCATTAAACGTTATCGATGCTATAAAATATTATCGAAATCATTAAGAGTTATCGAAATCAGAAATTGATATCGAATCTACAAAATTTTTTCGAAATCAGTAAATGTTATCGAAATCAATAAATTTTATCGAAATCATAAAATGTTTTTGATCTCATTAAATGTCGTCGAAATCCTAAAAATTTAAAGAAATACACAGTCATCGAAACTACTTGAATTTTTCGATAATGACAAAGTTATCAAAAATTTTGTTAAACTATTCTTTTCCTAACAAAATTTATTATAAAACTATAGGAATAGTTCTTTTGAACTTTAGTCATCGACACTACTTGCATTCATGGAAATTTCACAATGTTATCGAAACGATTTGTTTATTTAAATTTATCGAAAATACACAAATAATCAAAATTAATTGGTTACTCCATATTTGCTAATGTTATCGGTATCACAAAATGTTATCGAAATCATAAATTGTTATCGAAATCATTAAATGTTTTCGATGCTATAAAATATTATCGAAATCATTAAGAGTTATCGAAATCAGTAAGAGTTATCAAAATCAGACATTGGTATCGAAGCTACAAAATGTTTTCAAAATCATAAAATGTTATCGAAATCAGTAAATGTTAACGAAATCAATAAATGTTATCGAAATCATTAAATAAAATGTCATCGAAATCATAAAAATTTAAAGAAATACACAGTCATCGAAACTACTTGAATTTTTCGATAATGACAAAGTTATCAAAAATTTTGTTAAACTATTCTTTTTCTAACAAAATTTATTATAAAACTATAGGAATAGTTGTTTTGAACTTTAATCATCCACACTACTTGCATTTATGGAAATTTCACAACGTTATCGAAACGATTTGTTTATTTAAATTTATCGAAAATACACAAATAATTGAAATTAGTTGGTAACTCCATATTTGGTAATGTTATCGGAATAATAAATTGTTATCAAATCGTATATTGTTATCGAAATCATTAATCCTTATTGATGCTATTAAATGTTATCGAAATCATTAAATCTGGTCGAAATCATTAAATGTTATCAAAGCTACAAAATGTTATCGAAATTATTAAATGTCATCGAAATCATTAAATATCGATATTATTAATTGTTATCGAAATCATTTATTGTTTTCGAAATCATAAAATGTTATCGATATCATAAAAATTTAAAGAAATACATAGTCATCGAAACTGCTTAAATTTTTCGATAATGACAAAGTTATTAAAAATGTTTAAAGGCAATCGAACACAAAAAACCGAAACCATTAAATGTTGCTAAACTATTATTTTCCTAAAAAATTTTAATTTTATTATTAAACTATAGGAATAGTTGTTAAGAACTTTAATCATCGACACGATGTGTGTGTGTATTTATATTTAACGATAATAGACAAATTAATCAAAATTAATTTTTTTACTCCATACAAATTATCACACTCTAATGTATAAACAGTGCAAGTTTTCAATACATCCGACATGAATTTTCAACTTGTATTGTAGGTCTATATTTTGTTTATTTTACAATCCAACAAATATTGCGCCTATCAGTATCTATATTCTCAATCTGAAGTAACAGGCTCTCGTCTGCCCTTCTAACAAATCCTCTCTTTCATTCGTATGCCTTCATACCCACATACCCATACTGGGTATGTAAGTATGGAGCATACTCCCCTCATAAGCCAAGTGTGGAACTACCATGGGCAAATTGTTAAATTTAGGACCTCTCGCTTTCTTTCGGAGGCTTCCAAGTCTTATCTTGACTTCCGACATTGGTTCATTTCTGTTAAGAAGTTCTTTCTTCTATTTTTTATATGGCACTTACAACAGAAATTCATCCATCGGTAGCCGCACGCAATTTTCCATGTCCATATCTTTCCACCAAGTGTTCAATGGGTCAAGTTTTGGTCGCCCTCTTCTGCAACATAAATCGATTTAAGTCTTAAGGGAAGATTTGGTCTCACTCTTTAACAACTTCTTTTGACTTTTTTTTATAAATCTTTCATCTCAATTGCTCTAGTTATAGCCCTTGACCATGGAATGTAATCGTTCCTCATAAACACATTACATGTTTCTTTACTTAAGAAGATCTTCCATAACGCCTTCTTCTACAAAAGATAGATGAATGCATAATGGTTCCATTCACTAAGGCCCTTTAAAGGATGGCGCAATGTATGTCATTGCATATCTGAACTAAGAACCTTCTGCATGCCTTCTTTAACAAAAGGCCTTATGATTTCCGCCTCTGGTTGAATGACTGGTGAAGTGTGCGTACATGCATCTCCTTCTCCAAGTGCAGAGAGCAGGTTAGATGGGCACTGGCTGTTATGAGATATCCGGCTTTACTATTTTACAACTTAATTCATATCGTCGCTATTCATTTGCTGCTTTTGTTATTTTACCTCTCTGTTGCCTTTCACTGCCCTCCCCCTAGTCAAACGTTGTATCATAGACTGACGACTATTGAGTAACACAAAAGACAGACAGACAGACACACACATATTTTGGGAGGTAAACGGGACTGCTGCCACCACCCAGCAGATCAGTCTCTCTATGAAGTAGCCCACATTGGCTTCTTTAGTATACTCTATTTAGCTGTTGACCCATATTTGCATGCCAAGCATTCCACTAATCCATTCGCCAGTTCGGTTCGTCTGTCTGTCTGTCTTTTCTATTTAATGCCTTCACGTTCATTCACTTGTAAAATTACAACAACAACAAAAAACACACAAGAAAAACCAAACAAAACAAAACATACTCAAAAAAAAGTACATTAAGTACAAAAGTAGTACCTACTTACAACTAAAGCTGAATGTAAATAAAATGAAACCATAAAGAGGGGAGGAGGGACGAACACACTCTAAGAAGAGACAACAAATAAAAGCAACAATTAATAATAGAATGTATAAATCAGTATCTGGAGTGGGTACTTCTGCATAGAGTGACTGTGGGCTGAGAGGTTTTGTGTTTCTAATGGTTGTACATATTACAAGAGAGAATGGACGAGTGGCGGTCGTCCATTTGAAAAGTTCCACTCATGCAGCAGGTTGCAAGATATTGTATGCATGTATGTGGGGGAGTGGGTCTATTATTGGTTATAGTGTGAACCAAAATAAGTCGCGCATAAAAAATTGAGTAGACTGGGAATAACATAAATAATACAAATAACAGTTAATATAAAACATTGTTAAATTAATGTTGAGCGATATTGATTTAACAATGTTACATATAATATTATTTAAACAATGTACAATGTTAGTTATTAAGATTTAGACTTTTTTTTAAAAAAATTTTGCGAATTTTAAAACCAACATAATTCTCTTTCAGGAGTGGATTTTATCTATGCAAGACTCCCTCGAAGTTGTCAACATCAACTTCTCACTATAGTGTCTAGTCAATTGTCATGTCTGGTAAAAGATTCCTCAACAATGACGTTCGCATTTGTCGATCAACAAGTAGGTGCCGTTTGTTGTGAAACTAAAAATATAAAGCATATTTACTAAAAATATAAATTCACAACAACGCGAAAAGCTATCCCATACCTCATGAGCATGAGATGTAAAGGGAAATAAAGTTCTTTGTTTGGGACTCTTATAAAGGAGGCGTTAAGAAGTTATTATAAAAGGCATTAATATTTATAAAAGTATTTTCTTGAAATATAAACTATTTTTTGTTGTTGTTAGCACTAAAAATGTACTCATCAATATGGTTCACCCTATATACATTAGGATACTTATTCTTGACTACATAAAAAAGTTTATGAACTACCCATTCATTTGCCCATAAACACCTAATAAATTTAGGATCAATTCTTCACATAGTACCAGGATGATGAGAATTATGCCATTTAACTGAACTACTCCAAGGTGCAAGATGAAATACGAGGCTAGACAATAAAAGGGAGCTATTAATGCGGTATATTTCGGGTGGGCCATTTCAAATTTGAATCGGCTATAAAAAAAATACTCAAAATTTTTTAAATTTCTGGTTTTATTTATGTTTACTTTGCTAGTACAACATTTTTCAGCTCATTGATTTGGGACTCAATTCTGAGAACTGCACGTGAAAGTATCCCCAAAAAGAAAAAGCTCTGCATCATTCGTTTTCTCAACTTACATGCCATAATAATAATAATAATTTAATATCGATTTGAAGTTAGTAAGTATCGTATAGGGGAATTTGTCACGTTTTAGACCCTAGGGTCGACTTATGCCGTTCCCATTGTGCCTCCTAGAAGAGTAAAATGAATGACCAACCCCCATTCATTTTTCCCTCCTAACATTTTCCCTAACATACCTACCCACCATCTTCACCCCCTAGGGGCGCTCCCATATTTAAATCCAATTTTTATAAATTTTGTCCTTCCCCACCGCTCTAACTGCCCAAAGGTGCCCCTAGAGGTATAAAATGTTTGACCGACTCCCAATATTTTTGCACGCTCAAAAGTTTCTCAGAACATATCTACTCTTTATCTTCAATATATATGGTGGAGCCCATACATAATTTTTATTTGTTATAATTTTTTTATGAAATCAACTCCATACAATCCCTTTGTATCGCCTAGAGGGGTTGAATGTATGACCGACACTTAGTAATTTTTCCCTTCTTACGTTTTCCTCAAACATACCTAACAAACATTTTCACCCCATAATTGGGCTGGTATACCAAAATCAAATTTTTATCAATTTTGCTCCCACCGCTCTGTCTGCCCAAAAGGTGCCCCTAGAGGAGTCAAATGGGTGGCCAACCCCTGCCGCTCCCGTTGTGACTCCTAGATGGGTTAAATGTATTACCGTCACCCAGTTACTTTTCAAAAAACATACCTACTCTCCATCTTCAGCCCCTAAGGGGGCTTCCATGCAAAAATAAAATTTTCATAAATTTTTAATGGAGTTATAAAATTTTATGCAAATCATAAAATGTTATGGAAATCGTAGATAGTTATCGTAATCATTAAATGTTTGCGCAATCATTACATGTCATATCGAAATAATAAAAAGTTATCGAAATCATAATCAGAAAGCTATCAAAATCGTAACAAGTTAATAGAATTATAAAATTTTAACGAAATCGTCCAACGGTATCGATGTCATAAAATGTTATCGAAATCATAAATAGTTATCGATATCGTTAAATGTTCTCGCAATCATTATATGTTACATAGGATTTATACAAAAAAAAATTAAATTTATCATAAAAGTTATCGGAAGTGTAAAAGCATATCAAAATCATACCCATAAAGCTATCAAATTAGTAGAAAATTTATTAAAATTATAAAATGTTATCGCAATCATAAAAAAGTTATCGAAATCATAACCAAAAAGCTATCGAAATTTTAAAAGTGACTGTAATTATAAATTTTGTCGAAATAATAAAGTTATCGGAATAATAAAATGTTATCGAAAAAATAAAATGTTATCAATATCGTAAAAGTTATCGAAGTCATATAATGTTATGGAAATCATAAAATGTTGTCGATATCGTAAAATGTTATCGAAATCATAAAATGTTATCAACATCATTCAATGTTAACTAGATTATAAAAAGCTAAAGGTGTGTATTTCCTGTCATCGAAAATACATAACTATTTCGATACGGTCAAATTTATGAAAAACGTATCGAACACAAAAAATCTAAACTACTAATGTAGCTTAACGATTCTTTTCCTAAAAAAAAACAATTTTATTATTATGCTTACTTATCAATTTTTTAAAAATGCATATTATTATCGAGTCTGCTAAAAATTATCGAACGTTATCGAATCTATGAAATGGTGCTAAACGATTTATAATTTATGGGTTAAATTATTCTAAATGTAGTTAAAACTACAAAGCCGCATTGAAATATTATAAATATTATCGATATTATAAACGGATTAATGTTATCGATAATTAATTTCCTTAAGAAAATGAATTATAAATATTAAATTGTTAGTTATGTTGTTCAAACTGCAACGATGAATAGAAACTACAAACTATAAAGCCACATTAAAATTCAATAAATGTTATTGATATCATAAATTGTTATCGAAACCAACAAAAGTGAGCACAAATACTGTCAACGACTTTATGTACCTACACTTATCGAAATTGCATAAATTTAGTGAAACGGGTTTAAGTTATCGATAATACACCGACTAATTAAAACAATTGAAATTAGCAAAATGATTTGGTTTCTTAAAAAAAAAAAAAAGAATTATAATTAAAAAAATGTTGCTAGTATAGTTGAAACTACAAAGACGCATTAAAAGTATAAAGTAATCGAAACTACTGAATGTTTTCGGAACTATTAAAAGTTATCGATAGCAAAAAAAAGTTGCCACAACTAACTCACATATCAAAAATTAATAAAGTTATTGCAAACGGATCAAAGTTATTGATATTTCATAATGTTATCAAAATTATGAAATGATGTCAAACAATTTTTAATTTAAGAATTTTTTAATTATTATAAATGTAGTACAAACTACAAAGCCGCATTAAAATTATAAAAATGTTATCGATATCATAAATGGTTTTCGTAACCATAAAAAGTGAGCACAAATGCTGTCAATGACTTAATGTACCTTAACTTATTGAAATTGCATAAATTTATTGAAACGGTTTAAAATTATCGATAATACACATCATAATCAAAAGTATTTTGTTTCCCTAAAAAAAACGAATTATAATTATTGAATTGTTATAAGTATACAGTAATCGAAACTACAGAATGTTATAGAAACTTTTTAAAGTTATCGATAACATAAAAAATCAACAATGCATGTCAAAAATTAACACAAGTATTTGAAACTTCACAAAATTAACGTTAATTCATAAAATATTTGACACTATGAAATGTTGGTAATCGGTTTTAAATAAAGTTGTTGAAAAAGTTATCGCAGCTACTAAGATTGAAATTTTATAAAACTTATCTATGTCATATACTATTATTCTATTAAAAGTAAAACCAAATACACTGTCATCGATACTACATTTATCAAAATTCCACAAAGTTATCGAAACCTATAAATTTTGTTATTCACAATTATTTTAATTTATTTTAAATGGGAACTTTATTTAAATTTTACAAAGTTATCGAAACCATTAAAAAATATTTTTTTTTTACAAATTATTTAATTTTTATTATTAAACTGTTGAAAGAGTTGTCTTAACTAGATACAACTTATTAACACAAAATTTTTTCAATCGGAACTTTATTGAAAGGGCGTTGGGTGGATATGCCAAATACATATCAGTTCAGTAATAAAAAAGTTGTTGCTAATGTTAATTGTAATACGAAAAGTATTCCTATGGAAAGCCTATGATACAAAGTTAAGCACTTTGTATGTGTCCATAGGGTGACATATTATATAAAAAATCCATATTTTTTTGTAAATAGATACCTTTTAGTGCTAAAAATAACTAAATTCCAATAAAACGTATGACTATTAAACATTGAGGTTTGCGCTGTTGGCTTTTGAGTCTGTTTCTATATATTAAACAACTAATGTTATATGTATTAACTAATTGTAATATATATATATAATTGTATATATATATCATGTAGGTATGTATGTAGGTATTGTGCTAAGCCTAAACCAATTGGTTCCCTATATATAAATATACATTTTCCTTCTTATACTTTGGACCTTATAAATCACGCGAAGATAACAATCAGACACATTTTGGATACAAAAAATAACAACAATCTCCAACGTCACCGACACTCATATGAGGAAAACAAAGTATCAGACTAGTAGGGGGGTCTGTTTGTTCCCCCATGAAAATGTCTCTCTCTGCCGTTGCCTCCACTAATTATTGCGTGATCCACTTATTGCATTGTGTGAAAATTCATATAATATCTGATGTTGCTGTTGTTGTTGTTGGTTGATATGTGAAAAAGATACCTAACAACAATAGCAACAACAATGCCGAAAGAAAATAACGTCATCAGTATTGAATTTAGCTTATAAATGTTAATATGATTAATGAAAACAAATCGGAAATTGTTATTAGGAATTTTTTGTGTATGTTTGTATGAATTAAAAAAATTTACTATAATTAGGCAAAAAAAACAGCTTAAATATGCATTTAATCGTGATGGAGAGGGAAAACGACTATATATACAGAAAAATCATTACAAAATTCTCCCAGAAATTGTATTATTAATAGTTTAGCAAATGCCATAGGGTGTTGATCTATGGAATTTGATAATAGCGCAGTAAATGTTAATATAATGTTAAGGTGTTACAAAAACACATCCGGTTGTAAACAATGTGACATAAGAAATGTTTCGATAAAAGTTCAAGGAGAAGATTTTCAGTTCTAAAGGAAACAACATTCCAAGGCAGTGCACTAAACACGGAAGGAGATGTCTGTTTTTGAGTAGAAAGTGCACTAAACACGGAAGGAGATGTCTGTTTTTGAGTAGAAATAAATTGCAAGAATTTGATTTAATTGGAAATGCAATATTGCTGTGGGATGGAAGATTTTCCAATTAGAGTTTGTTATTCACTTGGGAACAACCAGAAACTCCTGCTATCCCGCTACCGGGATCAATTAAATCATACATATTGATTCGTTGGTATGTATGATTTAATGATCCTATGGTTAGCGCAGCTGAGCGCTATGGGACGCGTCCACAGTTTGCGGATAGTGGAACGCCCCGCAGTTTCTAACTTCGGAGTAATCGCCTTTTTGGGGATCGCGGACAGCTCACAGGGACGTCTCTGTGAACGGATTATCCCACAAAAATCAAGTGCCAATGAGGCTTGTTGTCGTCCAGTTTAACTTGGGTCGTGAAGAACATTTAACACCATCTCTGGGAGAACCTTAACGTATAGGAAACGCCATCTTTCCAATCCACCAAATAAGGACCGTAAAACTTCCTGGAAGATAGGGTAAAAATGCATGCCGAGTGCCTACAAACACTCTCTTCTCCCGGCGACAGTAGGTTGACCAATAAGCCCTAGTTACCTAGAGGTGTAAAATGTTTGACCGACACGTTCAAAAGTTTTCCAGAACATATCTACTCTCTATCGTCCCCATACATAATTATTTTTTGTTATACTTTTTTATGAAATCAACTCCATGCGATCCCTTTGTACCTCGTAGAGGGGTGAAATGTATGTATTTTTCCCCTTCTAACATTTTCCTCAAACATACCTAACAAACATTTTTCACCCCATAATTGGGCTGGTATACCAAAATCAAATTTTGATCAATTTTGCTCCCACCGCTCTGTCTGCCCAAAAGGTACCCCTAGAGGAGTCAAATGTATGACCGACTCCCAATATTTTTGCAACCCCAAGAGTTTCTAGTTACCTAGGGTTACGTATATTGGTTACTATGTGGATCAACCCGGTGTATAATGTTAAATGGAGTCGTATAAAGGCACCCAACTGTCGGTAGCGGTTGTGGCGGCGACTACGACTACAAGCGCAAAGAAAAGGACATCGATACTGATACTAAGTTCGGACTCAGCTTCAGAGAGGTAAACGACAGCATTTTAATGCAGCAAAAATAACTAATTGTGAGACTCTCGCAGATGAGGGTGTAGAACACAGGAAGAGGTCAACTCGATCTGTGACCTCGTACAGAATACCCTACGATCTCTATCAGAATAGGAACCTCAGATTGCGGGTAATTAATGGTGTCGAACCGAAACTCTCGTCTGAGGCGAAATTTCTAGGCGTCATCTTGGATAGGAATTTAAACTAAAGACGCAATACGGAGGAGAGGACAAAAAAAGGATTAAATACCCTATACGCATGCCGGAATTTTGTAGGAAAAAACTTGTGATATACACGGTGGTAGTGCGTCCCATAGTAACTTAAGACTGCCTTGTTTGGTGGGGGCTGTGAATATGGAAAGTAAGCTAATGCTAATAAGTAGTGTACAGCGAAGGGCATCACAGTGTATAACAGGTGCTAGACGAAGCATACCACAAGCGGCACTGGACGTGATATTGAACCTGAAGAACCTGCGACACCATGCATAATCTGTAGCGGCTGAAAGTGCAAAAAGGCTACGGGAAGCTGGCCTTTGGAGGTAGTCGGTGCCGGGCCACGCATTAATACTGTTATGGTTCACCAGACAGGGATGCAACGGAGGACTCCATATACGAACGGAATATATGGTTCCGCTGACGGATTTTACATCATGCCCGGAAATAGTGATCACTGATAGAGAAGATTTGTTACCCTTCAGGGGGTTGTCCATCTTCACTTTTGACTTAAAAATGGATATTGGGAAAGGATCAGTTATCTTCAATGATGATCTCAATTGCAGCAAAAACTTCCGATTGGAAGACGATTGCAATATTTTCCAGCCGGAGATCTTAGCTATCATGTAATCTGTGGCAAGGAATTTGAAGGAAATCGTCACAATCTATGTGGACAGTCAAGCGGCCTTAAAGGCTTTGGTAACAAAGGTCATAAAGTCGAGTTTGGTGCACAGGTGTAGGACGGCGCTCTCAAAACTGTCGGAAAATAGTGTTCGACTCGGCTGGCTCCCTGAACACAGTGATATTTTAGGGAACGAGATAGCGGATGAACTGGCGCAGAAAAGCTCAGCACTGAGGCAACCGTGGCCTTCGATAGCGCAGTGGAAGCGACGTAGACTAGCAGCCCGAAGTTGCCGGGTTCGATTCCCGGCCGGGACACTGGCCAAATCAACTTCGATGAAAAATTAATTACTTTTCAAATACTTTCGGGTTCTCCAGCCAACAAAACTTATCCTAAATGCTTCCACTACAAAAATCCAGATTGCGCAAGAATCAAGGAAAAAGGAAAATGATTTATCAACATCTCATATAAATCAACAAGCAAGCTGGCGCCATCTTTGGTGAAATTTGGCGGTTAAAACTCGCAACAACAACACCTAACAATCCTTGACACAAACCTTGTTATCTACAAAGGAACGAAACAAGTTGCCAACAATGATCGTACGATAATCGGATTATATGCCCGATAGAGTGTCGATAAAATTGGAAATAGGTATAAAGAATTAACACCCCAGCTACCACTAGCTGTTACAACAACAACAAGAACTGAAGCATCCACAAATGTGCCATATAACTGTCATATCGAAAGGCTGGCAAATGCATCCTGGGAACATCGCACCCACTGTATGGCATCACGAGATATTTGGCCAAGACTGAATGAAAGACGAACCAGTTGACTATTGGAACTAGATAGGAAGTCCGTCAGACGACTAATCAAAAAATTACAGGACACTGTGACGTTAGAGCAATTACATCTAACTGGCAGACGGCACAGGAAAACTATTGCAGAATTTGCGACGATGAAAAGGAAATTGAGACCATTGAGCATTTGCTTTGCCATTGTCCAGCTCTTCACAGAAGAGAGAAGCAATTCCTCAGGAAATGGTTCTTTGATAGTCTCAACGAATTGAAACAAGAAGAATCTGGTGAAATTCACTGATGGTTTGAGCTGGCTTAAGGGCAGGGGATCATAGTGTCCCCACGTAATCTCAATACTTTGTATATGTATAGATGGAGTTGAAGAAGAGAATACATAAAACTTCGCTTTTAATGTCATTGCAACCGAAATGAGACTTACTGACATCTTCCCTTACTTTATAAGCAAAAGCGCACTGATTAACGGCCTATGACACTCCCATGTAAATGTAAGGCGAAACATAAGCGAGAGAATCAGCACTGATTGCTACTAAATATAGCTGACATAAGCGATTATGTAGTGGGTATTTTTACTGCTGGATTCTTTCTCTCTTTTCATGTACTATTCTTGTAAACTCTTTTATTTAATTATACTTTTTCATATTTCCCTTTTTTAAATTAGGACAATGGCAATGGACCATAATGGTCTCCGATTGTTATAATGGCATAGCATTCCATTGTGTCATTACATTTCCTCAAACTAAACCTAACAAGAATCTCTCTTCGGGGGTCCTCAAGGAGCTTACAACGTTGGAGAGATCACGTATTCCCCTGAAAGTGCTATTGAGCATCCGTTCAGTGGTAGCAAATTTCTATAATCCAAGACTTAAACAATATCTTATATTCGGTGAGGTTATTTATAAGTCAGTTTACCTTACTGTAATTTCTTTACTGGTTATATCATCACCCTACGGGTAGGAGGGTATATATCATTTGATACGACCCAAAAGTGTAACACATAAAAGGAGTCACTTATGTTTCTTTGAACCAAATCCGATTTGTGATTTTTTAAGTCGTCTGTCCGGCTGGTACGGACGATTACTTTCGAAAGACGAAACCAAACGTTTTGAAACTTTGCACTAGTTAATATTTTCCCAAAACTACTTACGGTATTGAAAATGGGCTACATGGCCCGCCCCTTCTGGTACCTCCCATACGAATGTACCGTTCCGTCCACTTTAGGAATGCCGTAATAATTTCGGCTTAAATCTAGTTTACGGACATAGCTCCGATTTTGACCAAATTTTTTTTTTGTAGAGATATTTGACTATCCCTTGTATAACGTACGAAAAATTTTTGGAGCCAAGTCCATACTTCCCGAGTTATGGGTCTTCAAAACTTGTATATATACCTTGCTGTAACTTCTATACTTGTGGTCGGATCGGATCGGAAATTAGGCTTGTTAGAAAGCTCTCTGAAAAAGCTTTACAATAGCACACACACAAATTTTTTATTTTATTAACCCTTTGTGTGCTAAAAATTTTATCATTATCATTACTTGAAAAATCAATTGAATGGGAAATAAGAAACATCAAGATAAAAATAAAATATAAAATAAAATAAAATAAAATTAAATAAAATAAAATAAAATAAAATAAAATAAAATAAAATAAAATAAAATAAAATAAAATAAAATAAAATAAAATAAAATAAAATAAAATAAAATAAAATAAAATAAAATAAAATAAAATAAAATAAAATAAAATAAAATAAAATAAAATAAAATAAAATAAAATAAAATAAAATAAAATAAAATAAAATAAAATAAAATAAAATAAAATAAAATAAAATAAAATAAAATAAAATAAAATAAAATAAAATAAAATAAAATAAAATAAAATAAAATAAAATAAAATAAAATAAAATAAAATAAAATAAAATAAAATAAAATAAAATAAAATAAAATAAAATAAAATAAAATAAAATAAAATAAAATAAAATAAAATAAAATAAAATAAAATAAAATAAAATAAAATAAAATAAAATAAAATAAAATAAAATAAAATAAAATAAAATAAAATAAAATAAAACAAAAGAAAATAAAATAAAAAAAATAAAATACAATAAAATAAAATAAAATTTAAAGCTTAGTAACTTCGGAACTTTAGCTAGATCAGTGCATGATACCTCATTGGAAAGGTTAAAGACTCCTCTTTAATTTGGTTGATAAAAAATTTACCGTTATATAAGCATTTTTTGGAAATAAAAATTATTTATTAAAAAACGTCATTGTCCAAAAATGGTTAACTGTTATTTTCAGCATATATACACTGTTGCAAAGCTTTTTCAGACAGCTTTCTAACAAGCCCGATCCGACCACATGTATAGAAGTTACATCATGGTATATATAAAAACTTTGAAGACCCATAACTCGGAAAGTATGGACTCTCCTAAATTAATTCCCTACACCCAAAAAAAATCAAAAAACATCGTAGCTATGTCCGTAAAGTAGATTTGTTCCATAATATCAATACACTCAAAACGATCAAATGTCAAACTGTAGCGGGATAAAGTTTTGGAGAAACAATTGGAAGTCTAGCCATGCCCCTTATGGTACTTCCCATACAAATGTACCATTCCGCCCACTTTAGAAACCGAGTAGTAACATCAATACACTCAACACAATCGTGCTCAAATTCTGTATTTTGTTAAACTATAACACGCTATAGGTTTGGAGAAAAAATTTGGACGCCCCCTTCTGGTGCCTCCCATACAAATGTACCAATCCGCCCAATTTAGAGATGCAGTAATAATATCAATACTCTCAATAACGATCGTGCCCAAGTTCAGTATTTTGTTAAACTATAACACGCTATAGGTTTGGAGAAAAAATTTGGAGGTCTAGGCACGCCCCTTCTGGTGCCTCCCATACAAATGTACCACTCCGCCCACTTTAGAGATGGAGTAATAATATCAATACACCCAACCCAATCCTACCCAAATTTTGTATTTAGTAACGCTACAACATGAGGAAGTTTTGAAAAAAAAATTTGAAGTCAAGTAACGCCCCTTCTGGTACCTCCCATACAAATGTACCACTCCGCCCGCCCACTTTACAAATCGAGTAAAAATATCAATATACTTGAAAATTTTATGTTTTACTGAGGGTGAGGGTATATGTAAGTCGTTTTTCCCGACTGAAAATATCTGACTGGGTTTTTATTTTATCTTAAACTTTTTGTAAAAAAAAAACAGCTAAGAATATCTAATAGGCCCTTGTGGCAGTTATGATCTCCTATCGTATCTTTCTCGATAAAACAAAATATTTACAATACGTTTAAAAACATCAAAGACAGTTATTTTGCCATAAGCATGGCGTCCTCTTACATATCACTGCTTACATGTCAATTGACGTCAAATGTAATTTGAAATGTACACAATAACATCATACCAATGACCAGCACCCTTTTACGATATGAAAGTGTTAAATATCTCATAACAAAGCAGATGATGTCAAAGTGTAGTGTATTCTATACGTTCTCAATTATGGTACTAGTGTTCTACGTTCAATGCAACTCGACACCATATCACAATACAATGACAAAGAATCATATTCAAAGTGAGTGCTGCGCGCGATGATCTATGTTAGCTATGAATATAACACACACATATGGTTTTAGGTGAAACCATCAACTACAAATCGTTATTATAAATTACACATACGAGTAGAAACAACAATAACAAAAAAACGGAATGTCGCAAAAATTACTCAGGTGAATGAATGTTTTGTAGCTAATTTTCCACTTTCCAGTTCCGTCATCTTTAAGCCATTGTTTTGTTGTACCTAACATTGGCATTAATTCTACTGTGATTAGCCGCCGGGAAGCCGAGAACAATTACAACACCAATTTGTTTTACTAAAAGTACAATATACTCCATGACGTGTTGATAATAAAAGTACTAAGTACAAAGTTGACATGTGAAAAGTAATTTTCATATATGATAATTATTATTGAAGTATTTTTGCCTCCTCACACGCTCATTTTCGTGGTGGCGACATTTTCTAACTAACTAATTTCCAACTCAAGGTCGTCGCCGTTCATTCTTATCTTAATGCTCGCGATGGAGATGGTTGTCAACGTCACGTAACTTTTGTTGGGTTGGTTGTCTGTTACAGTGATGTTTTTGATATCACCGTTGTCGCGATCGTGTAGAGCTGTTTATAGTCAAGGCAAAAGTATATGGGGCGTCAATATGTTATTAATGGACCAAAAAAAATTTGTATAATAAATAAACGATTACTTCTGCAAAAGTATACAAAATTGAGTGGCAGCATACAACAATCAGTGACTTTGTTATTGGAAACCCACATTTCATATTGATCTTGTTTGGGTTTTGTAAGACTATTAAATGTATTTGATTTGTAGTTGAATAATGATAATATTTGTTTGCATTTGTTGTAATAAAATATAACAAATTTGCATTAACAAATTAATCAATATCAACTCACATGAAAATTGTACTCAAATATTAGATATGGTTAGTGGGTTAAGGAAATATGGACACATTGGTGGACCCAACAGACCCTAAATGGGGAAATGTTTTGAATGTAGTGCAAATACTTTGATGTTGCCTTTTAAAGAGTGATATTGTCAGTTGAAGTTGTGTAACTTTTCCAGATATGGCCAAAGACGAAGAGGCTGCATTTTCGGAAGATACACCAAAGGTTAATACATATGGGATAGAATGACTAATCTAACTTTTATTGTAAAGAACAGAATTTATATGTGAATAATTTTATAATTTAATTATAAGTTATTTCGCTCTTTGGACGTTCCCAAGCAGCTTACAACGTACGATAGGCCTGTGTGTTCCCCGGACAATATCACTGAACACTTGTTCAGTGTTAGTAATTGTGAGAAGGCGCAATATTGGGTAACATAAATGGCTCGCTCTAACATCGATGCGTCTGAGGAAGTAGGTAATTAATATAAGTAACTTAAGTCCAAAACAAGGGCTCTCTAGGTGGATTTGGCAGCCCTAAGTAGCTAGGATCGGGTGTGGTGGCCTTAAAAGTCACTCTCCTTAAATAACAAGCAAAAAAGTTTCAGTCGGGTAAACCGATTTTAAACATAAAATTTGCCTAACAAAATACAGGATTTGGACACGATCTCGTGGGTTGTATTGATATTATTACTCGATTTCTAAAGTAGTTGTAATGGTACATTTTTATGGGAGGTCCCAGAAGGGGCGTGGCTTCAAAACTGTATCTAGATGTATCACGATGTTGAGGGTGTATTGCTATTATAACTCCATCTTTAAAGTGGGCGGAATGGTATATATGTATGGGAGGTACCAGAAGGGGCGTGGCTAGACTTTTATTTTTTCTCTCAAAATTGTATATAACTTCACAAAATACAGAATTTTGGGCATGATTGCGTTGGCTGTGATTGGTATTGATCAGAGCTCGCAATAATTGTTCTTGTTGTCAGAAAAAAACCAGTCATGCGAATCTGTCGCGAAAAAACCAATAAACTTCGTTCTTCTTTGGCTTGCTCTTTGCTCAACTGACGATCATTTCTCTTCACTAGATCGGCTCATAGGTTTACTCGAGACCCTTTACTTCGTAAAAACTCGTGAAACGGTCTTTTGAGCATGTATGTGTGTTGCGCGTGTGGATATGCAAAAGTACGCATACACATTTGCACACTAATGATCCCCCTTCCCCTTTTCTTCTTCTCTCCTCTTTAAAGCATATGACGAAATTTTTAAGGCAACAACATAATGCAAAGCAACAATAAAAAAAAGACCTTTTGTGCGGACACTTTCCTTGCTTTGCTTACCCTCTGATTCTTAGTAGCTGAGTAACGGAAGGTTCTGTTCGTATCGAGCGGTCACTAAGAGACCGATTCATGTCTTACGTTCAACCCGAAACCTGAGAGCAAGAACATGAACAAAACAAAAAAATGGTTGCTGTTCAGACACTGAGCGATTCCGTCTCATTTGTTTCGGTCTTTTAAGTGAGCAGACTACGCAGTAAAATTTGGTTGAGCATATTTTGGGAGCTCTGGTATTGATATTATTACTCGATTTCTTAAGTGGGCAGAGTGATATATTCCCCACGGGAAAATGAACCGGTACAGTACCAGTCACGGGACAGGTTCCCTGGGGTGCCTGAACCGGTTCTAGTTCCAGAACTTTTGTATGTAGAGAACCGGTACGTTTTGTATGGGGTTGGCAGCTAAAGTGTCAATTGACACCTAACTGATACTTTGTGTTGCGTCTTGAACCGGTTCAACATTACAAGCCCTACGACAGGTTCAGTAAAAACCAGTCACCTAACTATGATATCTGTTTTTTGTTAATATGCCCCAAAAAAGGACGGAAAAATTAAATGAAACTTTTTGATAAATACTAAGTTGTCAAGGGTTAAATTATATATAAATATGTTATATTTTTTGGATTTTTCTACTAGTTCATAAGAATACTGCAGACCAGTCTAATTGACTTTTCTTTAACACTTTAGAACCAGTTTGGTGACACATCCCCTCTACACCCGTCCTGAGATAGGTACACTTAGGTAAATTAACGCCACTTTTCCCGTAGGGTTTGTATGGGAGGTACCAGAACGGGTGTGACCACCCAGCAAACCAAATGTCCCGAAATCGTTAAGATATCGTTACGAATTTCGGCAAAAGAACCCGATTTCGGTACAGATTTCCGTAAGATTTCGTGCCGAAAAACGTATGGAAGGGTTGACACGATGTCTGCAAGATTCGTCGGGGGGAAATTCGCTTGTTTTTGCCGACAAATCTTTTAGATATCTTATCGAATTCTGAAGTAAAATCCTTGGGAAATTCTGAAAATTTTACCGACATGTCGAGCCGATATCTGACAGAAATCTGTTATAGAATCGCAGAAAATTCTGAGAGTTCTCCCGACATTTCGTTCAGATATCTGACAGACATCTGTTATAAAATCGTAGGAAATTCTGCAAGTTTTCCCGACGTATCGTGCAGAAATCTTACAGAAATCTGTTATAAAATCCTAGAAAAGTCTGATATATTTGCGAAGTCTGTACCAAAATTATAAAAAAAGTCAACATATATTATATGTTATATGTTTATGTTACATGTTTAACCACTTTCACTTTCTTATGTTCACCTTACAAACGTGTTTATTACTTCAATACACTGTTGACACTGTTGAAAACAAAGAACGCCAAAGAATCATAAGCAAATAAATCAAATTACGGTACTTGTGTCACAACGCACAAGCAGAGACAAAATTCCCTCAGACTGTCTGTAAAGCAAAATAAACAAATAAACTGTACTTGTGTTTTCAGAAATCAAAAAGCAATAACAAAATTCCCTTAGACTTTCGTTAAGAAATCTTTCCGATTTCGTGCAGACATTTCTGCACACAAGAAATTGAAATATCCCCCAGACATTAAGCTCCGAAATCGTAAAGAAACTTCTGCACAAGCAAAATAAACAATTCCCAGTCATGTCGATAAGAATTCGAAACGATGTCGGTAAGAATTTTCTTAAGAGATCAGACAATGTGTAGACTTGTCGGATATCAGCCAATGTCGGATCATTTGGTTAGCTGGGCATGTAGTCGATTTGCAGTACCGTAAGTCGTTTTTGGGGAAAATATGTTAATATTTTCAAAACATTTGGTTACGTCTTTCGTGCGTATCAGCTGGACAACCAGACAGACGGACATGGCTCCAACGACTTAAAACGTCACGAATCGAATTTGGTTTAAAGAAACATAGGTCCTTAAGTGACTCTTTCTATGTGTTACACTTTAGTGTTGTATCAAAAGATATATACCCGTAGGGTGAGGGTATAAAAATAAGCTGTTATGAAAACACAATGGAAAAAACCCCCTCTAATTTTGACGACCCGCGCAAATGTTAAAAGGACCTTGATTTAAGGATATGTACCAGGAATGTCCGAACTCTCTACAGAGATGGTGCCTGTTTCCAATTGACGGATGTTCCCGACAAATACAAAGCTGCCATACACCGCCATACACAAAATAAGATGGAAAGCACAGGGATGCACACGACAAAAGAACTCTAAACTCCCCACACCACCACAAGGTCGACAACTTGTATCGTATGCGGACGACTGTACCATTATTGCGGCGGGTCAAAATATCGTGTGAATTAATATCTCGGAGAATTACAAAATTTCTTCACTGAAAATAACCTGAAGTTATCACTAGCGAAATCGTCAGCAACACTCTTGGCAACCTCGACGAAGGAGGTAAACCTAAATTTAGGCGCCGTTGTCGATGGCATTTAAATAAAACACTCAAAAATTTTGGGGGTCACCTTTGACAGCCTATTTATCACTTCATCCCACTCCACTGCACAAATTGCGAAGTAGGAAAAAAGGTACTCAAAGCGCTAGCCGGCAGCACTTGGGAAATGGACAAAGAAACCTTGTTGGCTACCTACAAAACAATTGGCCTTTCCGTGGTTTACTATGATGCTCCAGTGGATAAATATTCAAAGTCGCCAAAATGCCGCCCTAAGGACTATAACAGGCTGTCTACAGATAACCTCGGAACACATTAGAAAACCAAGGTCCTCCCAGTTGGGAAACATTATGTCATATTGACTAAACAATTTCTCCTGGGATGGCATTGGAGGAGTCATCCCAACATTAACATTACACAGTTGGATGTTCCCCTGAGGCATGTCAGGAAGGACTATCGAATATACGAGGAGAATGTACTCGATTAAGTGCAGGATCCCTTTTATCGCACCTCGCATACAAGTGCTAAAAACGTTCAGTAATTAAACGAAAAGGAAGCTAGACATCACAAAGCGCATACCACCGGGATAGCCAATGCCTACTCCAAACAACTCTCTTAATTACTTCTAACAAACCTTCCTAATTCTGATGTTCCTGATACAAAGTGGCAGCAGCGACCGTACTGATTTATTAAAAATCACGTTTAGACAAGCTCTCGTCCGATGATGAAAGTTTGGCAATGTCTGAGGAAAATGATGCTGCATACAAGGCAAAATAACAGACAATAGCAAAGCATGCGAAGGCAGCATAGGTGTCGAAATCACGTCAACCATCGACGTCTAAGTAGGTTGTCAACCACCGAGCTAAGGCACGATCACCATGGAAAGGCAATCAGTATATTCCCTGATTAAGTAATCGATAGAAGGCATTTCTGTAGCATTATGGATGTGCGTGCGCAAATATTGACCTAGGTGCAGCCAAGGTAGTACGTACGCTTTGAAAAAGAGCTTAAACTTCATATCAAGCTTGTCATCACAAAGCTGCATACCACCGATATAGCCAATGCCTACTTCAAACAACTTGCTCGATTACATCAAACTATTTCTGATGTTCCCGATACACAATGGCAGTATATTGCGAATGCTATGACCTCTGCCGCAACGACTGTAATGGGTTATGAAAAACCACGCTCAGACAAGCTCTGATACGAAGAGGAATTTTGCATAATATCTGACGAAAAGGATGCTGCATGTGGGAAAAAACTGCAGCCAAGGGCAACGCGTGCTGTGACGGATCGATGAGAATGAGAAGAGGAGGAAGATGAAACCCGGAAAAATTGTGTATTGAAGAAAAGAGAGACCCATGATATTGACAGGTACCGGGATAGAGGTAAAGCCCGAAAATTCAATAAAATGGTTAAGAGCAAAGGTTTTGGAACGGTGATCCTCAAATGTAAAGCCAGAGATGGAAATATGGTCACGGACACGCATTGGGTGCTTCAATTATGGAGGGAACACTCTCGTGCTATGACGGAATGAGAAGAGAAGAGATATGTAACGCCTTTTCAGGCAGAACAAGTGTATATGAAAGAAAAGAGAGACTCAGGATATGGAAAGCTACAGGGATATAGGTGAAGTCCGAAAGTTATATCAAATGGTTAAGAGCAAAGGTTTTGGAACAGTAATCCGGGTTCCTGAAGGCAGCATAAGTGACGAAATTGCGCCAATCATCGACGACGGAGTAGATTGTCAACCAACGAGCCAAAGCGTGATCAGCAAGGCAATTACTGAAAAAGAACTTAATTTGCCTTTACACCCCATGAATGAGGTAGAGAAAAGGTTGTTGTGAATTAACACGCTTTCCATTTTTGGATTCACAACTAGCGGCACCTACTTGTTTAACGACGAGTGCGAACGTCACTGTTTGAGAAGCATTTACCACACATGCCGATCGACTCGACACTATACTGCAAAGTTGCTGCCGACAACATCGAGGGAGCCGGCAATGAAAGTAAAATGTCGACGACTGGAGACTGGAATCGAACCAGGAATCTCCCAGATTATAAACACGATTTGGCTCAAGGAAAACATGACCGATGATTTGCATCGGAATGTTCTATGTCCTTAAGAAAGGCGATCTAAGAGTGTGCGGTAACTATCGCAGGATCACCCTTTTACCCATCTCATACAAAGTCCTTTTGAGTGTATTATGTGAAAGACTAAAGCGCATCCTAGCGAACCTGATTGGATCTTATCAGTGCGACTTTAGACCCGATAAATTCACGGCCGACCAGATATTCATAAATCCTAGAGAAGTTCCAATAAATGCAGATCAACACCTACAATATGTTTATCGATTACAAAGCTAAATTCGTCAGACCGATATGAGAGAAACTATTAGATGCTATGACTGAGTTTGGTATTTCCGCCAAGCTGCTACGACTTTGCGGGATGAAACTGACCGACATGAAGTCTTCAGTGAAAATAGGCAAAAATCTAATTGAGCCATTTTCTACCAAGCGAGGCTTTAGACAAGGCGATAGTCTGTTATGCGATCTGTTTAACATTATAATGGAGATGATCATGCGGAAGACTGCAGTATACACGACTGATACCATTTTTAACAAAAGTCACATGCTGCTGGCGTATGCCGATGACATAGATTAGATTGGCCGAGAACTATGGGATGTTACTGCGGCCTTTTCAAGCATTGAGAAGCAGTCGTCAGAAGTGGCTCTGGTGATAAATGAGAACAAAACTAGGTTGTTTGTTTCAACGAACAATCAGTCTAGTCGTTTGGGATGCTACTTGAACGTATAACTATAACTTTGAAATGTTACATGATTTTGTCTATATTGACTCAACTGTAAAATAATAATCTCAGCCTGGAAATCAAGAGACGAGTATTGATCCCAAACCGTTGCTTTTATGCTTTAAGCAAGTGATTTAATGAAACGAAACAAAGATCCAACTCTACCAGATACTGATTCTACCTGTCTTGCTCTACAGCGCAGAATCCTCGGTAATTACACAAGCGGATCAATCTAATGTGGGAGACTACGAGAGAAAAATACAACGAAAAGTATTTGGATCCATTAACGTTGAAGGCGAGTACCGTCGTCATATACACCATGTGTTGCAGAACTTCATCGACGTTCTGTTGTTACTGCCAAATATTAAGAATTTATCACGACAAATATTAACACCCTCGACAACTATATAATACTTTTCTTCATATCTCTTGGGTACGATGCACGTACGTTATGATGCGGTGGACAATCACATAAGCATTACAAGTGAAAATCTTAATTATATTTTGTTTTTTTTTTCACTTTTATATCACCCAACATTTAAGCGGAAGGTGAATTTTAGCTAATATTTACACTTTCACTTGTCTTTTGGGACAATGTGTAGACGACGTATTGTTCTCGTCTTTGCGAACAGTTTGCATTATTATTTTTTTATGTTGTTTTTTTTTTGGCATATATACAGAAATGAAATGTTATCTTTATGATTCTAAGAAGATAACATGTGCCACTGTCTCTGAAAAATTAAGATGACGACAATGGGATGTGCGTGCCCCCTATGAAAGTCTAATGTGATGAGAACTTGAAAGTGATAAGTTTTTTTTGAAGCTTAGGTCTTTTACTTTTACTGGAGGTAAAAAAAATTTTGTTATTAATGATTTTGAAAAGAAAACTCTAGTTTTTTTTGTGTTTTTTTTCACGTTATTACTATTTAATTCTCTTGTTGGTTATTAATTGATGGAGAGGCCCTAATATGATCACTTTGTCCATGCTTTCTTTTGAGGATGGCAAGTAAATAAATAAAAAATAAATAATAAGAAAACAACATAAAATGTCAACAGTTTATGATGTCTGTGAAGTCAAAACAAAGAAGGCATTGGACCACTGATATTGTGACTCAGACAATGGTTGCTAAAGTCTCTACTGGGAATTGAGGTGTAGTAGAGATTGACCGTCACACAAAGGATGCCATTTAAAAAACATAAGAGAGAGAGATATTTATGTAAAACAGGAAATTTCTTAAGAATCAGAATGAGAAACATAATTTGTGCCGTTTTGCATAAATTTCATATTATTCACCTCGTAAATTGAACTTTTGAATAAAGATAAGAGAAATAATGTATGACATAAATAACAGCGGTAGCCGTCATTTGTTGGTTAAAAAAATTGTCAAATGATAACTGAAATACACTAGTTTACAATATAGGGAAACAACTTCTGTGACCTTAATATGTTACTTCTATAATTTTTTTTTAGATTCTAGTCCAATTAAAACTTTAACATAATTTCACTTTACACCCCATGAATGGGATATGGAATAGCTTCTCGGGTTGTTGTGAATTAATACGCCTTCTAGTTTAGATTCACAACTAACGGCACCTACTTGTTTGCCGAAGAATGCTAACGCCACTGTTTGAGAAGCTTTAACAAGACATGCTGATTGACTTGACACTATACTGCGAAGTTGCTTCGGCCGGCAATGAAAGAAAAATGTAGATTACTGTAGCTAGGAGTCCAACCTGGTATCTCGCGTATGGTAGTCCTAATCATTAGAGTAAGTCGATACTTACTTACTTAGCTGACACTTCTTTGCAATCCCATTGGATTATATACCGCACGTAGAAAAATATTATAAGCGCCTCGATTCTGCGCTTCTTCTCCAGTCCATCGCCCTCTTCTGCGCCGTCCATCGAGTTCAATGTCGAAGTCTTTTCGAGCTGTTGCATTTTCGTCCATGCGTACAACATGACCTAGCCAATGCAACCGCTGCACCTTAATATGTCTGACCACGTCAATGTCGGTGTACAGCTCGTACAGCTCATGATTCATACGACGCCGATTCTCTCCGTTAACGATGATTGGCCCATATATTTTACGGAGTATTTTTCTCTCGAATACTGCCAGAACCGATTTATCCGCTTGTGTCATAACCCAGTATTCTGAACCGTACATCAAGACAGGTAGAACCAGTTTCTGGTATAGCTGGATTTTTCTCCTAATTTCGAGGCTGACATTATTTCTTTTGTTGATGGCGGAGCCTAGGTAGATAAAATTATAGTTGCCAGCGTTCACGCAGTTTCCCAAACGAGTAGATTCTTTGTTCGTTGAAACTAATAACTACGTTTTGTCCTCGTTCACCATAAGACCCATTTTCACTGATTCCTTCTGTATACCAGAGAAGGCTGCAGTCACATTCCGCATGTCTACGTCATCAGCATACGCGAGTAGTATGTGGCTTTTGTTGAATATCGTGCCACTCGTGTGTACTGCAGCTTTCCTCTTTATCATCTCCATCACTATGTTGAAGAGGTCACACGTTAGGCCTCGTCGCTTTGTTTTAGGCCTCGTCTGGCATAGAATGGCTCCGTAAAGTCCTTGTCAATCTTCACTGAAGACTTTGTGTCAGTCAGCGTCATTCCGAAAAGACGTATCAGCTTCGCTGGAATACCAAACTCAGCCATGGCTTCAAGTAATTTCTTCCGTATCAGGCTGTCGAAGGCAGCTTTATAGTCGACAAAAAGATGGTACGTGTCGATCTGTTTTTCTTGGGTCTTTTCCAGGATCTGCCGAAGTGTGAAAATCTGGTCAGTTGTTGATTTACCAGGTCTTAAGCCACACTGATAAGGTCCGATCAGGTTGGATAACACTGGCTTTAGTCTTTCACATAGCACACTCGACAGGACTTTATATGCGATGGGTAAAAGGCTGATCCCGCGGTAGTTGGAGCACACACACTTGGATCACCTTGTATCAGCATAGGACATAATACGCTTAAATTCCAATCGTCGGGCATGTACTCTTGAAGCCAAACCATGCGTAGGAGCTGGTGCATGCTTGTTATCAGCTCCTCACCACCGGACTTGAAGAGTTCCGCCGGAAGTTCGTTCTTCAGCCGCGATATTGCTCTTCTTACCTTGGCTTGACTTGGTGGTGGGCAATCTAAGCCGTCGTCGACAATTGACGTGTTACCTGCACGTGCGCTGCGTTCTGGAACCAGCAGTTGCTGGAAGTTTTCTCTCCATATATGCAACACACTCTGCGTATCTGTGACCAAATTTCCATCACTGTTATTACAGATGGGGAGGCCCTTACCGTATCTATTTGCTCTTACTTTCTGGTAAAATTTTCGGGCCTCAACTCTATCCCTGTATTGCTGTATATCCTCGTTCTCCCGTTCCTTCATCTGACTTTTTTTTCGCTTAAATAGCTGTCTCGCCTGTTTTACTGTCTCCTTGTGCCGTTCCCTAACACCACGGGTTACAATTGGCTGTAGCGTTGCCCTATAAGCAGCATCCTGTTCCTTAGACGCTATGCGACATTCTTCATCGTAACAGGATTCGTCTGAGCGCCGTTTTTCATATCCTGGCGCGGTTGTTGCGGCGGTTGCCATGGCTTGCGCAATATGCTGCCACTGTGTATCGTGAATGTCAGAAGTAGAGGCGTTGTGTCGTAAAAGTTGGGAGAGTTGGTTGGAGTAGGCATTGGCTATCTCTGGGGTTTGCAGCTTCGCGATGTCCAGCTTTATTTGTGTTTGGTTACATGCGTTTTTTGCTCTGCTCAATCTTGTGCGCACCTTGGCTGCAACCAGGTAATGATCCGAGCCAATATTATCGCCACGGATCACACGCACGTCCATGACACTAGATGCATGCCTGCCATCAATTACCACATGATCAATTTGATTTTGGTGTTTTGATCGGGGGATAGCCAAGTTGCCTTGTGTATACCTTTGTGTTAGTCGATGGCACGAAATTTCAATCGATTACATTTTCATCTTATTCGCGTATACCGTGATTAGGCTCCTGTTAGTATAACTCTAGCGCCACCTATATATTATTTAGTGTACTAATTGAGGGACCACTGCTGAATTATAAACTAAATATCCAGATTTTTTATGGAAATTTTTTTTCCAAAATTTCTCAAATTTCAAATATTTGTAATGTAAACAAACAATCTTTTTTCCCCATTACACCAACTGATGTGACCATTACAACTCTGAGCCATGACAATTCCTCGATGATGAAAAACTCATCTGTGCAACTGCAATACTACTGATTCCTCTGGAAAATTCATTAATTTTCTTTTATAGATTTTCCAGCAAATCTATCTTAAGTCTTCACTGCAACATTAAAGATAGAAGCTTCAACAGAGCCGACATCTAATTCTCTCAGTCATAGAATACGGATAACATCCGTCTTCACATATCTATTTGCTAGACGTAACGCAACGCGATATTCTCCCCCTCTATCGCCAGCTCTCTCTTCAACACATATCTACAAAAAGATCATCGAACTCTGCTCACGTCACTTCACGTACGTACACAGACTCCACCAACACTGTGTGGCAGACACAGCAGGTTGTTTTGATCATTCTTTGCTCACATTTGATACGAGAAATGTCAATTTCGTTTAACATTAATACGACGTGAGGGTGATTATGCGCACGTTAGGAGGGCCAGTAGGCCGCCAAATAGACAACAGACATGAAATAAAAAAAAATAAGAAAGAAAAAAACGTTGGTCCGGCAGTGCCAAAGATTTATGACCACAGTAGATCAGTTTACGCTAACTAAAAGAATGCTAAAAGTACATGGACAAGACTAGAAATAAATAAAATCCAGATGGAATATCATAATTTTTGTGAAAGGTTAGTGAGGGCGCTCTAAAGATAATGATGCAATTTAGACGTAAAGGAATTTGTGGCAAAGAACGATAAGGGGGGAAAATAAGTGAAAATTTAAAACTTTTAAAAATCTTATAAATTAACAAATATTTCAAAGATGCCTTACAAGTGTTGTCTCCACAGCAAGTTGAGATAAAAACAAAGTGTATAAAGATAAGATAAAATTGCTACATTTTGTAAGTTTTAACTAGAGAACATACTTTGATATGCTAAGGGTCAAAGAAGATAATGAAAAAAAAAATACAAGATGATAAAATTATTTAAAGAATTGTTTGATAATATCAATTTGCGTGGAATGATAGCATATAGGTAGCATATGCACCACTTTGTAGGTGGTGGGAAAAACAAAGTGACAGCAAAAGAGATTAATGTAAAAACAAACAAAAAAACGTTCCTATGCCTTAGGTAAAGCCCCTGTAGGCAGTCTACGTAATAAAAGTAGGCAGTGAGAAAGAAATTCCAGCAGAAGAAATTTATCCTATTAATATTATAAATGTGAATGTCTGTCTGTTTGTATGTTTGTTGCTCAATCAAGCCTAAATGGCTGAACCGATTTCAATGAAATTTGGAAGACAGTAAGTGTACTATATGGAAATTACTATAGGCTATATATTTTGTAATTTTTTAGCCTATGGGCGGAGTGGGCGTGGCAAAACTTTTTTTAGAGCTAGAGAGATAAAATTTGATACCAGATAGTACTCGACAACACGAATATGAATATGAAGACGAAATTTAAATTTTGGACCCAATGGGCGGAGTGGGCGTGGCAAAACATTTTTTAGAGCTAGAGATATACAATTTGATACCCAGATAGTACTCGCCAACACAAATAGGAATATGCTGACGAAATTGTTATTTTGGACCAGTTGGCGGAGTGGGCGTGGCAAACCTTTTTTTAGAGCTAGATAGATACAATCTGATACCCTGATAGTGCTCGACAACACGAATTTGAATTTGCTGATTAAATTTTAATTTTGGACAAAGTGGGCGTGGCAACATTTTTTTTAAAGCTAGATATATAAAATTTGATACCCAGATAGTACTCAACAACGCGAATATGAAGATTCAGACGAAATTTTATTTTTGGATCCGATGGGCACGGTGGGCGTGCCAAAACATATTTTTAGAGCTAGAGAGATAAAATTTGATACACAGATAGTGCTCGGCTACACGAATATGAATATGCTGACGAAATTAAAATTTTGTATCAGTTGGCGGAGAGGGCGTGACCAAACGGTATTTTAGCCCCACAGAAATAAAATTCGGTATACAAATAGTACTCGACAATACGAATATGAATATACATATATATATATATATATACAGTTAGCGAGTGGGCGTGGCAAGACAGTATTTTAGTCCTCGAGAGATAAAATTTAATACACAGATAGCATTCGACAACACGAATATAAATATACAAACAAATTTTGAATTTTGGGTCAGTAGGAGAAGTGGACGTGGCAAAACTGTATTTAAGCCCTAGAGAGATAAAATTTAGCACCCAGATAGTACACTCTAACACGAATATGAATATTTAGACGATATTTTAATTTTCCATTATTGGAAAAAAATCGTGAAACTTTATTATATCGTAAAGTAGACAGAATGAGGTTATGTATGGAACAATATATCGTGCAGATGGCCGCCGCGGCTTTGCTGGCATGCACGCGATCTTTTAATGAAATTTTCAATGACCGTTTCGCATAAATGCTGCGGTATTTCATTAATGCGGCGTCCAATTTCCTCTTTTAAGGCTTGAGTCGTCGTCGGCTTATTCGCGTAAACCGTCGACTTCAAAAAACCCCAAAGAAAAAAAATCTAATGGTGTTAAATCGCACGATCTAGGCGGCCAATACTGATCTCCAAAACGCGAAATAACACGACCGGGAAATGACTGTTGCAGCAATTGAAATGTTTTTCTGGCTGTATGACATGTGGCACCGTCTTGTTGGAACCACATGCCCTCCACATACATTTCTTTAATTCGAGGCAAGAAAAAACTGGTTATCATTTCACGATACCGAACACCATTGATTGTTTGCGCTTGACCTGCCTCATTTTCCTTAAAAAATAGGTCCAATGATTCCTTCAGCCCAAAAACCACACCACACAGTGACACGTTGAGGATGCATTTGCTTCTCGTGAATCACTCCAGGATTTTCCTCACCCCAAATGCGACAATTCTGCCTATTGACGAAGCCAACAAGATGGAAATGGGCCTCGTCACTGAAGATGATTTTAGCGTCAAAATCAGCATTTTCATGTTGTCTCTCCAGTACCCAATTAACGAACTCCCTTTGCTGTCCATGGTCAGCTGGTTTCAGTTCCTGAGTCACCTGAACTTTGTATGCATGAAGATGCAAATCTTTCGTCAAAATTCGCTGCATAGTGGATTTGGAGACACCAATTTGCTGAGCTCGGTGTCGAATTGAGGTGGATGGAGTTTGAACGACATCATCACGTACAGCTGCGACATTTTCGTTCGATCGACCTGGTCGATGGCGCGTTGTTGTTTTTACATCACTAACAGACCCAGTTTCGACAAATTTATCCATTAATCTCTTTACAGAGACACTTTCTTACATTGACACTTCGAATATTGCCAGATTTAAAAATTGCGTTCTTGTTGGGAAACCCTTTATGATTCAATAAAAAAAATAAAAAAATTTCAATCAGGTATTTTCATATGCATAAAGCCGTAAAGCCTTCTTATTGGAAGCTACGATGGAAGGCCTAGCCTTCTAACAACACCCTATGTTATTTGGAAAGTAAGAGGGTGTGCAGAGGGAAGGCCTACTAACATCTTTAAAATGCGTTTTATAAGGCTTTCTCCGCTGATACGATTTCGCCGAAATGTTTTGGTCATTCCAAAACTTTGGTAATACTAAGGTAATAAAAATCAAATAAACAAATCTCTATTAACCTTCAATATACCGACATTAATCCACCCACAAATACTCTCACATGTTGTGTATCAAAAAGGTGTTACTTTTTTGCTCTTCGCGAACCCCAAATCAATTATAATAAATTTTAAACAAAATTCAAATAACTTTCAATTTAGGGTGATTTTAAACTAGGGTGAGTGAATAACCTTACAAAATGACACACTGACTGCTACTTTCACTGCAAATTTTCAAAAAAAAACACCCCCCTCATGTCCACATTACTTTGTTATATACGAATTTATTGCTTAACTCCCTCTCTCTCTCTCTCTTTCTTACTCTCTAAAACATCTGTAAAAAACAAAGAAAAAGTCGAACAAATGATTTTAATGAAGTGTAACTTCGCTTCACTTTTCACATCCCGACACGATTTTGTTGTTAATATGTTAAAAAATTAATAACAATACAATATTTATTTATGTTACGTGTGTTGGTGGTGTAGAAAAAAACAGAAAGAGGGAGCGGCGAGGGTAATCATGTGAGTTGTATTTACTTTATCGTAATGTTAAATAAATTCGCAAATTCTTAATGTATTATTAAAATGAGACACGGTGATGTTGCAGAAGTGTGATACACTTTTATCGTAAAGTGAAAAATTTGCAAATGGAACGAATTGTACTGAAAGACACAAAATGGACTGTGAGTTTATAGTCGGCATAGCCACTATCGGCATCAAGGCGAAATATTTGTACATCACGCTAATTTGGTGCACATACGCCCCGAAAGAAAGCATATATGAGGACATTGAATATGGTTTCTATGAACGCCTGAAGAAAATATATGACCGCTGCACCGGCCTTGACATTAAAATTGTTCTGGGAAATTTTAATGCTAAAATAGAGAGGGAAGAGGCTCTTGATTCAGCAGTCGAAAAATTGGGCACACTTAGGCGCAAAATAAACTCAGAGCACCATCTAGTTGCAGTAGAAGAAGTAGTGCTAAAAATGCTCGTAACCAAACGCATAGGAAGCTAAACATTACAAAACTGCATACTACCGAGATAGCCAATGCCTTTTCAAACCAACTCTCTCAATTACTTCAAACAAAACGACCATAATTGTGATGTTCTCGACTCACAGTGACAGAGCGATAAAATGAAAAGAAGTGAGAGATGAAAGTTCTACCAAATGGTATAAAGCTCGGAAGAGGGATGGGCTTCCCACTACCTACAGATAGAGATGGGAATCTGGTCACGAACACGCGGAGTGTGCTGCAAATATGGAGGGGAAATTTTCTCTGCTTGTTCCCGAAAGAAGCATAAGTGACGAAATCACGCTAATCGTCGATTGCGATCTGAGTTTTTTATTTCATGTACTTAAGAAAGGTATTTTCCAACTACGGCGGAATCAGACTTTTACCTATCGCATATAAAGTCCTGTCTATATGTTAGTGAATCGCTAAGGTCCATCCTAGCGATTCTGATTGGAACTTATCAGTGTGACTTCAGACCTGGTATATCCATAAGCGACTAGATATTCAAGCTACGACAAATCCTAGAGAAGACCAAAGAAATGCAAGTCGACACCTACCATATGTTTATCGGTTACAAAGTCCCATTCGACAATCCGTTAAGACATAAATTACTAGATGATATGGCTGAGCCGCGAAGCTAATACGACTTTGCGGGATGATGCTAACTTACACAAAGACCACAGTGAAAAAAGGCAAAAATAGGACAGAGCCATTTTCTACCAAGCGAGGCTTTAGACAAGGCGATAGTTAGTCAATCAATTTTTTAACATTATCATGGAGATGATTATGAGGAAAGCTGCAGTAAACACGATTGGTATCATTTTTATTAAAAGTCACATGCTGCTCGTAAGCCGATAATATAGACATCATTAGCCGAGACATGTTACTACGACCCATGTAGGCATTGAGAAGCATCGACAGAAGTGATAAATGAGGACAAAATCAATGACAATGACAAAATATCTTATCTACCGCCTTGAATCCTGGATAATGATTTTGCAAATAGTACAATTAAGCTACTAAAGGTGTCGCTAGGTTTATTTAAGTAAATAATCCTCTAGGGATTATGGTATATATCATTTGATACGAGAGAAAGTGTAACGCATTAAAGGAGACGTGGTTGACTCCAAGTATCGTAAGGCCAAATTAGTTTCAGGACTTTTTAAGACGATTGAGTCATGTCCGTCTGTCTGTCTGGTTGGCTAGTGAGCATGATAACTCGATTAGACCTCAAATGACCGGTATGAAATATTAATATTTTCCACTTAAGACCAAATTTGTTTCAGCATTTTTTAAGACGATTGAGCTATGTCCGTCTCTCAGGTCCTGCTTGCTAGTGAGCAGGATAACTCGAGTAAACCTTATTTGATAGGTATGAAAATCTCCCAGCATAATAATTTTTCAAAATTAAGTAATGACATTGTAAATGGGCGGAATAAATTTTGAGTTAAATATGCACTTATGTTAATTTGTTAAGGAATGAATATGGAATATGTGTGTTGAAATGTTTATTTGGATGTGATGTTATTTTTTATAGATTAATTTTGTTCAGTTTATGAATTGTTTCATTGATATTAATAGCAGAACGCTTATGAAAATTTGACTGAGGAATGAATATAGAGTATTGACCCCTTCCGGTACCTCCCATACAAAATGACTATTTTTGGAAAATATTTTTTTCTAAATAACTTCCTATCAAACAACTGAAAGATATTTAAATTTGGTTACTCCTATTATCATGTAATAAGAGGCAAAACCTTAGAAATCCTATTCCTATTTTTGGAAAAAAATTATTTCTTAAATAACTTCCACACGGGCCCCACACATACCCCATGTATTATTTGGTAAGTTAATCTATTTTGGCATAGGGGACAAAACCTCAGAAAACCTAACTATTTGGCACACCCCTTTTGGTACTTTTCATACAAATGACCGAAATAACCCCCCATAGTTCTTTTTTGTAAGTACACTAAATTTAGTCAAATTTCCCAAAAGGTTAATTGAACGTTGACCTACAAAAAATATATATATATATACATAAATATAACTTAGCCAATTTTCCGAAAATTTATATTTTCCCAATAATTTGGTACCATAAAAAACGTAAACGGTACCCCCATACAAAATTACCATATGCCCAGAGATATTGAATTGAACTTTTACTTATACATTTGTTGGCGAATTATATCATATCATAATTATATCATAATATCATAGGACGAGGGTATTTATCAGTCAGTTCACATGACTGAAATTTCTGTACTTACTTAAACTTAATTTCCCTTTACACCCCATGAATGAGGTATGGGATAGCTTCTCGCGTTGTTGTGAATTAACACGCTACCCATTTTATCGTCGAATGCGAACGTCACCGTTTGATAAGCTCTTACATGCCAGACATGCCGATTGACTAGACACTAATACTGCGAAGTTGCTGTCGACCACATTCGAGGGCAGCGGACAATGAAAGAAAATATTTTTGTTTTAAATTTTTTTTTTTAAGATGACTGGAGCCAGGAGTTGAACCTGTGATTAGCGTGGTAGTAGCGTGTTCGAACCATTATGCCACGGCCGGTCCCGAAAACTTCTGTACTGGTTTTATTATTAATTGGTCTCCTTTGAATTCAAAATTGGAAAGTAGATACAAAATGGTATTGAACAGGGCATAATTGATTTTTCTATGAAGGGTCAACAAATAGTACAATTAACATACTAAAGGTGGCGCTAGATTTGATTCAGTAAATATAAGAAGTACAAAGACGTATGACAAAAAATTCAAAGCAAACAACATATGTTTTAATATGTTTGTGCAACATATTTTTAGAAATAAATATTTTTCTCTTATAATTTGTATTAAACTGTCTCCAGTAAAACTTACTATCGATTTTCCCATAATTTTCAAACTCTATCAACTCTATCTATACCGGTCGTGGCATAGTGGTTAGAACACGCGACTACCATGCGGGAGATCGCAGGTTCAAACCTGGCTCCAGTCATCTTAAAAGAAAAAAATAAATAAAATTTTCTTTCATTGTCGGCTCCCCTCGAATGTTGTTTGACAGCAACTTCGCAGTATTAAGCGTCGATTCAATCTTCGTGTCTAGTAAGAGCTTCTCAAAACAGTGACGTTCGCATTCGTCGATAAATAAGTAGGTGCCGTTAGTTGTGAATCTAAAAATAGAAAGCGTGTTAATTCACAACAACGCGAGAAGCTATCCCATACCTCATTCATGGGGTGCAAAGGGAAATTAAGTTTAAAGTATTATTTCAGCTTTGCGGCCCGTCGTGCTCTACGTCATCATCATCGTTGTTTTGTGTTTATTTGGTTTGTTTGTATGAACATTCACTTTGGAATTCATCTCAAGCTCATGAGGATGTGGATTCGTGGCTGAATACGAAAAGCTGTACAGACTGCCTGGCATTATGAGAATATCATTCTGCTAACTTCTTTTAAAACCCTTGGTCTTGAGCTTGAGGTAAATTCCAAAGTCAATTATTATTTCTTCTATAACTTCCAAACCGGCACGGGAACTTCTCATATAAATTACAGAAATCATACACTTAGTTCTACATATATTTTTTTAAGTACATTAAAGTCAGATAAATTATGCCACTACTGGAAGTTCCTATACCCCGTTAAGAATATTTCAATTTTATTATTTTGTAATTTCTAGTGAAACCAATACAAAGTGAGAATTAACTAGATAATTTTTCTTTGGTTCTCAGTTGAACCATTTCGGCACCCCCCTAAAAAAAATTGCCCCGAGGATATTGAGTTTAACATTTTACATGGGTAATGGGTAATGGTTTTTTTTGTCCAGTCAAGTCACCTGACTGAAATTTCTGTACTGGTTATATTATTAATTGGTCTACTTTGAATTTTAAATTCTGAATGCAGATACAAAATAGTATCGAACAGGACTTAACTTTGGTTTCTTTGCAATTTTGCAAATAGTACAATTAACATACTAAAGGTGGCGCTAGATTTACTTAAGTAAATATAAGATATATAATATATAACATATTTTTCAAAGTAATTATTTTTCATTTATAATTTGTATAAAAGCGTCTCTAGTAAATGTGACAATCGATTTGTTAATAAATTTCAAAATTTTCCAAGCCAATCACACCATTTTGCAAAGACCCTATGATAAATCCAATGCAAATTAACGAGAGTTTACTTGTACTTTACTTTAGGAATCGTTGTTGCGTTCACTAAGTTGGTCATATGTATAGTTTGATTTGTATGCATTCTTGCGAAGAAAAGTAACAACAAAATGTTGTACTCAATGTTTATTAGTACTCAATTAAGCTAAATTTCGATGAGATACACGAAGTGCTGTGGCTACTTTTGAAGATAACATAATTAGATTTCTTTATGGCAATTATCATTAAGGGGATATGCTTCATTTCACGTATGTGTGTGTATGATATCGACGATGGCGATGGCACGTGAACTAATTCTGTAGTAAGAGGACGACGCAATTTTGTTTTCTTATTGATGGCTGCGAATTGAAAAGATTTTCAAAAAAAAAATGCGATTTGGGTGTAACGTTAACGAGACACTTTCGATTTCGTATCAGAGTGATCCACATACAATATCACTTGCTATTTGTTTTAGTTAATTCCGTACGAGTTTCTTTCGCCTTTGTCTTGTTTTTGTTATACGAGTTATTTTTAAATAATTTTATCCCATTCACATTTAAACCAACACCGATGACACCTTGTTGGTTCATTTGCGCTCGACGTTTATCATGTCTTTTTACACTCAACAACGGAACTAAATAAATTTTGTTCGATTTTATTTTCGATTTTGTTTTCTTTTCTTTTTTTCGCTTTTCATTAAAGAAAACAAAGTAAAACACAAAACAAATTGTAGAATAAACGTAATACATAAATTAAACTTTTGCCATATGTCAGTGTTTAAATATAAATTTAATTAAATTCAACATAGGGGACAACGCTTCGAAAAGGTCTAGAGAGATAAGTAAATTATTGTTGTTGGATGTAAATAAAATATATGATAGGGAACTGTTAACAATTTGTCCACATAGATAAATGGACAAATTAATAGCTTTTAATTTGACAGCAAATCAGTGATGAGTTAAAAATTTGAAATAAGGCCAAATTTATGGTCAATCAAATAAAAATTATAAGACGATCAAATTTTAATTTGCTGCTTAAGGTAGGTCAATAAAATCAGCTATCTTAACAAATATATATATTATTAAATATATTTATATACGTCCTTAGTCTGCAAAGACTTAAAAAGTTTACCTCAACAATTATCACTTTTCATTGTGGACACTATAAGAATTATTGCCCATACATATATTTAAAGATTATCTCAAAGTCTGTCGGTCGCTAGACTTGGTGTGAGAAAAAAAATATTTGCTCAACGTAGCGCTAATCAAATGAAACATTTAATTTTATTTTAAATTTCAAATCAAACAATTCTTTTGCTATCTGTTAAATTGTCAGACGAAAAATATATACAAATTGTGGATTTGGTTAGACATATAGATATATACACGGAGAGAGAGAGGGAGAGGAGAAAAGAAAACATGCAAAATTCTTAAAAAAAATTTCACATTAATGGCGAAAAATTATCCCACATGCAAATTGCGTAGATATAGTGGGCAATAAATCTTTTAAACGCAATAATACGTTGGCAGCTATGTAGAGATGCAGAGGAGTGATAACTTAAAGATGTAGAAAATTAAAAAATATTTTATAATCAAAATAAGAAAATTTAAAAAAAATTAAAAAAAAAAAATTTCTAATAATAGATTTCGAATCGTCATTACGTAAGGCAACAAGATCCAAATAATTTCATACTCTTTTAAAACCACTATTAAATTTTGATGTATTGCGGTTCCAGTAGTACAAATATGGTCGAAATTTTAAATTCTATAGTGTTTTTTTTTTAAAAAAATTTAAGTAAAATTATGATTTTTTTTAGATGTTTCTCCACATAATTAATGATAACTCAAAAGGGTTAGTCCGATATTATTAAAATAAACTTAGAAAATTTGAAATCTACATAACCTATAATCCGTTTATATATTGCTTTGCAATCGGGTCAGTAGTTTCGGAGTTATAATAAAAAATTGATGCAAAAAAAATATATTTTATGTGAAAATAGCAATTTTTTGTTTTAAAAAATTAAAAAAAATCAAAAACGGCAAATAAATTTTTGATTTATTGCTTTATGGCAATGCCACATGTAATAGCAACAAAATGAGATATAGATCATAAAAACTGAATGATTCTTTTCGAATTTATTCACAATTAAGTGAGTTCGCTCCTTTTCTCAAAATTTTAGTTTCCAATGTTTGGGGTAATTTTTGATTTTTCAAACATAGGTGGAGGCGGGTATCGAACCCGGAATCTCTCGCATGGTAGTGGCGTGTTCTAACCACTATGCCACAACCGGTCTTGACTGAATTAAGTGTACCTATAAAAAAAATGCGCATGTAATGTTGAGAATTTGGTCATTTGTATGGGCGGTACCAGAAGGGGTGTGGCAAATGCTTCGGTTTTCTCAGTATTTGTCTAGAAGATAGTTAAAGGGACCAAATTCAGATATCCTCGAGTTGTCCGTTTAAAAGATATAGAAGAAATAATAATTTTACAAAAATAGGTCATTTTGTATGGGAGGTACCAGAATGGGTCGGCCGATATAGTTCAAATTCATTTCAGAGTGAAATTTTCTGAAATATACATCTTACACAAGATTTAACGGAATTTAATGAACTTACAACAAATATATCTATGTAAAATTGTGAGGTTCAATTTGGTAATTTGTATGGGAGCTACCAGAAGGGGTGTGTCAAATGTTATGGTTTTCTGAGGGTTTGTCTGTTATTGTAATGTTATTGAACTGACCAAATTTAAATGTCCTCCAGCTAACCGTTTAGAAGTTATGGAGAAATATTATTTTAACAAAAAAGGTAATTTTGTATGAGAGGTATCAGAAGGGGTCAACAAATATAGTCTTTATTCATTTCCGAGTCACATTTTCATAAGCGTACATCTATCGTAAAATTTTGATGAATTCATGGTGCAGACAAAAAAACTATGTATGTATAACTATGAGGGTCAATTCGGTCATTTGTATGGGAGGTACCAGAAGGGATGTGACAAAGGTTTTGGTTTTCTGAGGGTTTGTCTGTTATTAAAAGGATATCAAACTTACCAATTTTGTATGACCTCCAGCTGTCCCTTTGGTAGTTATTGGAGAAATAATATTTTTTTCCAAAATAAGTCATTTTGTATGGTAGTTACTAGAGGGGGTGGGGCTATTCTGCCCATTTACAATCCAATTACTTTATTTTGGAAAATATTAATACTGATAGATTCTCATAAAGTTATCCTACCCAACAGCCATCCAGCCAGCCAGACAGACGGACATGGCTCAATCGTCTTAAAAAGCCATGAAAAGAATTTGGCCTTAAGATTCTTGGGGTGCAACACGTCTCCTTTGATGTGTTACACTTTTGCTCGTGTTCTGCATTTTCATTATACTATTTTCTACAGTGGTTGTAAATATTTGATACCTTCAATTAACAGTAAATAATAACGTAAAGCGTGTATCGATTTTCATGATCCATATCTACTTTAATTCACATGATATGTAGTTTCACTTCAAATATATAAAAAATAATACTTTTTGCAGTTTTCGAATTTTTTCAAAAATTTTTTTTTTTTGAATTTTTTTAAAAAATTTTTTATTTTTTGCCTAAAAATTAGTTTCATAACTTTGTAACTTTTGATCGCATTTGTATACATCATTTAAAGATAATGTAAACCAAAATATTTGGAAACTTAGTTTTAAAAAAATACAAACAAGTTGTTTTTGAGTTATGACAACATAAGTGAAGAAATGTCTAAAAATATGTAGAATTTACTTAAAAAATATTTATAAAAAATTATCCATAGAATTGAAAAATTTCACAATTTTTGTACTTAGGTAGCCATATACATCAAATATATATAGTGGTTATTCAATCGTTTTTTTTTTGTCTGTGTTATCGACTAATATGAAGGACCAGATGGCTTTCCTCTGGTCAGAGCACTAGAAACCTGACTGATCTTGATAAAGAATTAATCCTACTTTCAAACGAAGGTTTAAAAAGCGAAAGCTCGATCTTCTCACTCACTTGCTCAAGGTTCGTCTGGATATAGCATTTTTTTTAGAAAAAAAAACTTAATAAAAACTTAATTTCCCTTTGCACCCCATGAATGAGGTATGGGATAGCTTCTTGCGTTGTTGTGAATTAACACGTTTTCTTATTATTAATTCACAACTAATTTTTAAGAATTTCTAGAGAAGTCACATTTAATATCACTCAAAGTGAGTTTTTTTTTCTAATTCTGATCAATATCCACATCATTTCTGAATTTGTTATTAATTCATGGCAATGATTTCTACTACAGTTCAAAAAGTGTACGATAGGTGTCGCATTTACAAGTCTTACGCTTTGCATATTATCTACAAAACAATTGCAAATGCTAACGCCCATAACATATCCAGAATTAATCAAATTGATTACTGCCAAGTAATTTCAGTTACAAACAAATGTGTGCGTATAAAGTCTACTGTGACTATTGCTATCAGTAGTGGTGCAAAACCGTTTCGAAATATGCAACATATGCTTATCATTCAAATGTGTTGTAAGTCAACATTTTATCGGCCCTGCAATTGTGATACCATTTTGTTTATCTAATTATCACACATAATTATATTGTTGTGTTGTCATTTTCCTTTGCCCTAAGCCATCGCACCCGTCTTTCGAAACGATAACAAGACACATCGTTACCTTGAAATTTAAATATTATCGGTATTATTGCGCATTAACGTTGTATTTGTTTAAATTGTTTTCCATTATTGTTATTATATTTTTTTCGTTTTGTATAATACGTTAATAATATGCCGTATAATACATTTCTTTTGCCATTTTGTTCGTCACATTCTTTTAATAGATTGCTAGATTCTTTTTATTAAAAAGTTTATTAAAAAGTCGTCGGTTATTGTTGAAGTTTGTAATAAATTTTTGACCTTTGGGCTTAGGATCAACGCATAAGTTATAGATATGAAAAAATTTAAAAAAATTAATGATACCAATAGAATAACCTGTATTATATTGAAACCAAAAACCAGTACAGCAATAATGAAAATAAAATATTTTTTCTTAGAATTATTTAAAAAAATCGAAAAACATTTTCCAAAATTTGATGGAAGAAACAATAAAATTTAACTCACTTAATTTCCCTTTGCACCCCATGAATGAGGTATGGGATAGCTTCTCGCGTTGTTGTAAATTAACACGTTTTCTTATTATTAATTCACAACTAATTTTTAAGAATTTCTAGATAAGTCACATTTAATATCACTCAAAGTCAAAGTCCAATATCCACATCATTTCTGAATTTGTTATTAATTCATGGCAATGATTTATACTATAGTTCAAAAAGTGTACGATAGGTGTCGCATTTACAAGTCTTACGCTTTGCATATTATCTACAAAACAATTGCAAATGCTAACGCCCATAACATATCCAGAATTAATCAAATTGATTACTGCCAAGTAATTTCAGTTACAAACAAATGGGTGCGTATAAAGTCTACTGTGACTATTGCTATCAGCAATGGCGCAAAACCGTTTCGAAATATGCAACATATGCTTATCATTCAAATGTGTAGTAAGTCAACATTTTATCGGCCCTGCAATTGTGAAACCATTTTGTTTATCTAATTTTCACACATAATTATATTATTGTGCTGTCATTTTCCTTTTGCCCTAAGCCATCGCACCCGTCTTTCGAAACGATAACAAGACACATCATTTACCTTGAAATTTAAATACGAGAATTATCGAAAATATTGCGCATTAATTTTGTTGTACTTGTTGTCCATTATTGTTATTATTGCTTTTTTTCGTTTTGTATAATACATTATTAATAAGCCGCATGATACATTTCTTTTGCCATTTTGTTCTTCACATTCTTTTAATAGATTGCTGAACTCTTTTTATTAAAAAGTTTACTAAAAATTCATAGGTTAGTATTGAAGTGTGTATTATATTTGTGACCTTTGTTCTTAGGATCAAGGTAGAGATTATAGTAATGAAAAAATTTTACAGTACAGCAATTTTAGACAAAATGGGTATTCGGATGGAACTTAAGTTCATTAGTTCGTTTTAAATGGATGATATCTCGAGAACTGAAGCAGATATTGATAATATTTACATATACTTTTTAAAAATGTAGATTTAAACTTATAACCTTATACATTTGAAATATATAATACCTCAACTTCAACATCAAATATCTTGACATCTACAAGAGAAATGGTAAAAAACACGAAAAGAAACATTATACTGATTGGAACCAGATTTTCGCATAAAGATATCCACAAGCCAACCTGGATATCCCCTGAACGAAAGACAAGTAATCAGATTGATCACGTGGAAATCGATGGAAAACACCCAGTGGCAGAATATTGCGATTTCTATGACCACTGATGTGATTTTGACACCCGTCAGAGCACGGCTAACTGTGAGAGGTAAAATCTACAACCCAGGCACGTCAGCTCAGAGTGAGCGGCTGTAATAAAATCTTCGCGCATGAAAACGTGCGGCATCTACTTTAGTTGCCATGTGAACAAGCACGAATTTGGATGTGGATTTGTGGTTGGCAAGATATTGCGACACCTAGTCTCAAGGTTCAACCCGGTGTGTGAACGTATAGTCACAATAAGAGTCAAGACAAAGTATTTCCACATAACACTTATATGTGCCCATGCTCCGACAGAAGAGAAAAGCGATGAGGACAAAGAAAAGTTCTACGAGAGCCTAGAAAATGTATATGAGCGTAGCCCAAGCCATGACATCAATTTGGGAAAATTTGAGCCTACCATTCGAAAATTCAGTCTGCACACCGAAACGTCGAACAATAGCATCAGACTGATAGACTTCTCTGCGGTAAGAAATATGGTAGTAAGCAACACTAGATTTGACCATAGAAATATTCATATTCAAATATTCACACTAGATTTGACCATAGAAATATTCATAAGGCACCATAATTATCTCCAGATCAGTTGACGAGGATTCAGATTGATTAAGTGGTAGTCGATGAAAGGCACGCATCGAGTTTTCTGGACGTACGAGTGATCAGGGGTGCGAACATTGAGTCCGATCACTACCTTACCGCAGTTAAGGTTCGCACAAGGCTAAACATGGCGAAAAACGTACGTAACCAGGCACAACGAAAGCTGGACATCGGTAAACTGCGGACCACAGAGGTAGCGGACGGCTACTCCAACCATCTAACTCAACTGCTACGGATTACTCCAACCCCTGACAATATTACCTCGCGGTGGCAATATATAGCTGACTCCACAGAACGGACTGCTAGAATCGTACTTGGGTACTCATATCCGTCTCAAGATGATGCTTGGTACGATGATGAATGTCGCAATGCCACGAGAGAAACGGATGCTGCATACAGGGTAAAACTGCAGCCAATGGGAACGCTAGCTGTTCGTGAATGACACAGAGAGAAGAGACAAGAAGCAACACGTCTATTTAGGCAGAACAAGAAATAGTTGAAGGAGAGGCAGAATGAGTGCACAGAGTTGCTCCGAAATAGAGGGGAAGCCCGAAAATTATACAAGAGAGTTAAAGCGAGAATGCGTGGAACAGGGTAACCCTCCTGCAAGGACAGCGATGGTCAGCTAGTGACGGACCCGGATAACGTTCTGAGGATATGGAGAGATCATTTTAAAAATTTATTGGATGCACACACCACTCCAGAATACCCCGCTTCAATCCATGACGATGGTGTTTATAGTCCGCCACCGAGCCAGAGCGAGATACGTGTGGCAATCTCCCGCCTTAAAAACAACAAATCTGCTGGAGCCGGAAGGAAAGGAGATCGTAGTGAATGTAAGAACTATCGTGGAATAAGCCTATTACCAATTGCTTACAAGGTCTTTCAAGCATATTGTGTGGACGTCTAAAGTCAATTGTAGAAAAACTAATTGGACCATATCAGTGCGGCTTTATACCTGGCAAATCTACGACGGATCAAATATTCACCTTACGACAAATCCTGGAAAAAAAACCATGAAAAGCAGATCGACACCTACCACCTCTTTGTCGACTACAAAGCTGCCTTCAACTCTCCGATAAGGAATAGGCTTTATGAGGCCATGTCTGAGTTTGGTATTCCTGCAAAGCTGATTCGACTTTGCAAATGTACCTTAGACAACACCAAATCCTCGGTTAAGATTGGTAAGGATCAGACTGAACCATTCAACATGCAAAGAGGTCTCAGGCAGGGTGATAGCCTGTCCTGTACACTATTTAATATAGTTATGGAGAAGGTGATGAAAAAGGCTGGTGTCACCATATTCCACAAGATACCCATGGCACTATTCTATGCCGATGATACAGACATCATTGGCCGAAATCTGCGGGATGTTACTGCTGCTTTCTCATCAATAGAAAAGGAGTCGAAAAAATAGGTTTAGCGGTCAACGAGGACAAAACAAAAATAATGATTTCGACGAACAAAGAGTCCTCCCGATGGGGATGCACGATCAACGTTGAAAATTATTGTTTTGAGGTTGTAGATGAGCTTACCTATCAACTTTCATCAACAAGATAAATAATGTCAGCCAAGAAATTAAGCGGATAATAGTGCTCGCCAATAGATTTTTCTACGAACTTCGGCAGCACTTTAGTAACACCACCTTATCTCGGAATACTAATACTATGCTGCCGAATCATGGGTGCTTACGACAACGGACATACAAAAACTGGGAGTATTCGAGAGAAAAGTACTTCGTAAAATATATCGAACTATCTGTGTCGACGGCGAGTTTCGCCATCAGATGAACCATGAGCTGTATGAGATTTACCATGATGTCGACATATATAAAAGAAACAGAATCCAACGACTACGATGGCTGGGACATGTTGCCATGATGAATGTAAATGCTCTAGTGAGAAAGGTGCGAATCTGAAGGACGGCGAAGAGCAAGGAGACACAAACTCCGTTGGAAGGACCAAGTGGTAGGCGACGTGCTGGTAGGACTAACTGGGGAATGCACGCAGATAACCTAAGCATGTGGAATTTTTTATCACTTCAGTCTTCTAATATATGAACCATATGCGTAAGTTGTAATGGGCCATATAAGTAAGTAATCCCCCGTATTACGTATATCGTAGTCGATTTTCGAAAAAATTCGACTGTTTTTTTTTCTTTTAATAAAATTAGTAATAATTACGTTTAGTGTTGGGGATATTTTCATCATCTTCTGAAGAAGAATATGATAGGAACAAGGACAAGTCGTATTTCAGTCTCAAAAACGACATCAGAAATGCCATATTTGAAAAACGACAAAGATTCGACGTGACTACGACACACATAATAAAGGGGAATATGTCGGTTCTATTGGGTTTTGCCTGCTGTTACAAGAAAGTAAGCAAAGTGTGATTGAATTCAGTGTACTTACTAAAAAGATACATATGTAATAGGGTTTTGATTTTTTGTGGTGATTAATCTGACAAAATTTAAATATCCTCCAGCAATTCGTTTGAAAGTTATTGGAGAAGTTTCTAATATTCCAAATGTAGGTCATTTTGTGTGGGAGGTACCAAAAGGGGTCATGATATGTATAAAACTATGAGGGTCAATTCGGTCTTTTGTATAGGAGGTGCGAGAAGGGGTATGTCAAAGGTTTCGGTCTTCTAAGAGTTTTTCTACTACTACAACATATTTAAACTGACCAAAAGAAGGTTTTGGAAAAAATACAGGTTATTTAACAATAGACAATTTTGTATGGGAGGTACCACAAGGGGTGGGGCTATTCCGTCCAATTACAGTTTATTTGAGTTATATTGCCCACAAACCAGCGATAGATAGTACTCGGTAACACGAATATGAATATGAGGATTTTGGACCAGTGGGCTGAGTGGGCGTGGCAAAACATATTCTTAAAGCTAGAGAGATAAAATTTGATACATAGATAATGCTCGGCAACATGAATATGAATATGCAGACGAAATTTAAATTTTAGATCGGTGGGAGGAGGGGGTGTGGCAAAACTGTTTTTTTTAGCCCTAGAAAATTAAATTTGGTACACAGATAGTACCCGACAGTTCCAGTTTAAATAAGCAGACGAAAATGTTCAGTAAGCGGAGGGGGCGTGGCAAAACTTTAATTTAGCCCCAGTGATATACAATTTGGTAAACAAATAGTACTCGCCAACACGAATACGACGAAATATAGGTTTTGGATCGGTGGGCGGAGTGGGTCAAAGCAGTATTTTAGCCATAGAGATAAAAAAAATTTCACTCAGGTAGTACTCGGCAACACGAATGTGAATATGCAGACGACATATTAATTTTGCATCAGTGGGCGCTGGAGGCATGACGAAACTGTAATTTAGCCATAGAGAGATAAAATTTGGTAATCAGATAGTACTCGGCATACAAAGAGTACATACGGATAGTACAAAGAGTACCTTTATAGTAATCGGCAATTTAGAAATAAATTTAACGACAAAATATTTATTTTCGATCAGCGGGAATATGAAGGCGAACATATTATTTCCGATCGGTGGGCAGAAGGAAACGTGGAGGGCATGATTTTTTGGACTATACAAGGTAATATTTGTATGCAGATAGTACTTGGCGCTATAGATATGATTTTGCAGATGTATTTTTTTTATTTTGGTTAGTGAGATGTTGTTAGTTTGATCAGGTTTAGGATTAACTTGGGGTAACGAATTGTTTACAGAGCGTTGAAGATAGACGCTTCAACTTAGCTCTTTAAGTAAGCAAGCCAATCATATTATAATTATTCGTCAGCAATCAAGCTACAAAAACAGTATTTGAATAGCAAAAATTGCCTCGAAAAGACTAGCTTGCTGAAAAACTTGCGGCGAACTGGAGAAGAAGTATTGCAGCTACAAGTGGCAGTGCTTCTAAGTAAGTGCATATCCAAACCAATTTTAGTTACTATATAACCAAAAACGCTCTCTCGTGGTGCCAAAACAAATAAAACTTAAGAAAGACTTTTGTATTTATAAGAGACGTATTGCTAAGTTTAAAAAAAAAAAATTTATCTAGATTCAATAAAAAAATATGTTTAGAGATATAGGTACTCAATATGTAGAGCTATGCCCTAATGTAAGCAAAAGGATATATATTTCATCGGAATATTAAAAGGAAAGGTACTAGTATGATAAAACCATGGTGCAGGTTTTTATATGTTCACAATAAGAGAATAGTAATGTCCGGCTTACTTTGCGTCTGTTCCCTTGATTTTTTTATATTTTTTTAAGGTTCTGCAGTCATTGTTACCCATTATAGAGTTCTGTTTATATTTATTAGATAAAATATTCTTCAGTTTTGGATTCCACTTGATATTGCGTGTCGGAGGCCACTGTAAAAGATATACAATGTATAAATGTTGGCCTGTCCGAAACTTATGGCTCTTGTCAAACTAGACGTTTGTCCATTTTTTTTTTAAACATTTTCTTCAAGAGACACTTTTATATTCACTTTTGCAATTTTCCAATATTTGATCTGAAATCCACCAATAAAATCATACTTTTGGCACACACGCGCAGATTTAATCCAATATTCGACATTCAGAATTAATCACATTGAGTTAAATACTTTCCACTTTCACTAAGAACACTTTTTTTTTTAATTATGTATTACTTTTAAATTTTCTGATACATTTTTTTATTATCTTACGGATAAATTTGCTACTCATACAGTTGCAGCACAACTTTGATAACATTTTATTAAAACTATTAAAAAATAATATGCGCAAAAAACTTCCTTCCGCTCTTGACTATTTGTTGCAAATATGTACAACAAACAATTTCCGTTGGACAAATGGTTGCGGATTCACTGAATAAAATGAGAACAAATTTTCTTTGAAGCATCTGAAAGATACAACTGCCATAATTCTTGTAGGCATCTCTGCGTTACATTTCGCTTGTCAACTTTTATTTATGTTTTGTTTTTATCACATTTTGCATCCCTTTTATATTTTTCATAATACAACATGGACTATAATAATTTTGCATAAAGAGAACTGCAGGGGGGGAGAACAAAAACCAAGCGACTATGTAGACAAATAATTTACAGAGATATCACTTAATCACTCAATTAATAAAGAAATTGTTAAACAAACACAAAAATATAGAAATTTAGAAATACCACAAATTATTCCCGGTTGTTGTTTTGTTCAGCACTGGTTCTTTATTTTGTTGTTGTTGCTAATTTTTAATTCTTATTTTGTTTTGTAGCTTTTGTTTCTTTTATTTTTGTAGTATTTTTCAATTCTTATTATGATTTCATCTCGTGCGTTTATACGAAAACATCATCGACAATGTCAAAACCGATACGAATTAAAACAAAACGTGCGCTTCTCTCCGTTTATGGTATGTACGCCGGCAAAGATCGACAGTAAACTCCCCGATGTGGACATGTGAAAATTCAACAAAAGTGCACAGCACCAGGCCCCAGAGCAACAACCACCACCATCAACCAACCATACCACCACCACCACCACCAATCTCCCCAGTAGAAGGCAACAATTGGCTTCTCATTTGTACTCCACTGTACTCAGTGGCACTCTTTGAGTCTCTTGCGATGTTCTCAGATAGTTTTTTTTTGTATCTTCTTGCGGCAATACAAGCAACCGGTCTATACACATTTCGCTCTCTATAAATTCGTATATTATTAGAGGTGTTCTAAGGTGTTCATCGGACAATGTTTGTGTTTTTGAATGTTGATGATTCCATATCATGTGCTCCGGGAATAAGGTGAAGCATCAGTGGGGTGATGAATTTAGTTAAAAATGAAATACTTAAGCTAAGCACAGACGGTTGCCAGAAATAGCAATTTTGTCAAATCTGCTAATGTACCGGCAATGTACTGACATGGACAGTGTTGTCATATAATTAATCTCTGCAAATGGTGAAATTTGCAGATGCATAAACTTCGCACATCTGCAAATTAAATGTGTTTGCAATTGTCTTACAAAAATTTGAAGGTGGCAACATTTTGCGGTTCAGATGATTATCGGATGTCTGGCAATATTGTTGTTTTACAATGATTTTTCTGCAAATGTTGCCATACAAAATTTAAAGTGCACACGGTTGTTGGACATTTTCTGCAAATTTTTCGGGCAATATTGTAAGATCTGGCAACCGTCTGTGCGTAGCTTTAGTAATTTCATAAATTCAAAAAATTATAACTTTATGATTCGTAAATTCGTAATTTTATAAATTCATAATTCATGAATATATATTCATAAATTCTTATATTCATGAATCCATAAATTCAAAAATTCATAAATACATAAATTCATAAATTCAAAAATTTATAAGTTCATAAATTCATAAGCTCACAAATTCATAAATTCGTAAATTCGTAAATTCATAAATTCATAAATTCATAAATTCAAAAATTCATAAATTCGTAAATTCATAAATTCATAAATTCATAAATTCATAAATTCATAAATACATAAATTCATAAATTCATATATTCAAAAAATCACAAATTCATAAATTCAAAAATTTATAAGTTCATAAATTCATAAGCTTACAAATTCATAAATTCGTAAATTCGTAAATTCATAAATTCATAAATTCATAAATTCATAAATTCATAAATTCATAAATTCATTAATTTATAAATTCATAAATTCATAAATTCATAAATTCATAAAATCATAAAATCACAAATTCATAAATTCATAAATTCGTAAATTCGTAAATTCATAAATTCATAAATTCATATATTCATTAATTCACAAATTCATAAATTCGTAAATTCATAAATTCATAAATTCATAAATTCATAAATTCATAAATTCATAAATTCATAAATTCATAAATACATAAATTAATAAGTTCATAAACTCATAAATTCAAAAATTTATAAGTTCATAAATTCATAAGCTCACAAATTCATAAATTCAAAAATTCATAAATTCAAAAATTTATAAATTCATAAAATTACAAATTCGTTAATTCAAAAATTCATTAATTCATAAAATCAAAAATTTAAAAATTACTAAATTCATAGATTCGTATATTCCTACATTCATAAATTCATATATTAATTAATTCACAAATTCATAAATTCGTTAATTAATAAATTCATTAATTAATAATTCATATATTCATTAATTCACAAATTCATAAATTCATAAATTCATAAATTGATATTCATAAATTCATAAGTTCATAAATTCATAAATTAATAGTCATATAAATTCATAAATTTAAATAAATTCATAAACTTATAAATTCACAAATTCATACATTTATAAATTCATAAGCTCATTGATTCATAAATTCGTAAATTCAAAATAAATTTCAAAATTCATAATTTTAGAATTCATAAATTTAAAAATTCTTCAATTTATAAAAAAATAAATTCATAAACTCATACATTCGTAAATTCAAAAATTGATAAATTCAAAAATGTATTAATCCAATAAATCACAAAATACATTAATTGACAAATTCAAAATAATTTAACAAATTCATAATTTTATAAATTTACAAAATTCAAAAATTCATAAAAATAAATTCATTAAACTTATAAAATCATTAAATATCATATTTATTCATAAAATTCATAAAAATTATCAATTCATAAGAATCATAAATGCAGAAATTGAAAAATTTTTATAATTCATAAATTCCTATAATCAGAAAAAAAACATTATTATATTTTATTAAACTGATATATGAATAAAATTTAAGCATTTCGTAAAGTTCATGAATTATTTAAAAATTGTATTGATCAAAATTCTCTTGATATTTATAAATTAAAAAATTCAAAAAATGATCAAAAATTTCGGAAAATTTATAAAAAAAAAACATATCCATAAGAATAGTAAAATTCTTAGAGTGCATAATGTTCATAAAAAAAATAAATAAACATACTTCATAAATTTCTAAAAATGTAATTATGAATTTAATGGATTTTAATAAATTAAATAAATTTAATGGGTTTTATAAAATTAAATGAATTTAATTAATTAAATTGATTGTAATAAATTAAATTAATTTAACGAATTTAATGAATTAAATAAAACTAATGAATTTATCCAATTTAATTAATGAATAAAATAAATTTAAATATATAATGGAATTTAATATATTAAATTTATCTTATTAATTTAATGAATCTATTTAATTTAAATAATATAATGATTTAGTGAATTTAATGAATCAAATTAACCTAATAAATCTAATGAATTTAATCAATCAATGAATCTAATTAATGTAATGAATCCAATAAATCTAATGGATTTTTTTTAACTAAACTAATTGAACTAATTTTAGTGAATTTAATGGATTTAAATAAATTTTATGAAATCAATGAAACTAATCAATTTGATGAATTCAATAAATATAGTAAATAGTGGGCCCGGCAATGCTTCGCTATTGCATATCCCGTTATATTGGATGTCCCGTTATATTGGAATACAGAGAGTTATTAAAAGAATTTTTTTTAAAGGTTTTCCCATGGACCTACGCAGGTATCTTAAATGAGTACACAAAGTTGTTTATCATCGATTGATAATATATTATTTTTAACTTCTTGTAAGCGCGGAATACCTTGTGTTATCGAATATTAGCATTTTCACCCCCTAAATGTAGAAAAATCCAAACAATGTGTAGCCTAGCATTATAGGAGACGAGTTAGATCCTAAGTATCTTAAAACCAAATTCGTTTCAGGACTTTTTAAGACGATTGAGCTATGTCCGTCTGTCTGGCAGGCTGGCTGGAGTGCTGGTGAGCAGGATAACTCGAGTAAACCTAAACGGATCGGTATAAAAATTTACCAGTATTAATGTTTTTCAAAGCGATCTAATGGGATTGTAAATGGGCAGTATAGCCCCACCCTTTCAGCTACCTCCCATACAAAATTACATATTTTTGGATAATTAATTTTTCTTTCATAACTTCCAATCGGACGACCGGAGAATATTTGAATTTCGTCAGTTTATTTATCTTGTGAAAGTAGACAAACCTTAAGAAAGCCGAAACTTTTGCCACGCCCCTTCTGGTACCTCCCATACAAATGACCTAATTGACCCTCATAGTTTTATTTACAGTTTACTAAATTCAGTAATATGTTGGGTAAGATGTTTCCCTTATAAAATTGGACTCAGGAATGAATATGGACTATATCGGTTCACGCCTTCTGGTACCTCACATACAAAATGACCTATTTTGGGAAAAATACTATTTCTCCCATAACTTCCAAACATACACTTGGAGGGTAATGAAAATTGGTCGGTTAATTTATCTTGTAATAGGAGGCAAAACCTCAGAAACTCTAACTATTTGACACACCCCTACTGGGAGCTCCCATACAAATGACCAAATTCACCCTTATATACCTTTAAGCATATCTTCTTTGTAAGAACACTGAATTCAGTCAAATTTGCGTTAGTTGTACGGTTATGAAAATTTAAATCGAGAATGAATATGGATTATATCAGTTAACCCCTTTTGGTCCCACCCAAACAAAATTATCTATTTTTGGAAAATTAATATTTCTCCCATCCCAATAAACATTATAAACTTGCTATAAACTTACTATAAGCTTACATTAGTAAACCTGATGTTTGGAAAATATTTATCGGAAACATTGTAACTTGTTAAGTTCCAATTATTGGATAAGCGAAAAGGGTCCCTTATTGTACAATTGTATTCATGTTTGGAAAATATTTGGAAATAAAATGATAATGCAATACATAATAAAGATGTTGGAAAGCTTGTAGTAAATTTATGTTTCCATTTATTTCCAAATTAGATATAAATTAATACATAAATTCACCACAAGCTTACCAACTTATTGATTATGCATTGCATTATTATGTTTATTTCCAAATATTATCCAAACATGAATACAATTGTACAATAAGGGACCCTTTTCGCTTATCCAATAATTGGAACTTAACAAGTTACAATGTTTGCGATAAAGATTTTCCAAACATCGTTTATATTCCAAAGTAAATACAAAAATTATTTCAATTGATATTTATTAAAATTTATTATATTAATTAACATTCATTAATTGAAAATTAAATAAAAATTTAAGTTAACATATTATTTTGTTATTTTATAAATATTTACATTATTAATTCATATATTAAAATTAAATGTTTTATATATTAATATTATATACATACATATAATTATTAAAATTTATTAAGTCGTATTTATTATTCCGTATCCGCGTTGTTTTTGTCTATTTTTGACAATCTGGGAAAATGATTTGGATTCCTGAGCGAAATGGCCTTCATCCAAGCCACGCTTTATTGTAGGATCTATTCAAAAGTTAAAAAATAATTTTGATATTATGTGTGTTGTAATTACTTACTTTTTTTGGTCGCTGTATCCAAAGCTACTTTTTTTCTGCTGTTCCCATTTTTCAACGAATTCGTCCTTTAGTATTTTACGCCAGCAGTTCTTCACAAATCGACCACCATTTTTTTTAATTTAAATATTATATCACCACATTATTCGGTACACTTTTTTATATTTATAAGACATTTTACCTTTTACACGAAACACGTCAATTATTCAGAAGCAACAAACGATACTAAATGCAAAGACGAAACGAAATTTGTAAATAAAAAATATTTTCTGACTAGCCTGGGTCGCCTGCTTAGTAGAGCATACAAAAGCATTGTATTTTTAATTTTTTAAAAATGTGTTACAAACTCATTTGGAAAAAATTAACAAAAATCTTTGGAAAACATATATCTATTAGCCAGCTTACATCAATGTTTATTGGGCAATTGTATTTTTCTTTTTTTACAAATGTTTTACAAAGTGTTTGTAATTAATTTACTGATGGTTTGGAAAACGTAATTTTCGCAAACTAATTTTGAAAAATTAACTTAAATCTTTGGAAAACATTTATTTATAAGCCGGTTTACACCAATGTTTATTGGGATAATTTCCAAACGGGCACCTGGGGGATAATTAAATTTGGTCAGTTAATTTATATTGTAATGAGGCAAAACCTCAGAAAACCTAATTATTTGTCACACCCATTCTGCTATCTCCCAAGACTTAAACAAAATCGTATATTGAGTGATGGTATTTACCAGTTTGTTTACCTTGTATCTTGTATTGATTTGTCGGCACAAGTGGTAGGTTATTCAAATTTGGATCATCACTTGTCTAGAGTAAAGAATTTCTAGTCATAAACTTTGTCTTTTATGAGTTGTTTTTATCTAAATAGCTGAGTTTTTTTAACATTATTGAATATAACTTCTGTTTATGCACGAATATGAAGCTAAAATTTTTATAGTATTTTATTAATATATAAAGCTTTAAAATTGTTTACATATGAGCGCAGAGCTAAACGTAGCTCCTAATTAAAAGCCTGTTAATGTGTAACATGTATCCGAACCCTGAATTATCCATATCATCACTAACTTCACTCATTCCAATGAGAAACGGCATTATAAGGCTAAAACTTTAAGTTTCGACTTAGCAACATGAATTATAACTTTCATTCCGTTTGAAGATACGATAGAATAAAGTTTACTCTACTTCTGAGTATAAAAAGAAAGCGTCTTTGATTTCGACAACACAATTTGGTAAGAAAAAGGACTTAACTTCGACCACGCTGAACCACATCATGATTCGACACATTCGCTTCCTTTTTTTCGAATCAATTCCATAAAAAACTACATTGCAAGCCATCCTACCACCCAATCTAGTGGATTACAATACCACCATCATTCATTCTCAAGAAGTTATCACCAAAGTTTTTGCATGCAGCCAAAACAACATTACATCATTTAGGAGCTAAAACTTCAAATGTTTTCACCAAAACCAAATCCGCTCTTTATAAAATTACCTTTCAAATAAGGTATATAACTCCTTAATTGTAATGTGAATTATATTAAAAATATTCTCTGAAATATGTTTTATTTTTATAGTAATAAATCGTTGTCGTAAAAAGATTATTCCGAGTATTTCCGAGTATTACTATTGACCAAACATCAAATATTTTGCTCAAATTATGAAGTTCGTCATCTTAGCTTTTCAATAAAAAAAAATTATAGTGTAATTCGAACCATTTTAAAAATGAATTATGGGCTGATACTCTTTCCACTGTGCTACGTCCCTTCTGGTACCGCCCATACAAATGTACCTCACTCCCCACTTTAGAAATCAAGTAATAATAATATTCTCCGCAAAATAAGATACCTTCACATAATTGTGAATTAAAGAAAAACGAGCTCATCAAAAGTTAGATGGAATCAAACATTTTATTATCTTAGACAACAGCCATTTTTTGTGATTTTTAAAATCTTTTCTAAAGTTAGAATGTCTTTGTGGAACCTTTCACCATATTCATCGGTCTATAATATTATTTTTATTTAGTTTAATTTTACATATGTAGGTTTTTTCTAAAGGGATGATGACGATATTTAATCAATTTGGGAAACTGTCGAGATCTAATGAGGTTCAATTAGATGAGGGTTTTTTGTTTCTATATTCTTGTATTTATGAATTTATGTCATTGTATCTATTCTACTTTCAATTTCATCACGCCAATACAAAAAATGTAACTGTCTCATTAAGTATTGAACGACTACTATTTGAACAAGCCATAAAGAAAACATCTGTTGCACATCTGTGTTGCAAGTAATTGACATTAATTCCGCTGTGGTGTAGGCCAATCAATCAGTATCAAATCAATTTAAAGTAAAACATTAAAATTCAAAGTTTAAATTATATTATTGGCTGTTAAAATAATTAATAATCCTTGGTACATAAAATACTTAATAATCCTTGGATTTTAGGTCAATATTCAAGTGTTTCTGTTTTTTCTAGTATATCCACTAGTCCTATATCTATACGAAAACTAGTCCTATATCTATACGTTTTTTACTAATTTGCATATGTCTTTATAAACTTTAAATCGGCTTCCTGTAAAATTATGAAAATAGGTATATCAACTTTTGACATAATGGTACAGATAAAATTAATAAAAAAAATTGAAGCAAATTTTAAATTTTGATTTTTGTATAAGAGCCCTTAAGGGAGTGAAGAGAGTGGATACGTATATTCGGAAAATATATTAGGAGGCAAAAATAAGTGGGGTACATTTTTCTCCTCTAGGAGGCATCATGGACAAAATTCAAAAAATTTTGAAAAAAAAAAACTAAATTAAAGAAAAAATCAAGAGCGAAAAATCAAAAAATTTGCCTTTGGGCGGACTTATATGGGCCACAGGGTCTAAAACAACGACCCCAAAATATATTAATTTTTTTTTGAAAAAAAGTATCGTGTTTTAACGCAAAATAAGAGGAAAAAACTAAGTATTTTTTCTATAACTGTATCGAACGATAAAATCGAAACTGTGGGTCCAGGAGCAAATATTTAAAAATAAAAAAAACCGAAATTAAAAAAAAATCATGAATGCGTTATATCAAAATATTAGGCGTTACAGTTTTTTCTATAACTGTCTTGTTATCAAGCTATCGAACGATAAGAAAAATTAAAAAAAAAAAATTTTAAATATAGCAGGGACCGAAAACTTTTTGAAATAAAAATTACGAAGTGAGATTTATTTTGCCAAACGAAAAATAAAAATCAATCAAAGACTTATATTTTTCAAATAAAAATTAAAAACTCATCTAATGATTTTTATTTCATCAGGCCTGAAATAAAAGTCTTTTGCTGTTGTCGGCATTATTGTTTTTTGTAATAAAATAAATGTATATATGATTTTGATCAGCTCAACGAGATGAGCAAGTTTAGCTAAAAATAATTGGACTAAGTGTTCACTTATAGTTCGCGAACTGTGAGTTAAACATGGCAAAAAAAGGGTGCAAAATTGTATAACCATGAAAAAAAATTATATAATTGGCGGGTGTGTACCATCGCACGCAACACTGTTTTACAAGTTCGCAAAGTATTTGCCGGTGTTTCAGCTTGAAGACGTTATTCGCGTTAATCCCAAAGCATCGTTTCACAAGAGCGTCATAGCTTCAGTGGGATGCTCAGATGCTCAGAGGTACTGTAGAAATCTTTATAGAACTCTTGTCCTTTGAAGCTGATTCTTTATTAAACCAAGAATCATTTGTATTGCATAATATTGTCTTTTGTTCCAATACAACGCTTTAATACAAACATAGCTATATCCGTGCACATACAGTTTCCATCCGATTGTCCGCCCGATTGTGTTTGTTAATTTATAGAAGGGATTTCATATATAATATTAATCGGTGGTGAAGTTGCAGTCAAGTGAAGAAATTGCTAGTGAGCTAGATATACTTTCAAAAAGTCTTCATGCATAGAAATTAACTATTTCTGGGCATTGTGTCATTTTGAATTAAACAAAAATCTTAAATGATATCAGAGGTATCTTACAGTTTTGGGGTCAAGGAATCCATTTTTGACATTTATTTTTAACGACAGAGGAATCTTTTTTAAATTTTTTTGTGTAAGATCGCATTTTTTCTCCGACCAAATGTAATTATCCCCCAGGTTCCTTGAAAATTATGAATAACTTAACGATTTGTTAACCGATTTTTATAAACAAGTATGCGTTTTAACCATGACAGTGTGTACTTTCTGAATAATATAATAAACATTAGGATAATGCAAAAAAGTTTTGGCTAAAAACTTCTTTAAAATAAAAAAAAAAAATCCCAAAAGTTTATGACAAGTTACCTACATATACAGTGGTGTGCGATGAAATAGAGTCGCACCTAACCAAAATTGTCAATGCAAGAAAAATTCACAAAAAAATATTTTTCTATGGAACTTTCAGTTATTCTTATTAAATTTCAATACTAATCTAACAAAATCGAATATCAGTGTGGAAGTTCAAAACTTAAAATGGCACAAACAAATAAAAATATTTGAAATTCCTAGGATTTGGCTGTGAACAAAAATAGAGTCAATGAATTTATCGACCTTAAAGTAAATAAATAAGTTATTTTAATTAAAAAAATTTTTAAGTTATATCTTACTTTACCTCAGTTGTTTGAAGAATAGCCATTATTTTTAATTACTGCTGTGCACCGATTTGGCATTGAATCCCCTAACTTTTGACAAGTCTGTATTGTAATATTCTTCCATGCAACTTCAATCATTGCCCATTGTTCGTCCTTATTAGATGGATTCTTAACTTTAAGAGCCATTTTTAACCCCCGCCACAAATTCACAACAGGATTTGGGTCTGGCGATTGTGCAGGCCATCTTAAAACTTATTTTTTTTTGTTTTCGGAATTTAGTTTAGCCAATTCCATGTGTGTTTCGGGTCGTTGTCTTGCTAAAACACCCAACGAAGTGGCATTTGCCATTCAGTTTAAGGTATTATGAAGCCATTCAAAGTATTTGTGTAAAATGTAGCTCCAGATTTAACCTCAAACCGAAATACAGGCCCAGTACTATAGTACGAAAAGCAACCCCATATCAGTATGTTCCCACCACCAAGTTTCATGGTCATGATGGTGTATTTGGGAAGATATTCGCTGTTGGGAACGATAATCGGTGTTGGGTGGTCTTTGTAAAGGAAGCTCAATGCGATCAGAGTTAAAAAACTTCACTTTCGTTTCATCTGACCACAAAATATTCAGCCACTTGGTTACTGGCCAATCCGCAAGTTCTTTGCCGAACTCAACTCTTCATTTTTCGTTTTGTTTATGGTAAAATAGATGCTAAATCTTACACAAATATTCTGAATTCCATCATAATGTCTTATGCTGAATGGGAAATACCACTACGATGGGTGTATCACCACGAAAACGACCCGAAACACACATGGAAAAAGGGTAACTTCAATTTGGATATAACAAAGTTGGAGTTTTAAGATGGCCTGCACTATCGCCAGACTTAAATCCTATTAAGAATTTGTGGCGGGAATTAAAAGTAACTTTTAAAGGAAAAAATCCATGAAATAAGAATGAACTATGGGCAATGATTGAAGTTACGTAGTAGAATATTCCAATTCAGACTTGTCAAAAGTTAGGGGATTCAATGATAAATCGTTGCACAGAAGTAATTAAAAATTATGGCTTTTTTACTAAGTACTGAGATAAAGAAAGATATAACTTAACCATTTTTTAAATTAAAGTCACTTATTTATTTACTTTCAGGTCGATAAATTCTTTGACTCTATTTTTGTTCACAGCCAAATCCTGGGAGTTTTAAATATTTTTATTTGTTTGTGCCATTTTAAGTTTTGAACTTCCACACTGATATTCGATTCTGTTAGATTTTTATTGAAATTTAATAAAAATAACTAAAAGTTCCATAGAAAAATATTTTTTTGTGAATTTTTCTTGCTTTGAAAATTTTGGTTAGGTGCGACTCTTTTTCATCGCACACCACTGTATATAGATTTGGAAAGGCCATAGTCTTTCCTTTTAAAATACACAGAAAAATTTAAAATAGGTTTATATTCAACCATTATTCAACTACCTTGTCCAAAATTTGACACTATTCACTATAATTACAGAAAAGATATGCCTGTAGAACTAAGGAACAAATTTGGTCATTCATATGTGAGGTACAAGAAGGAGTGTGTCAAATGTTTCGGACATCTATGGGTCTGTCTACTTAACTTAAAAATGCTGGCACATTTTCATAAGGATCAGTTAAAGTTTACTCGAGTTATCCTGCCCACGACCCATCCAGCCAGCCAAACAGACGGACATGGCTCAATGGTCTTAAGAAGTCCTTAAACAATTTGATCTTAAGATACTTGGGGTCTAACACGTTTCCTTTAATGCCTTCATCTCTAAGGGTGATGGTAAAAACCATCGTTTTTTCGTTACATTGTGTAGCTATGAGTTAAATATGGTCTGAACGTCCCACAATTGTAATTATTTTGGCCAGAATATAAATATTGTTTGCATATCGATTGAACCAAAAGACTTTTATTTGAACAAATAAAAATTAAAAGTCTTCAAGTGAGTTTTTTATATCATCAGAAAAAATAAAAGTCTCAGGCTGATTTTTATTTTCGATTTTGATTTGAAAAACTCATTGAATGATTTTTATTTTTGATTTCTCTTATTTCTGAGCGATAAAACATAAATCAGAAATAATTGTTATTTTGGGACTTTTAAAATATAAATCAAAAATAAGACTTATGTTCGGAGAGATATAATAAAAATCAGAAAATAACTCTTACAGAGGGACTTTTATAAATAAAAGTTGTAAGAGTTACGGTCTCTGAAATAAAGTATAGAAATCTAATTAAAAAAAATCTAATCTAATTAAAATTAAATCTAATTAAAAGAAATCTAATTAAACAGTAACAATTCGTTACAGATTTTCTTCTTTAAATAAATTATATTTTAGTCTTTTAATAAATAAAATAATAAAAACAAAAAATAAATTTCGCTCAAATTTAAAAAAAAAATTTTAAATTTTTTTCTTTAGTAACCCCTTTTTTTGATATGATGTTGCATCGCATACAAAATTTTTATATCCTCACCCTACGGTGTAGGGTGAATTGTTTTCCAGAACATGGGTGGTAATCTAATTTTTAAACAAAACTTGAGGGATAAATAGATCTACGTTTTTTTTTTCAATTTGATCAATGATACGCGGTTCAGTTCAGATCCAAAAATTTGATCTCAGCCATCAATATGCATTAAACAAGATTGAGTTGGCTAATGCCCAAATTTTCTTTGGTTACTTTTTCCAATTAGTTCATTTATCTAACTTCTTCTTTATTCAGTTTTATTTATACAAAATTTATTATTAAACAAAAAGAGGATTACATTTTAGTTTCGGTCATCCTTAATGTTTTGAATGATCGTCTTTGGCATCGCTTAAACTACGTATACTTCTTTCACAACCAGCATAGGAACAACCCAAACCGAAACCCATTGCCATCCAAACAGGCCAAAGGCGTCGTTTCATGAATAAGGCGGATATTAAAACACCCAGCACCAAACTGCCAGAGGTCTTGACCAAAGCATCGGTAGTACAGCGATCAATTAGAGAGCCAAAATCTTCATCAATAAATTTTAAATTTTCAGATTTTTTTAACATTTTGTATTTATTTCAATAATAATAACACCCACAAAACAAATCAATTTCAACTTCAATTCTGATATTTTCTATGAATATTTGACATTACGATATCAATTCGTATAATTTCTAATATGTATTTCAATATATTTGATAACTTTATCGTTAGATGAAATGCATAACAACTTGTTTACAATATTTATACATTTTTACAGTGGTGGCTTATAAAATCTTAAGAGTATATACAGTTTTGATCTTTAGATTCTCGTTTATAAGATCTTTATCATTCATTGTTTAGACGAAAAGTGACTTTTAACGAATAGCGTTAAATTTAAGTCCTATTCGTGACTTTTAACGAAAAGCGTTAAAATACAGGCCCTTCATAAATTCGTTTGTTAGTTACTTGGTATGTAAGCACTTTATCCTTCCTTTATGTAGTTGTAGTAGTTTTTTGCCTTGCAGCTGTTTCCAAATACTGTACAACATTTTCCATTATAGCATATGGGCGCTCATTCTCTTTATGTATATCAAATAGATATGCTCTAACAAATTGCCAAAAGTGTAACGAAGGCAAAGGATCATTCAATTTGAGTAAAGTAAACAATTGCATACAGGCTATCAGGCAATCGCAAAAGCTCAGCTTATAACGAATGCCCAAGAATGATACATAACATTGTCGTATGTCCAGTAATGTATCGCCTAACACAAATATGCATGGATATGGCTCCAGGTATTTATCCATTTCGGAGCTATGATGTATAAGACGTGTCACTGTATACTGCGAATCCGAAATGCAATAACGTACACTTCCTGTGGCGGTTTTGAAAACGCGATAAGGTTTAGTTATCGCATGCAGCAAATAGAGTAGAACACATGCTTTGGTATCTGTAGTCAAAATTAGGAAAAGGTTAGAAGAGTTATTGATGAAATTTATTGTTTTAATATTATTTGTTTACCCTCATTTAAACGGGATTCTTTCGCTTGATATTGTGACAGAATATCCTGGCAAGTATTATCCTTTACTTCAGCCTCAAGCAGTGGCACTATTTTCTGTTGATACACCAGCCAACGGGTGTAGAAAATTTCCATAGACTTTGGATAGAGATGTTCAAAATCAATACTGAGCTGCAATTCAAAAGATGCTGTGAGCAAGTGACAATTTGGAACTGGAACTATTCAAATGTAGGTGACTGGTATAGTGAATTGACACTCTTAAATAATAAAAGGACTGATGTGCAGAATATGGGGCGGGAGCCCGATTAAAAAACAAAATATGCCATTGTTTTGTCTTGGTCCCCAAACATCGGAATGGTAGGTCAAAGTTGGCGCTCAGGTCCAAAGGGCCCGGGGTGTCGAAAAAGGGGCCCCTTTCGGTTCTATGATGACCCCCCATGTGCGGTTACTCAAATGAAAGATATTTTCGAGACGAATCCAACGATGTTATTTTTAAGTTCGCATCGCGCGATTTTTTTAAAAATAATATTTTTTTTTTGGTACTTCCCGGAAATCTAGCTCGGCCCAGGAGACCCGTAGGAAAATAAAAAAATAACATCGTTGGATTCGTCTCGAAAGTATCTTTCATTTGAGTACCCACACATGGGGGGTTATCATTGAACCCAAGGGGCCCCTTTTTTTGGGCCCCGTAGGCCTTAGCGGCAACTTTGACCTTGATTTTAGTGTTTTAGGGCGTATTTGGTGGGAATGCCATTTTTTTTTGGGCTTCCGCCCCATATTCTTTATATTTGCCAATAAAAGTTACACCCTTTCTTATGAGTGAGTTTATTAGAGTGGTTCAATTGTTTCACGAGCGGTTATTAAAATCCTAATCCACGATGAATTCTACAAATATTTGCCCCAGGTACCATGAAATGAAAATCAAGCCCTTGGTTTTTAACAAACAAAACTTCTCGTATTGTGAAAAAAATCCACAACAAATCTATCTAAACATTTTATACCTAACCCCCATCTTCACCCCCTAAGGGAGCTACCATAAAAAAATCTAATTTTTTATAAAACTTATGCCCACCGCTCTAACTGCCTTAAGAGGAGTCAATTGTGTGACCGTCCCCCAATATTTGTTCAACCCCAACAGTTTCTCAGAACATATCTACCCTCTATCTTCAACCCCTAAGTTGGTCCCCTTTGGCCGCTTTTTTGGTATCTCCTAGAGGAGTTGTTGTTGTTGTTGTAGCAGTAAATGTGTCTTGTTTGTCCGTTAGGTGTTAATTGTTTCGCCTTGTGTGTTATTTTTTGCTGCGTTTGTTTCCAGGCCAAGGAAGGTGGCTACTTCCACTGGGCAGGGCAGTTGAACAGGTGTAGTGTACCGTGTGGTCCCTGGTTGCAAGCGGGACAGGCGTTCGACGTATTGCCATCAATTCTTGCCCAGTACGAATTGAAGCGGCTACACCAGCCAGATCTTAGTTGGGCCAAAACAACTCTCGTCTGCCACGGTAATACCTCTTCCTCCGAAGCCACTGCTGGAGGGTGTTCTCCGAGCACGACATTCACTCTGTAATTATTCACGGTTTCAACGACTGCGTCTAAGTGAATGTCCACTAAGCCTGCCTGAAATGCTCTTTGATCTAGAGGCTCTCTCTTGTACCGTTGTATCTGGCGCTCTAGATCATGAAGGTGTTTCCTGACCTACCTGGGGGGAGGGAGCCTATCAATAAGATGGAGGTTAGGATGGCTGGACCGGTAACATCCAAGCAGGTACTGCTTTGACAAAGGGGAATTGTGTCGGCGCACGGGTATGACTTTCGTCTTCTCATGTAGGTGATTCACAGATGACATGAGGAGGTACCCTGTCGCAATTCTCAGGGCGGAATTTTGACATGTCTTCAGGTTCTTCTAGTGCGTCTCGCTCACATTCAATGACCACACTGGAGCTGTAGAGTTCACCACAGACTGACCTATCGATTTGTGATATGTCGACATGCAATCTGTAGTTATTCACGGCTTCAACGACTGCGTCTAAGTGAATGTCCACTAAGCCTGCATGAAATGCTCTTTGATCTAGGGGCTCTCACTTGTACCGTTGTATCTGGCGCTCTAGATCATGAAGGTCTTTCCTGACCTACCTGGGGGGAGGGAGCCTTTCAATAAGATGGAGGTTAGGATGGCTGGACCGGTAACATCCAAGCAGGTACTGCTTCGACAGAAGGAAATTGTGTCGGCGCACGGGTATGACTTCCGTTTTCTCATGCAGGTGATTCACAGATGACATGAGGAGGTACCCTGTCGCTGTGCTAAGGGCGGCATTTTGACATGCCTGCAGGTTCTTCCACTGCGTCTCGCTCACATTCAATGACCACACTGGAGCTGCATAGTTCACCACAGACCGAACAATCGCTTTGTGATATGTCGACATTCAATCTAGTTATTCACGGCTTCAGCGACTGCGTCGAAGTGAATGTCCGCTAAGGCTGCCTGAAATGCTCTTTGATCTAGAGGCTCTCTCTGGTACCGTTGGATCTCGCGTGTAGATCATGAAGGTCTTTCCTGACCTACCTGGGGGGAGGGAGCCTATCAATAAGATGGAGGTTAGGATGGCTCGACCGGTAACATCCAAACAGGTACTGCTTCGACAGAAGGAAATTGTGTCGGCGCACGGGTACGACCTTCGTCTTCTCATGTAGGTAATTCACAGACGACATGAGGAGGTACCCTGTCGCAGTTCTCAGGCGGCATTTTGACATGCCTGCAGGTTCTTCCACTGCGACTCGCTCACATTCGGTGACCACACTGGAGCTGCAAAGTTCACTACAGACCGACCTATAGCTTTGTGAGATGTCGACATGCAATCTGTAGTTATTCACGGCTTCAACGACTGCGTCTAAGTGAATGTCTGCTAAGCCTGCCTGAAATACTCTTTGATCTAGAGGCTCTCTCTTGTACCGTTGGATCTGGCGCTCTAGATCATGAAGGTCTTTCCTGACCTACCTGGGGGGAGGGAGCCTATCAATAAGATGGAGGTTAGGATGACTGGACCGGTAACATCCAAGCAGGTACTGCTTCGACAGAAGGAAATTGTGTCGGCGCACGGGTATGACTTTCGTCTTCTCATGCAGGTGATTCACAGATGACATGAGGAGGTACCCTGTCGCTGTGCTAAGGGCGGCATTTTGACATGCCTGCAGGTTCTTCCACTGTGTCTCGCTCACATTTGGTGACCACACTGAAGCTGCATAGTTCACCACAGACCGACCTATAGTTTTGTGAGATGTCGACATGCAATCTGTATTTATTCACGGCTTCAACGACTGCGTCTTAGTGAATGTGCACTAAGCCTGCCTGAAATGTTCTTTGATCTAGAGGCTCTCTCTGGTACCGTTAGATCTGGCGCTCTAGATCATGAAGGACTTTCCTGACCTACCTGGAGGAGCCTATCAATAAGATGGAAGTTGGATGGCTGGACCGGTAACATCCAAGCAGGTACTGCTAAGACAGAAGGAAATTGTGTCGGCGCACGGGTACGACCTTCGTCTTCTCATGTAGGTGATTCACAGATGACATGAGGAGGTACTCTGTCGCAGTTCTCAGGGCGGCATTTTGACATGCCTGCAGGTTCTTCCACACTGAAACTGCATAGTTCACCACACACCAACCTATCGCTTTGTAAGAGTTCAACAAGGTTTCTTTGTCATTTCCCCAAGTGCTGCCGGCTATCGACTTGATGATCTTGTTCCTACTTCATATCTTGTTGCAGGTAGTTGTAGCCTGCACGTTGAATCTGAGGAGGCTGCCAAATGTGACCTCAAGGACCTTGGGGTAAATGGTGATCGGAATTGTTATGCCATCGACTATCAAGCTGATCCTTCACTTGCGCTGTCCATGCGGTGAACAGTGTGGCCGATGATTTGGTGGCGGAGATTTTCATCTATCTCGCAGCGAAAAAATTGGCAATTTCAGCTAAGTAGACGTTCGACTTTCCACATATGTCATCAATTGAGCAGCCTGACGCCAGAATCGTACAATCATAGGCATAGGATACGATATTAAAGCCGTCAGGTGGTGGTGGAATTGCAATACGTGTCCTCAGTACTATGTGTCCCAGAGGGGTAAAATGTATGACCGACCCCAACTAGTATTTTCTTACTAACACCTACACCTTTTCCTCAGCCCAAAAGGGAAATTTCTATTATTTTAATACAATTGTATGACATTTTGCAGTTTTCCCGTCTATCTCGGACCGGGATAGAGAAACTGTTTGGGTTGAACAAATATTGGGGTCTGGTGATATATTTGTCTCCTCTAGGGGCGTCTATGGGGCAGAAATAGAGTTGGGAGCAAAATTTATAAAAAAAAAATTTCTGTACGGTTGCCCCCTTAGAAGGTTAATATGGGGAGTAGGTATGTTTTAAAATACAAAGTAGTATCGAAATTTCCTAATAAATAACTAAAAAAGAACATAACTGAAAGTAATATAATTTCTTCAAATCGGAGACACAGTAAAGTGACATAAAATTAGTTTAAGATATTCGGAGATATACTATTCACACAATAAGTTATCCTACGCAGTCTAATTTCAACATTTCCAATATGGAACAATCTTCATATCTTATGGACATAAAATATTTCGAAAACATTGTTAAAACGCCATATTTATACTGCCTCAACTACAACTAATAACCATTCCCGTTTCTCCCTAATTCTATCCACCACACTTACAGCTCTCACTTACCAATTCATGGCCTCTCTCCAATTTGTATGAAGGCCAATTACACAGAAATTCCTTAATACCATCCAAATCATTAATACATTTCAACTGTAAGCTTCGATAACGTAAAGTATCCTGCCACATTTCCATAATTTCCAAGAAATTTTCACATTTATAAGATTTCAACCAACTTTGTATGCGTTTACTACCCTCATCGTGATCCATGCCATCAAAGTCATCTATCAGCGATTTTACACTATTTTCCAAAACATCAGTCGTACTGGCAATTGGCGAAGTATTTGTAATACTATCCGCATTATTTTCACTAAACTTGCGTTTTCTATTCCCATGACGTATATCTTTGCTACGATGTGAATTGTAGAAACGCATATAAAGTCGGCCACGTCCCTTGGAATTCTGGCGATCATACCAGGCTTTCTGCAAGACATAAAATTTAAAATTGATCAAGTTTATACTAAATCTCTAAAGACATTTGAAAATTGAAAAAATATTACCTTGCTTTCAGTGGGAAAATGTTGAGTAATTTGTTCTGCCAGATGTGCCATAACATGAGGTCTCAGTTTGATGCCACTCGACTCGAAAAAGTTCACTATAGAACTAGCCAATAGGCGACGGTCTCCCTCAGTAAGTAATTTTTTTGCTTTATAATTATTTTGTGCTCTTGTCAAAGCGGCTGGAATTATAATATCCAGAGGCTAAAGTAAAAAATTGCGTGTTTAACGATTGTGACTACGTAAAATCCATGCGACTTACAAAAATATCACCATGTGGATCTATAACATATTTATCCTTTCCATTAGTAATAGAGGGATTATTGCAATTAATTTGTAAAGGTTCATCCTCAAAGGTTAAAACATTAAAAAGTTCCCTTTGCTCAACGCTAAGAGCTTCGGAGGGTGTAGTAAATTCAGGTAATTCTATGGGCATTGTATTGATGCCTATGTGATTTGTTGTGATGTCATCAGTTTGTACAGCTTGTGTGGATGTCTTGGGGCTCTTGGTTATCACCTCTTTAGGGGGTTCATTGACTTTTGTTCGTTGTGGTTGTATTACTTTGGGTGTAGTAATGAAACCTTTTTGTATTTTCCAATGATTTAGTAAAAATTCAAATTCTGCCAAGACACCCAGATGTGTTGGAGGTATCATATTACGTATGTGATCCTTTTCAAAATAACGCAATTGACGTGCATTTACATTGAACTCTAAGAGATCGGGGGGGAGGTAGGTAATAGGTAATCGAGATGCGTTTGTGATGAGATTGTCATTTAGTAGTCATAATTGTCTTATACCATAAACCAAACTTTTAAAATATACATTATTGTGCTTCAGTTAGTGGTCTCACCATTCTATAAGAATTGTGATCTTCACTTTTCTACATAAACCGTCCCAAACTAGATGGGATAATATTTTAAAGGATATAATAATCGACAATCTAAAATGGTATCTTACGCTTAAATTCCAGACAATGAAAGAGCCTAAAACGTGACAAATTCCCCTATACGATACGTACTAACTTCAAATCGATATTAAATTACTGTAGCATGTAACTTGACAAATCGAATTATTCCAAACTTCTTCTTTTTGGGGTTACTTTCACGTGCAGTTCTTAGACTTGAGTCCTAAAATCATGTGTTGTACTATGTTATGAATTATTACACTGTGGAAAATTTTCGAGGTCATTTCCTGGGGGGTTGAGAAATTCCAATTCAGGGTGAAGGTACTCGATCAGTATAGTAAAACCCCCAAAGGGTTTGACGACACAGTTTTTAAAAGTTTCATTTGAAAAGTTTCAAAATCTAACAACTTTAAGCCGTGCCTAAAAGAGGTCAAAGGGCAAATCTATATATAAAAATGAATTTCGAAACTCCCAGCCAGAGTGAAGGTACTAGGTCAGTATAGTAAAACCCCCAAAGTGTTTGGCGTTCTCAGGACAAAGTATTTAAAAAAGTTTCAAAATCGAACAACTTTAAGCGTGCTCCAAATATATAAAAAAGGAGTTTCGAAAACAGCTTGAACAATCTCTTCGATATTTTCACAGAATGTAGCTGTGTGGTCGGTGGTGAAAATAGGGTACTTGCATATTTGATATATCAAGTGGGCGTGGCTCCGCCCATAGGACCCTATTTTTGAAATCGCAATATCTGAAGGACTGTTTTCCCAATCGTGTGGAGGCATTTGACAGCAAAGTTCGTCATCCAACAAAAAATGGGCGGAATCGAATCAGTGGGCGTGGTAAAAAACTTGAAACTTTAAAAGGCTGTATCTCATGAACTGTAAGAGGTATAAAGCTGATATTTGGTTTGTGTATCGGTACTGTATACATTACAGCCAGATTGAAAGTGGGCTGAGCCACGCCCTAATTAAAAGAAACTGTTGTAACAGCCATAATAATAGTTTGATCATCCTGAAAATTTCACTATATAGTAGAGATATAACCAGGGTATTTGGAACCAAGTTGACAAAAATGGTCGAGGAGCCACCGACACATGTCAATATTTGTCGTTTACATATTTGCTAGAAAAAAATACAATCCCTAATCGAAAATTAGTAAGAAAGTTTCAGTGAGGAGAAGAGACTTACATATACCCTCACCCTCAGTAAAACATAAAAATTTTCTAGTATATTGACATTATTATTCGGTTTCTAAAGTACAAATGTACCACTCCATTTGTATGGGAGGTATCAAAAGGAGCGTGGCTTGACTTTCAGATATTTCTCCAAAACATTATCCTGTTATTACAGCTTAACAAAATACAGAATTTGGGCACGAGCGCGTTGGTTGTATTAATAAAATTAATCGATTTCTAAAGTGGGCGGTAACAGATGGGTATGGGAGGTGCCAGAAGGGGCGTAGCTAGACTTCTGGTTTTTTTTCCAAAACTTTATCCGTTTATAGCTTTACTAAATACAGAACTTGGGTACGATCCCGTTGGGTGTATTGAATTTTAAAGTTGGCGGAATGAACTTTTTGTATGAGAAGGACCAGAAGGGGCGGGTCCATGTAGCCCATTTGCAATACCGTAAGTAGTTTTAGGGAAATATTAACTCCAGCAAAATTTCAAACATTTGGTTGCGTCTTTCGAAAGTTATCGTGCGTACCAGCCGGACAGACAGACAAATGGACTTTGCTCAAACGATATAAAAAGTCATGAATCGAATTTGGTTCAAAGAACCCTAGGGTCTAAAATGACTCCTTCTATGTGTTACCCTTTTGGGTTGTATAAAATGATATATACCCTCCTACCCGTAGGGTGAGTTTATAAAAAAAAAAAAAAAATTCGGTTGCTATAATGGTTATTCATAACTTGCGAGCTCAAATCGATTTTCGGCAAGCGTGTCCGAATTGGGTTAAAACCGTCGAGTCCGGTCATGTTATTTTTTTACACAATGTTATTTTCGGTTAAACTGTTAATAGATAAAGTATTCCTCTACATGCAAGTGACGTTGCAAAGGGTTGAGGTAAGTTGACCCAAGGCAATTTTTTACAGAGGATACATCTTTAGTGAAATACTTAAAAAAAACTTTGTTTCCCTTCGTGTCCCATTAATTCGGTATAGGATAGCTTCTCGCGTTATTGTGAATAAACACAATTTTATTTTTAGACTCAATAACGAGACCCGGCAGCTATTTGAGAAGCTTTTACTAAACTATTGAAGTCGACAACATCGAGGAGGCCGGCGATCAGTGAAATGTGACTGACTGAGACAGAATTCGAAGCCTTGTCTCCCACATGATAGTCGCGTGACTTAACAGTCATACTACGGTGGTTTCTGGGAAAAATGTGTGAATTTGATTTTATTTTTCATAAATTTAATATTTATTTTTATGATGAGTTCAACAAATTTGTATAGAAACAAAGGGAAAAACTTACTAATAACTTTTTTTCGTTTCGTTTAGATCCAATTGGATCTAATCAGATCCGTAAAATGGTTATTCTGCTTGGAGCAGGTTGGATCAGTTCCTAGTCTAATTGTTTCTAAGTAGATCTAATCTGATCCAAGATTTGTCCGTGATTTTATTTTACACCCCATGAATGAGGTATGGGATAGCTTCTCGCGTTGTTGTAAATTAACACGCTTTCTATTTTTAGATTCACAACTAACGGCACCTACTTGTTTATCGACGAATGCGAACGTCACTGTTTGAAAAGCTTTTACTGACTCGACACATATACTGCAAAGTTGCTGACGGCAACATCGAGGGGACCGGCAATGAAAGATAAATTTATTTTTAAGATAACTGGAGCCAGGAGTTGAACGTGGGATCTCCCGCATGGTAGTCGCGTGTTCTAACCATCATGCCACTCCCATAACTAGGACAAATTTCGAATCAAATTAGATCTAATTATATATTAGACCCAATTTTTTCGGAACTTTTGAGATACAATTAGATCCAATTGGATCTTCACTTTTTTACACGGGAAGAACGTTTTTTGTATGAAAGGTGTTTTTCACTTTAGTTGTCCATAGGAAAAATGTGGTTCTGACTGTCTGAAACATGTTTCTATAAGAATTGAAAGTGTCGAACTAGCTGAGTCCATTTTGTGTATAAGAAACAATTTTATTTAGATAGAAAAGAAGTATCTAAGTATCTTTAGTTAAGGGATCTCCCGCATGGTAGTCGCGTGTTCTAACCATCATGCCACTCCTATAACTAGGACAAATTTAGAATCAAATTAGATATAATTAGATATTAGACCCAATTTTTTCGGAACTTTTGAGATACAATTAGATCCAATTGGATCTTCACTTTTTTTTACACGGGAAGAACGTATTCTATATGAAAGGTGTTTTTCAATTAAGTTGTCCATAGGAAAAGTGTGGTTCTGCCTGTCTGAAATATGTTTCTATAAGAATTGCAAGTGTCGAACTAGCTGAGTCCATTTTTTGTATAAAAAAAAAAAAATTTTTTTGGATAGAAAAGAAGTATCTAAATATTTTTAGTTAAGACTTTTTTGTATAGATAACATTTTTTTAAACAAAATTATTTGATGTAACAAATATATAGGATGAATGTCTTTCAGCTGTCATTATTTATCCTATAAAAATTATGTTGCTCTGATTAGCAGAGATTAACACTTTGTGGAAAATATTTTTTGGTGGAAAATATGTGTTATTTTAAATTCTTTATTGTAAAAATATCGCATTCTTTAAGTCCTTTTTTTATCTAAACGATGTGTCTAATTAGCCGAAACTAGCATTTGGAAGAAAAAATAGTGTCCCCGATAGCCTAATACCTTTTTTTCATCAAAACGATGTCTGCGACTACGTAACAGATTTGTCCAAACTACGTATCAAATTATGTACCGTGTACCTACGTTTACATCTTTCGAACAAAAACAAATAATTATATTTGTCAATTTCACATAGAGTTGCAAATAATTTTGCATCCGTTTCCGCCGCTGTCGACGCCTTGACAGGTTCTGCAAGAAAATATTCCAAAATTAGATCATAAATATTCTAAATGTTATGGACAACAATTCACTCTTTTACGGCACTGCTTAACACAAGGACAACAACAGCCAACTGTTGATATTGTATAGCGTATAATCTATTACATTTTCACTGCGCGAGTACAAGTATCAACGCTACTACAATTGTAACAGCAAATATTTTCTCTTTTATCAGCAAATATTTGCTGTTGTGTTTACGACAGACAGAATCTCAAAAACCACATAAAATAAATGGTGTCAACTCCATCCATACTGAGTGTTGGTTATTTCCAGTTTGGACAAAAAGAGTAAATTTTTGTCTTAAAGTACGTGGCATGTACTTACCCATGATGTCCAAAATCCAGCTTGAATCGATGACAAATTTTTCAAATCGATTTGAATATTTGTAATTTTTTTTCTGTTTAATTTAATTTTTTGTTATTGATGCCACCAAAACTTCCATTGCACACTAAATGTGGTATGACCAGACCAACACACAATTTGTCTCTGTGCTGTCTGTCGTCGCGCGTTTCAATTAACTTTATCAGTCAGTTATTCTGTTCTGTTCGTTTGTGTTCTCAATTTGTGTTTAACGAATCCTCAGCTATATTAGCAGTTACTTTAACAGACTCAATTTTCGCTTGTTTGTTGTAGTACATCAATTACTGTTAATCGATGTTATTGTACTTATTGATTATGTATCAGATGAGGGCAGAGCGCGTTAAGCGTTTTGTAAAAAGTGCAAAAGAGAAATATCGGCGGCATACTCTTAAGAACTCATGTAGCAGTAGCTCTTGATAAAGAGCAATGCAATGGGGGGAGGGGTTGCCATGTACGCGTAGTGGGCGACAAATGAGATGTAATGTAACGGAAATAATTTAGTTGATGGGAGATTTCTCTTGAGGTTTCGAGGTATGCGGTATATTTGAAAGATATATTTATATGGTTATAGGGAGAACAGAGTATGAAGTTGTGAGAACAAAAGAAAAATTAAGAATAATATTACGAAGATGGTTTTGTTTTTAAAAAAATTAAATTAACATGACACTCTTGACACTCTCTTACCATGACACTCTTAACAATTTTACTTTAAGAAATAAGATTAAAAAGGACTGGTCTACAAGTTTCGTACACTTATTATAAGGCTACACTGGGTCTGATTCGACAAATTAATATTTAAAAAAAAAACTTATAATTTGATAAAATAAATAATGTCTCGCAATAATTTGAAACAAATTTCTCCATGAAAAAGTCTATCTCGTATTAGCGAAGACAGTTGAATCAGTGAGTGGGAAAAGGTTATCGACCTAAGGGAGAATATGCCTCAAACCAACAGGTCCTTATTTATGGGAAAATGTGTTTTCTAACTTGCTCAGTCCTATTTCCCTTATCAAAGTGCGTCTCTTTGCGAACGAGATCTAACTTATTGAACATATTCGCCATTCAATTTTTTTTAATTGATTAAAATTTGTAATAATTAGCAGAAATGTTTAGTGTTGAGAATTTTTCATCATCTAATGAAGAAGAACATAATAAGATCAAGTATAGTCGTATTTCAATCTCACAGATGACATCAGCGATGTCATAATTGAAAATCGAAAAAGATTCGACATGACTACGACATACATAATAAGGGGGGGATAGTGTTTAGGACTAGGTTAGGTTGAGGACACGTATAATCTGGTAAGAACCATATCACACTACACACCGAGACCTGCTGATCCATTGTAATTGTCCGTTAGAAAGGAGGAGGGAAGTGCAAATTGTGCGAATACCAATTTTTATCTTGGCCCAGTAGGAGGCACATTAGGAGCGGCAGGAGTTCATTTTAAAAAATTGTATGGGGATAACCTTAAGGGTTGAAGATAGAGGTTAAATTTGTTCAGAGAAACTGTTGGGGTTGCAAAAATATCGGGGGTCGGCCATACATTTCACTTCTGTTTTGTTTTGGGGCTGTTAGAGTACTTACTTAATTTCGCTTTACACCCCCATTAATGAGGTATGGGATAGCTTCTCGCGTTGTTATGAATTAACACGCTTTATATTTTCAGATTCACAACTAACGGCACCTACTTGTTTATCGACGAATGCGAACGTCACTGTTTGAGAAGCTCTTACTAGACATGCCGATTGACTCGACACTAATACTGCGAAGTTGCTGTTGACAACATTTGAGGGGAGCCGACAATGAAAGAAAAAATTGTTTTTTCTTTTATGATGACTGGAGCCAGGATTTGAACCTGTGATCTCCCGCATGGTAGTCGCGTGTTCTAACCACTATGCCACGGCCGGTCCCAGAGTGGTGGGAGTAAAATTAATAAAAAATGATTTTTGTACGGGAGCCCTCTTAGGAGGTAAAGAGGGGGGTAGGTATGTTTGGGGAAAATGTTAGAAGGGAAAAACCACTGGGAGTCGATAATACTTTTTTTGGGAGCAAATTTTATAAAAATTACATTTTTGTATGGGATTACTGTAAGGGGTGAAGATGAAGGTCTGTCATACATTTTATCCCTCTAGGAGGCACAATGGGAACGGCAGGAGCTGTTTTAAAAAAAATATCGGGTGTCGGTCATACATTTCACTTATTTAGCGGCTAGTTTGGGGCAGTAAGAGCGGTGGGAGCAAAATTTTTAAAATTTGATTTTTGAATTGGCGCCCCCTTAGGGGTTGATGTTGTTGTTGTAACAGCTGGTGGAAGTAGCTGGGGTGATAATTCTTTATACCGGTTTTTAATTTATCGGCACTCGATCGGGCATATAATCCGATTATTACACGATCATTGTTGGCAATTCTGTTTCGTTCCCTTGTAGATAACAAGGTTTGTGTCAAGGATTGTTAGGTGTTGTTGTTGTGAGTTTTAACCGCCAAATTCCACCAAAGATGGCGCCAGCTGGCTTGTTGTTTTATATGCGATGCCCCCTTAGGAGTGAAGATGTTAGAAGGAAAAAATGACTGGGTGCGACTCCGGGGCAGTTGCAGGGTTTCCCCAACAACTTTGAACAAATTTTGTTTTAACAAAATACTTGTATTATTCCTTTTAATCAGAATAACTTGTTAGAATTCGAACCACCTACTGCGCAGGCCAACCATGTCTTTAAGAGATCCAACGTCTGCTGGTTGTATTCCACATCCAATCCTTTACTAATACAAAAAGGTGAACATCTACCAGAGTGTCATGATCAGACATAGTATAGCCTCCTGTGGCCAATAGATCTGTTGATTTATAACCAAGAATCTTGCATTATCCTGGGACTCCATAGCGACTGACGTCCAGATGCTTAAGTCCATCCAACTTCTCCTTACAGTACCTCATTAACTTCACCAACAATGTAGAATTAATCGTTTTAATTGCAGCCTGGCTATCGACACAGGTCGATCAAGTATCAATTCCACATCCCATAATAGCCTTTCTAAATGGCTCAGTTTGACAAACACTGCATTCATTATGTAGCCTGAATGAGAGGCTTATCTGCAGGTCTTCACTCCTGTGCCCTTTTCCATTTTCGAACCGTCGGTAAAGAAAGAAATGCAGTCAACATAAGTATACCCGCCGTAATTGCATTCCGATTTTTCCAGAATTTCGACATTTACTTTACGGAAATCTACACATTTCTTCAAAAATAGTTAGAGATGGCACATTGAAAGAAACCCCATTACCCAAAAGCCGAAGAATCTTAGCATGATCATATATGAATTAATGCCAATCGCCAGCTTTCTTCAGTCTAATAGCCCCTCGGGCAGCAAGTCCAGGGGTGGAAGACTGAGGTACACATCCAAAGCCGTTTGTGGCGTGTTCCTCCTAGCCCCAGTCATTCACTTTACAAACATCCTTGGACTTTACTGAACATTTTTACAAATTGCTCTTACTAAGCCCTCCCACCAAACCAGATATCCATAGGTGATATTGGCCAGACTACTGTGGTATGCAGCCACATTGTGACTCTCAGGTTAAGTCCCCAACTTTTACCTATTGAGTTCCGGCACGCATAAAGGGCATTAACTCCCCCTCTTTAACCTTTTTTTCGATATACCTTGACTAATTTAGCTTCTGATCAAGTACCACACCTAGGTACTTTGGCTCCGTTGGGAGCTTCAGCTCCACCCTATTCAGCCTAGGTGGCCTAAAGTCCTTTATCTTATTTCTAGGTATAAAGAAAACCAATTCCGTTTTCTTAGGGTTCAACTCTAGACCAAACCTTTCGCTTTTACTTTCTGGTAGAATTTTCGGACTAAAAATGCACTTTTATCCCTGCACTTCCCTATTCTCCCTTTCCTTCATCAGACATGTAGTTTTATCTAGGTCCTTCCACAAAATCAGACATCCGTAGGTGATAATTGGCCGGACTGCCGTGGTATATAGCCATATTGTGACCTATAAAGTTCCTGCACGCATAAGGGCACTGGCACGCCTCTTTAACCTTTTCTCGAATTTCTTTGACCAATTTAGCTTCTGATCAAGAACAACACAAAGGTACTTGGCTTCCGTTAAGAGCTTCAGTTCCACCCCAAACATGTTATTTAAGAAATTTGCAGAAAGGTTAAGAGTATGGAAAAGTACGTCTCTTTCGGACTGAGACCTGTGTTTCCAAAGAAAAAGACTATGTCAAATTTTATGAAATTTTTTCTGTAGGAAAAGTAGCCAGCGGGATGAAGTCATCAAACCATCAAGCCATAGATAATAAGCATTATATTTAAGATTTACAATAAACGGCACCTACTTGTTTATCGACGAATGCGAACGTCACTGTATGAGAAGCTTTTTAATAGACATGCCGATGGAATCGACACTATATTGTGAAGTTGCTGTCGACAACATTGAGGAGGCCGACAATGAAAGAAAAATGTAGATGACTAGAGCCGGGAATCGAACCACTGATCTCCCGCATGGTAGTGGTGTGTTCTAACCACTATAACACGGCCGGTCCCATATGCCAATAGTATCAGCATAATATTATGGAGAAATCATTTATTTTGGCTAGATCAGCCAATTTGTATTGACTGCTCCAGGTGTAAATGATCATTTCTTTAGAAAACTCTTCGACATTATTACATCTGTTAAACTTACTCCACACTACATTTATTGTTTAACATAATAAGGTCTCTGTAACTTTTGGTGAGAAAAGTTTTATAAGTTGCTACTTTGTTTTGGAACTTACCAAAAAGTTATCACAATTTGTTATTCATAATCCTACTACAAGGATTCTTCATACAAAATCTTGTCACTTTCAGCAGAGTAAAGCAAAGCATTCGCACATGATATCCCTACTGACTTCCCTCTCCCATTGCGACGACCACTTGAATAAAAACAAAGTATCACACACACACACAGCATGTTCTATTTAATTGAGTCATCAAGAAAGTTGTTTTTGCTCATCCTACCATATATGTCTGGATATGTCAGTCATCACCAGTGTCGTCATCACAATGTGCTGTCGATTGTGATGCATGATGGTCTCCCAAATCGAGCTACATTGTACATATATCCTAGTATGTCCATGTACACCCGCAGGCCCACATGGTTGATGAATTCATCGACTTTTACGTTGTTGCTGTTGTTGTTGTTTACACACAATAGCTGGCATAACAACAAATGACAGACGATGGTGATATACAGAGATGAATTTATCCCACATCACTGACAAACATATCACCCAACATGGATGACTTTGCATGTAAGCAACAAAACAGACAGTTTTGTACTTATAAACTGGGGACAACAAAAAAAAAATAATGAAGCAGTAGGTTCAGACATTTGCATTGTCATGTAAAGTGAACTGACTGACTGACTAACTGTCAGTCCTTTCGTCCATTCCGACCTACTACATATTTAACTATCTGTCTGTCTGCCCGTTTGCACGCCAAAAAGTGTCAATTTCTTTAGTTAACTTGTAGTTACTGACATGTTAAGTGTTTTCCATGATGGGATAACTTGTGTCTCGCTGTTGAGTACAGCGATATGGGTAATGAGTACCGACGACGATGGTGATGATAAAGGATTATATAAAAGCTTTATTGCCTAGAGATTATAAGGCTAGAAACAAAAAAAAAAAAACAGAAAATTCCAACAAAAGCAAAATTTAAAAAGTGCAAAGGATAATTAAATCAGCTGGCGAGATAGGACAACAGGAATGATCTTGTAAAGGATAAGAGACAACAAGGAAATAGTTGGAGATAAAAGGAACTTTAATGAATAAATTATGAGTAAGAATTGACGTTGAATTTTGATACTAGAGCTAGGGTTCGTATTGGCTCGCTCGCTCTTTTCCTGAAAATTGGCACTCAGCTCGCGAGCTAGGAACCACAAATTTCAAGCGAGCTCTCGGCTCGCGAGCCAGGAGCCCAAAATAATAGCTGGCTCGAGAGCCAAGAGTTACAAAATTTCAAATGAGCTCTCAGCTCGCGAGCCAGGAGCCACAAAATTTCAACTGAGCTTTCGGCTCTCGAGCCAAAAGCCCAAATAAAGAGCTGGCTCGCGAGCCAAGAGCTACAAAATTTTAAATGAGCTCTCAGCTCGCGATCCAAGAGACACAACATTTGAAAAGAGCTCTCGGCTCGCGAATCAGCGAGCTCTTGGCTCGCAAAGTACCAAAGTTATGTACCAAAAGTACTTTTTTATGGCAAAAAGTATTTTCGTTGGCCCAAAAAACTTTTCTGTTGCACAAAGTACTTTTTTTTTGATCAGAGTACTTTTAATGTACTTTTTGGCAAAAGTACTTTTATTGGCCAAAAAAACACTTTTTGCGGCACAAAGTACTTTTTTTGTACCAGAGTACTTTTTTGTAGTAAAAGTACTTTTAATGTACTTTTCGGCACAAAGTACTTTTTTGTACCAGGGACTTATTTGTACCAAAAGTACTATTAATGTACTTTTCGACACAAAATACTTTTTTTTTGTAGCAGAGTACTCTTTTGTACCAAAACGTACTTTAATTGGTCATAAAACACTTTTTGCTGCACAAAGTAGTTTTTTGGTACCAGAGTACTTTTTTGTACCAAAAGTACTTTTAATGTACTTTTCGGCACAAAGTACTTTTTTTGTACCAGGAACTTATTTGTACCAAAAGTACTTTTAATGTACTTTTCGGCACAAAGTACTGTTTTTTGTACCAGAGTACTCTTTTGTACCAAAAAGTACTTTTAATATACTTTTCGGCAAAGGTACTTTTATTGGCCAAGAAAAAACTTTTTGCTGCACAAAGTACTTTTTTTTAGAAAAGTACCTTTTTGTACCAAAAGTACTTTTAATGTACATTTCGGCACAAAGTATTTTTTTTGTACCAAAAGTACTTATTTGTAACTAAACTAAACTAAACTTTTAATGTACTTTTCGGCACAAAGTACTGTTTTTGTACCAGAGTACTTTTCTGTACCAAAAGTATTTTTAATGTACTTTTATTGGCCAAAAAACACTTTTTGCAGCACAAAGCACTGTTTTTTGTACCAGAGTACTTTTTTGTACCAAAAAGTACTTTTAGTATACTTTTCGGCAAAAGTACTTTTATTGGCCAAAAAAAACTTTTTGCTGCACAAAGTACTTTTTTTTGTACCAGAGTACTTTTTTGTACCAAAAGTACTTTTTGGCACAAAGTACTTTTTTGTACCAGGGACTAATTCGTACCAAAAGTACTTTTAATGTACTTTTCGGCACAAAGTACTGTTTTTTGTACCAGAGTACTTTTTTGTACCAAAAGTACTTTTAATGATCTTTTCGGCACAAAGTAATTTTTTGGTACTTTTTTTATGACAAAAAGAGCTTGCGAACCAAAAGCCACAAAATTTCAAATGGGCTCTCGAGCTGGCTCTTTTTTGAGCTCTTGGCTCCTGGCACGCGAGCCAGCTCTTTTTGGGCTCTTAGCTCTTGGCTCGCGTGCCGGCGCTTTTTGGGATCTTTGCTCCTTACTAGCGAGCTGGCTCTTTTTGGGCTTTTGGCTCGCGAGCCGAGAGCTCGTTTGAAATTTGCGGCTCCCAGCTTGCGAGCCAAGAGCTCTTATGTAGTTTTGAGGCTCCTGGCTCGCGAGCCGAGAGCCGAAAAGAGCGAGCCAATACGTATTTTGACTAGAGCTCTCAGAAAATGGAATAAGTTCTATTTACTCGTAGATATAAGGTAAAGGACTTCAGGCCACAGAAACTGAATGGGGGGAACTAAAGCTCTCAACGGAGGCCAATTTAGGGACCGGTCGTGGCATGATGGTTAGAACACGCGACTTCCATACGGGAAATGCCACGTTAAAAACCTGGCTCCAGACACCTAAAAAACAATTCTCTTGTTGGCGGCCCCTCGATTTGGTCGGAAGCAACTTCGCAGTATAAGTGTCGAGTCAATCGGCATGTCTAGTAAAAGCTTCTCAACCAGTGACGTTCGCATTCGTTAGTATTCAAGTAGGTGCCGTTTGTTGTGAATCTAAAATAGAAAGCGTCTTAATTCACAACAACGCGAGAAGCATCCCATACCTCATTCATGGGATGTAAAGGAAAATAAAGTTTAACGGAGGCTAATTACCTAGGTGTCCAGCGAGAAAGGTGTTTGAAGGCGAACCTGAAGGACGGCGCAGAGCAGGGAGACCCAAACTCCGTTGGAAGGACCAAGTGGTAGGCGACGTGCCACCATCTGGTAGGACTAACTAGAGAACACACGCACAAGACCGAAGCGTGTGGAATTCTTTAGTACTTCAGGCCTCAAACTTATGAACCATGTTTGTAAGTTGTAATGGGCCACTTAAGTAAGTAAGTAAGTAATTACCTAGGTGTTGTCTTTGATAGAAAGCAAATTTAAAGAGTGGTGTCACTGTCCTTTATGCGTGTCGGAACTGTATCTGTAAAAGTTGCGGACACAGCCCGAAGGAGACCAGCCAATTATTACCTATGGACGTCTGGTTTGGTGGGACAGCCTTAAAAAGAGTAATTTATTAAAAATGCTCAGCAAGGCTCAAAGGATGTTTGCAATGTGGATTGCTTGGATGTGTTCCTGCGTCTTCCGCACCCTGGACTTGTACGTCAAGGCTATTGCAACCCGAGCGGCTATCGTAATGAGGGAAGCTGACGATTGGCATTTTACCATACATGGTCATGCGAAAATTCTCGGGCATTTTGAGTAATGTTGTTTCTTTGCATCTGCTACCTCGTATCCCGGGAATATCGCACCGATTGAGTGGTATCACGGGATATTTGGCCTGAACTGAATGGAAGACGAACCAGATTGCAATTGCAACTTGATAGGGAATAAGTCTAACGACTTATCGGAATAATTATAGGTCCGACATTGTGCAGACTTTGCGACGATGATGAGGAAATTGAGACCATTAAGCATTTGCTGTCATTGACAAGCTCTTCACAGAAGAAGAAAGCAGTTCCTAGGGAAATTGTTCTTTGATATTCTCACCGAATTGTCGTCGTGTAACATGGAGAATCTGGTGAAATTCACTGATGGTTTGATTGGGCTTAAGGACCATAGTGTCCCCATGTAATCTTACTACTTTTGGCATATAAAGTTAAAGGAGAGAACATCCCGGAATTATTTTAACACTTCAACTCTCTTCCCCTGTACCATTCCTGTGAACTCTTTTATTTTTCTTGTACTATACCCTTTTCATCTCCGAGTGACATAGCATTGCACTTTGTCATTACATGTCCTCAACATAAACCGTAACCTACTGGAAATTCAGAAAGACGCGGAGGCTATAATGGGATGTAGAATTGGTACTAGAAAGCGCATTGGATAGGCAAGCTGCAAAAAAGCGTTTAACTCTACATTGTAAAAATGAATGTTGGCGATCTTGAAAGGAGAAGTTGGATGGTCATAGGCCTATGGATGTCAGTCTCTATTGGGTTCCAGGATAATACGAGATTATATATATATTATATATGTGTTCCTCTAACTCCCATTGGAGCATAGGGCGTCAATATAATACGAGATTCCTGGTTACAAATCAGCAGACATAATGTCCAGAGGAGGCTGTACTATGTCTGATCATGGCTCTCTGGAAGAAGTTCAACCACTCATGTATTACCTTTTTGGCTTAGTGGAGGATTGGATGTGGAAAATAGCCAGCAGTCGTTGGATATCCAGAACCGACAGTACCTTGTGCTATCTTTGGGTCAAATTCACCCAAAAAAAACTTTTTAAGATGAATTTCACCAAGTTAATATAAAGATATCGTAATGAAACTTTTATTTATTGTAAATAGGCCTATAAACTTCAAATATAAATAGAAGACTAATATAAATTATATATAGATTTGACGCTATTACCGATTACATTTTTTGGAACACATAACACCTTTTGAGTCAAATTGACCCAATACTAATAACTAACGAATATTTCAAATAAATACCATTTTTTTGACCGCTGTGTTAACATTGTAGCTTGTTAAAATTTTTTCAATTATTTAGTGTGCCATGCTTTTCTAATCAGTTGATTTTTCCTGAATTTTCTTGTGTTTATAACTTGGCATTTGGAATTTTGTGAATAGTGAGAATTTAGTATATTATTTAGAAATTGCACAAAGAAAAAAGGTATTCTGAAAGAAAAACACCTATTTTTCTTAGTTTGTGCAGTTTCTAAGTGATAAAGAGTTGGAACTTCTACTAACTGATGACGAGGATATATTTGATGAAAGTGATGCAAATGATGACGGGATTGAAGAGGAATTTCTTTTAAATACTGATCATGAGTACGATTAGGATGCATCATCGAGTCAAAGCTCTACCGCGGTTGATATTCTGCATTCGGAAAATGTTTCCAATGAGATTCAATCAGAATCCGCGTCATTTTTGTCAAAGAATAAGTCGGTACAGTGGCAAAAACATCGCCCACCAGTAGTAAATGCGGGATTGCGAAATTGTCAAATACTATATAATAAACCAGGACCAACCAGAAAAGCTACGTCCTTGGTTACGGATATCAAGTCATCTTTCGAACTATTTATTTCAAATAAAATAAGGAACATAGTGATTGAAATGCCAAATATAAAAGGCTCACCCATTTTTGAAACAGGCTGGAAGCCAATAAATCTTATCGAATTTGATGCTTATCTTGGGCTTCTCATCATGGCAGGTGTAATGAAATCCCATGGTGAAAGTCTTGGAAATTTATGAGACGATAAGAACGGGAGACCCATTTTTCGTGTAAACATTTCCCCCAAGAGATTCATGGCAGTTTCGGAAATCCTGCAGTTTGCCAACGCTGTATATAGAACGGAACGTCGCCAGCGTGACAAACTTGAACCTACCAGTAATGTTTGGGATAAGTGGAATAATCAGCTAAGATTTTGCTATAACCCACATAGTAGTTGCACCATCGATGAGCAATTGGTTCCCTTCCGGGGAAGGTTCAACTTCAAACAATAAATTCTATCAAAGTCGTCTAAATACGGTCAAAAAATTTGGGCATTATGAGATTCTACAACAAATATGCACGGAAAATAAAAGTGTATTGCGGTCGTGCTAAGAACGCTCAACCCGAAAAAAATCATTTTTTTTTATTGGCATATTTTGTAACATGTATGTATGTAAATATCTGTGTATGTAGGTGAAAGAGTAGCATTATCATTGATAAATCCACTTTCAAACGGATACACGTTTACATGCTAAAATTTTTTCACTACATACAATCTTGGACTGCAACTGCTCGCCCGAAGTATAACCCTTGTGGGTACTGTCAGAAAGAACAAAACCTTTCTCCCATTAAAAATAACAGATATGAAGAAGAATTCTATATTATATTCAGAATATTTATTTATTATTTATTTATTAAATTTACGTTAAGTGTATCAAATGATACATCGAATTCGGCTTACGATCAGAAAAGTGTTTTTATTTTATTGTTTTTAAATATTTTTGGTCAAATTCAGTGTGTCACGCACTAGGATGACGCGTTTCGAACTCCATGACGAGTTCATCTTCAGACCCCTTTGTGACCAACTGATGCACAATGCTACATCATCAGCTGTATATATATCTACACTTATGTCAAACATGTACATGCGAAGTAGATATCAGCCGAAAATGTCCAGCACCAGTGTTGTATTTTCAGCCGAAAATGTCCAACACCAGTGTTGCATTTTTTGAATTTGACCGTTAATATTCAAACATGAGAAATGGAGGAAATTCTTTCCCCACGATTCCCCTTTACCTTAAAGCTTAAGCTTCTTTACAAGGTTTTGTTGGTGAACTAAGATTACTTTAAATTTTTCTACGTCAAAGTAAAAGCATTTAGTTATTTTTTATATATGTCAAAAAAATAATTAGCTTTATTATTATTTAAACTTCTTAAGTATATTATACCTTTTTTTTTTTAAAAAACTAATTAAGTACTGAATTCGTGAAAGATGAAACATTTTTTATTTGGTAAAATTTGTACTGGGTTAATTTGACCCAAAAGGTGTTGTTAGGGGTATACACTGTGGTGCAAAAATGAGCCAATGTTTTAAAAAAAGTACGTTATTAAATATTTTTTATACTTTTTATTATATTATTTTCAAACCTTTTGCTAAATTTAAAATATGCATCTGTAAAATATGTAAAGCAATAATAAAAATATAATTTACATTACTGTAAGTATATAAAAACAAAACATTTTCAAAATCAGACCATTGGCACACTTTTGCTCCAATGTTTTTTTTATCTAAATTTAATAATTACTCCTGCATATTTTTACTTTCTTCAAATGATCCACCCTATTTGGCGTATATTGCCAAAGTTGAGCAACATAATATACAGGAATTCTGTTTCATTCAGCCAGAACGCACTCCCACAGCTCATTTATACTTTTCGGGGCTCTTTCGTTTCTGCCAGCCCGCGTTTTAGTTAAGCCCACAGATTTTCGATCGGGTTCTGATCGGGACTTTGCAGTGGTTACTCCCTGACCCCAAACACCTGAGAACTAAGCCATTCCTTGAAAAATTTTACAGAGTGTTTTGGGACGTTGTCATATTGGCAGACGACATTCTGTGGTCTACCTGGAATTTGGCCAGGGCTATGGGGCAAATTATCTTGCAAAATGCGAAGATAGTCTTCTTTTCGCATTATTCCTTCGATCCGTATAAGAAGTCCCACACTATCTGGGGTTATACATCCCCAAATCATAACAGAACCGCCTCCGTGCTATATGGTTTAAGATTGGCACCTGGTGAGTATTTGTTTTAACTAATTCAAATTAATTATATGATTAACTTGTTGGTCGTGTGGTCAGATGAGACCAAAATCAATAGATACCAATCGGTTGGGAAGGTTTTTTATTGGGCCAATTCATCAACCCCACCAAATCCAGCTCATGTATCACAAACCATTAAGCACGGAGGCGGTTCTGTTATGATTTGGGGATGTGTAACACCAGATGGTGTGGGGCTACTTATACGGATCGAAGGAATAATGCGAAAAGAAGACTATCTTCGCATTTTGCAAGATAATTTGACCCATAGCCCTGGCAAAATTCCAGGTAGACCACAGAATGTCGTCTGCCAATATGACAACGTCCCAAAACACTCTGTAAAAATTGTCAAGGAATGGCTTAGTTCTCAGGTGTTCGGGGTCCGGGAGTAACCACTGCGGAGTCCAGATCTGAAACCGATCGAAAATATGTGAGCTTACCTAAAACGCGGGCTGACAGAAACGAAAGAGCCCCGAAAAGTATAAATGAGCTGTTGGAGTGGGTTCTGGCTGAATGAAACAAAATTCCTGTAGATTATGTTGCTCAACTTTGTCAATATATGCCAAATAGGGTGGATCATTTGAAGAAAGTAAAAATATGCAGGAGTAATTATTAAATTTAGATAAGAAAAACATTGGAGCAAAAGTGTGCCAATGGTCTGATTTTGAAAATGTTTTGGTTTTATATACTTACAGTAAGGTAAATTATATTTTTATTATTGCTTTACATATTTTACAGATGCATATTTTAAATTTAGCAAAAGGTTTGAAAATAATATAATAAAAAGTATAAAAAATATTTAATAACGTACTTTTTTTAAAACATTGGCTCATTTTTGCACCACAGTGTATTTCGAAAGATAGCACAAGGGTTAAAAAAAATTCTATGCACAATTTTGTTTCCAATAATACAAAAAAAGAATTTTGAAAATCGGTCAAGAATTGCGGCCTAAAATTTCAAAATTTTTTATTTTTGCAAATTAATTTTTATAAAATCACCTTATTTCGCTTCTCCGCAATTGGAGCGACAGCAGCTGATTTCATAAAAAAAAATTTATAAATAAAAAAAATTGTGTGGGGACCACCTCAAGGGTTGAAGATAGAAGGTAGATATGAAACTGTTGTGGTTGCAAAAATATCTAGGGGCACGTTTGGGTCAGTTAGAGCGGTGGGAGCTAAATTTTGAATTTGAAATTTTTAATGGTAAAATGTTAGGGGTAAAAAATTTGTTACACAAATATTACTCGGCAGATCAGATGAAATTACTGTTGTCCGAGGGGTTTTCCCAAAAAGTATTTAAGCTTCAGAGTGATACAATTTCGTCAATAGATAAGACTCGGCACAACAGGGACGAATATATAGACGACATTATTAATTTCGCAAAGGTTATTTTTAGCACCAGAAAATAAAAATTAGATACGCGTAGCATATGAATATTGGGCACTAGAGATATGCACATAGAGAAGAATGTTTTATTTTCGATAAGTGAGCGGAGGGAACTTTATTTTGAGCAACAATTTAAGCTTTGCAGTCGGAATTTGCATATTTCGGGTTATAACAGCCTGAAATCAATATTTGAAAATTAAATTAAAGATTTCTATTAAAAACTGACAAATTTTAAAACAGTCTGTAATTCTGAAACTTATTAGAGCACTTCATAGATTTTAAGCTGGTTATGTCACTATTAGTTAAGTTGAACAATATTTGCAAACTGGTTAATTCACGTAAATATCCACAATTACATTTTGTTTAAACATTGCTTTATTATTTTACTAATGATTTAACAACTAATTTTGTTGTTGGAATAAATACATTTGCGCAACTGAAACTACGCTATTCTTTTTTTTAAATGCAATTTTTAAGATAAATCATAGTATTTACTTTATTTCACCTCTTTTTCTCCGAATACGCCGTTGATCTTAGCATTTTCAAGATCATTGATCCTGACCAACTTGGATTTTCTTGCATTTTGTGAACAATAATTTCCCGATTACACTTTTTCGTCACTTATATTTCCGAAAAACATTAACTAACATTGCAGACACAGTATTCACTTAATTTCACAGTATTTCTTAAATTCCAGAATTTTTATATATTAATTTCTTTAATTTATTATATAAATTATATATTTAAAGAGTTTTTCGTTTCGTTACATTTCCCCTTAAAACTTCCTTTCTAAAATTTTAAATTTTTCATAATTTTTCTTCAAAAACTTTTTTGGTTTTAACATTTGTAATTATAACTTTTGCTATATCTTCGAGTTTTGTTTGTTATCAATTTTCAAACTTACTTCGCTTTTTGCCAACATTTTTCATTTTGTCATAATTTTTCTTAAAAAACTTTTTTGACTTCAACATTTTACTATTTCTTCGAGGTTTACGCTTATGTTTTTAACTTTTTAAATATTTAAAAAAATTGCGCGTATATAAACTACGGTACGAACACACGTATTGTAGACAAACAATTAAATGAGTTATTGAAATTTTGTTGGTATACAAAACAACAGCAATTAATATAGATGGATATTAATAACCATTATCAGAAAATCAGTAGTGAGTAAAAAAAACGTAAAGTCAATATTTACCAAAAACAATGGACACAACATTACAATACGATTGGAATGAATGGCACACAACAGTGTGCGCTACACTGACATATCGCAAAAGACCCTAACTAACAGAAAATCGATGAAAAATCGATGTTTTGATTGATTATGATGTATTTGAACAATCTCTATGTTAACACATTTTGAAGTGCTGCCATAAAATATAGAGATTTTATTAACGAAATTCAATAGGCTCTTACTATAGGAGTGGTTTTTTTAATACAAAGTTTTTTGCTTCTCCTGTAAAATAATAAATATGTTAGTTAGGGCCGTTTGCATATCAGCTGACGATATGCATTTCAATTGATTTGATAGTAATTTACGTTTAACTGACAAGTAAGTGAATTTATTAAGGGTGGTGTTGGGTACATACGTTCTACAAGTATGATGACATACATTTTATTTTGGAAATGGGAAAGTAGATAAAATAATATAACTGTATTTAGAAAATTCTTTACAAAAGAACTTCGGAATTTCGTATTCATGAAACAATATCCTTATAAATTATATTTAAGTAGAAAAGTATACAAAAATTAAATTGTCAATATATGAGTTATGGAAAATTTATTTTATACAATTGAACATTGAACAAATAGTTTATACAGTCGAGTACGGTTATAGCGAAGTTTTTAAGTTCGTTATATCCGAAGTATAAAAATAGACTCAATATTATGTTTTTTTTTTTTATTTTTTAATAAGTTTTATTATTATTTTACAGTATTTTATTATATTAAAAAAATTAGATCAGTCTACTTTAAAATAAATCAAACAAATCTTCAGGAAAAAACACAACAGGAAAACATTCCCAGTATATGTTTTAAAGAAATTCTTTCGTTCGAGTTTGTTATAACCGTCTAAAAATGTATGAAAACTGGAAAATGGGACAACAATTGTTGTTCGTTATACAAAAAGTTCGCTATAACAGTAAAGATTTGAGTACCCGCACATAGGCGGTCATTATAGAATCTAAGGAGCCCCTTTCTTGACCCCACCAAGTGCATCATGGGCCTCGGCTCCCATTTTGACCTACTATTTCGATGTTATGGGACCAAGACGAAGTGAATTGTATATTTTTGTTGTTGTTCGGGCTTTCGGTCCATATTTCGGTCCAGTTCCGACAAATGCAAAAATTCAAATATTTCTAAAAACATAATTTCTGTATGCCAACTTTCAGAGGCCATTATTTTTTAACTAGTCCATAGATTTTCTTCTGCAATACTACATTTGTTTGCTAAGGAGTTCAATATACGCAGAAGGTTTCAAAAAAATGTTATCTCTAGTTTTCGATTTTTCATTATTTAAAAACTAAAAAAGGAGACGCTAATTTTCATTAAAAAAGCTAAATTTTTCAAATAAATTCAACCAGTAGGGCAAAATAAAGCAATTTGTTGACAAAGTGGCATAATTCTTGTTGGCCATTTGATTCTAATAAATTTGGTACCTTTTTTCCCCTGATCACCCGTCTAGAACTTGAAATATAGGTTAAAAACCAAACGTACCATCAACAAAGAAAAAAATTTGACAAAAAAATTTTTAAAAAAAAATTCAATCTATAAAAATTTTTTTAAATTTTTTTTCTTAATTAGAAACCCGTCCTCTATCATAAAAAATAGTGGTATTCAAAGACCAAAATGGCTGTAAACTGGTGTTATTCATTTCATTATTTAAATTTAAAAATTATTTAAGAACTGTTGGGGAGCAAATTTGATAAAAAAAATTGATATTTGTATGGGAGCCCCCTCTCTTAGGGGTTGAAGATAGGTGGGGTACGTTTGGGGAAAATTTAAGGAGGAAAATGACTGGGGGTCGATCATACATTTTACACCTTTAGGGGCGACTACAGTGCTGTTGCGGGGTTTGATGTGGATTTTTTCCCGTTCCCCACCAACTTTGATACACTGGAGAGCGAAATGTTATACGCTGCACTGTATTTCGATGCAGATGTACTAAATTTCAGTCTTCGGAGTTCATACGACATCTTGGCCTGTCCATGACATGAACCCTATTAAAAATGAATGGGGCATACTTGTTCATAAAATGTACTCCAACAATAGCCAAACCAATAGCGTTGCAGAGCTAACATCGGCAGTAATAGCGTCTTGGGACTCCTTAGAAAGTTTAACCCCAAAAAAACCCTGATAAATAGTGTGACCAAAAGGAATTTTTGAATTTATTAAAAATAAGAGAGATCATACGCATTATTACAAATGTTTTTTATTTTAAATTTGGTTTTTGTTTTAACAAATAAGATTTACTTCACAATTAAAAACCACTGCGTTTAATTTTATGATCACCCCATATTGTAAAGAAATGCAAAAAACATAAACTTAACTAAATACAATGTTGTTGTTGTTGTTGGATATAAAATGGCAGAAATTACTCGAAGCCATGGCTAAGTTTGGTATTCTAGCGAAGCTGATACGTCTTTGCGGAATGACGCTGACTGAAGATTGGCAAGGACCTTACGGAGCCATTCTGTACCAGACGAGGCCTAAAACAAGACGACGGCCTATCGTATGATCTCTTCAACATAGTGATGGAGATGATAATGAGAAAAGCTTCTGTAACCACGAGTGGCACTATATTCAACAAAAGCCACATGCTACTCTTGTACGCTGATGACGACGACATCATCGGTCGAAAACTGCGGGATGTGACTGCAGCCTTCTCAGGTATACAGAAGGAATCAGCGAAAATGGGTCTAACGGTGAACGAGGACAAAACGAAGTTATTAGTTTCAACGAACAATGAATCTACTCGTTTGGGAAACTGCGTGAACGTTGACAACTATAATTTCGAGGTGGTAGATTATTTTGTCTACCTAGGCTCCGTCTTTAACAAAACAAATAATTGTCAGCCTAGAAATTCGGAGAAGAATCCTGCTTGCAAATAAATGCTACTACGGACTAAGCAGGCGATTCAATGACAGAGCCCTCTCTCGACGAACAAAACCCCAGCTATACCAGATACTGGTTCTACCTGTCTTAATGTATGGCTCAGAATCCTGGGTTATGACACAAGCGGATGAATCGGTTCTGTCGGTATTCGAGAGAAAAATACTCCGTAAAATATATCTCGTTAACGGAGAGTATCGGCGTCGTATGAATCATGAGCTGTACGAGCTGTACACTGACATTGATGTGGTCAGACGCATTAAGGTGCAACGGTTGCGTTGACTAGGTCATGTTGTACGCATAGACGAAAATGCTCCAGCTCGAAAAGTCTTCGACAATGAACTCAATGGACGGCGCAGAAGAGGGCGACCAAAACTCCGTTGGAAAGACCAAGTTACTGAGAACCTTACAGAACACGGTGTGACTAATTGGAGAAGAAGCGCAGAAGATCGAGGAGCTTATAATATTTTTCTACGTGCGGTATATAATCCACTGGGATTGCAAAGAAGTACCAACTAAGTAAGAATAAGTTTTGCAGTGTATGACCGATTTAAATTTTTTTTGTACAAAATTACTTATATTATTCCGTAGAAAGTTCTATGCATTATTATATTTTGATTTGAAAAAATTTTTGGAATTCGAATACATCTTACTAGGACCGGCAGAAAAGTCATTTTAAGCGCAAACTTAATCAGAAAATGAAAACTAAGTACACAGTATAGTTCCAACTTTTCCCACGTGTCAGCTTTTTAAATTATATAGACAATTCCGTTATTTGCACGCAGCACCTACGCTATTAAATAGTTATTGTTGAACTATACTGGACTATCTGGGTGCACTCCACTCTTTATAGGCAATACATTGGAGGACATGCCAAACTTCGGCTTCGACCACAACATATAGAGAAATCGAACGGCAAGCCCTGGATGCCAAATCAACATCATCATTTGAAATTTCAACGTATGTTATATAGGCAAGACCCCTAATCGAGCAATACCTATAACGAAACTGCACTGGTTAAGTAAAAGTTCAAATAATTTACAGATATCCGAAATTTATGACAACAAATAATCTATTATTGTACTGTACAACTTTTCGATTAGTTAAGCATTTAGCAAGCGATCAGTTACGAATCTTAACAAGTATCTGTGACCACCCATCAATGCCAACTGTAGCGCTCCCAGCAATATCTTATTGTATTACAAAAATAACAAAAGCAACAAACACCTGCCTGAATGCTCATGTGTATTAACGAAGACGACTGCTGGTTTTTAGTCGCCGGGTATAGCTGTGTATGGTTTTGTAAAAGGGTTTAACTTTTTCTCGTTTTATTTTTTTCATTTAACAATTCATGCAAAAGGGGGGATTCAAATATCACTAACGTCCAACGTGAAATTAACATAATTTTTTGGCATTGAGAGACGGAGTCACCAACACCAGCTCCAAGCCACAACAACAATAGTAAATGTGACCAAATATATATGTATTAAATGCTTGCATCGAACTTCTTTTGAACTAAATACAAAAAGTAATAATAATGATTGTCAATTATTCAAAACACGTTTATGGCCATAAATAAAAAATATCAATTATCAAATATTCCCCCATTCATGTAATCAATGGCTGAGGCAAAGCAATGCAATGCAGTGTGCCCCCCATAAATTCAAGTTGAAGTTGAATGCAACAAACGGTAGATACCACTAAATAAAAAAATAAACGTACATAGACAGAATTAAGGAAGACTTTGTATAGAAAACAAAGGACAACCGACAAGAGAATAAAGGGCCGAATAGAAAAAGGAGATGCAAAGGCAACACCCCAGACAAGTAGAAGACGCACAAACTGTCTGGGTGGTACAAAAACACAAAAGGCACTGAGTTATAGCAATAAATATTAATATGATTCTTAATTTTTATAAACAAATCCCTTTTCCATACAACAACATTGGAAAATAAGTCATCCACAACTGTTCCAGCTGCCGTCTGTTGGCTTACCATTAACTGTTTGGAGGTCTCCTTTATATTCCACACTTCTTCTGTACGTTTCTTTAGCAGCTTCTTGTACTTTATTTCAGGAACTTTTGATATCACTTTTGCCACTTTTGTTGTGGTCTTGTTTTTTGTTGCTGTTTAATTTGCAATTAGATATATTTTGAATCAATTGTTAAATGTTTTTAATTTGGCGTACCGAACCGCCTTTTTTGTTATCTCGATGGGTTTTGTTTAATGGACTTTTCGTATGTATTTGTTTGCTGCTGTTGCTGTTGCTGCTGCATATAGCAAACAGCTGACTGCTATGACATAGAGCCTGTACCAACTGAGAGAGGGTCATCAGAGCATAAGCGACATAAGACAGAGTTGTTACACGACATAAAACATATGTTGGCAGAAAGTAGAACGGATGTATATGAGATAAAACGGCTGAATGCATTCAAATAATAAAATAAACAAAAAGTTGCAAAATATAAAAATATAAAAATTATATTTCTATAATCTATATATATTTCTATAAATATAAAAATTATAGAAATATAAAACTATAAAAATATATAGATATATAAAAATATAAATATATAAAAACATAAAAATATAAAAATATAAAAAAAAATATAAAAATATAAAAATATAAATATATAAAAATATTAAAAAATATAAAAATATATAGATATATAAAAATATAAAAACATAAAAATATAAAAATATCAAAATATAAAAATATAAAAACATAAAAATATAAAAATATAAGAATTATAGAAATATAAAAATATTAAAAAATATAAAAATATAAGAATTATAGAAATATAAAAATATTAAAAAATATAAAAATATAAAAACAAAAAAATATAAAAATATAAAAAGCAGCAGCACTTCAGGTACGTCTTCCGAGCTCCAGGAGGACATACTTCTCATCTCCAGGAGCCCTTACCTTATCAAGGTAAGGTAAATGCTAAAATACGAGCGTGCATCCTAGTACGGAAACAGCTTGACGCATTCCTGTACTTTCGGTAACGAAGATCTTACAATTATAGGTTTAGAACTGAAACAGTGAACCCTATGGATAGCCTCGGCATATCTACCATACGAAGACCAAAACCCCCCATCAGAGGAACTGAAGAAAGCAGTACTAACGGCGGAACACAACAAGACCACCCTCATTGTCGGAATGGATGCAAACGCACACCACACGCTGTGGGGAGGTAAAACGATCAACAAACGAGGTGAGTTACTCTTTGATTATATTCTAAGTAGAAACTTAGTAGTGCATAACCAAGGAGATACGCCCACCTTTATTAACTCGATCACTGAGCAATTTCCAATGCCGAAAACGACTTGATATCAAACTGGCGGGTTGAAGATGTTCACTCCTTCTCCGACCACCAATACATTTCCTTTGAAATATCTGCTCAAATAACGAAGCCGATAGAAACCTTCAACAAGAGACGGATGAAATGGGACGTCTACAGGGAACACCTTGCAAGACTCCTACCGAATACAACTGACCTCACCATTGACAACCCACAAAAGTTGGACAGCATGGTAGGAAAAGTTACAAAAGCCCTGGCCTTAAGCACCAGGAAATCCTGCCCAAGACTGAAAGATGGGAAAAAGCAGAAGCCTCCATGGTGGAACGATGAGATTTCCAGATCCCGTGCTTCCACCAGAAAATCCTTCAACAAGGCCAAGAGAACGGGCCAATGGGAGAAGTACAAGGAGAATTTAAGACTCTTCAAGAAACTACTGAAGAAGGCAAAAAGATCCTCATGGAGGAAATATACCAACGATGTCGAAAAAAACGCAGAGGTAAGTAGACTTAGGAAAGTATTATCCTCGACAACCAGCGCCCCGGCATACATAATGAAAAATGATGGTACCTGGACTGAATCCTCAAAGGAAACCTTGGAAATCCTAACGGATACCCATTTCCCTAGGGGAGAGTCCAACTCTATAACTGTCGCACCTACCGACTTCTGCGATAGAATACCGGTAATTGAAAAGAACATGATCAAGGACGCCATCAACGACTTTGAGCCCTACAAATCACCCGGTCCGGACGACATCATACCCGCCGAACTTCAACAGTCACTGGAGATACTATTGCCATGGCTGGAGGCTATTTTTAACGGCTGTGTGAAATTATCCTACCTACCAATACGATGGAGAACGGCAAAGGTGGTCTTCATCCCAAAGGCGGGAAAGCCATCACACACCAAAGCGAAGGACTTCAGACCTATAAGTCTTACTTCATTCCTTTTGAAAACCCTTGAGCGAATCATGGACGACATCCCGGATCTCCTTTCGAATGCTCAGCATGCTTACACAAAGGGGAAATCGACAGAAACCGCACTCCATGCACTATTGTATCCCATAGAGAAATCGCTAGACAAGAAAGAATTTTCTCTAGTTGCCTTTATGGACATAGAGGGAGCTTTCAACAACATCGAACCCCTCTGCATCATGACAGAGCTCAACAGCCTACATATCAACTCACATATTAGCAAGCTGATTCGCAACATGCTATTAAAGAGAACTATCACCAAAAAACTGGGAAATCACACCCTCACTAGAAGAGTGACTAGAGGCACCCCTCAAGGGGGAGTATTATCGCCGCTATTATGGAATTTTGCCGTCAACGACGTTCTCAAACGGTTGGAGTCGGAAGGATGTACAGTAGTAGCGTATGCAGACGATATAGCACTCTGCGTCTCTGGGGGAAGTTTATCTTGTCTCGAACAAAGGATGCAGGACTATATCAACATCCTGGCAAACTGGTGTGCCAGTAGAGGGCTCAATGCGAACCCGGACAAAACAGAACTGGTACTTTTCAGTCGGAAACAGAAATCGCCCGCTACATCCAACATCTATCTGGGCAACAAACAACTCAACTTCTCCGATACGGCGAACTACCTGGGCCTTATATTAGACAGGAAGCTTAATTGGAGACAGAACATTGAAAGCAGATCCAACAAAGCACTCATAGCTTTATATACATGTCGTAAAGCTATCGGGAAAACATGGGGATTTAAACCCAAGGTAACACTCTGGATTTACAATGCTATAGTGAAGCCAATACTACAATATGGCTCTATAGTTTGGTGGTACGCGCTCGACAAGAAGAGCAAATTCAAACAATTGGATCGTGTTCAACGGTCCTCTTGTCTCCTGATAACCGGATGTATGAGATCGACCCCCTCTAAGGCTCTCTACACGATACTCAATCTACTACCACCTGATCTGAGCTGCAAATGCTCCGCTCTCAAATCGGCTATTCGACTAAACGAGATTGATCATTGGGATCGTTCCATCGGACATTCAAAGATCCTAAACCATATCAACATCTCACTCGAAACTGACTACGTGCTAAATACACGGAAATCAGACGTTCTTTACGAAACTAGAACGCCCTCCAGAAAGGAGTGGGCAGAGAACGAGAACGCAATGTATGGACCAATAAACATCTTTACCGATGGGTGCAAACTGGATGACAAGGTCGGCTACGGTATCTACTCCGCGGATCTGGGCCTAAATATAAGATCGAGAATTCCAGACTTCTGCAGCGTTTTCCAAGCGGAAATACTTGCTATTAAACGAGCCGCGGACATGATCAACGTGAGGAAGATATCACAGGAGGATATTCTCCTGTTCACGGATAGTCTAGCGGCGGTAAACTCATTGAAGTCCTGTGACTTCAAATCGAAAGTGGTCAGTGCCTGTCGGAAATCTCTTAACGAGATATCCAGGAATAACAGAGATCTGGTTACGTGGATACCCGGACACAGCGGAATCGAGGGCAACTGCAGAGCGGACGAAGAGGCCAGACAGGGCTCAGCCCTGCAGGAAAGCGACGTTGAACACGTAGCACTTCGCCCTATATCCACCTGTAAAAGTACCATTGGAAATCTAACGTTTGAAATTGCAAACGACAGATGGAAGAATGAAGAAACCTGTACAAAGGCCAAAAACACTTGGCCAGAATACAACGCGAAACGTACATCGTACCTGGTAAGCCTAGAGAGGGACCAGATAAGAAAAATTATTACATTCCTGACGGGACATGGACCCATAGGCAGACATGCGAGCATAATGGGATTCGCAACGAAAAGCGAATGCAACTACTGCGGCAGCAGTGAACCATCCACCGACCACATTATATTTGATTGCCCAGCGCTATACAGAAGGAGACTGGAAACCCTGGGGAAACCCTTCCTAAATGGTGCAGAGGAACTTGCATCGTTAGATATCGGAAGGATCAACAACTTTTGTAAAATTATTAACTGGACGGATTGGATCAAAACTCCGGATACCCAATCGACAACTGGCAACGCAATCAGGCAGCACACACGCTGATAGCATAGGTTGAAGGGATGGCGTAAATGTCCAACGGGTGTCACAATGGGTCCATAAGGACCTAAGTGTTCTCCTCGAAGATGGAGATGCCCGCACACCAACCAACCAACCAAATATTAAAATATTAAAATATTAAAATATTAAAATATTAAAATATTAAAATATTAAAATATTAAAATATTAAAATATTAAAATATTAATATATTAAAATATTAAAATATTAAAATATTAAAATATTAAAATATTAAAATATTAAAATATAAAAATATAGAAATAAAATCCCAATTCCTATTATGGCGCCCTTCAAAAATGTATCAGCAAAAATTTCACTGGATTGATTTCAATATGTTTGTTGATCGATTGGTTAACTGATTGTGTAACAAAAAGTTAATTCTCTCAACATTTAAAAAGTTATGTCTCAAAAATCAGATAAACCCGAAAAACTGACATTTTGAAAATTGGAGTGTAATGTGGAACTTCTTGGGTGGGTAATGTGAAAGACCTTAATTTTAAATGCTTCTACGGCTAACTTCATGTCCATTGTATCCTATTTGAGAATCGAACCGATTTTGTGGAATGTTTCATAACTGTATATTAGAGAATAAAACAAAAAAAATTAGTGAACGGGTAGTGTGGAATAGGCTTGCACAATACCCGCTTACTGGTGTTCCACATTAGCCGAAAGCGGAAAAAATTACCGCTCAAACTCGCCGCTCTGCCGCTCATTGTGTGTTCTCGGCCTTACAGTTTAAACATTTTTGTTGAGAATGACTTATTATACACTCACCCTTAGGGATGAAGGTATATATCATTTGATAAGAAAAAAGGTGTAACGCATTGAAGGAGTCTTGTTAGACCCCAAGAATCATAAGACCAAAATTAGTTTCAGGACTTTTTAAGACGTTTGAGCTATGTCCGTCAGTCTGGCTGGTGGGCATGATAACTCGAGTAACTCCCATACAAATGACTGAATTGACCCTTTAAAGTTTTACATACATAAATATCGTTTTTGTAAGTACACTGAATTCAGACATATTTGGCATACGATGTACGCTTATACAAATTTTTCTTAGAAATGAATATGGACTATATAGACTCACCTCTTCTGCCTACAATTCAAAATTTCCTATTTTTGGATAAATAATATTTTTTCCACAATTTCCAAACAAACAACCGGGTGATATTTGAATTTGGTCAGTTTATTTATCTTGCAAAAGTAGACAAACCCTAAAAAACAGAAAGCTTTGCCAAACCCCTTCTGTCAAAAATTGCGTAAGTTGTACGGTTATAGAAATATTGCTTAGAAATGAATTTGGACGATATAGGTTCACCCCTTCTGGTACCTCCCATACAAAATAACCTATTTTTGGAAAATTAATATTTCTCTCATAACTTCCAAACGGACACTTGAAGGATACTCAAATTTCTTCAGTTAATTTATCTTGTGATAGCAGACAAAAGCTCAGAAAACCTTATTATTTGACACCACTTCTGGTACCTCCCATACAAATGACCGAACTCACCCCCATAGTCTCACATACATATCTTTTTTGTAAGTACACTGAATTCAGTCAAAAATTGCGTAAGTTGTTCGGTTATGAAAATTTGAAGCAGGAATGAAAATGGGCTATATCGGTTCATCCATGGTACCTCCCATACATAACGCTCGTATATTTTTTCGGACAAAAACAGTACATTTCACTGAAATTTTTTAAAAAAGCAGTACATCGATTTGGAAAAACAGTACTTTTCGCAGTACATATTTACATAGCATATGGGTAAATACTGTATTGCTGACGTTACATTCGTACGCATTCATGTTTTGTTATATTAATCCTGTTTGCGTTATGAGTGAGATATTTATAAATAAACTTCAGCAAACAACAGTTATATGAGAGTACTTTGAAATGACATTTAACTGTTTGCTTAACTACTTTTGACAAAAAAGATATTCGAGCCAAAAGTGTCGTTGCGGTCGTTAAAAAAAATGGAAGTAGTTTTGGATGCCAATGTGTATTTCTATTTATTTTAGCAAATATTGCATAGTAACAAAAAAAAATCGAAATACATTAAGGAAAGAGGAATATTTAATGATTTTAAAAAGGCTTTATTAAGAGTTATACATTTAGTGGTTCATCCAAAAATTTTAAATTCATCAGTTGCGGACGTTACGTTGCGGGCGTTACACTTTTTCGTACTATTTTATTTATCCGAAAAAATTGTATCCACATAAATATAAGAATTACATATATTATATGAAGGACCCGGTGGTATCGCTGGAGTGGACTTATTTCGAAAATTTGAGTGGATGGACCAATTTAACTGAAATTCAGAATATATATATGGGTTTGATAAAGAGAAAACATTTTATGTACAAATAGACTCGACAGGTGGCGCAGGGGTGGACTTATTTCGAAAATTTAAATAGATTGACCAATTTAACTGAAATTCAGAATGTATGTTTGTTTGATCATGAGAAAAGATTGTGTGTACATTTGCATTAATACAATGCAAATCAATATAGTACTGGCACCGTAACAGCTGACTAACAGCAATACATGGCAGTAGTGTGGAATTTTGTTGAAGTTGATGAAATGCAATAAATATCAGACCCGCCACCAGGTTGTGTCGATTATCTGAAACTGTAGAACTAATGCCCCCATTCCACAAACATTTCATATGAGTTTACAATTGCTTTCAATAAATAACATTTTGAAAAAAATCATTCCGTTGCGGACGTTATGCACTTTGTCATTCATATTTTTCTGTAGAATGGTGTAAAAATACATATTTATATATATATATTTAATGCGCACTATTGGCTCTCTTTACGAACGTACTTCGATTGAGGAAAAACTAAATATTAAAGCAGTTAAATTTAAAAAACCTAGTTTTCCGTTGCGGACGTTATATGCCAAATGCCCATCTTAACTAACCTTATTTATATCTTCTGAATGACTGACCGACGCGTTTTTTACATTTAATTGAAGACAATGGATTAGATTTTAAGTTTATTATAAAACTAAAAGGAAATATGGTGGTTTTTACCATTTTTATGAACATTTAAAAAACATATATTTTAGAAATACAGATAAAAGCACGAGGTAGGTGTTTTTGACCTGCCATTCATAAATAGATAACGGAAAATGGTTATGCTTTATATATTTTGAGAGTTAAATATATGGCCCATTTATGGATTAACAAATATATGTGGTTTTAACAACTCTGAACTCATTATTTCGGATTTACCCATATATATTTTATTCAATATGTAAAAAAAAATTAACAATCATTTCCGGAATCAACTTTTATGGCTGTTTTGTATTTGTCGTTTGAAGCAATTTGAATAAGCAATGCCGGCTTTGTTTTGAGGTAATTGTAGAAATCAACGCATTTGTACTTCATATTACATTTTATGGTCAGAATCGCCTTCAATGTTTACATATCTAATCGGGTTTTTTCTGACGTCCAAGTTTTGTTCACTGCAGAGAAGATTCGCTAAGCTGATGCTGAAGTTCCTGGCAAACATAAAATATATACAACGATCCTGGCCATTTCTTTGAATTCGCAATCAGCTTTATTGAGATGAATAAATATCTCCACCCACCGATCCACATTCGAAACATTGCCTTCTCTCCATTGCATAATTTTGTCGCTCGTTTCTATACATCTAAATTGGGTGTGCAAATATACCGCATTTTCGTTGGCATTGTACAAATTGTATTCGCTTAACTTGATCGTAACGGCTACGACTTCATTCCATTAGTATAAAAGCAATCAAATCAAAGCAGGCAAAATTACCGAAAAAAATCAGTGCGTAAAGCAGCTATCTCAATCGAATTGTATCTATTGTCAATAAGTTTTTGCTTTTCTGCTACTACAGCGGGTATAAAAAATTAATATCATGACGCATTTGTAGCGTTTCTTCAAGCTTATTTTCGAAGTAAACAATATTACAGTAAACTACGGATAAGTGCACATCGCATAAATGCAAAAACCGCATAAGTGCACTGGAACTTGAAGCCATTAGCCTTTTTTATACATTTACATACAAAAATACACAGATAAGTGCAACACGTATAAATGCAAAAACCGGATAAATGCACAACTTTTGCTAACCTGAAAGTGCTTTTTTAGGTACAACTTTGCATGCATAAATGCAAATCTCTCATACTACATAAATCTAGATTATGATTTAGAGAAACTGGAGAAAAAAATATATAAGGTTGGAACAGAAAACACGGTTCAAAAATAGATTTCAAACTTTTTCAGCACACATGGTTGAGGTGAATCGAATTGAGTGCAATTTAATATGTATTTTGCAAAAAACAATGTTGCAAAATATGATTGCAATGATTCATTAACAGCTCTTATTTTCGCAAAGAACTGAATATTTTTAATTTTTTTGTATGAAATATGAAAAACACTAAAACAATGAAATATAAATTTGTGATTTTTTTACCTTAAACTGAACTGATGTTATAAGATTTTATTAAAACCTGTTATGTAATGTAAACCAAATAAAAATTAAAACATTAAACAGCTTTAAATTTTAATTATTTTCTTAAAGTTCCTTCCAAACTGAACTGGTGTTACAGATAAATAAAAAAAATCTAATGTTTGTATAAATGCAATAATCGTGCACTTATGCAATGTTTGTATATATGCAATAGTTGTGCACTTATCCGAGTGTTGTATAAATGCAAAAACCGCATAAGTGCAGAAAAAGTCGCGCGAAAACCGATGTGCACTTATCCGTAGTCTACTGTATTACATGAATTCGCTGTTTGACGTTTTTATTTCTATTATGTATCGAAAAACAGTACTTTGAGGGAGAAAAGCAGTACGCAGTTTTTGATGTCGAAAAACAGTATTTACTTACTTACTTAGCTGGTACTTCTATGCAATCCCAGTGGATTATATACCGCACGTAGAAAAATATTATAAGCGCCTCGATCTTCTGCGCTTCTTCTCCAGTTAGTCACACCGAGTTCTGTAAGGTTCTCAGTAACCTGGTCTTTCCAACGGAGTTTTGGTCGCCCTCTTCTGCGCCGTCCATCGAGTTCATTGTCGAAGACTTTTCGAGCTGGAGCATTTTCATCCATGCGTACAACATGACCTAGCCAGCGCAGCCGTTGCACCTTAATGCGTTTGACCACGACAATGTCAGTGTACAGCTCGTACAGCTCATGATTCATACGACGCCGATACTCTCCGTTAACGATGATGGGCCCATATATTTTACGGAGTATTTTTCTCTCGAATACCGCCAGAACCGATTCATCCGCTTGTGTCATAACCCAGGATTCTGAGCCATACATTATCGAGAGAGGGCTCTGTCATTGAATCGCTTGCTTAGTCCGTAGTAGCATTTATTTGCAAGCAGGATTCTTCTCCGGATTTCTAGGCTGACATTATTTGCTTTATTGATGGCGGATCCTAGGTAGACAAAGTTATCTACCACCTCGAAATTATAGTTGTCAACGTTCACGCAGTTTCCCAAACGAGTAGATTCTTTGTTCGTTGAAACTAATAACTTCGTTTTGTCCTCGTTCACCGTTAGGCCCATTTTCGCTGAATCCTTCTGTTTACCTGAGAAGGCTGCAGTCACATCCCGCAGTTTTCGACCGATGATGTCTACGTCATCAGCGTACGCGAGTAGCATGTGGCTTTTGTTGAATATAGTGCCACTCGTGTTTACTGCAGCTTTTCTCATTATCATCTCCATCACAATGTTGAAGAGATCGCACGATAGGCCGTCGCCTTGTTTTAGGCCTCGTCTGGTATAGAATGGCTCCGTAAGGTCCTTGCCAATCTTCACTGAAGACTTCGTGTCAGTCAGCGTCATTCCGCAAAGACGTATCAGCTTCGCTGGAATACCAAACTCAGCCATGGCATCGAGTAATTTCTGCCGTATCGGGCTGTCGAAGGCAGCTTTATAGTCGACAAAAAGATGGTACGTGTCGATCTGTTTCTCTTGGGTCTTTTCCAGGATTTGCCGAAGTGTGAAAATCTGGTCAGTTGTTGATTTTCCGGGTCTAAAGCCACACTGATAAGGCCCGATCAGGTTGGATAACACTGGCTTTAGTCTTTCACATAGCACACTCGACAGGACCTTATATGCGATGGGTAGAAGGCTGATCCCGCGGTAGTTGGAGCACACACTTGGATCACCTTTTTTCAGCACAGGACATAATACGCTTACATTCCAATCGTCGGGCATGCACTCTTTAAGCCAAACCGTGCGCAGGAGCTGGTGCATGCTCGTTATCAGCTCCTCGCCACCGGACTTGAAGAGCTCTGCGGGCAGACCGTCGGCACCGGCTGCTTTGTTGTTTTTCAGCCGCGATATTGCTCTTCTTACCTCGGCTTGACTTGGTGGTGGGCAATCTAAGCCGTCGTCGACAATTGGCGTGATAACTTCACGTGCGCTGCCTTCTGGAACCAGCAGTTGCTGGAAGTGTTCTTTCCATATGTGCAGCACACTCTGCGTATCCGTGACCAGATTTCCATCACTGTCCTTACAGGTGGGGAGGCCATTACCGTATCCATTTGTTCTTATTTTCTGGTAAAATTTTCGGGCCTCACCTCTATCCCTGTATCGCTCTATATCCTCGTTTTCCCGTTCCTTCATCTGACGTTTTTTTCGCCTAAATAGCTGTCTCGCCCGTTTTGCTTTCTCCTTATGCCGTTCCCTAACAGCACGGGTTGCAATTGGCTGTAGCGTTGCCCTATAAGCAGCATCCAGTTCCTCAGACGCTATGCGACATTCTTCATCGTACCAGGATTCGTCTGAGCTCCGCTTTTCATATCCTAGCACGGTTGTTGCGGCGGTTGCCATGGAATGCGCAATATGCTGCCACTGTGTATCGGGAACGTCAGAAGTAGAGGCGTTGTGTCGTAAAAGTTGGGAGAGCTGGTTGGAGTAGGCAGTAGCTATCTCTAGGGTTTGCAGCTTCGCGATGTCCAGCTTTCTTTGTGTTTGGTTACGTGCGTTTTTCGCTCTGCTCAATCTTGTGCGCACCTTGGCTGCAACCAGGTAATGATCCGAGCCAATATTAGCACCACGAATCACACGCACGTCCATGACACTAGATGCATGCCTGCCATCAATTACCACATGATCAATTTGATTTTTGGTGTTTTGATCGGGGGATAGCCAAGTTGCCTTGTGGATATCTTTGTGCTGGAATCTGGTTCCACTCACTACCATGTTCCTTCCCGCTGCGAAGCTAACCAGCCTAAACCCGTTGTCTGACGTGTCTGTATGCAGGCTGAATTTGCCGATCGATGGACCAAGAACATCTTCCCTTCCTACTTTTGCATTAAAGTCTCCTAGATCAATTTTAATGTCGTGACCAGGGCAGCGGTCGTATGTTTCCTCTAGGCGCTCGTAAAATGCATCTTTAATCTCATCGTCTTTATCTTCCGTCGGGGCGTGTACACAAATCAGCGTGATGTAAAAATATTTCGCCCGGATGCGAATGGTGGCTATTCGGTCACTTACAGGGTTAAACCGCGAGACCAGGTGTCGAAGTCTCTTGCCGACTATGAAACCACATCCAAATTCGTGTCTTTCTGCATGGCAGCTGTAGAAGATATCACAGTTCTTTCGTCGTGTGCATCCCTGTCCCGTCCATCTCATTTCCTGTATGGCGGTGATGTCAGCCTTGTATTTGTCGAGGACATCCGCCAGTTGGATAGAGGCACCATCTCTGTATAGAGTTCGGACATTCCAGGTGCATATCCTTAAATCATGGTCCTTATATCGTTTGCGGGGGTCGTCAACATTTGGGGGGGTTTTTGTTTTTTCTTTTCTTCGTGTTTTCATAATAAATTTTGTTTAAGGAGAGTGGCTTATTAGGCCACCGCTCCCGATCCTAGTTTCTTGGGGCTGCCAAGGCCACTAGGAGAGCCTGTGTTGAGCTTCAGTAACTTTTGTTACCTACTTCCTAAGACGCATCGGTGGTAGCATGCCGATTAGGTTACTCAACGTTTCGCCTTCTAACTCTAGCTAACTTCTAAGCGGTTGCTTTGAAGTCATTGCCCAGGGAATACTTGGTCTAGGACCGGAAGTAGTTAGCTGCTTGGACAGTGCCACAAAGGAATCGCTTCTGGTCACTCCCAAGTGAGTGACAATCAGTAGTTTTCAGCCTCTGGGCAAAGTCCCATTCCCATTCCGAAAAACAGTACAGTACTGCGAAAAACAGTACAGATACGAGCCTTACCCATACACCATAACCTATTTGTGGAAAATTAATATTGTTCCCATAACTTCCAAAAGGGAAACTATCTTTTTATAGTATGAAAACCCTCTAAAAATCAAAAGATTAAACACACCCCTTTTGGTACCTCCCATACAAATGACCGAAATTGCCCCTATAGTACTACATTAGGGGTGCGATATTGTTGTATGGAAAGTCTTAGTTACAAGATTTGGTTGATTTTTGTATGGGAGCCCCTAAGGGTGTAAATATTGGGGTTAAGTAAGTTCGGAAAAATTGTTAGGAGCGGAAAATTAGTGGGGGTCCATAGAAAAATTTTACCCCTCTAGGAGGCACTTCGGAGCGGCAGGATCCGATTTTATAAAAAAATGTTAAACAATAAAAAATATTATGTGGGGACCACCTTAAAGAGTGTAGATAGAGGGTACATACGTTTTATGAAATTGTTGGGGTTGGGGGTCGGTCATACATTTGACTTCTCTAGGAGCACCTTTGGGACATATAGTGCGGTGAGAGGAAAATTAATAAAAATAATGGTTTTTGTATGGAAGCCTCCTTAGGGGTGAAGGTGGGTGGTAGGTATGTTTGGGAAAAATGACTCGGGTCGGTCATACATTTTACCCTTTTAGGATTTCATAAATTCATAAAATTATAAAAAATAAAAAAATTGAATGGGGACCACCTTAAGGACTGAAGATAGAAGGTAGATATGTTTTAAGAAATTGTTGGGGTTGCAAAATTACTAGGGGTCAGTCATACATTTGACTCATCTAGAGGGCCCTTTGGGGGAATTAGAGCGGTGGGAGCGACATTTATAAAAATCTGATTTGTGTATGGGAGCCCCCTTATGGGGTGAAGATGGGGGGATAGGTATGTTTGGGAATAATGTTTGGAGCGGCAGGAACTGCGAATCCGGGGCAGTTGCGAGGCTTGTTGTGGATTTTTTCTCCTTCCCCACCACTTTTGACCACGATGCTCAAATTTAATGATTTTAGGATATGCACCTGAAATGACCGAATTCTCTATAGAGATGGTGCCTCTATTCAATTGCTACTATGGGTTAAGTAAATGATTTAATGACATAGCCCTCTCTCGACGAACAAAGACCGAATAGTTCCAAACCAACCTGTCTTGCTCTGTAGTGCAGAAATTTGTGTAAAGACACAAATGGATCATTCTATTCAGGCAATGTTTGAGAGAAAAATACTTCGCGAAATATTTGGACCCATTATCATTAATTTCGAGTACCGTCGTCGAAAGAACCATGAGCTGTATGAGCTAGCGCGTTGTATGAATGGTGAAAAATACTCCAGATCTGAAAGTCTTCACCAATAAACTCGATGGGCAATCGAATAAACTCACCTTCAGATTGCCGCTATCACCTCGAGACCAAATGCCTATGTTTGTTTCCAACACTGAACCCATAGCCAAGTGTCCTACCCTCGTACAATACACTCATACACGTGCCAACATATAACTCTATTCAATGCATTCCAATCACATTTAAAATCGCTCTTCTTTGCCGACTTTCCCTCTCCTCACCTCCCCTCACATGATTCATTAAGAATTCTCATTCATTTTCCATCAAACGAAGAAATGCATAGAAAAAAAAACAAAATTATGTGAACAATATTCTGTCATTCTTCCTTGTCGTCGTCGTCTTCAGCTGCTGCTGTTTCATGATGTTTGTAATAAAAGCCGACTAAAGCGCTTAACAAAAGTTCTTTCCAAAAAATTCGTTCCCATTTGGAACAATCCTTGGCACCCTTATCCCGGCGAAATGTTTCCCCTTCGCGCTAAACTTTGCTATGCTGGTGAGCAAAACTATGAGTCATTCGTCGTCGTGGGTGGTGTTCATTCACACCGGAGCTGCCGACTGACTGACTAATGCTCAAGGTCGTTAACAAAATGGGCGAAAGAACAAAAAACCACCAACAAGCAAGTGAAAAAAAATAATCATCATCAGTATTCAAGAGAAGTGAATTTGGCCTATAGCACAAACGGAACAACAACAAAAAAACGTTATACGTATGCATGGGAAGGGGGCTAGTGGGGTTGCAAAAAATTTGCAACATCTCAAAAAAAAAAAAAAAATCAAAAACGAAACACATAAAATGAGTCAAACGAAATGGAAAAAAAGCTGCTGCTGAATAATGATGTTGCATGCACCCCACAAAAAGGAATGTGAGACAACAAACAACCCTTAATGGAAACCCGCAAACGCCAGCTCTCACGAACACATTTACACCCACACCCTCACCAGGCCACAAAGAGGCTCAACAAAGCTGTCAAACAAATGAATGGAAATCATAAAGCATCGTTGCCACCAGCACCACCGGTGGTAGCAACAGCAACTGCCCCACATCCCACACTGTCGTACACATGAATTGAAACCAAAACATCGGCAACAGCAACAAATTGACATTAAACACTAAAGACCAGCAGCAACATTGCAGTCGCAACGAAACAGAAAGAAAAAAAACTAAACCATTTGTGGTGCATGAGATGCAACATCCCATTCCATCCACATCATACTACACCACACTGACACCGACAACACATTCCACACGTTCATACATGCAAACCACCCACCTACTCACACACTCCCTCCCCCGACTCCCTGAACTACCGACAACTGAACTGTAAGTGCTACAAACGCACAATCACAGACAAAAACTGCAATAAATGCGAAATCTCACGAAAAAATTATGTTTTCATGCCTTTGTGGAGAAAACATAAAATAAAAAGTAACCCAGCAAACAATTTAGTCGTAAGTCATCGACATAACGGGCTGTGGAATTGATACAAGCCCAGCAAACCAAAAGCTCCGATATTGGCTGATATACGACATGTCTGCACAATGTCTGAACTCTTCTTACCGATATCGTCGAACGTACAGATATCGTGTCAACCTCTCCATAGTAACGACTTCGGCTCGATTTCGGATCCGATATCGGAAGATTTTGCCATCTGTCGTACCGATTTCTGACCATTTCGGAGTATTTTGTTTTCTGGGAGCAGACGGATAACCATATGTGTCAATAGCCAGGCTGCAATAAAAGCGATCAATTCCACATTGTGTACATCAAACTGTAAGAAGAAGTTGAATGGACTTAAGTCCCTGGATGTCAGCCTCTGTTGGGTACCAGGACATTGCAAGATTCCTGGTAACGAATCAGAAAACCTACTGGCCAGAGGTGGCTGCATTATGTCTGATCATGACTCTCTGGAAGATGTTTACCCGCCCAATTGTTACCTTCTGGGATTGGATGTGGAAAACAGCCAGCAGACGTTGGACCTCCAGAACCGAATGTAAACCGCGAGATCGCTGTGGACCGAATATAGCAGATCCTGATCGGCGTAAATGATTGTCCTGCGTAGGAGTGACCTGACTTTGGCCTGTGGAATTTTAACATAACATTGCAATATCAGGCACCTGACATGCAAATGGGATAGATCCATACCGGACTTCGGCCGTGTGTGTTAGGACGAGGTGGAGTCCGAGACAATGGAACATCTTCTTTGTAGCTGCTCCGCTCTAGCCCGTAGGAGGCTAATACACTTAGTAGAGAGTTACATAGAAGACCTAGAATCTCTCCCCTTAGACGCTGTAGGAGATTTATAAAGTTTCTTCGAACGCCGCAACAACCGTGCTAGGGTATGAAAAGCAGCGCTCAGGCGAATCCTGGTACGATGAAGAATGTCGCATAGCGTCTGAGGAACATGATGCTGCTTATAGGGCAACGTTACAGCCAATTGTAACCCGTGCTGTTAGGGAACGGCATAAGGAGAAAGCAAAACGGGCGAGACAGCTATTTAGGCGAAAAAAACGTCAGATGAAGGAACGGGAGAACAAGGATATAGAGCGATACAGGGATAGAGGTGAGGCCCGAAAATTTTACCAGAAAGTAAGAGCAAATGGATACGGTAATGGCCTCCCCACCTGTAAGGACACTGATGGAAATCTGGTCACGGATACGCAGAGTGTGCTGCACATATGGAGACAACACTTCCAGCTGGTTCCAGAAGGCAGCGCACGTGAAGTTATCACGCCAATTGTCGACGACGGCTTAGATTGCCCACCACCAAGTCAACCCGAGGTAAGAAGAGCAATATCGCGGCTGAAAAACAATAAAGCAGCCGGTGCCGACGGTCTGCCCGCAGAGCTCTTCAAGTCCGGTGGCGAGGAGCTGATAACGAGCATGCACCAGCCCCTGCGCACGGTTTGGCTTAAAGAGTGCATGCCCGACCATTGGAATGTAAGCGTATTATGTCCTGTGCTGAAAAAAGGTGATCCAAGTGTGTGCTCCAACTACCGCGGGATCAGTCTTTTACCCAACGCATATAAGGTCCTGTAGAGTGTGCTATGTGAAAGACTAAAGCCAGTGTTATCCAACCTGATCGGGCCTTATTAGTGTGGCTTTAGATCTGGAAAATCAACAACTGACCAGATTTTCACACTTCGGCAAATCCTGGAAAAGAACCAAGAGAAACAGATCGACACGTACCATCATTTTGTCGACTATAAAGCTGCCTTCGACAGTCCGATAAGGCAGAAATTACTCGAAGCCATGGCTGAGTTTGGTATTCCAGCGAAGCTGATACGTCTTTGCGGAATGACGCTGACTGACACGAAGTCTTCAGTGAAGATTGGCAAGGACCTTATGGAGCCATTCTATACCAGACGAGGCCTAAAACAAGGCGACGGCCTATCGCGCGATCTCTTCAACATTGTGAAGGAGATGATAATGAGAAAAGCTGCAGTAAACACGAGTGGCACTATATTCAACAAAAGCCAAATGCTACTCGCGTACGCTGATGACGTCGACATCATCGGTCGAAAACTGCGGGATGTGAATGCAGCCTTCTCAGGTATACAGAAGGAATCAGCGAAAATGGGCCTAACGGTGAACGAGGACAAAACGAAGTTATTAGTTTCAAAGAACAAAGAATCTACTCGTTTGGGAAACTGCGTGAACGTTGACAACTATAATTTCGAGGTGGTAGATAATTTTGTCTGCCTAGGCTCCGCCATCAACAAAGCAAATAATGTCAGCCTTTAAATCCGGAGAAGAATCATGCTTGCAAATAAATGCTACTACGGTCTAAACAAGCGATTCAATGACAGAGCCCTCTCTCGACGAACAAAACTCAAGCTATACCAGATACTGGTTCTACCTGTCTTAATGTATGGCTCAGAATCCTGGGTTATGACACAAGCGGATGAATCGGTTCTGGCGGTATTCGAGAGAAAAATACTCCGTAAAATATATCTCGTTAACGGAGAGTATCGGCGTCGTATGAATCATGAGCTGTACGAACTGTACACTGACATTGACGTTTTCAAACGCATTCAGGTGCAACGGTTGTGTTGGCTAGGTCATGTTCTACGTATGGACGAAAATGCTCCAGCTCGAAATGTCTTCGGCAATGAACTTGATGGACGGCGCAGAAGAGGGCGACCAAAACTCCGTTGGAAAGAACAGGTTACTGAGAACCTTACAGAACTCGGTGTGACTAACTGGAGAAGAAGCGCAGAAGATCGAGGCGCTTATAATATTTTTCTAAGTGCGGTATATAATCTACTGGGATTGCATAGAAGTACCAGCTAAGTAAGTAAGTAAGTAATCTGGACCTTATTGACTTAGTGACACTGAATAGAGATTTTTACATTTCGTATAGAATAATGCATTAAGGATCGCTACCGGATGCCTCTTAGTGGAAAATGAGGAAACCAGTGTTTTGCCAGTGTGGCAACACAATTTGTTGCTAAGCGTCCAACATCCAATGACAATATTCCAACTATCAAATCTTAATAGAAGATCCTCCTCGCGTCACATCCGGTTGGACTTTAGGCGATTTTAGAATTTGATTCGAGTTAAGGGTAACCTTGGCGCAGTTTAGAGTCGGTGGAGCAGTATTCTGACATTCAAAACATCATACCATCGGATGTAAATAGAATGTCGATCACAGCTGGGGATCACAAATTAAGCACTTTTTGCGATTGGATGATTAGTTTAGGAGATAGCGACAATTGAAAGTTTTGAAATTTCCTTATGCAACATAAACATTTGTTTGGAAAATGCTGCTAGATGACTGTTTCCACTCATCTTGAAATGGGTAGGATGCCATCCGCATTCATATAAAAAACTTTAAATTTTCGTTATCTCCTAAACTAATCATCCAATCTCGAAAAAGGGCTTAATTTGCGACCCCCATACAATATTTGTGAAATCGCTAAGATATAGTTGGAACATCACCTTGTATTGGCTTGGAAGCCGTCGATATTCATATGAACAACTTTAAATCCACATATGAATACAGACGGCATATTGCATACGAAATTTCAATGAAAGCATCATCCATGCCAATTTGCCTATAATTAACCCGGCCATGTCCTGTGAAAATACTCCTTTTTCGAAATTGGCATTTTTGAAGAAACCGGCATACGGGTTCGAAGAAAAAAAACCGTTTAGACGGTTTTCGGTTTCGGGTTTGAACACTCTAGTCATAAGAGATTATCGATGTGAAAGAGGTCTTAACGAACAGTCTAATGACATAAAAGGAAAATTGGTTGCTCAGTGCCCCAGTCTGGACCCTATTTCTTAGTGTCTCAGCTGAGAAGAGTCCTGGATAAAAAATAATAGAAAAAGAACACACAACAATGTTAGAAATCTATATCTCTATTCAACAAGCGGATGTCCTTGAAGAGTATAAGCTGAATTTACTGACGTACAGGAAATCCCGTAGACTGGACATGGATGCTCCAGTATGAGGATGTGCAACGTGTACTACAGCTGCCACGCGCATAATAATGGGTTTTGGGTGTGAATTTGTGTTCGTCAAGAGGCTGCATCATCTGGTCTCTAGGTTTACTCCTGTCAGTGAACCGACCGCCGACATAGAAGAGAAGGCAAAATGTTTCCACTTCATGCTGAAATGAGCTCATGCTCCGACGGAAGAGAAAAGTGACGAGACCGTTGAAGAATTGTATACCCGGAAGCGTGAAATTCTAGAAATTCTACCTAAAGATAAATGGGAAGGTACATGGATCAAGTCTTCCCTCCTATCAAGATAACGATTGTCAGTCGCTACTGACTCCGAGAGCCTACTGAGGATATGAAAAGAACTCTTCTGAACCTGTTGATATCCGAAAACTGGATTACAGACGACTCCGCAACAATCCGAGCAGTCCGTGGAAAGTAGACGAAAAACGAGACGAAAAAACAAGAGCTGAAGTAGCGGAAGAGAGTGCACACAGAAACTTACAGGAATAAAGAAGAAGTCCAGAAATTCTACCTGAAGATAAAGGGAAGGTACCTGGAACAAGTCTTCCTTCCTGTATAGATAATGAGGGTCATGTCTTATGTAGACTGTTGATACCAAAAAAACTCGGTTATGGAAGACTCTGCTTCAAACCGTGACGATAACATTGACTTTCCTTCTCAGAGGAAAGCATGCCCGAGGACTGGAACCTCAGTGTTCGATGTCCTGACTACAATAAAAGTTGACCGTAGTGGGTGAAAAAAATTCCTTGTAATAAGCCTCTTACCGATTACATATAAGGTCCTTTTTAACATTTCTTTTTAACATTTCTGGAAAATTTCTGGAAAACCTGATTGGACCTTATGAGTGTGAACAGGTAAATCCAGACATTAACACTACGGTCAATCCTAGAGAAAAGTAGTGCTAGCTAAACCGGGATTCCCAGAAAATATCATAGCAATTCTCCCGAGAAAGGACCAGGAAAACTGAAAAATTATGAAATATATAAATTTCTCCGTTCTTAGACCGGCATTTGATCAGCGTTTGATCAAATGGCATAATTTTTTAGGACAATATAACGAAGTGTCTGTTTATGATCTCTGCAATTAATTTTTTCTATTTCCCGGTTCCCGGTTCAAACCTAGAACGCTAGAGAAAACAAAGCAAATGGACACTAACCACCTCTATGTCGATTACAGAGCAGCCTGCGATAGCCCCATCAGGCATCGACTATAAGAAGCCATGTCTGAGTTCGGGGATGCGAAGATAATCCATCTCTGGCGGTGTTACCTTACGATGACCAAATCCTCTGTAAGGATTGGAAAAGATCTATCAACGCCATTCGATACAACGAGAGGTCTTAGACAAGGTGATAACTTGTCTTGCATTTTTTTCCACAAAGTGATGAGCAGAGCAACGGTAAACATGTCTGGCACCATATTTAAAAAGAGCCACATGGTATTCGCATACGACAACGATAACGTAATGGGTTTGGCAGTAAATGAGGGCAACACGAAGTTTAAAGTCTCATCGAACAAAGTGTCCTCCCATCGAGGACGCAACGTGAACATCGATAACTATTTGGTTTCTGTGCTTTAAGGTAGTGTATGAATTGGTAAACACACCTCGGATGAGCCACGGATAAAACAGCAGTGTCGGTCTGGAAATAAAGCGGATACTAGTGACCGACAACAGGTAATACTTTGGGCTGCGGTCAGCTGGCTGGTCCAGATCTTCATACGGCATATAGACAGAAGACAGTCCGTTGTCATGTCACAAGTGCTGTAATTTGGAGAATGAATTATATATAGTCCCTTCCTAGTTACAATAAAGGTTCATACCCTTTCAGGAGCGTTCGTCACAAAAAGGCTGTAGCTGTCGTCTCCCAAACCCCCTGACGCTATTGTCAACAATCCAGGGTTCTTGGACAAGAGCTTCATAAACACCACCTTATCTCGAAAGCAAAGGCAAACTATACGAATGTCCCTCCGCATGAGTCTCCTCCGGGGGCTTTCGGGGAGTATCGCCCCGGCGTTCCCAAGTTAACCTCCAGTAGACCTCTTTCTGGCTATGTCAAGCGAAAAGATGGATTATGTCCATCATTCATGATGATCTCGATGCAGTGGTTTTCCTGCTTGGGACATTCTCTGTCTTCATGATAAGTCAACAGTAAAATTTTGTAACTATATATTACACATAGCGCTGGGTTACATCTCTTACAGCGAATACAGTTCGATATCCATTCATTGCAATGTTAAGTTAATGCGCCCATTTAAGTGCACTCAATTCTCGTCTCTCCGAAAAGCAATCGCTGCTGCTGCTGCTGCTGATGATGCATTCATAGGGATAAAGCAAAATCGAAAGCATAGCAAATAATGGGCTCGCACGACAAGACTATGAACCCACGAGCGCATATGCTCGACAAAAGCAATCACCCCCTCAAGCCCAACACCAAAAGGCAAATAAACATAAAATCATTTTTAATGGATTTTTTTTGCCATTGCGTCGTTCGTCTTTTTGTGCTAGTGCTAAAAATAGGCAACAAGTGAAGAGGCAAATAATTCGTGAACTAAATAAGAAACATCGATTTTTCATTAGTTTCTGAGAATGATATCTCAATAAAGGATTTACAGACGAAAAGTAACAAAAAGCTATTAGAATAACAAGCTACAGAAAGTTTCGTATCCAGCATTGCACTTGTCTCCTTTCCCCCAACATGCTTGGGGGGTCTCATTAAGCTATTGTCCTCTCATGTGGTCTTTGTAATTACTAGCATTGTTCAAGATTAAGTCTTCTCTCTAGGGCTATATGCTTTAAGGGGGATAGTTGAACGCTTTGGCTATAGCTACCACTAAAATTGTTTGCCTCGAAGTGTCGTTGTGGATTCAACCTACTAAGGGTCATGTCCTTTCGGCTGGCTATAATTATCCTTAAAGGTGGGACATGCTTTTATTTCCTTTGTCTTCTAGTCATGCTTGAGTTTTTTTGGTGTTTTTTTTTGTGGTGTCTTTAAGAAAGTTTAAGAAATCGATAGTTGTTCGAGGGTGTGTATATAAGGGATTTTTCTTGTTCTTATTTGTACTTGTGGGACAATCGAAAATTGAACACGTTAAGATACACTTACGCAATGTCAAAAGAGGGCGTTGTTGCAAAAACATTACACTTGTAATACACTTCCATTAAGATGGGATATTTGAAGTTCAACGAAAGAATGTCAGGTGGGGGAAATGTATATTGGCATGTATTTAAAGGATTTGTAACATTGGAAATATTTAAGACGAGGTGGTGGGGAGGTTGGGGGTCAGTTTAATTACTTTTCGTATAATAAACTACTGTCGAGTGGACATTGCTGCTGTTTATTACATATTTAATGCTACATGCCAAACTATGGCGACGAGTTTATCGCAAGTCCTTGATGATATGGGGTTAGTAGTTCGTACGGGATCGTGTTTCTCGTAATTTTATAAACCTCAATCCAAAGGTATATCATACCTTAAGCTAGATATCAATCAAATGATTTCCCATTAAATATACCACAGGAAAAACTGCGTCGAAGATGTAAGGGTATATAGTCTTTTGGCATAACAAAGGACTTGATGTTCAGGCATACGTGAATGATGTCTAGAGGACGTGACTATCAGGCCAGAGATCAGGGTTCATCTCCAGTCTCAGTCATCTTCATTTCAGTGATCGGCATTTTCCACAATGTAGTCGATAGAAACAGAGAAGGAAGGAGAAAAACCTTCAAGATGCTGAATTGGAGGCATTGATCGATGAGAATCCTCAGCTGTTGAAACCGAACCATCTATCACAAGGGAACAGTACGACCTCGAAAAAAACGATAGGCGGACGGGCACAAAAAAGTAATTCTGCAGAATGACAAAACTTAACAACATACCTGGAAATTTTGAAAAGGAATTCCGACACTACCAGCAATATCTATATATATAAAAATGGTGGCAAAAATGTATAGTAATTCATCAATTGAGAACGGCTGAACCGATTTTGCTCAAACTTTTTTTTTAGTTGTTCGTTATTGCCAGGAGAAGGTTTATGTGAAAGAAAATTTTGGGAAAATCTTCCGGAAAAGTCGGAAAATTGGTAAAATCGAAAATTGCCTTTTTGTATGGAATTTTGTGTGCAATTGTTACAGAATGGCTTTTCGAATAGAAAAATGAAAAATTTTTGTTGAAAAATGCGGAAAATTCCGGAAAAATTCGAAAAATTTAAAATTTTTTTTTACGAAATTTTGCATATTATCGTGTGATTTTATAGTTTTGGACGATGTAACAGTGAAAAATTCGGATAATTATTCCGAAATGACTTTCCGAGTGGGAAAATAGAAAAATTCTCGGTGGAAAACTCGGAAAATTCAGGAAAAACACGAAAAATTTGGATTTTTTCGAAACATTTTGCACCGCAAATTGAATTTTTGTATTACATTTTGTGTGTAATTGTTTCGTTTCGGTTGGAAAAATACAAAATTTTGCTTGAAAAATTATGGAAAAATTCCAAAAATTTAAATTTTTGTTCGACGAAATTTTACATTTTATTGTAAGTTTTGATAATTTTGAATGATATAATTGTGAAAAATTCGGATAATTATTCCGAAATGACATTTTGAATGGAAAAGTAGAAAATTCTTGGTGGAAACCTCGGAAAATTCCGGAAAAATTGAAAATTTTTTGATTTTTTCGACGAAATTTTTCATTGTATCGCTTGATTTGATGATTTTAGACGACGTAAAGATGAAAAATTCGTTATGATGCTTGACAAATTTCGGAATATTGTGAAATTTATTATGTTAAAATATTAAATGCAAAATGGTAGAACAATTTTAAAATCTTCAGCATAAGCATAATGCATTGATCCGATTGTTCAAAACCACATTGAATACAATGCATTATGACGTCCACAAAATCATTATCAGAGAAGACAAGAGACCCTTTGGATGCCATGTAAGATAATTCAATGCTCCCACTATAAATGAAGACGGAATTGTTCTCAAGCTTCGGGATGGTGGACAAGTTGGACGAAATGGCTGACGACATTTGCACAGAGTTCGCATGACAACATCCAATTTCGATGTTGAAATTATCTTCTGATCAACGACATGTGCGTGCTAATGTGTGGCAGTCTACTATCGAAATTAGGAATACCAGCGCAAAATCGTTCAATGCATGATGCATTCAATCGCTAATTGCAACAAGAACAAGACTTTGATCGAGTTGAGCTGACTGAAAGAGTCCGAACAAATGTGGCGCTCTTAACTGCCGAGCAAACGGATGTGTACGATTCAATGATGAAAGTTGTTGACATTGGAACAGAAGAATTTACTTTCTCGATGATGCCGGTTGGACAGGCAAGAGATTCGTAATTTCTTTGATTCTAGCAACAATTCCGTCAAGATCGCAATTAAGTTAGCTGTTGCATACTTTGGTATTGCTTCCACAATCGAACTGCACATTCCGCTTTCTTCTCACGGTTGACAACACAACGTGTAGCGAAATTGTTGCGAGAATGCTTAATCATTATTTGGAATTAATGCACGATGGCGCATAAACGAGCATTGGAGGTAGATGACCTAACGATGAAAAATTTTCGAGGTCATTTAACGAGAATGCGGCAACCAACTATTCGCCAGAATTTTTGAACTCTCTAGATGTGCCAGTTGTGCATAATTTGCAGCTGAAGGTGGGATCGATCATGATCATTTTACGGAAACTGAATCATCCGAAATTGTAATTAAAGCGATGATCATCAAGGGCATATGCAAAGGATAGGATGTCCTTATCCCTCGAATCTATTATTCCAACCGATCTTCCCTTCCAATTCAACTCCCCATTCGATTGGCTTTTGCGATAACAATCAATAAATCGTAAGGCCAATCATTGGAAATTTGTGGAATCAACCTCGAATTTTCCTGCTTTTCACAGGGTCAGCTGTGCGTTGTTTGTTTGCGTGTTGGCAAACAGTCTTCATTGTTTGTTTTTACGCCGGAAACAAATCGGAAAACATTGTATATCAGATCGCTCTTCACAGATTTCGATTAAATTCAAGTAAATCAGATTAAAACTTGAACTATCTGTGTTTTACTATTATATAAAGGCGTTACCTTAGGAGCGAGACGAAGTTTGCCGGGTCCAAAGTTGTATGGCAGAACAACGTTTGCCGGGTCAGCTAGTTATCCATATATTACCTGGTCCGACTACCATTTAATACGATCGATGGTGTGGAAGTTTTAACAAACATTTATAAAGATTTTTTAAATTTATCGTCTGTGTGCCCTTGTTATTTTTTTATACTCAAAGGACCTTAACAACTTTTGAACTTTCAGAAAATTTTGGTAGATAGTTTAAGCTCTTCGGCTCCTCGAAATAATCTTTAATAATTTCCTATAGTTTCGGCATGTCTTCAGACATTCGGATTATTTAGAAGTATTTAACAAATTTGTTGTTGTTGTAACAGCTGGAGAAAGTAGCTGGGGTGATAATTCTTTATACCGACTTTTTCAGTTTATCGGCACTCGACCGGTTATTCGATTACCTCCATTATCATACGATCATTGTTGGCAACTCTGTTTCATTCCTTTGTAGATAACAAGGTTTGTGTCTAGGGATTGTTAGATCTTATTGTGAGTTTAAACCGCCAAATTCCTCCAAAGATGTCGCCTGATGGTTTGGTTGATTTATTTTGCGATGTTGATAAATCTTTTCCCTTTTCCTTGGTCCTTGCGCAATCTGGATTATTGTAGTGGAAGTATCTAGGATGAGTTTTGTTGGCTGGAGAACTCGAAATTATTTGAATAGTAATTTTTCATCGATGTTGATTTGGCCAGTGCCCCGGCCGGTTATCGAATCCGGCTCCTTCGGATTGCTAAGCTACATCGCTTCCTTTGAGCTGTCGAAGGCCACTTATTTGTGATAATTGTCATTTGTTTGGTGGACTGGACTTATCGCCGGTTTGAAGGACATTGTTCTTTTTATTGTCTCTTTTAACTTTTAAAGAAACGTTTGCCAACTTTAAGTTATAAAATGACATCAACTTTTAACTGAGACTATGATAGCCTATAGTAGTGCCCTTCACCCATGGACTCTATTATGCTGACCTCCGATTGAAAGCACCTTAATGCCTGTGGCTATAGGAGATTTACTAATTGAAGTTTTCTAATCGTTATTCATATGGGAATAATCGGGATCTCTCTTTGGAGGTCCCCAAGCAGCTCACAACGTCCGATAGATCTTGTATCCCCCGGGCAATGTCACTGAACTTCTATTCAGTGGTAGTAATTGTGAGAAGGTGCATTGTTGGAGTCTTAAGGAGTAGGTAACATAAGTTACCTGAAACTTAACACAAAAGCTCTCTTAGTGGCTTTGGCAGCCCCCAAGAAACTAGGATCGGTTGCGATGGCCTAACAAGCCTTAAAGAAAACTACTTTAATGAAAAGACGAAGAAAAGATAATCAAGAGCCTCACAAATGATGACGACGCCCGCACACGTAATAAGGATATGTAATTGGAATGCCCGAACTCTTTAAAGAGATGATGCCTGATATCAATCAGTCTAGTATTTGTCGATTACATCCGCCAATTGTATAGAGGCACCATCTATAAAGAGAGTTCGGATATTCAAATTGCATATCCTTAAATCAAGATCCTTATAAAGTGTGTGGAAATGCGATGACCGGCACAGGGATGCACACTACGAAAGAACTGTGATATATTTTGCAGCTGCCATGCAGAATGACACGAATTTGGATAAGGATTCATAGTCGACAAGAGACTCTCACATGTGGTCTCGCGGTTTCATCTTATAAGTGACCGCATAACACCTATTCGCATCCGGGCGAAATATTTTTTACATTACGGTGATTTGTGTACAAGTCCCGACGGATGGCAAAGACGAGGACATTAAAGATGCATTCTGTAAGCGCTTAGAGGAAAAATATGACCGTTGCCCTGGGCATGGCACTTAAATTGTTCTGTGAGATTTGAATGCTTAAATAGGAAGGACAAATGCTCTTGGTTTAGCAATCGGATAGTTCTTAAAAAATATTAATTTTCCTACACACCCCATGAATGAGGTATAGGAGGATAGCTTCTCGCGTTGTTGTGAATTAACACGATCTCTATTTTTAGATTCACAACTAACGGCACCTGCTTGTTTATCGACGAATGCGAACGTCACTGCTTGAGAAGCTTTTAATAGACATGCCGATTGACTCGATACTCGATACTGCGACGTTGCTGTCGGCAACATCGAGGAGCCGGCAATGAAATAGTGAAAGTCATCTACATTTTGATTGGAGGCGGGAATCACGGCCAGTCCCGGAAAATTACACAACAATTCTACACAACAACACCACCGATAACGGATTCAGACTGGTTAGCATCGCGTCGGCAAGAAACATGGTAGTGGGTGGAACCAGATTCCCGCATAAAAATATCTACAAGGCAATCTGGACATTCCCTGATCAAAAGAGAAGAAACCATATTGATCACGTGATAATCGGTAGAAGGCGCGTCTCAAGTGTTATGAAAGTGCGTGTGCATATATTGACTCAACCTAGTAGCACCCAAGGTACGCACGCGGTTAAGTTGTGTTAAAAACGCTCGTATCCAAACACTAAGGAAGTTAGACATTGCAAAGCTGGACACCACCGAGTTAGCCAATGCCTACTCTAACCGACTCTCTCCCGACACACAGTGGCAGCATAGTGTGAATGATCTCTGCCCCAATGACCATACTGGGTTATAAAAAAAACTCTCTTGGACAAGCCCCGGTACGATGAGAAATGTTGCGCACTGTCTGAGGAAATTAATGATGCAAAAACTGCAGCCAATGGCAATGCGTGCGATGACGGAACGATATAATGAGAAGAGAAGGGAGATGACACTTCTCTTCAGCCGAAAAAAGCGTCTATGAAAAAAAGAGAGAGCCAGGATATCTAAAAATTACAGGGAAAGAGGTGAAGCCTACATGTACTACCAAAAGTTAAAAAGAAAAGGTTTTGGAACAAGGATCCCCATCTGTAAGGACTGAGAAGGTAATCTGGTCACTGACACTCCGAATGTGCTGCAAATTTAGAGGGAACACTTTCGTTCTCCACTCATTACTGAAGGCAGTATACGTCATAAAATCACATCAATAATCGACGAGGGAGTAGATTGTCTACCACCGAGCTAAAACGAGATGAGCACAGCAATTGTACGGCTTAAAAATAGTAAAGTTGCGGGAGCCGTTGGATTGCCGACAGGGGTTTTCAAGGTCGGCGGCGATGAGCTGGTAACATGCATGCACCAGCTCATTAACACGATATGGCTCAGGGAGTACATGCCCGATGATTAGAATCAGAGTGATCTATGTCCCGTGCTTAAGTAAGGCGATCTTAGTTTGTCTACCAACTATCGCGGTATCAGCCGTTTAACCATCGCATTCAAACTCGTTTCGAGTGTGTTATGTGAAAGACTAAAGTTTATCTTAGCAATCCTGATTGGACCTTATCAATGTGGCTGCAGATCTAGTAAATCCATGACCGTGCAGAAATTCATACTACGACAAATCCTGGAGAAGACCCAACGAATGCAGATCGACACTTATCATCTGTTAATCGGTTACAAAGCTATAGTTGACAGTTCGATACGACACTCATGACACTGGCTGACACCAAGATTTCAGTAAAATTAGGCAAAATCTGACAGAAAAATGTGGCATAGTCATTTTCTACCAAGCTACCAGGCTTTAGAAAAAGCGATAGTCCGCCTTTAATATCATAATAGAAGTGATCATGAGGAAGGCTGCAGGAAACACAATTGGTACCACGACTTTAACAAAAGTCACATGTTGTTCGCGTTTGCCGAGGACTGCGAGATGTTACTGCTGCCTTTTCAAGCATTGAGAAGCAGCAGACTGAAGTGGGTCTGGTGATAAATGAGGGCAAAACCAAGTTATTTGTTTCAACGAACAAAGAGTATATTCGTTTGAGACGCTGCATGAACGTTGTCAACTATAATATTGAAGTGGTGGATGATTTTGTCTACCTTGGCCCTCTTCGTAAACAAAAATTATAGCGAAAGTGCAGAAAAAATGCCACTCCCCCACCCAAATTCGCCCTAAAACACGAAAATCAAGGTCAAAGTTGGCGCTAAGGCCAACTCAGATGAAAGATATTTTCGAGACGAATCCAACGGTGTTATTTTATATTATAAGTTCCTACGGGTTCCCTGGACCGAGTTAGAGCCATTTCAATTTCCGGGACATAACACCGTTGGATTCGCTTTGAAAATATCTTTCATTTGAGTACCCGCTCATGGGAGTCATCATAGAAACCAAGGGGGGCCTTTTTTTTGACCCCCGGGGCTCCATAGACCTGAGCGCCAACTTTTACCTACCATTCCAATGTTTGGGGACCAAGACGAGATTTTTATTTTAATTGGCCTCCTGCCCCATATACTGCACTTCAGCCAAAATTATAATGTCAGCCTGGAAATCAAGAGACGAGTTTTGATCGGAAACCGCTGCTACTTTGCGGTAAGCAAGCGATTTAATGACAACGCCCTCTCTCGAAGAATAAAGATCCAACCCTTTCAGACACTGATCCTATCTGTTTTGCTCTACAGCTTAGAATTCTGGGTAATGGCAAAAGCTGATCAATATATTCTGGGAGTTTCCGAGAAAGCATTCTTTTGTAAAATATGTGGACCCATTATAATTAACGGCGAGTACCGCCGTCGAATGAACCATGAGCTGTACAACGACATCGACATCGCAAAAGACCGAAGCGATTAGAATTCTTTTCTACGTGTCTAGGATGAGTTTTGTTGGCTGGAGAACTCGAAAGTATTTGAAAAGTAATTAATTTTTCATCGATGTTGATTTGGCCAGTGCCCCGGCCGGGAATCGAACCCGGCACCTTCGGATTGCTAGTCTACGTCGCTTCCACTGAGCTATCGAAGGCCACTCTTCACGTTTTCTTCCGTTCAATGTCCTTGGTCGTCCCGATTTTGAGTTTTGTAGTGCTGAAATGGTTTCTTCAAATCTGTTGACCCATTTTCCAATGAGAGGGATGCTTGGCGTATCATCGCATTCTGCAGAATCCTCTATGGGATACAGTCGCAGAATCACCGTTTTTGTTAAACTCTTGCAAAAGCAGCGCGCGGTCTTCTCCAGGAAAACGCTCCATATTGACTAAATTCCCAAGAGCCAGGCTTCTTATTGGCATATTCCCCGCTCCCCTCAGACTTAATGTGCTCTAATAGTCAGCTAAACAAATAAAAACTTCCTTTTGAGACACCCTGTATATAGTGGTTATACATATTAATGTTCTTCATATTCCATTAATCAAAAGCAGACATATTTGAAAACTATAACGTTATGTCTGCTTCTCATTCGAGTACATTCTATATACGTACATAAAAATCCTTTACAAAAATTATATGTTTCTAGTTTACAATTGTCAAAGTTTTAGCTTTGAATCGCATTACATGTGCTCCTAGAGCTTTTCCAACTTACCCATCATATTATTCAACTCCAAACAACTCGACCGACTTTTGGTCCTTTGCATCAATGGATGTGGTCTTGTATGATTGTTGTTGTTGATGGTGGTGTTGGTGTTGCTGTTGTTGCTACTACTGCTACTGTTATCCTGTGTCACATGTCTTCCTTGCACCAAATGCTGTGACATCATATTTTCATGGGCCATTGCTGCTGCTGCTGCTGGTGCGGTCTGCTGTGCTGCTGGCGTTGCATTTGAACTGGAGCCAGAACCACTGCCACCAATGCTGCACCATTCGGCCTCCATGGCTTTGGAAGCACTGCGTTTAAAATGCTCCAGAAAGCTGTCGATTTGACGCTCCAACGAGGAGGGTGGAGAGTTATCCATGTTTACGTAGTGTTGTGGTTTCACTTAAGTTGCATTTAACAAATGCTCACTTTAATTAATTAATTAGATTTGGAGGAAGCAAGAAAAAAAAACAACCATGTAAAAGCATAAATAACACATCTGCACGCACACATAGATAAACTCGCAATATACACACACACACAGGCACATACACAGTATGTATAGGTGTGCCTATTACATATACACATACATAGCTATTCATGTGTAAAGGACACTGACAGCTCCTGTGTGCAGGTGTGTGTGTGTGTCTTAGCCTGTATCTACTAAACTATGAAGGTCAATTAATGTTCATGAGTTGGATTCCTTTTTTTTCGTTAGCTGCAATAGGAAATCATGGCAAAACTTATAAGAAGCCTACTTTTAGGCTGCTCTAACTAAAGCACACATTTAGGGGGACTTTTGCGTTTAAAGCAAAGCACACTTTCAGGCACTCACAAAACAAACGAACAACCACTGAATATTTTTAGATTTTAAATACATTTGTAGATTTTTTTTATTAGAATATTTTAGCTTTTTTCTATTTTTTTTAATTTTATTTATAATATGGGTTTTACTATTTATACTGACATTTCCCATAAATACACACACCCATATACATTCACACTCTTAGACACATACGCACACACACACACATACACGTACGCGTTCTTATGGAAACAGTGTTTTCTTATTTGCGCCTCTTGACATTCCGATTTGCTTCCACAGACATGTGACCGTATTTTACCGCAGCTCAAATAATACTGAATAGGAAATAGGTGGGTCGGTCTTGTGCACAAGTTCTAGTCATAAGTTCTGGCCGACCTCCCGCCCGTCCGTCCGTTCGTCTGCCCTGCCTGCCTGTCTGTCCCCTTAACAGTTGTTTTGCCAGCCTCAGCAGCAGCTACTGCAATGGCTGTAATCGTCATAACATGGCTATGTAAGCAAAACCTTGGACGGAAGAAAAACTTTTCGAGTGTGTTTTCTTTTTGGCTGCTCAGGCAAAGTCTGATGCTTCATTGTATGGTCGTACTCTACTATTACTATTGCATAGTGAATACGGAACCGGCGCATTTTCTCACGAAGGGTTTAGCCCCCCCTCTCATCTGCTCGCGTGTTACTGGCAACAAAAGATTAGCTATGCTCGCTCGCTCACAGTTAGTTGTGTAAAAAAAGGGTCATCATCATATTGCAAGTTTTTGTTTACGTTTTTCTTTTAGATTTCCCCCTTGAGAGCCGGCATGTGAGTAATAATGACTGTTTGGCTCTCTGACCACCACGATGGGCAAGTCGGGAGAAGTGCGCATGTCGGCTGACAGTTAGAGCGGATATAAACAAATGCCATATGTGACACTCAGCTGTTGCTTGTGTGCTAATGGTAAATTGTAATAGATTGTGGCAAATAACAACAACTCTGGTATTAAGAGGAAAATTAAAAGTTTTATTTCAAATCTAACGGTCATTGGCCAAATATATGGAGGAAACTTGAATTAGCTACAGATAAGAGGCATAAAGGCTTGTTTCATCTTTTTCTATTCAGGATTTATTGGTTAATTTCTTTATGTTTTGCTATTTGCATTTTACTATATAGAAAAACTTTAATCAGTAAATCAAGAAAACCAAAAAAAGTGCAATAAGTGCCAACATTCAAACATCTTGGCAATTTGATTTTATTTTATTTAAAAAAAAAAACAGAAGAAACTCTCTAAAACACAAATTTAATAGTTCACAAGAGCTAGAGTGCAACAAGAGCATAAACATCTGCTTCCTGCGCTCGCATTTGGACCGAGTTCCACAAGACAATGAAACAGCGTTATCAGGGAAGGTGGAAATCACTTATGATGGCAGACAACAGACAAATCTTATAAAATACTAGCTTTCCCGGCTCGCTTTGCTTCACCCGTACTTGCATTGAATCTTGTTTTGAATTTAAGCAATATGAAAACGCTTTATAAGACGAACGAACATCCCATTTATGTAATTGTATTAATAATTGTGCTACTTTAGTCCCGTATTATCTCCAAAAGTACGAATTTCAAAAGATACAGTCGTATCGCACAACTAAAATGAACTGGTACTCACTCTAATTCCAAAGGAAGCAAGCCCATATACGATTACAACTTTAGACGTTTGGTCTGGGTGATGGTATCAGTTTTATCTCTTTTCGGCATTTTTACCCCTAAAAAATCGAATTTCTAAAAACCCTATTTGGCGGCTCTCTAAATTTATAGGCAGAAATTCTAAAAACATTTTCGAAACCCAACCTTTAGACATTTGGTCTGGGCGATAGTACCAGTTTTATCCCTTTTTCGGTATTTTAACAACTAAAGTACGAATTTCGAAAAATTACTTCACATCGCACAACTTAAATATTCACTTTAATTATTGCGCCTATACCTTTAGTCGTTTAGTATCAGTTTTATCCCTTTTCGGCCTTTACCCCTAAAAGGTAAGTAACTCGAAAATCGTCCTTGCTTCGTTCTAATTCTAAGCCTATATTAATTATCATGATTTTATCATTAGCCGTTTGGTCCGGGCGATAGTAAAATTTGAATCTCTTTTTCGATTTGTTTACCCAGAAATTTTGGATTTAAAAAAAACCTTCAATCCAATTTGATATTGAGTTGACATCATCGATTATAGCAATAGCCGATTGGTCGGGTAATTTTTACTCCTAAAAGTGCGAATATCCAAAAATCCAATCTTAGCTGATGTTTATTCGAAAAGGGGATCAACCACCCCAATTTCATCATCCTATCTCTAGCCAGTAATTTTAAATATATAGATTATGGAAATGTTATCACAATCGTTCTGTTAATATGACTGACATAAAAATTTTTCCAAAAGGGGCGTGGCACCGTCCATTTTCCAGCGAGACGTAATCCCCCATGTACCATTTACATATGTAGCAAATCTCATCTTCATAGCTAATGGCTCTTGAGATATGAACTATTGAAATTTCGGTTAGTGTGGGCGGTGCCACGCCCCTTTGTCTATTTATGTTTTCATGTAGCCTATGATAGAGACCCTATGGATAGTGTTACACAGTGAAAATTTCATTGCAATCGGTCCATTTATATCGCCCTGATAACGATTTTTTCAAAAGGGGAGTGGCACCGCCCATTTTCCAGCGAGACGTGATCCTCTTTGTATCAGTAACATATAAAGCAAATCTCATCTTCATAGCTCTAATGTCTCTAGAGATATGACCGATTGAAATTTCCGTTTGTGTGGGCGGTGCCACGCCCCGTTGCCTAATTATGTTTTCATGTAGCGTATGACAGAGATCCTATGGACAGTATCACACAAAGAAAATATAATTGCAATCGGTCCATTTATTTGGCCAATATAACTATTTTTTAAAAAGGGGCGTGGCACCGCCCCCCTGTCCGCAAATAAAGTATTTTTTCTTACACGTCCGGCATACGTACCAAATCTCAACTTTGTACCTATAATGGTTTAAAAGATACATCTATTTCAAAATTCTAGTTGTATGGGGCGGGACCACGCCTATTTTACACCCTTCCAGTCCGAATTTCCAAAAATCCCGTCTTAGTGCAGCCTACGTCATAAATGGAACCTACATTCCAACTTTCACGGTTCCAGCTTTAGCCGTTTGGGCTGGGGAGTGATCAGTCAGTCACCCAAGCCTTTTATATATATAGATTATTTGATAACGTTTCATAGAAATGTTGTTAACATATGGCCAATTCCATTGTGACGGGTGTGACCATGTTACTCTAATTTTTGCTTATAATTCAAAATTAGAAAATTTGTTATTTTAAAAAAAAGCTGTGATTCCAGAGGATGTTAATTTTTTAAATCTTAAATAATAGGTAGACATTGAGAGAACATGATATCTGATAAGAATCACCATTAGAAGAATGCGACGGGTGTGACCTAGTAAAAAAATTCCTAAAGTTTGAAGATATTAAAGTTTTTATTAAGTTTAAATATATAACCAACATTAAGGCTAACACACTGAAGAGCAGAAAATTATACGCTCTACTGTATTTCGATGCAGGTGTACTTAAGGGGTCATTATTTGAAAACTGAATATGAGGAATGAAAGAGAATCAAAAACTACACTTATACATCCAACAACAAAATTGCTAGGGTTAAGTTTATGTTTTTCGGAATTTAAAATCAAAAACATTTTTAAATAACACTATGACACAATTTGAGGGTAATTGTCTCGGGGGTGAACCAAACACATTTCAAACGATTGCATTTGACCTCAGTAACAAAACCCTAAAATCCATTTTTCTCTACTACGTCACAAATTTTTTTTACAGTGGTTTGAAGTTAGAAATTTTTGGTCAAAAGTCGATTCAAAGAATATAAAAAATAATCTATAAAACTACATTTGGGGTATTTCATGTCTTCGGAGACCTAAACTAAAATATTCAGGGGAATATTTCCTCGGAACATTTTAACCCCCTAGCTGCCACTCGTGTGGAACATTATTGGCCCAATTTTGAAAAACTGTTTATATGTCAACTTTGAACGGAGGTCAAGGCTTAAAATCTTCGATAAAAATATTTTCCGGAAAATTTCACTAAGAGTCACCGAAGACAAATAACCTCTACGAGTCAAAGGTTACAAAATACAATAAAAATAAAATGTTAAGAAGGCTACTTTTGAGCAAAGAGTGCAACAAGCTTTTTCGGGAGTGAACCAAACTAATATCAAACGGTAGAATTTGACCTCAGTAACAAAACCCTAAACTTCGTTTTGCTCCATTACGTCACAAATTTTTTTTGGTAAAAAGTCGAATGAACAATTTGAATAATCATGTGTAAATATACATTTGGGATAGTTCATGTCTTCCGAGACATACATTAAAATTTTCAGGGGAATATTTCATCAGAACATTTGAACCCTCTAGCTCCCACCCGTATGGGACATCTGAGGATGAACTTTAAAAGTCAAATTTCTTAAAATGTTCAGCATGGGTGGCAGATAGAGGGTTAAAATGTTCCGAGGAATTATTCCCCGAAAAGTTTTAATGTAGGTCTCTGAAGACATGAACTAATACAAATCAATTTTTACACATGATTTTTCATTTTCTTTTATTTAACTTTTGACCAAAAAAATTCAACTTTAAACCACTGTAAACAAAAATTGTGACGTAGTGGAGAAAAATGGAGTTTAGGGTTTTGTTACTGAGGCTTAATGCTATTGTTTGATATTGGTTTGGTTCACTCCCGAAAAAGTGTGTTGCACTGTTTGCTCAAAAATAGATATTTTAACGTTCCATTAACATTTAATTTTGATTTTATTTTGGATCCTTTGACTCATAGAGGCTATTTGTCTTCGCTGACTCTTAGTGAAATTTCCCGGAGAGTATTTCTATCGAAAATTCTAAGCCTTGACCTCCGTTCAAAGTTGACATATAAACAGTTTTTCAAAATTGGGCCAAAAATATCCCACACGGGTGGCAACTAGAGGGTTGAAATGTTCCGAGGAAATATTCCCCTGAATGTTTTAATATAGGTCTCCGAAGACATGAAATACCCCAAATGTATTTTTATAAATGATTTTTCATATTCTTTAAATCGGTTTTTGACCAAAAATTTCAAACTTCAAACCACTGTAAAAAAAATTTGTGACGTAGTGGATCAAAATGGAGTTTAGGGTTTTGTTACTGAGGTCAAATGAACATGAAACCCATTGAAAATGTGCGGGGCATACTTGTTTATAAAATGTATTCCAACAACAGGCAATACAATATCGTTGCAGAGCTTAAATCGGCAGTAATAGCAGCTTGGGACTCCTTAGAAAGTTCAACCCCAAAAACCCTGGTAAATAGTATGACCGAAAAGCACTTTTAAATTTATTCAAAACAAAAGAGGTCATACACATTATTAAAAAGTGTTTTTATACCATCACCCTTAGGGATGAGAGTATATATCATTTGATAGACCCAAAAGTGTAACACATAAAAGGAGTCACTTTAGGCCCTAGGTTTTTTTGAACCAAATTCGATTCATGACTTTTTAAGTCGTTTGAGCCATGTCCGTCTGTCCGGCTGGTACGCAAAGACTCGAAAGACTCAACCAAATGTTTTGAAATTTTTCACTTGTTAATATTTTTCCAAAACTTCTTACGGTATTGCAAATTGGCTACATGGCCCCGCCTCTTCTGGTACCTCCCATACAAATATATCATTCCGACCACTTTAGAAATCGAGTTTAATATCAATACATTTAATTGGATCGTACCCAATTTCTGTACTTAGTAAAGTTATAACAGGATAAAGTTTTGGAAAAAAAAATTGGAAGTCTAGCCACTCCCCTTCTGGTACCTCCCATACAAATGTACCTTTCCGCCCACTTTAGAGATGGAGCAATAATATCAATAAATCCAACGCGATCGTACCCAAATTCATTCTTTAGTAAATCTATAGCAGGAAACAGTATTTAAAAAAAAAAAAATTAAGTCTAGCCACGCCCCATCGTGTACCTCCCATACACATCTGGTACCTCCCACTTTAGAAATCGATTACTATTATAAATAGATCTAACGCGATCGTGCCCAAATTCTGTATTTAGTAAAGCTAAAAAAGGCTAAAGTTTTGGAAAAAAATTGGAAGTCTAGCCACTCCCCTTCTGGGTCCTCCCATACAAATGTACCTTTCCGCCCACTATACAGATGGAGTAATAATATCAATAAATCCAACGCGATCGTACTCAAATTCTTTCTTTAGTAAATCTATAGCAGGATACAGTATTTGAAAAAAAATTAAGTCTAGCCACGCCCCATCATGTACCTCCCATACACATCTGGTACCTCCCACTTTAGAAATAGATTAATATTATAAATAGACCTAACGCGATCGTGCCCAAATTCTGTGTTTAGTAAAGTTCAAGCAGAAAAAAGTTTTAAAGAAGAAATTTGGAAGTTTAGACACGCCCCTTCTAGTACCTCCTATACAAATGTACCACTTTGCCCACTTTAGAGATGGAGTAATAATATCAATACACTCGGCGCGATCGTGCCCAGAAATAATCTGGAAGTTGGAGAAATAGTCTGGAAGTCTAGACACGCCCCTTCTGGTACCTACCATACAAATGTACCAATCCGCCCACTTTATAGATGGAGTAATAATGTCAATAAATCCAACGCGATGGTATCCAAATTCTTTCGTTAGTAAATCTATAGCAGAATACAGTTTTTGAAAAAAAAAAATTGAAGTCTAGCCACGCCCCTTCTGGTACCTCCCTTACAAATGTACCAATCCGCCCACTTGAGAAATCGAGTAATAATATCAGTATAATAGAAAATTTTTTGTTGTACTGAGGGTGATGGTATATATAAGTCGGGTTGCCCGACTGAAACTTTCTTACTGGTTTTTCTGTGTAGATGCATGCCTGCCATCAATTACCACATGATCAATGTGATTTTTTGGTGTTTTGATCGGGAGTTGGCCAAGTTGCCTTGTGGATGTCTTTGTGCTGGAATCTGGTTCCACTCACTACCATGTTCCTTCCCGCTGCGAAGCTAATCAACTTAAACCCGTTGTCTGACGTGGCGGTATGCAGACTGAATTTACCGATCGATGGACGAAGAACATCTTCCCTTCCTATTTTTGCATTTGAATCTCCCAGAACGATTTTATTGTCGTGGTCAGGGCAGCGGTCGTATGTTTCCTCTAGGCGCTCGTAAAATGCATCTTTAATCTCATCGTCTTTATCTTCTTTCGTGGCGTGAGCGCAAATTAGGGTGCTGTAGATATATTTCGCCTTGATGCGAATTGCCTCTTCTGATACGTTCCATAGAAAAATAGCAAGAGTTTACAGATATTAAATTGAACTTTTTACATTTGTTGGCGAATTATGTCATATCATACATAGGATGAGGATATTTGAAAGACAGTTCACCTGACTGAAATATCTGCACTGGTTCTTTTTAAAATTTTGCATTTATCATGCTAAATGTTTCTCTGGCAACTCTGCAGTAATCTCAGTAACACCACTCTCTTACTTTAACAAGACTGCCTTGCCTGCATACTTTTGCACCGGCAAGTAAAGAAATCATAGCAAAAGCACCCCCACTAAGAGAGTTTGCTGTTGCTGCTGCCACTTCCACAGTAAATGCCACAATAAAAGATACAAAGTAGAAGATACGACGAGTGAACGAAACATGTAGGTGGCAAGCCAGTGAAAAAGTGAGACACCGCAACAAAAGCAAACGCATTAAAAGAGATGTATGGATACAAACCAAAAGATACAATGCGCGAAATTCTTAACGTTGGCGTATGATTTCTTCGAAAATGACAACAACTGCAACAACATATCCGGAGCAGCGTCAGTTGCTCGCACACACACACATCACCACTACATGGGGTCGGTCGCTGATGGTGTAGCAACATATAGCGATACACACTGGTGACGGTGATGATGGTGGTGGTAGCGGTGACAGTGACACTGTGTTAGTGATAATGACGTTCCGTCGCACATCATTATCGAGTGGATGCTTCAGCGTCAGCGGGCTTTCCATAAGACCAACCGACACTGGCGCTATTCAGTTACTCGCCGCTGCTCGTGTACGCAACAACAGCCAATTTGCTCTTTCTCTCTGTGACCAACCACAACGAAGAAGAAAATTCAAACTCAACGGGTCGTCAAACAAACAAAACCGTCGTCGCTGTCGATTTTGTAACGCCACCAAAAAAAAAAGAAAAGTTGAAATTTTGTGAAACTAAAAAAAATCCTTTGGATTATCACAAGTGATTTTTCGCCTAATTAAGTGTTGAAAAAATAAAAATATGAGCAGTAAGTTTTGGGGAACAAAACAAAAAATTCCCAAACGCAAAAATAAAAACCGAAAATTATAGAAATTCTTTTAATAACTAAAAAAATATTAAAGAAACAAATAAAATATAAAAGAAATTTTAATAGAAAAAAAAATCAGCCCATAAAACAAAGCATGGCCGCGGGCGCAGCAATAAAAACCGAATGGCTGTCTCATCTTTTCATATCATCGAACAAAATAATTTTTATTTTCTTTTTGCATCATCTCTGAAATTTCAACCAAATAAAAAAAAACGAATGGCTTTTTTCATCAGTAATAGAAATTATGAAATTTTTGTACAAAAATCAAAAAAAAGTACAAGAGAATCAAGTGATATTTCGCGTTAATGTTTATAATTTAACTAAAACTGGACATTGTCAATATAAATTTTGAATTTATTTTTTAAATATGTAATCCTTATGGTCTATCATTAGTTAATGTTATTAAATATATATATTTTTTTAATAAATATTTTGTTGTATCAAAACGCTGTGCAGCGCTTTTTAGTCAAAAGATATATTTTGTAGCAACTAAAATCCATCGACCTTTAGTGACCTTCATTTAGTGGAAGAATTCTATTTCTTTTGTTTGGTGGGTTGCCAATGCACGCGATGAATAATGGCCCGTGTGGGGAAGTCAAAAATCGCCAAAATTTCCAAAGTAAAAAATTTGTTATGGAAAATTGGCGAAAATGTCGTTGCCATTGGTTGGAAACGAATAAAAATATGTAAATTTGTTAGAGGCAGACCTCTAAATATTTAAAATCTTAAGGAAAACGAAGCAGATACTCGGTTGGCTTAAAATTTATAATAATAACTGTAAGTGAAGATTTTGATGGTGGTAGGAAACTTTGGTATACAGATTCATGTTGTACTCGACCATACCTACAACATACACTAGGTCACTCCTCAAGTTTCAAATGCACTTTTTTATTATTTCTATTAGATTTGCTCAGAAATTTTCTGTATAAAGAGTTTGTTACAGGAAATTAAAGTTGTAATGAATTTCATATACAAAATTTTAAAACGTAAAAAAATTCTTATACAAAACGATTTTCATCTTGTATTTGACTCCATTGACTTCAGTAACACTATTCTACTTGAAAAGCAAAATTCATTTGAAAAGAGTTTTCTTATCTCTTCGAAAAAGATCTGTAAAGGCAATAAAAGCAAATATATGTTTAATCAGACAAAAAAATCACAGTTTTTTTTTGGTAAAAATTATTAACCATAGATATCACTTAAAAGCGAAATTGCAGTTGTTGCAAAATACTTCCTACAAATACGAAAGAAAATAAATTTTAGTGTAGAAAAATAAATCTGCAAAAAGTTTTCGTCTAAAAATTTTTGCTCAAACTATTTTAGTTCATAACTTCTTTTCTATAAAAAAGTATATATCGAAGCATTTTTCATGTGCCCTCATTCACAGACACCTTTCAGTTGTCCGCCAACAGTTAAATATCCAACAAGATAATGATTTTTTGGAACTAAAAAGCATTGTAAAATTCTAAAATGTACAGTAATAAAAATTTCAATTACTTTGCAACATAAAGGGAAACAACGCCTTAAATAGCCCTAGGTGAATAATTTAAATTGATACGTCATCAATTCAACACTTATAAGGAATTTACTCGAATATATTAATCCACCCACCAACTTGTGGTGATCGTTTGACACATAGTACGATTTTAAATGAATTTTCTTTGAAATTGTTGTGATTCAATTTCCAAAATTTTCGTGGGTAGACATGAATCACAATATGTATTTAATATACTTAACAGACATGATTTAATAACATTTTCATAAATAGTCCATTGCAAAGTGAATCACAAATTCCAGGTGACATATAAAGAATAATTTTAATGTAAACTCTGTTGAGTTCAATACATTTTAGGTAGGTTGTCAAATAAAACTCCACTGCGTGACTGGTTGATATTAACATGACCATAATATGGTACAAGCTGACTAAAAAATTAGTACATTTTAGCTTATTGATTTCAATAAGATCCTGCAATATAATAATTGTTATTTTAGTATTAACAATAAATTAGCTATCTCTTTCTCATTTCAGTCTTAAATAGGAATTCCAATTGACATTTTCGCTATAAATTATTTCCCACCCAATTGACAACAAGCAGAAGTAGCCACTTAAATTTATTGTGACTTTTAATTGAGGTTTTTAACAAATCAGTGTGTAGGAGTCATACAGATATATAAATATGAATTACCCAGGAATACATACTTAGTAAAAGAGAGAATTTGTATTGACTCATCTTAACTAAATCCACATAATCATTGGCATCAACGTTTCTTTGATGTCTTTCATCAATGCATATTCGTTATTTTAGACATAGTGATTCACTATGCTAGTATATATGTTCCCGATTTTGTTATAAAGAATTTCGACTTTATAAGAATGTTTAATACAAAAGTTTGTCAGTGAACAGCTTCTTCCATAAATAATTTTCATCTTAGATACTTTTATCCTTGAGAAATTTTTTCTTAGAAGTTTTTCTTTCCCAGAACATGTTCTACATGTCAAATTTTTAAGAAAATCTTCTGTAAAAAAGTGTCATTTACACCCAAAAATTTCTGTAGCAAACAATTATTATGTGAAAAATTACTTCCAATAATATTTTTTTCTACAAAAAAATTAAAAAACAAAAATTAAAAAAATTTTTCACAAGAGTTTTTTATATGCGTCTTCTACAAAACTTTTCTGTACAAAGTGTTTTTTCGACAAAACTATTTTAAACGAAAAAATGCTTTTAGTATAAGAAAGTATATCTTCCGTATAAAAGTGTCACTGCGTTTTAAAAGGAAATTCCTATGTAACTTAGAAAATCTTTCTAAGTTAAATAATTTACAAAATAAAATTTACATATGAAAACATTTTTCTTACCATTTTTAACACTTTTTTCACTTTCTTAAAAAAAAACCTAATTTAAATTATATTTATTATTTTAATACAAAATTTTTTTAAAAAGTATTACCATTAAAATTTTTTTCAAGAAAATTCAATTTTTGTTTCACGATAATTTTTTCTATGCAATTTTTGCATTTACGAACAAGTTTTTATAACATAAATGTATCGAGTATCTTTTTTAATTCACGAAATAATTCAATAGTAAAAATTTATTGTTCATAAATTTGACAATAAACTTCATTTTATATAGAAACTTTTTAATTATGAAAAACATAAAGTTTTTGGATGAAAATACTTACATACAAATTCTTCTTTTGAGATTTTGTACAAATGACGTTGTTGTAGCAAACGTTACTGTATAAAATGTATATCTACACAACAATTGTATATGGTTGATTTATTCTATTCAACTTTTATCTTAGTTTAAGGTTTTTATTCATAAAATTGTAGGTATATAATACCGTACAACATTTTTCAGTTCATTGATTTGGGACTCATTTATGAGAACTGTACGTGAAAGTAGCCCCTAAAAGAAGAAGTTCAGCATCATTCGTTTTGTCAAGTTACATGCCATAATAATTTAATATCGATTTGAAGTTAGCAAGTATCGAATAGGGGCTTATATGGTACTCCCGCTACGATCGAGCCCAAATTCTGTATTTTGTTAAACTGTAACAGGAAAAGGGTTTGGAGAAAATACTAGAAGTCTAGCCACGCCCCTTCTGGTACCTTCCATACAAATGTACCATTCCACCCACTTTAGAAAGTGTGTTTTTTAATATTTTCTGTAAAAGAATAGCTGTAATATGAATCGGAATTTTTATTTTCATGCAAAATAAAATTTATAAAGAAAAAAACAGCATACAGTGAAAAATTTTAGAAAGTTAAAATTTTTCCGATTTTTAATGCACTGGGTGGACTTTTTTCGGTTTGCTTCAGATACAAAAGAGATATTCCGTACGGTACACCGAGAAATAACCGTATTAAAATATAGAAAAAGTGAAGAAAATCCACCTTGAGCAAAAAAGTTGTATTAAATTATTAATGCAGCCAACTGGACAAAATGAATGATGCAGAAATTCTTATTTTTGGGGCTACCTTCATGTGCAATTCTCAGCATTGAGTACCAAATCACAAAAGTTTTTAGTATAAAAAATTCCTTTTACGGAACTTCTTGAGACATTTAAATATGTTAAGAAGTTTTTAAATTCTAATTTCTTTTCACTGAACTTCATGACACTTCGCCGTAGAAAAAAGTTTTCCTACGAAACTTTCCCTATTAAATTTTCTTCCACAATTTCGTTTTGACTTAATTCTATAAGATAATTTTTTTCAGCGAAAAATTTTATTGATTTAGAATTTATTTCAAGCTCAAGACCAGTTTATTGAAAGAAGTTAAGCAGAATGATATTCTCATAATGCCATGCAGTCCATATAGCTTTTTCGGATTCTAACACGAATCCTCATCAGCAGACTTTGGTACCATAATAGCAAATTGTTCATCAAGTTTTATGCATCAGAATTTCACAACAAAATGAGAATTCTTTCTCGAGTGCATAGACTCAAAAAACTTTATAACCATTCGCATTTAACTTCTTTCTTGTTTGTTTGTTTTATCACACGAAATTGTACATAAAACTTTCTCGCGGAGCTTCATAAAACTTTTCAGTATAAAGTTTTCCCACGAAGCATTCCTTTGTAATCCAAAATTTTCATATTAGACTTTTCTGCAAAAAAGCTTTTTACGAATTTTTTATGTGTTAAATTTAGCACCCAAAACATTTCTATTTGAAGATATTTTTCACCAACATTTTGCTAGTCATTTATATATGAAAAGTATTCTTCAAAAAAGTTTTGTGTATGAAAATGTTTTCCACGGAAATTCATTACAGTTGTATAAAAGTTTCTCTATAATTATTTTACAAATTTCATCTACAACCTATTATTTTTATGTGATAACTTGTTTCCTCTATATATATGTATATTTGAAAGAAAAATTTCTTTCAAAAAAATTTCTGCTACGAAACTCTACTTTATAAAAAGTTTTATTCTTGATATTTTAATTTTTAAACAGTGAATGCGCATTCATCTGAAGTTTTTGCACTTTTTCTACTCAATTGGTATACTTCCCCACAATTAAATCTCTCATAGGCTAATTGGTAACTCTAATAAGAAATGTATGCTACAGTTGCTGTCACAAAGCTTTTTACATACATACATAAGTTACCTTTGCATATACAAACATATAAACTCAATATCTCCTCTCCTATATTTCTCGCTCTTTGGCTCTCTAACTCTCTTTATAAACGTTATTATGCACTTATGCTCACAACTGATTTGCAAATCTCTAATAAATATAAAATATGTACTTACCTTTTAATCTACATATTCTTTGACGTTTTTTTTTGCATTAAATGAATGAATTTCAAATGATAAGATTTTTGTTGTTGTTGTAGGTATTTTTGTGATCTTATTTTCTAATGCAAATGTTTATTTTTTTTTTATTGGTTTTTACTTTAGCTATCATACCTAAATTCCGCTTGCCCCTATATCTCTCTCTCCAACGAATGTCAAATATTTACCGTTAGATTCTAATGTCAATCACAAAACCAAACGATATGTGAAAATAGAATGGGCAAATGTCAATTTTAGTAGCATGTTGTTTATCATCATCACCACCACAGACTAGTCGCGCGTTTTCGTCATGACATTTACTGTTGTGATTGTTTTTCTTCCTGTTTTTCTGTCTATTGATTCGCCCTTTGCCCTTTGTTTGCCGCCAAGCGAGAGTAGCGAGTAAATGCCGCCGGTGGCGCTATTCTACTCTCGTTCTCTCTTGAAGTTGTATTACATTACAAACTTGACCTACAATTGTTTGCGGTTGACGACGACGACGACGAGCGTAATTGGGTTTCACCACTGAGCGTAGACAAAGAGCGTGAGAAAGAGGGTGGTTTGGTTGTTGTACTAAGAAGAAGAGAGATATGTAGTTTAATCGTGTATACATATGTATTGTAGGTATTTACCGGCTTTTTACTCAATGAATATTATATGTAGATAGCGGCACAGTGGACCCGCATTGAATTGTAGTTAGATACAAAATTTTCGAAGGTCAGGTTGCGGGCAGAATTGCTAATTTAATGCCGGCGGTCAAATATGAAAGATTTGTTTAAATTGAAATATGTATATATATATTCAATCATGAATGGAAAATAAGATGCTAAGGACAAACTCGCTATCTAAACTTGCGTCTCCCATCGATTTTTATTGAAGAAGACTTTTCGAACTGGAACATTTTCACCCATTCGTTCTTGTTCTAATTGAACGCGCTTAACTAAGTCGATGTCGTTGTACAGCTCGTGGTCGACAGTACTTGCCGTTAACGATGATGATTGGGATCTTACCTTGGTGGATATCCATCCTTATTCATATGAAGATTTTAATTTACATTATTTCCTTAACTACGCCTCCAATCGCAAAAGAAGGTTAATATGTGATCATATTCATAAGTTTCCAGATTTAAATGAAATTTTGGAAAAGGTGTTTTTCCAATAACACCGAAACCGAGTTTTCTAAAATTCGAGTATTCCAACACTACAGTCATTACCTAGAATTCTGCTCTTTAGGGAAATATAGGTAGGATAAGTGTCTGGTAGAGTTGGTCATTTTGTCCGTTGAAACAAATAACTTTGTTTTGTCCTCCTATATTATCAGACCCCACTTTTACTGACTGCTTATCAATGTTTGAGAAGGCCGGAGTAACATGCCGAAGTCTTTGGCCAATGATATCTATATCAGCATGTGATTTTTATTACTACTACAGATGGTACTAGTTTTGTATCATACAGCCTTCTGCATGATCATCTCCAGTAGGATGTTAAAGAGATCGCATGACAGACTATCTTCTTCTTCTTCTTTAATGACAGCAACAACAGAAATTTATCTATCAGTAGCCGCACGTAGAAAAGTATTCCAAGCGCTTCGGTCTTTTGCGCACCGTAGATAGTTCGTCACACCAAGCTTAGCTAACAGCTCTTTCACCTGGTCCATCCATCGGAGTTTTGGAAGCCCCCTCCTGCGCCGCCCATCGAGTTTATTGCTGTAGACTTTTCGAGCCGGAGCGTTTTCGTCCATTCGTATAACGTGTCTAAGCCAGCGCATTCGGTTTATTTGAACGCGCTTGACCACGTCGATGTCGTCGTACAGCTCATGATTCATCCGACGACGTTACTCGCCGTTCACAATGATGGGTCCAAATATTTTGCGGAGTATTTTACTCTCGAAGACTCCCAGAATAGATTGATCCGCTTGTATCATTACCCAGGATTCTGCGCTGTAGAGCAAGACAGGTAGGATCAGAGTCTGGTAGAGCTGGATCTTTGTTCTTCGAGAGAGCGCTTTGTCGTTAAATCGCTTTCTTAGCGCATTGTAGCAGCGGTTTGCGATCAATACTCGTCTTTTGATTTCGAGGCTGACATTATTATTTTTGTCTACTTGTCATCTACCACCTCAAAGTTATAGTTGTCAACGTTCACGCAGCGTCCCAGACGAATGGACTCTTTGTTCGTTGTAACAAATAACTTAGTTTTGTCCTCGTTTATCACCAGACCCACTTCAGCCGACTGCTTTTCAATGCTCGAAAAAGCTGCAGTAACATCTAGCAATCCACGTCCAATAATATCTATATCATCAGCATACGCGAGCAACATGTGGCTTTTGTTAAATATGGTGACATTCCTGTTTACTGCTGCTTTCCGTATGAGCATCTCCATTACTATGTTAAAGAGATCGCAGGACAGACTAACGCCTTGTCTAAAGCTTCGCTTGGTAGAAAATGGCTCTGACAGATTTTTGCCAATTTTCACTGAAGACTTTGTGTCAGTCAGTGTCATCCCGGAGAGTCGAATTAGTTTCGCGGGGATACCAAACTCAGCCATAGCATCCAACAATTTCTGTCGTATAGGATTGTCGAATGCAGCTTTGTAATCGATAAACAGTTGGTAAGTGTCGATCTACATTTCTTGGGTCTTCTTCAGGATTTGTCGTAGTGTGAATAACTGGTCGCTTGTGGATTGACACAGGTCTAAAGCCACACTGATAAGGTCCTTTTAGCCTTTCACATAACACACTAGACAGGACCTTGTATGTGATGGCTAAACCGCTAATCCTGCGATAGTTGGTGCACACACTAGGATCGCCTTTCTTAAGCACGGGACATAGGACACTCAGATTCCAATCATCGGACATGCATTCCTTTAGCCAAATCGGGGAACGAAGTGTATCTCCATATTCACAGCATACTCTGCGTGTCTGTGTCCGGATTTTTATCTCTGTCCTTAGAGATAGGGATCCCTGTTCCAAAACCTTTGCTTTTTAGAATTATCGTGCTTCACTTCTAACCCTGTAATTTTCTCTCTCCTGGCTTTCTCTTTTCTTCCATAGACGCTTTTTAGCCTGAAGAGGCGTTTCAGCTCCCTTCTCTTTTCAGTATAACGCTGCGTCACAGCACGTGTTGCCATTGAAGTTTTGCATCCATTTCCTAAGACATTTCGCGAAATTCCTCATCGTACCAGGGCTTGTCTGAGAGTGGTTTTGCATGACCCAGTACGGTCGATGCGGCAGTGGTCATAAAATTCTCTATAAGCTGCCACTGCGTCTCGGGAATATGAGAATTTGGGGGGATGTGTTTGAAGTAATTGAGAAAGTTGGTTGGCATTGGCTATCTCGGTGGTATGCAGTTTTGTGATGTCTAGCTTGTTTTGAGTTTAGCTACGAGCGTTTTTACCACTTCTTAATCGCGTCCGAGTCAATATTTGTACCGCACATCACATGAGACATACCTTCCATCGATCACCACGTGAATCTGATTCCCCTCACTACCATGTTTCTTGCCGACTCGAAGCTAACCAGTCTGAAACCGTTATCGAAAGTGTTGTTGTTGTAACAGCTGGAGGAAGTAGTTGGGTTGATAATTCTTTATACCGATTTTCAATTTATCGGCACTCGATCGGACATGTAATCCGATTATCACACGATCATTGTTGGCAACTCTGTTTCTTTCCTTTGTAGATATCAAAGTTTGTGTCAAGGGATTGTAAGGTGTTGTTGTGAGTTTTAACTGCCAAAATTTCTCCATAGATGGCGCCTGTGGGTTTTGTTGATTTATTTTGCGATGTTGACAAATCATTTCCTTTTTCCTATGTCCTTGTGCAATCTAGATTTTTGTAGTGGAAGCATCTAGGATGAGTTTTGTTGGCTAGAGAACTCAAAAGTATTTGAAAAGTAATTTTTCATCGATGTTGATTTAGCCTGTTCCCCGAACGGGAATCGAACACGGTACCTTCGTCGCTTCCACTGAGCTGTCGAAGGTTGTGTAATGCTTAACCAAGAGCATCTTCCCTTCCTACTGCCCCGGCCTGGAATAGAATCTGGCACCTTTGGATTGCTAATCTAGGTCGCTTCCACTGAGCTATCGAAGGTTGAGTAGTGCTGAACCAAGAGCATCTTCCCTTTCTATTTTAACATTAAAATCTTCCAGAGTGTAACATAACAACAGATTATGAAAATTTTCAATAAAATACAAAAATACTTTTGAAAATTATATTCAAAATCTGTATCCATAAAATATCTAGTTTACACCAACTTATTCTTTCTGGAAGTACGTATGAAATCTCATTCTGGCAATTAGTCATCACCAACAGAAATAAAATATGAAAAACATCATCAGCAGCGCATATTGTATGTCACAGGCCTTCCTCAGCGCCTACACACTTTCACACACAGTTCAGACTCTTATGGAATTCTTTAAGGAATACATATAAGTAGTGGTGGCACTACACTATCACATGGCGACGGCGGCGACGCCTCTTAGCAAGAATCATTTTCCGGTTCTAAAAATATGACTCCACTGCCAGTCAACCAGCCAGCTAGCACTAGTCGCCACCAGCAGCATATGCTTTTTGACAGAGTTGTTCTTTTATCACCAACGGGGAACTGTAAGCGCAAATGAAATGCATTCTCAAGAGCCCATTCAACGGTGAAGAGTATCAGCAAAAGTAGAAGTCTGCATACAGCACTTAAACTCATATCTTTGTGCGCAGACATGTGTAAGTACTAAAGGCTGTGGTATGCGGCCATAGGGTGATGTGGGGAAGGAGTGATTATGGGCCTGTCAAGGCAATGGTTTTTTTTTTTGAAGAGAAAACTATAGTGTATTGAGATAATTTTGAAAATGTCCTTAGTAGAAAGTCTGTTCCACATGTGGAAACGTTTATAATGAAAGCTTTATTATGAATCTCTCGACCAGGAAAATTCACCATAGAAAATGTCAGGATATTAAAGATATATATTCGTATATTAAAGTGTTTTGCTGGAAGGTTTTTTGTAAAAAGTTTTACAATAAGACCGGGTCGTTGTTACATTGGTATAAAACAAGATGTGAGCGAGATATAAACGAAATTATTTGTATGTTCTTTACCACGCGTACGTACAAACCTAAGGGTATATTGAGTTTTTACTACCATTTGTAAAGCTCATAAGGAGGCGTAGTAGGTATGACAAACACATTTTTTTCTATGTCGTAGTCGACTTTCGACAACATTCGCTTGTTTTTGTTTTTCATTTGAATATAATTAGTAATAATAAACAGAAATGGGTAGAGTTGAGAATTTTTCATCATCTGATGAAGAAGAACATGATAGGAGCAAGAACAAGTCGTATTTCAGTCTTACAAACGACATCAGCAATGTCGTATATGAAAAACGACAAAGATTCGACGTGACTATGACATACATAAAAAAGAACAAAACTTTTCAGCTCATTGAAAATGGGGACTCAATTCTTAGAAGTGCACGTGAAAGTAGACCCAAAAAGATGAAGTTCTGCATCATTCGTTTTGTCAAGTTTCATGCCGTAATAATTTAATATCGATTTGAAGTTAGTAAGTATCGTATAGGCGAATTTGTCACATTTTAGGCGCTTTTGTTTGATATAACTCGAGAACCACCAGTCCGATTTAGCTGAAACAAATGAAATAAAATTAAAAATTATAATACCACCATATAACAATATAACGTGACAAATTCCCCTATACGATACATACTAACTTAAAATCGGTATTTAATTATTATGACATGTAACTTGACAAAACGAATGATGCAGAACTTCTTCTTTTTGGGACTACTTTCACGTGCAGTTCTCAGAATTGAGTCCCAATTTTCAATGAGCTGAAAAATGTTGTACTTTTTTATGTATGTCGTAGTCACCTCGAATCTTTGTCGTTTTTCAAATACGACATCGCTGATGTCGTTTATAAGACTGCAATACAACTTGTTCTTTCTCCTAGCATGTTCTTCTTCATCAGATGATAAAAAATTCTCAACTCTACCCATGAGATATGGGAGAATATATGTCAAATTGATCAGCGTTGAATTCTGAGACAATTTAAAGATGTCCGTCTGCCTTCCTCCACGATTACAGTAATAGTTTCAGAGCTATCGAGCTGGACCTCTTAGTGGAGGTTAAATCTAAGGTGAACAAGATCAGACTAAACCTTCTACCACCTCCCGTACAAAACTTCCCTTTTTGGGGGTATCCGTTCGTCTGTCAGTGCAAGATTCTATCGTCTAAGCGGAGGTTATGCACTAAGATTTGTAAAATCGGACCAAAATTCTTCCACCAGATTTAAAACCCCCATTTTTTGGGGTGTCTAATGGTCTGTCCCCTACCTATCGATCTTAAATTTGGTATTCAAGCTTCTACTCTCTTAGCGGAGGTTGTGCACTAACAGATTATGATCGGACGAAAACTATTCCAACCTCCCATAAATACTCTCCATTTTGGGTTGTCCGTTTGTCTGTCCACGCAATTACTGATCCGAAATTTTGTATACAACCTTCTACTCCCCCTTTTGGGGTGTCCCTTTGTCTGTACCCGCAATTACTGGCTTAGCGCTCTTGATTTGAAATACATGATTATATACTCTTAGCGGAGGTTCAGTTCTATGGTGAACAAGATCAGACGAAACCTAATACCACCTTCCATATAAACCCCCCTTTTGTGGGTGTCCGTCTGTCGGTACCCTTGGATTACAGCCGTAGTTTAGGAGCTATTGATCTGGAATATGGTATACAAGCTTCTATCTTCTAAACGGAGTTATGCACTAAGAAAAACAGATAAAAACTACTACCACTTTTCATATAAACTCCTCTTTAGGGGGTGTCCTTTTGTCGGTACCCTAGATTACAGCCGTAGTTTCAGAGCTATCGATCTGAAATATGGTATACAGGCTTCTATCCTCTAAACGGATGATATGCACTAAGATAATCAAGATCAGATAAAAACTTAAAACATCTTTGACCTTTCATACAAAACTCTCCCTTTTTGGGGGTGTCCGTCTGCCTGAGGCAATATCGGACAAAAACTACTCCCACCTCTCAAACAATCAACCCCATTTTCGGGGTTAAAAAGTTCATATCCTGCGATTGCAGCCGTGAGAAGAAAAATAGTTCCCACTTACAGTATTTCCAAATAAAGTTTAGAGCTGTAACGAAGTTTGAGTTAGCTGTTGGACAAAAACTGATGACACCTTTTCACGAGGAGTTCACTAATTTTGAGAATCTTTTGAGGCCCATAAAAAAATTGGTCACCATTCTCGCCAAACTGAGCATAAGGTTTTATTACCTTGCGATCAAAGTCGGTTTTCCAATGATGCCCCTGACCCCAAATCCCCACAAAACAATAACTTTTTCTCAATGCAGTGCTACCTAATGAACTTCGAATGGGTTGGCTTCGTGGCAATTTTGCTTCTCTAACCGCTAAAGATAATTTTTGGATCAATGTTACCAAACTTTGTTTGCACTCACAATTATTTATTTTGATTATAATTTTTTATCATTTAAACATGTTGTTCAACTCATTAACTCGTCATGGTTATTTGGCATGAGTAACTTAAAAATAATCAATATGTTTTTATCAAGGCTTTCTAAACAATATGGCCGCCAAAGGCTGCCAACATCGACCCGCACTAATTGAAAAACATATATTTATATTACCAAGGAAATTTTTTTCGCTGTCACTGCTCTTAAACTTTCGTTACGATTTAAAAACTTTATTCAGAATATTTGTGGGCTATAAAGTTGTATATGGGACCGGCAGTGGCATAGTGGTTAGAACACGCGACTACCATGCGGGAGATCGCAGGTTCAAACCTGGCTCCAGTCATCTTAAAAGAAAAAAAATTAATAAAATGTTCTTTCACTGTCGGCTCCCCTCGAATGTTGTTGACAGCAACTTTGCAGTATTAAGCGTCGATTCAATCGTCGTGTCTATTAAGAGCTTCTTAAACAGTGACGTTCGCATTCGTCGATAAACAAGTAGGTGCCGTTAGTTGTGAATCTAAAAATAAAAAGCGTGTTAATTCACAACAACGCGAGAAGCTATCCCATACCTCATTCATGGGGTGGAAAGGGAATTTAAGTTTTTTTTTGTTATAAAGTTGTATATAAACTAAAAGTATTAAGGACTTGAAAGGATATTACTATCTCACAGTAAAGGCAATGCCAATGCAAAGCAAATTTTCAGACAAAATGAAAAAGAAAATGTTATTAAGAATAATTTTTTGTAAGAAGTTTTTTAATTTATAATATTTGTTGCCATTTTATTGTAGTCCGCTCTGAAAATTCCTATCATACCTCTGACTTACCCTTCTCTTAAGTCTACTACGCACTTTTTCGTTTAGCAAACCCGTTCTCATGGTGGCACCAAAAAAGGGCTAGTTTTTTTTCTCGTTCTTTGCTGCATATAGAAACAAGCTGGTTTTTGCTGCATTCGCCATTCTGTAAAGCTGCCTTTTCCTCCCCACTATTTTTCATAAAATACTTATTCATTTAAACTGCAAATATGTGTAATAAATACGTATTTATCTTGCATTCGAAATTTCACAATGAACATCAGACATTTTGTGTCATTGCCAAAAAAAATAAGAAAAATCATCATGAAGGGGAACAAATCTGTTTTTCATAAATCTTAAATGGAATGAAACCAGCAAACAATAACAACAGCAAGTGAGCTACAATATATATGTATATGTATGTATATCTATCCTGATTCACTTCAATATAGTAACACTTATTCTATACAGCCAGCCGTGGGATTTGACATCAAGCATGGAGGCGTTTGCTTTATAATGGATATTGTTTATTTTGGCACAGCCGCTGAAGTTGCCATGGATAAATCCCAAATGTACAGCAGCTGCTGTCCAAACATTGTGTTCGATCTTATTTATCATATAGTAACATACATACATATGTGCGGTATTATGAATTTAGTAATTTTTTTTTTAAGTGGATTTTCCACGAATTTTCCAATTGCAGTAAAAAACACATGTGTTCTAATATGTCAAGCCGTCACTGTTGGGCGAGTGGGTTTAAGAGACCATGAAGTGTTTAGATGATTAGAACTAGTATGAGAATAGTCTAACCATGAACTTGAAATTCAGGGTTTTTGAGATTAAAATTGCTATTGGGAGAGTAGAGATGCTGAGTGGTTTTTAGGTGCGCAAGATGTGGGGAAAAATCAAAATTAAATGGAAATTATTTAAAAATTAATTTTTATCGGGAATTGGAATTTATTTTACTAAATATTTTAGTCAAATCATATGGATATGACACATATCTTACAAAAAAGTATATATTATTTATAAATACCAGCAATTTATTATTTATCTAAGAACTCTTATTTTTTTATTAAAAAAAAAGAGTTGGTAACTAAATTTTTCTATATGTATATGTCTGTTACGACATTTTCTATACGGGGAATAATTTTTGTGGGCAGTCTTAATTTGCAAGTCGATCAGAACAACTTTTTGAATGCTTTTTTTAAGCTTAGTATCTATAGAGAACTTCATTGTATATAAAAGTATCTGTCAGAACACAGTTGGTATAGAAAAATGATAATTACGCAAATTTTTTTTATTTCCCCTGAATTACACAATTTGAAAATTTATTTATTATATTTTAAAATTGTATTTATAATGAATGTGTGTTCATCGTTCGGTTTAAGATCTATTCTATTATTGCTAATAGAATTTGTTTTACAAGAGTTGTGTGAAATGGATTATGTTGACAGCTGGCAGGGCAGATAGCTATTTCGATGGTTACCAAACCATCTTCATCAGTACCCGTTTGCTGTGACTTCTCCACTCATTAACACAACCTTAAGTGTTAAAAGCTTCAAGAAATCAATGTGAATCTCACACACACCGGTGCGAGAATGGTATCACTATGGCCTACAGGTAGTTTCTCGTTGGGATTACTTACATTATGTAGAGCAGATGTTGTGGCCTTTTCACTAAAGAATGATCTTAGCCCCGCAATCTGTTGTTTCCTCTGATTACCTAGGTAGCGTAGTTCTTTCGTTTGCTGATTTTGGGTGGTGTTTTCATGCCTTAGTCATTAATACTCTGCATTTTCGTTGCAGATCCTCTACGTCGGTATTGCTCCAAATGATTGACAGCCTTAATAGTGCTTTTCGCATTCAAGATCGTCTTTAATATCTTCCTGACTTGTTTAGGAAACTCCTTGGACAGTTCCTTTTTCATTTGGTTGTACCCAGATATTTGTACGTCTCTTCGTTCATCATGGCTTCCATTATTCTGCCGTCCTGAAGATCGTGGGGTTTCCCTTGTAATTTCCCTCTGATGACATGTAGAGTTTTGCATTTATCAAGGCCAAACTCCGTACTGATATCCTTGGAGAACGATTCGACTACATTGAGTAAGCATGAAAGTTGGAATTGATTTGCGACATATAGCTTTATGTCGTCCATAAATAACAGGTGGCTTAGTTTACAAAGATTTTCACCATTATGCCTGTCTAGGAGAATCGAGAGCGGGTTGAGACACATCACGAACTATGTTGGGCTTAGCGAATCACCCTGGAATATGCCACGCCTGATTGGAATTTCTGCAGTCTCTAGGTGTTCCGTTAGTGTTCTAAGTGAGATTCTGGTTCTCTAGTCTGCCAAGATGTGACTCAGGAATGTCACTACTGTGGGATGGACCTTATATATTCCTAACACCTTCAGAAGCCACCCATGAGGCAAATATGCTTTCCTGTAGTCAATATAAGCCATGTAAAGGATTCTGTGGCTGCCATATGCCTGTCCACATAATACTGAATTGTAACTTGCATGCCCTTGAGCCATTTATACATCCCTTTGCTGCTCGGCCAATATGTTGTTTCGGTCACAGTGTATGTTTATTCGCAATACCAAGCATGATGATACAAAGTTGGTATGTAAGTGATTGGTCGAAACTTTGAAGGGTCGTGTCTGCTGTGTGGTACGTTATTCCCTGGGTAATGAAATGAGGCATATTTGGTAGGCATGTGATTGGTCGAAACTTTGAAGGGTCGTGTCTGCTGTGTGGATCATTTTCCAACATGTACGTTATTCCCTGGATAAAGAAATGAGGCATACTTTGAATTACGTTGTTTATTATCTTCGTTAGTTTCCCATGTACACAAGTTAAACTTTTCAACTAAAAGTTCTGGAGTTTTTGTGGGTCGGATGCTTTCCAGTTTATCAGGTTTCGCAGTATTCCTTGGACTTCACTTATCTCTAACGGGTGGAAGTCCATACACAGAAGGCTTTGGAGGTGGTCTTCTTCCAGTTTGATCCAGTCTGCGTTCGAGTTATAACCGCTGTTCGTTGAGAGTTGTTCACTCAAAAATGAGAAAATCTGTTGTGTTGATGGGTAGTTTGACGGCGTAGTGTTGTTTCCCCTTTTTTAAGGCTCTATAAAACACTTTCTCAGATCAGATAAAAAAGATTGAAGTATCCGTCTTCCTGGCTCTAGTGATACGATATCTTGAGAGTCTCTTTGATGTCACAGACAACTTTTGCTTCAGAGTATCCAGGCATTGTATTGGAGTAATGTTTGGTTGGTCCCTTTGGGAATAGGTTTTGTGCCGTCTGATGATATTTGCGACTAATCCATTAAGTTTACTAGTATTTGCACTTTGGACTAGGGCCTCGACTCTCGCTATATCTCTTTGAAGAATTTTCGATGAATTGAATTAGCTTTGTTTCCTATGCTGGTAGCACTTAATTATTATTATTATAATTTATATGAGCCGAGAATTATTATAATTTTTTTAATCCCTAAAATGGGAAGTTGTGTCGGAGGTGGGAGTAGGTTTTGTCCGATCTTGCTCATCCTAGAATTTTACCTCTGCTTAGAGGATAGAAGCTTGGTTATCAAAATTCAGCTCGATACCTCTTATAATACGGCTGCAATTGCGTGGACAGATGGACGTATTATTAAATCGACTGAAAATTCGACGCTGATCGTGTCTATATATATTGATCATAAGTATATATATTGTGATACCTTCTTACGCTGAGTTATATAGCTTGCACTTAGACCCATTTTAGCTGATTCCTTATGTATACCTAAAAAGGCTGAAGTCAAATCAAGCAGTTTTCGGCGCGCGTTATAAGCAGTTTTTCTCATTATCATATCCAACACTATGTTAAGGAGGCCACATGATAAAATGCCGAATTTTCTTAGGCCTTAAGAGCCTTAAACGTGACAAATTCCCCTATACGATACTTACTAACTTCAAATCAATATTAAATTATTAAGTCATGTAACTTGACAAAACGAATGATGCAGTTGTTCTTATTTTTGGGGCTACTTTCATGTGCAATTCTCAGAATTGAGTCCCAAAATCTTGTGTTCTACTTATATTTCATGTACTTAGAATAATTTAAGTATTTCTACAACCAAAGAATGCCACCAAATTCAATTTTAAAATTCGCTGCCTAATTTATAGATATTTTCCAAAAATTTTAAAAAATATTACAGCATACTTTGCTGACACAATAAGTTTTTTCTCATATTATATTTTAAATAAAATTTTAAACGTTTGGAAAAAAATCCATTTATTAAGAAAACGCGCAGCAGCAAAAGGTATTAATTTTTAATAACCCATGAAATTATTTGTATATTTTTGTGAATTTTGTTGTTGTTGTTGCTAAGCCAGCGAGGCAACACTGCATGATACACAGTATCAGCGTAGGTAGGTGTGAAAATACACTAAAAGAAATCCATTAAAAATCCGACAAAATTTAAATGTGTTATGGTGAAATTGAAAATTTGAAAAATCTTCAAAACAGGTGAAGCATTGGATTAAGATTTTTTTTATGTGGTTGTTCTTTTTTAAACAAAATTAAAACACACATAAGTGTGTGATTAAGTGTTAAACATCAACTTAAATACCGGTGATGCTATAAATTCCTACAAGTATGTGTGTTTATCTTACTTTTTTTTTTTTTTGATTTTTCTAATTTATTTTTATGTCATTTGTTCGTACATCTGTTTCGATTTAGATATCTTTGTTGTGTGTAGATGCAAAGACACTAAATTTATTATATGCATCATTGAAACTATTCTAAATAGCCGCAAAGAATAAGACGAAAGCAAAAAAAAAAAAAAGTTGTGAAATTCTTAAGATATCACCGCATGATCTTGTTAAGTAGTTGACGTTGATGTTGACGTTTTTCTCAAAATTTTCGTTATTTTTTCACGTTTTGTTGGTGTCTATTTAATTTTTTTTTTTTTGAGTGAAATCATGATTTTTTTTATTGTGTGTTGTATTGAGCGATATATTGTGTTTTTATATTGTTTTTTGGTTTCTTATATTCTGGTAAGTTCGAAATTTCAGACAAAATTCCCACACTCTCATAGATGTAGTTGTTGGTTTTTTGTTTTGTTTTTTTTTGTTGTTTTCTAGTAAATGATTAATTTTTATTTTAGGTTAAACATTAAAATAATATTTTTGTTGAAACAAAGAAAAATTCGTCACATCACATAATAAATCCGCAAAGCATTAGAACCAACCAACCAACCAACCGACCACCCACCCACTCTACTATACTCGTACATCACACAACATCTGTATGAATTTCTCAAATTGTTTTATATCGCAAAAACAAACGAACGACAGAAATCTACATACGCAGAATGTATAAATATACATATGTACAAGTAAAATGCACACGCCCCACCCACAACATCTAAATCAGACACACGCAGCGCCGCTAAACTGCATTATCATGTCGATAACAATGTAGTTAGTGCGCTAAACGCTATAGTGGCATTGTGGGCGTGGCTGTTGCTGGCTGGGCTGGCTGCTGTAGCATAAAAGTTGAACACAATACCCGCCCACCCCAACACCACAGCCACTCTACACCACCAGCGCCATCACCACCACCAACCACCTCAATCAATCCCGAACAAGGTAGTTAATTGGTTTTGTTGTTAAAATTTTTCGTTAATTTGTTTAATTTTTTTTTTCATCTTCTTCTAATTGTGGATATGTGTTTGGCTTCATTTGTTTTAACTTATGCTTTTTTTTCTGTTATTTACAATTTAATGCATTTTAATGTCATCGCTGTATTTACAAACCAAAAAACAACAACAACACCAAATTTTATATCTGAAAACAATTTATCATTGATTGTTGTACGCACTTTTATATTAATTACATAACTAATTGTTAATAATATTATATTCTTACCTATATACACTGTAACCAAACACATACATACATACATAGTTGATTTTTATAATCGTTGACACCAAACACAAACTACCATTGTATATATGTACACCATACGAAATAAACATATGATATTGTATTCTAAACAATCTTTAACATTTATTGTTTTATTAATTTAAATTGCTAAACAAATTTAATACAAAAATCTATGGATGAAATTTGGTTTGATTTCTGCCACAAAACATTAACAACAACTATAATAACTATAACAAAATAATATTTGATAGATTTTTCGTGTTATAAACTACTTGTATATTATAATAACAGGAATGTCATAACAAATTACAATACTAAGAAGATTTAGCTATACTATACACCCATACCTCGATATACGGCCTAGATACGTTTACAAAATGTTGGCCGTAAAGCGAGGTAATAAATTCTTATTGTTATTTTTCACTTATTATTACTCAAGAACGGAAAAATGTGCAATAAAACTTCGTTTACTCACGATCAGCACAAACAAGAAACTGCTGCATCAACACTCGCTTGTGAGTGAATGCTTTTGTTAGTCTCTCACTCTTCGTAGAAAAACGGTGAATCCCCTATTTGCTTTAAGCCGTATAGCGAGGTAATGTGAGCCGCAAAGCGAAGGTGTTCCAGAATTGTAAAAGGCCGTTATAGCGAAATGCCGTAAAAAGAGGGACCGTATATAGAGGTATGAGTGTACTCGTATTAGAGAGTCCTCTATCGCCCATATATTTAACTATTTTAAAGAGAGCAATCTGCACATTGAATTACACAGTACAATATTATTCAGTTCATTGATTTGGGACTCAATTTTGAGGACTGCACTTGAAAGTAGCCCCTGAAAGAAGAAGTTCTGCATCATTTCTTTAATCCCTTCCTATAACGTTTCCCTACATAAGCAACAGTTTCACTTTACCATTCATTAAATGAATTTGAACTGTGTATATTTTGTAGCAATTACAATAAAACTTTTGTACTCCATGGCGTATAATTAACGTGGAATATTACTTAGGAGAAGTAATATTCCATATAAGAATATAACAAAAGAGCCTAAAACGTGACAAATTCCTCAATTCTAATCGATATTAAATTAATATGGCATGTAACTTGGCAAAACGAATGATACAGAACTTCTTGTTTTTGGGGCTACTTTCACGCGCAGTTCTCAGAATTGAGTCCCAAAATCATGTATTGTACTGTGTAAGCTTTATAAAGTTTTTTTTGGAAACTGGCGATATATGAATAACAGTAATCTTCTGTAAAAAGAAACAAAAGTGTGAGTCACAGCATTATACCTGCTGATTCTTATGTAACATGACCTGTTGAATCTGATTAGCACCCTCATTTGCCCTATCACATACCGTTATCTCGGAACACCCGCCTTTTTTTTGTTTTTTTTTTTGGTTGATTTATTAAAATGATAACAAAATGGTAAAGTAAGTAACTGAAACGGAACGGGGTGGGAGGCGTCCCAAGAAAACGGCTGACATCTCGAGTCCGAATATCAACCCCATTCTTCTCCATCACCCACCAATGTTTCTTGGATAACAATGTTGTTCCATAACATTGCTCTGCAAAAAAGTGTTAGCATCTATAATATTCCTGCTGATTGATATTTATGTAAAATGACCTCCTGAATCCGAATATTTCGCCCGTTTTCCACATCGCACGGCAGGTGATAAAACAAGAGGGTGCTATTAAGATTCAGGAAATAATTTTACGTAAGAATCAGCCAAATAAGGTACTTTTTTGTCACAGTTAAAGTACTTTTTGGTAGAATATATTATAATATTACACTTTTTGGTATAACAAAGGTACTTTTTGTTACAATTAATTTGTGCTTGGTGGTACAATAAATTGTACTTTTTGATACTATAATTTGTACTATATGGAACAATAAAATTGTACTTTTTGTACAATTAATTGTTTTGTATGGTACAATAAATTGTACCATTTGGTACAATAAACTGTACTATTTATTACTAACAATTGTAGGCAAAGTGCAGAAAATGGGGCGGGAGACCAAAAAAAATGCCACTACCCCCCAAATACGCTTGGGTTCTATGATAACCCCCCATGTGTGGGTACTCAAATGAAAGATACTCCTGGGCCGAGTTAGAGCCATTTAATTTTCCGGGATATACCAAAAATCCAACATCCACATGGGGGGTCATCATAGAACCGAATGGGGTCCCCTTTTTTGACCCCCCGGGCCCCATGGGCCTGAGCGCCAACTATTACCTTCCATTCCAATGTTTGGAGACCAAAACTAAGACAATGGCATATTTTTTTATCGGACTCCCGCCTCATATTCTGGACTTTAGCCCAATTGTACTATTTGGTACCGTAAATTGTAGTTTTTGGTACAGTATATTTTACTTTTCGGTAGAGTATGTTGTACTACTTGGTACAATAAAAAAAGTTCTTTTAGGTACATTAATTTGTACCATAAATTGTACTATTTGGTACCATAAATTGTACTTATTGACACATAAAGTTGTACTTTTTGGTATAGTAAACTGTACTTTTCGGTACGATAAATTGTACTTATAGTTACAATAAATATCACTTTTTGGTACCATAAATTTTACTATTTGATATCATAAATAGTACTTTTCGGTACCATAAATTGTACTTTTTGGTTTTGTAAATTGTGCTTTTGGGTATAGTAAATTGTACTTTCTGGTTCCGTTAATTGTACTATTTGATATTATAAATTGTACTTTTTGGTACAGTAAATTGTACTTTTTGATGCAATATGTTGAACTATTTGTTACAATCAAACTTGTTTTTAGTACAATATATTGTACATTTTGGTATCATAAATTGTAGTATTTGGAATAAAAAATTTCTTATTTGTAAAATAAAAGTACTTTTTGGTACAATTATAAACCGTTCTGGTACAAGAAATTGTACTATTTGGTATTATACATTTTGTTACAGTAAGTTGTACTACTTGGTACAATACAATTTTTTTTTTAATTTTACTTTTGGTACCATATATTTTTAGTACTTATAAGTAAATACAATAAATTGTACTCTTTGGTACAATAAATTGTACTCTTTGGTACAACAAATTGTACTATTTGGTACAATAAAAGTACTATTTGACACAAAAAATTTTAATTTTTGGTATGAATAAATGTACTTTTTTGTACAATAAATTGTACTATTTGATACAATTAAAATAATTTTTTGATGAAACAAGAGTACTTGTCAGTACAATTAATAGCCCTTTTTGGTATAATGAATTGCATAATTTGGTATTATAAGAGTAGATTTAGGTACAAACAAATGTTCTATTTCGTACAATAAATGGTACATTTTGGTAAAAAAAACAGTTGCCATTTTTGGTCCAATAAAAGTACTATTTGGTACAATAAATTGTAAATTTTGGTCCAATAAATTTTACTATTTGGTACATTTTGTACATTTTGGCACAATAAAAGGTACAATAAATTGTTTATTTTGGTCCAATAAATTGTACTATTTGGTACAATAAATTGTACATTTTGGCACAATAAAAGTTTTTTTTTGGTACTTTAAATTGTACTTTTGGTACAATAAAAGTAATATTTGGCACAATAAAGTGTACATTTTCGTATGATTAGAGTACTTTTTGGTACAATTAATAGCCCTACTTTGGTACAAAAAATTGTACTATTTGGTTCAATAAAATGTGTATTTTGGTACCATAATTTGTACTTTGTAGTACAATAAATTGTTGTTGTTGTAACAGCTGAAGAAAGTAACTGTTGTGATAATTCTTAATGCCGATTTATTTTGCACTCGATCGGGCATCTAATCCGATTAGCGTGCGACCATTTTAATTTTTTGCGAATTTTGTTTTTGAGGCAAGGTTTAAGTCAAAGATTGCTCCCAAGAGATAGCGCCAGCTAGTTTTATTGATTTATTTTTGAGATGTCGATATATCATTTCCTTTTGTCCTTGGTCCTTGCGCAATTTTTTTTTTGTAGAGGAAGCATCTACGATGAGTTTTGTTGGCTGGAGTACTCGAAAGTATTTAAAAAGTTATTTTTCATCGATGTTAATGCCAGTGCCCCGGCCGAGTATCGAACCCGGCACCTACGGATTGCTAATCTACGTCGCTTCTACTCCGCTCAAACCAATTTTCGAAACAATTCTTCCACTACGTTGCCTCGGTTGGCGAAAATCGTTGTCCACGCAGTTTTTTCTTGATGTAAGGAAATTAAATGAAGTTAAATACAAATCATGGCAATCATGACTTGTCCTCAAATAGCCCATTGTTTCATATAATGTGTGAGAGCTATATTTTCCTTATTTCTTATACCATTCAGAATTCACCGTCCTACGTTCCAGTAAAGGCACTTTGGCCACATTTCAAATAAAAAATAATTAAATTAAATTAAGTTAATTAAGACTTTTTTGTGAAATTTTTGTTTGTAAAATTACGTAAAAAATAAAATTTTCCCAATTTAGTATTTTTCGAAGAATATATGTGTTATTGTGCAAAACCCTATGTCGTATATAAATATCGACTTCTTATACCTTAAACATAATCTGAAGATGAATGCATCGATATAGAATATTTTACAATGGTCCGCCCTCTATCGTACATTTATAGTACTACTACGTAAATCGGATATGGTTAAATTACGTGAAAAGCCTATTACAAATATGGATATGAGCTTATTCTCAATAATTAGATACATCTTTTATTTTTCAACTCCCATAATAACCCATTCCATGTATCAATATTTTAAAAATATTTGACACCACTGAATTATCGGCAATATCAAAAGTCTTGCAAATTAACGAGAAAATAAAAATTTTAAAACTTATAAAAGAAAACATTACAAATATTTCAAAATAAGGCAAGAAATCAAATGGTTGAATTTTATTTTTTATATTAAATTTCTTCGCGATTTGTCTGTCGTGACGGTGCGAAATGATCTTTCCTTAAGACTTTAGATCAAAGCTTTATATGAATTAAAACAAAACAACATATGGTCTAACTCCACTTTTTAAAAATTTCTCAACTTTGTTATATTAAGTTTTAAACTATTCAAAATGTTTATTTTGTTTATCTATTATTTTAAAAATATTCCATTAAAAATTCTTAAAAATCTGTATAGGAGTTTTATAAGTTTTGCAAACATCACTAATTTCTTTTTATTGTGTGGAGTTATAGCCTTATAGCTTCTGACCCATTCATATTATGCTTTATTTAAAACACAATGAAAATGTATAGTGCTCATTAAAAGAGTAAAAAAAAAACATTTTGAATAATTGTTTGTTTTATAAAAATTCACATATAAATCATTATTCGATTAGCTCTCACATTATCCACTTAATAGTTTCGAATACCCCATGACGTTCTGTTAATCATTAGCAAGAGCATATTTTTTTTCTGACATTTCAACAATATCAATAAATCTTTTTTAGTTGATACGAAAAATATATACATACTATACGTATAGTCTCATGCCAATTTTTCTCGATGGTTTTGCGTGTTAGCCTAGAATGTTTATGGTTCTTGTTTTCGTTGGGGGCGTTAAACATTAAAAGGTTCTATTATCGAATTTTGATGGGAGCAAGTTTTAAGATATTCTAGATATATGTTTGCTAATAAATGAATTTGAACTGGGAAAACATGTATGGGGTAGATTTGACAGTTTTGCCCTAAATCATTTTGAAATAATATATTGCATTGGTAAAATGCGACGCGAGTTTAGAAAATAAGAAAAAATAAATAAATGCATAAAGTTTTATATCAAATTTAAATTATTAATTTAAATAATTATATGGCCATCAGTCCTGTGAGACGTTAACAAAAAAAAAACACAGATATACGTCATTATCCTTTGAATATTAAGCAAATTCGAAATAAATTGCTATTCAGTTAATTTGGCTTAGGTCCAAAGTAATTCAAATTGTATTTTCGTATCATAAATTTCCATTAAACCATAATAATGTTTACTTCACAATTGATTTTAGTTGCAATTGAGTTATTCATAAAGTATATAAAATTTTTTTGGTTTAATGGAAACTCTGTTGATTCTCTACCAGTGTAAGCTTTTATGCTTTATTAATTGTGAGAGTGCAAGTTTAAGAGAAAGAGAAATGTTTAGTGCTGGATAGAGTTGCCGTAGGTTACTCAAATTTTGTAAAGTGCTAATAATATTGAATCATTTGAAATGTGTGACACTATGATATCGATTTCACTTTTTGTTTTCAATATTTTAATTTCTTTTTTAATATATTTCAATATAATTTCTTTGAATTTTGTTTGAAGCATTGGACATTCCTATTCAATATTCCATATGATATGATTAAATTTTGCTAGAAAATTATTCAAGTGGTCGTGTGAAAACTTAAGTTGTGTTATGTCGAGATGTTTCCATATTTTTTATACATTTTAACTTTATTCCAGACGAAACATTGGATTAAAACACGTAAAGGGTTAGGTATGCTCGGGTTTTTATACCATCACTCTTAGGGAGGAGATGATACGACCTAAAAGTGTAACACATAGAAGGAGTAACTTTAGACCCTAGGTTTCTTTGAACCAAATTCGATTCATGATTTTTTAAGTCGTTTGAGCCATGTCGGTCTGTCTGTCTGGCTGTCCGGTTGGTTCGCACGATAACTTTCGAAAGACGCAACCAAATGTTTTAAAATTTTTCACGAGTTAATATTTCCCCAAAACTACCTACGGTATTGCAAATGGGCTACATGGCGCACCCCTTCTGGTACTTCCTACACAAATACATCATTCCGAGTAATAATTTCAATACAACCAACGGGATAAAGTTTTGGAAAATAATGGAAGTCTAACCACCCCTCTTCTGGTACCTCCAATACACATCTGGTACCGCCCACTTTAGAAATCGATTAATATTATTAATACAGTGAAACTTCGATATTACGAACTTCGTTATAACGAAAATCTCAATATAACGAATTTTTAGCTGAGACCCTTGAAAAAACCTTTTTATTGCAAAGTTTTTCATACAAAAATGCTCTATAGCTATATAGCGAAGTATTTTTTCAAAAGCCTCTATACAACGAAATTATAATTGAGTAATACATACATATAACATTTTAAGTGTGTAAGTCATTATCAAAAGCCTCTACATAACGAAGTCTTGAACTATAGTCTCCATACAACGAAGTCAGAATAAAGCATAAAGCAAAACTAAATTTTAAGCAAAACGGGGAATTCCCTTTTAAAACCAACGAAAGGTAAATGTCTTTGCAGGTTAATATGTAAAGCGCCACAAATTACATAGTCAGTTCTGTTTTGGTTCTTTGTCAAAATGAGTGTATTAAAGCGTAAATCAATTTCTATACGAGAAAAAACAAACAAAAATTACACAATATTTTACTAAAATGTAATAAAATAAAAAAATAATAAAAACTTAATTTTTTATTTACCTCTTAAATAGTTACTTTTTATTATTATACTAGTATTTTCGTGTAAAATAGAATTCGGACAAAAAAAAAACTATAGTTATAACTAATTTCCTTATAAATGATTTTTCAAGCTCTAGGTCTGTTTTTCTAAATTTTTATTTTTATTTATTTTATAACTAATTTCTTTCGTATTTCTTTAAATTTCGTTATACCAAGGTTTCACAATGCATATGTATAACGAATCAATAGCTATAACGAAGTATTTTTCGGTCCCCTCTAGATTCGTTATATCGAAGTTTCACTGTATACGTAACGCGATCGTGCCCAAATTCTGTATTTAGTAAAGTTCAGGCAGGATAAAGTTTTAGAGATAAAAATCAAGAAGTCTTGACAAGCCCCTTCTGATACCTCCCATACAAATGTAGCACTCCGCCCACTTTAGGGATGGAGTAATAATATCAATACACTCGACACGATTGTGCTCAAATTCTGTATTTTGTTAAGTTATAACAGCATAAAGTTTTGGAAAAAAAATCTGGAAGTCTAGCCTCTTCTGGTACCCCCCATACAATACAAATGTACCTTCCCGCCCACTTTAGCGATGAAGTAATAATATCAATACACGCAACGCGATCGTGCCCAAATTCTGTATTTAGTACAGCTATAACAGGATAAAGCTTCGGAGAAAAACTCTGGAAGTCTAGACACGCCCCTTCTGGTACCTCCCATACAATTGTACCTTTCCGCCCACTTTAGAGATGAAGTAATAATATCAGTACACGCAACGCGATCGTGCCCAAATTCTCTATTTAGTGCAGCTATAACAGGATAAAGTTTTGGAGAAAAATTCTGGAAGTCTAGACACGCCCCTTCTGGTACCTCCCATAAATATGTACCACATCGCCCACTTTAGAAATCGAGTAACAATATCAATATAATAGATTTTTTTTGTTTTACTGAGGGTGATGGTATATGTAAGTCGGCCAAATTGGCTTTTCAAGCAGATGAGACTCTTACCTTGAGTATTGTACCTTATACATGACTTTGAGATAGTCTAGTGACATAAGTTCTAAAAAAGTCAATGCAATGTAAACTTTTGACATTAGAAGCTGATATTTGATTTTTATTTTCAATTTTACTTTGTAAAAAAAATTATTTCCTATAGAAAATATTAATAATCGATATATAAAAATAACAATTAATGGAAGACTATTTTTAATAGAAAACTCTTCACATATATTTGCTTAACAAAGCCAATTATTTTTTTTACTCCACTGCAAACTATTTTCGCTACCAATATTTAACATATAGAAAACCGCCTACAGATATGTTATATATATATACTAGCTTTCCCGGCTCGCTTTGCTTCGCCCGTACTTACAATGACCCTTCTTATGAATATTATCAATACAGGCAAACTTCAAATGCTTCATAAGATGAACGAACTACCTAGTGTACTACTCTAGTCCCTTTTTATCCATAAAAGTACAAATTTCAAAAGATACATTCGTATCGCACAACTCAAATGGACTAGTATCCCTTTATAATTCTATAGAAAACATTCCCATATACGTTTATAGCTTAAGCTCTTTGGTCTGGGTAATGATACCAGTTTTATTCCTATTCGGCCCCTATTTACCCCTAAATGTTTGAATTTCTAAACATCCCATTTGGCTGCTCTCTAATTCTATAGGGAGCAATTCTATATACATTTTCGCGGCTCTACCTCTATGCATTTTGTCTGGGCGATAGTACCAGTTTTATTCCTTTTTCGGTATTTTTACAACTAAAGGACGAATTTCGAAGAATAACAACATCGCACAACTAAAATATTCACTACAATTTTTGAGACTACACCTTAAGCCGTTTGGTACCAATTTTATCCCTTTCGGCCTTTTTTACTCCTACAAGGTGAGACTGTTGAGAAACCTTCTTGCTTCGTTCTAATTCCATAGGGAGCAAGCCCATATAAATTATTATGATTACATCATTATATTTTTTTTCTGGTCGATAGTAGGTTAGGTTAATTCGGCAGCCACGTTGAACACAGCTCACTTGGGTCCTAGTATGAGTCCCGTTGTGATACCATTTTATGATTTCCGCACCAAATATTCCTATTCTAATCGGTCAACGTCGCTGTCAAGCCATTTCGTTGCCCTGATGAAGGCATGGATGTTCCGCAAATCGCCTACTGATAGACAGGTAGTGTCTAAAAGTGTCCGATGACCAAGTTATTCGTATCGCAGGTCACCTAAAGCAGGGCAGTGACATAGAAGATGCTCCGTGGTCTCCTCTTCTTCTTCATCATTGCAGCTTTTACAAAAATCGTTGTAGGGTAGTTTCAGCCTCTTAGCGTGTTTACCAACTGGCCAATGACCAGTTATCACAGCTATGATGTTCCTCAAGCTGGTCGATAGTAACATTTTTATCCTTCTTTCGTTTTTTTTACCTAAAAATATATTGTGTGGGCGGTGCCACGCCCCTTTGTCTAAGTATGTTGTTTTTATGTAGCCTATAATAGAGACCCTAGGGATTGTACTACACAGTGAAAATTGGTTCGTTCATTTCGCCCAGATGACGATATTTTCAAAGGGGGCGTGGCACCGCCCATTTTCCAGCGAGACATAATCCTCCTTATATCAGTTACATATGTTGCAATTACAATCTTCATACCTCTAATGGCTCTTAAGATAAGACCGAATGAAATTTCGGTTTGTGTGGGCGGCGCCACACCCCTTTGCCTAATTATGTTTTCATGTAGCCTATAACAGAGGTCCTATGGACAGTATCACACATGGAAATTCAATTGTAATTGGTCCAAGCCAATATTACTATTTTTAAAAAAGGGGTGTGTCACCGCCCACTTTCTACAAACAAAGTTTTCATTTTATACAACCGATATAGGTACCAACTCTCGACTTCGTACCTATAATAGTTCAAAAGATACAGTAATTTTAAAATTCCAGTTGTATAGGGCGGTGCCACGCCCATTTTACCCCCTTTCAGTCCGATTTTTCAAAAATTCCTTCTTAGCGCGCGCATACGTTATTAAAGAAACCTGCATTCTAAATTTCACGGTTCTAGCACGGTTCCGTTTTGGCTGCGGAGTGATCAGTCAGTCACCCAAGCCTTTTATATATATAGATATATATATAAGTTACTTTAACTTCGGGTGGAGCGTAGTGTCGAAACATAATGATTGTAATTGGTGCTTTCTCTAGCTAGGATTCACAGGTTGGTCCTCGACATATTGTTCCCTGTGGGTTCTACCATAGTACACGGCGGCAGATTTCTTTGTCGTCTTTTAAAATGCTAGATGTATTAGACTTCTTTTCTATTAATATATGAATGATATTATTACAAGATTACCTTTAAATATGTGTATTATTCTAAGATTTGAAAAACAAAATCCGATATTTAAACATTAGCGGTATTCATTGTTTGATGTATTTTAGGTTGCAACGGTTTGGTAGTGCAATAATTTTATCATTGACAGAAAGCGGTATTTTAAGCAACTTTGCAAATTAGATAACAGCTGATATACAAAAATATTGGTCGTGAAATTATGGAGTTTTCTCATATCTTTAATTTTGTTTGACGTTTCGAAATTAATGTTTACAAATATCAGCTGTTTGTGTACAGTTTAAAAAAAACTATACAGTTTAAGTATTGCGTAAAAGCAATGATGTGACAACTGTAAATTCTGTATATTTTGTTGTTGGATTACAAACAAAAGCTACAATATTTTGCATTTGCACTTTCGCAAGACCATTTGCATCAAACATTGAATACCACTATTGTTTCATTGCAAACAAAACAAAATGCTATCTTTTCTTTGTAGGTAAACCTAATGGCAACTCTAAAGTTTGGTTAGAAAGCTCTTTCTCTGTCTCTCTCTCTCTCTGAGTGATGTATGTGTTACAGTATCATCCAACTGTATAAGAACTGCAATATACACTTATGTTGTTATTATATATGCTACCAAATTTAAAATGTTTTGTTTTAAACTGTTATACGGAAAATGTGTCATAAATGTTTGCAAAAAATAATATAACATATTGATTGATTGTTATATTTTTAATGACACCCTTATTATCTATACGAATTTCTTCAAAGAGAAAATTTCGTTTCCAACATTTTTGGTAAAGATGCAATGAAAATTATTGTAATATTTATATTTAAAAAGAATATCTAAAAATTTTTTACAAATTTCTGGTTAAACACAAATTTTTAATAAAATATGTATATGATTAATTTAAAAAAAAATATTCCACAATTGCGATACTTTGAAATTTTCAAAAATTTCTGGTTAGACACAAATTTTTAATAAAATATGTATATGATTAATTTTTAAAAAAATATTCCACATTTGCGATACTTTTTGCTTTATATAGTTGCAAAAAATCTTAAAAATTTAGAATTTTTTTTCTCTTAAATAATCATAATCATGAAAAATCAACAGATTTTCTTAAAAAAATTTAATATAAGTTAAAAAATTTTTGAAAACAATTTATATTTTTTTTTTTAAGAAAATCTGTAGTTTTTTATACAATTCTACGTAAATGACAAATTCTTAATAATTTATATGATTTCTATTAAAAAATTTCTACATTTTCAAGATTTTGTGCAACTATCTACAACAAAATGTTACGCGTCACATTATTAAACCAACAAAGCAATTAATATTAAATTTTCAAATGCTGAAGATCATAAAATTTTAATTAATAACAAAAAAAACAACAACGCCGCCGAAAATATTAACAACAAACTATTAAATGCTTACAATTTCCTTACCGTGGATCTTAGCTCCCCCTCAATACCTAGAAGATTCTAATAAAAATATAATTAATATGCAAATTTAAAATCATTCGCCTACAACGCAAAACAAATGCAGCTGCATGTGATATAAATAATTAGAAAACGCTTAAAATTGTGCTATAATATTATTTGATTATTATATAAATACTAATTATAGATTTTTTGGTGTTCTTCTCTTTCTTCTTTTAGAATTTGCTTGGGTAACTTTAACCACAAATGATACCTATTCCTTGGGTGCCTTAGTGCTGGCCCATTCTCTAAGAAGGGCTGGTACCGTACATCAATTGGCCGTTCTGGTTACGCCAGGCGTGTCTGAATCGATGAGGGCAAAGCTTAAAGACGTGTACAATTTGGTACAAGAAGTCAATGTTATGGACTCACAGGATGCCGCCAATTTGGCATTGTTGTCCCGCCCCGAATTGGGTATAACCTTTACGAAACTGCATTGTTGGCGTTTGGTGCAATTTGAGAAATGTGTCTTCTTGGATTCGGATACTTTGGTAAAGAGAAATGTTTAACAAAATAAAGTCTTTAATCCTAATAATTGTTTTTTTTTTTTTGTATTTCTTTAGGTTCTACAAAATTGTGATGAATTATTTGAACGTGACGAATTTTCGGCCGCTCCCGATGTCAGCTGGCCCGATTGTTTCAACTCCGGTGTCTTTGTTTACTCACCCAGCCAGGCCACTTTTGATAAGATCGTTGCCTTTGCTCTCAAGAATGGCAGTTTCGATGGCGGTGATCAAGGTTTGCTCAATCAGTACTTTGCCGATTGGGCCAGCACTGACCTTAAGAAACGTCTACCCTTCTTGTACAATGTCACCGCCTATGCCTCGTATTGTTATTTGCCCGCCTTTAAACAATTCAGAGATAAAATCAAGATTTTGCATTTTGCCGGTAAAATGAAGCCCTGGTTGATCCATTACAACTCCCAGTCGAAGACCCCCAGTGTACCCAGTGATTATTCGCATGCCAGTGATTTGATTCAACTGTGGTGGAATATTTTCTTCGATCATGTTCATGCTCAATTGAACACAACCATGGTAAGTGTTTTTTGTAGAGTTTTTTGTTTTTGTTGATATGTTATTTTATTTCTGTCAGTTTTCCGTTACAAACTTTTGAGTTTTCTTCTATGGAAGTTGGATGAGGGGAAGTGGGTAGTATAGCTGATATTGTGTTTTTGGATTAACACTTTTGTTGGATATTTGTTAATTTTTTTATGATTTTTTTCTGTGACTTGTTTGAAAAGAAAGACAACAAGACCGTTTGGTATTTAATTGTATTGGTTTCGCTATGTTGCTGGTCCCTATTGCTGTTAGTCTTGATAAATATTTGAGGTTGCCATTTTCGGATTTTTTTCTATGACTTGGAAAGCATAGACAGCTGCTGTTTGTTGTCTTAGTTTATATGTTCTCTACAATCTTGTTGACTGCTTGTTAATCCACGCGGCACCCATTTCTCATTTCACATTTCACGCGAACGTAAGCCCGATATTACAAAATAAAGAAAATGCGAAATTATCTGATATAGTTTTCTTTAAATTAATACCGACATCACTGTAATGCACTATACCGTAGAACAGAAAAACAAATTTTTAATGTTGAATATCAAACAATAAAAGTTTTGATAATTTTGGTTGATTTTAATTAAAAAAAAAAATTAAGATTTGGTGAGCTTTTTATTAAAAGAAAAATAGTTGTGCTAATTACGGATTATTCCTGTTTTCTTGTTTTGCTTATTAATAATCAGCTACGTTCTCTATCTGAAATAGTCTCCTTTTGCTACATATGTTATAGGTGCAACGGCCAAAATTCCGATACTGATGCGAACGTAAGCCCGATATTACAAATTGAAAAAAATCCGAAATTAGCCGATATTGTTGCCTTTAAATTGATACCCTTGTCGCTGCAATACACAATTTTTAAGTACAATAAAAAATATTTTGAATGTTGCACATCAAACTAAATACTGAAAGTTTTTCTAAATTCGGTCAAAAAAATTTTAAAATTCTAAGTACTTGGAGCTTTGTAGTAATATAAAAATTTTATCTATTTAAAGTACGAGATTTTAGCTAATTTCGGATATTGTTCTTCTTTTTTGCACTGGCTCAAAATAATCGCTGGATGTTGTTTCTGATATAGTATCCTTTGACGCCATATGTTATACGAACAATTGCAAAACTGAGTCACTGACTACAGTGTAAGACCCATATTACAAAAAAGAGCAAATGCGAAATTAGTCGATACTGTTTGCTTTCAAATGATATCTATATCGCTGTAAGCTACTATAGATAAAAAAAAATTTTAAATAACAAAGATCTGCAAATTTCTGTTAACTTAATTTAAAGAAAATGTCTAAGTACTGCAACGTTACATAATAAATCAAAATTAATATGATTTAAAAGAAAACTGAAGTTTTGCTAATTACGGATTATTTCTGTTTCTTTGTTTTGTTTCAAAATACTCGCCTATTTTGTGTTTTGGTAAATATAACCTTTAGCACCATAGGTTATAGGAGCAGTTGGAAAAAGGCATTATTGATGCCGGTGCAAGAGCCATATTACAAAATAAAGAAAATGCAAAATTAGACGATACTTTTATCTTTAAATCGATATCTTTGTGGCTGCAAGACATAACATTCAAGTACAATAAAAAATATTTACAATGTTGGATATCAAATAAAATAATGAAAGTTTTTTTTAAATTCGGTAAACTTAAATTAAATTTAAAAATTCTAAGTACTACGAAGCTTTGTAGTAATATAAGAATTTTATTTATTAAAATTACAAGATTTTACGTAATTTCGGATAATTTTCTTTTTTTTATACTGGCTGAAAATAATCGCCAGGCATGTTTCTGAAATAATATCCTTGGACTTCATATATTATATGAACAAGTGCAAAACTGAGTCACTGACTACACTGTATCCCACATATTACAAAAACAGAGGAAATGCGAAATTAGTCGATAGTTTTTGCCTTCAAATGATATCCATATCGCCGCAAACTAATAGAACTAAGTTAAAAAAAAAATTTAAATAACAAAGATCTGCAAGTTTCTGTTAACTTAATTTAAAGAAAATGTCTAAGTACTGTAACACTACATAATAAATCAAAATTAATATGATTTAGAAGAAAACTGAAGTTTTGCTAATTACGGATTATTTCTGTTTCTTTGTTTTGTTTCAAAATACTCGCCTATTTTGTGTATTGGTAAAGATATCCTTTAGCACCATTGGTTATAGGAGCAGTTAGAAAAAGGCGTAACTGATGCCGGTGTAAGAGACATATTACAAAATAATGAAAATGCGAAATTAGTCGATACATCTATCTTTAAATCGATACCTTTGTTGCTGCAATATACAATATTTAAGTACAGTGAAAAAATTTTCAATGTTGAATATCAATCAAAATAATGAAAGTTTTTACAAATTCGGTTAAATTAAATTGAAAAAAAAATCTAAGTATTAGGAAGCTATGTAGTAATATTAGAATTTTATCTATTAAAAGTACAAGATTTTGGCAAATTTCGGATAATGTTCTTTTTTATGTACTGGCTCAAAATTATCGCTGGGGTTGCTTCTGAAATAGTATCCTTTGAGACCATAGTTATATGAACAATTGTAAAACTGAGCCACTGACGCCAGTGTAAGACCCGTATTACAAAAAAAGAGAAAATGCGAAATTAGTCGATACTTTGTTCTTTCAAATCCATATCGTTGTAATTTACTACAGCTAAGAAAAAAAATTTATTTTGAATTTTGAATATCTAACAAAATAACAAAGATCGGTAAATTTCGTTTAATTTATTTAAAAGAAAATCTCCAAGTCCTGTGACACTACATAATAAATCAAAAGTAATATGATTTAGAAGATGAAAAGTTTTGCCAATTATGGATTATTTCTGTTCCCTTGTTTTGTTTTAAAATATTCGTCTTTTTTGAGTGTCTGGTAAATATATCCTTTAGCATCATAGGTTATAGGATCAATTGTAACAAGGCGCCACTAGCGCTAGTGTAAGTTCGATATTACAAATTAAAGAAAATCCGAAATTAGTCGACACTTTTTGCTTTCAATTTTGCTATAGCAAACTGTCTACAGGTACAAAGAAACAATTTAATTTCCAGACATCCACCAAAAAAAAAAAAAAAATACTGCTAATTTCAGTTAACTTAAATGAAAAAAAATTCTACTCATTTAGAAGCTATTTAGTAATTGATAAATGAAATCAATAAACAGAAAAAAAGTTCAGTTTATTTTGGATAATTTGTGTTTTCTTGACTTGCAGTAAAAAAATTAAACACGTTGTATTCCAAAAATGGCAACCCTTAACTCTATTTATTAAAAAACAGCAGAAAAAAGGCATCACTTAGCCCATATAACAAAATAAAGAAAATCCGAAATTAGCCCTTAGTTTTTGCTGCCAACTAGTCATATAAATTCAGGCTTAGAGATTATTAATGTATTTAGAAATATTTATTTTATGTGCTACATCCAGCCGATCCTAGTTAAAGTTATCATGAGAAGAGAAACTAAATACTTATTGTAAATGATTTATGATACATATCTGTAAAAGTTCTACAAATATATCAATCAATAAATTTGTTGTTGCATTCATGACGCCAATGTAGTTTTTAACGGTCGTGGTATATCCTTTCTCGATAGCCAGAGCAAGCAGCCCGATCATGTTGTCTCTCTCTCTATTCCACTCCCTGATTGTTGTTTGTCTTTACTGACTGACTGACTTTTGTATACATTTCATATTAAGTTTCTGCCGTTGTGCATCAAAAAGTAACGAGGGCTTTTGCAAGACCTTCCATACCCTATTACACTCACACAAAAACTTCAGTTTTATATATATATTGTGTATTCCACACATTAGTCACTTACTTTCCATATAGAAGTTTTACATGTTTATCAATTTATCTCAAGGGTCAAGAATTTTATCGTATAGAGCAGGTAACGGTGACAGTTTAAATTCTCATGGTATATCCTCCCCCTAAGGTTCCTAAGAGACAAACCAATCATGTTGTCTCTCAATTTTTTACTCCCTGGTTGATGATTGTCGTCATAAACTGATTATCGTACACATTTCAAAATGTAATAGGACCTTTTTGCAAGACCTTCCATATACTCTACTTTGCCGAGAATGTATTACACTCACACAAAAACTTCAGGATCAAGAATTTTGTCGTATAGAGCTGGTAACTGTGACAGTTTAAGTTCGCTTGGTATATCCTCTCCCTGAGGGCACTGCAGTCAACCCAATCATGTTGTCTCTCATTTTTTCACTCCCTGGTTGATGATTGTCTTCATTTTAAAATGTAAGAGAACCTTTTTGCAAGACCTTCTATATACTCTACTTTGCCGAGACTGTATTCCACTCACACAAAAACTTCAGATTTATGTAACTTACTTTCCGTATAGAAGTTCCACTTGTATATCAATTTATATCAAGGATCAAGAATTTTGTCGTATAGAGCAGGTAACGGCGACAGTTAAAGTTCTCATGGTAAATACTCCCCCTGAGGCTCTGGAGAGAAAACCCAATCATGTTGTCTCTTAATTGTTCACTTCCTGGTGGATGATTGTCTTCATAAACTGACTATCGTACACATTTCATCTATCGCTTTTACCGTTGTCCCCAATAGTACCAGGTCTTTTGCCCTATCTCCACACTCTACTCCGACAAGACTGTATTACACTCACGCAAAAATTTCAGTAATTTATTTTATTTAACGCGTTAGGGACCTTGCCTTCTACTAATGTTGTATCCTCAATAGTACCAGGTTCTTTTGCCCTACCTACATACTCTACTCCGTCCAGACTGTATTACACTCACGCAAAATTTTCAGTTATTTTTTTTTTAATTTACATATTTGGGTCTTTATTATGTTTGGTTTAATCTCCTTAACAACTTTTTCAACAACTAAATGAATCATCATCTCTGTTAAACGTGCATTCTTTGTTATTTTATGTCTTAACCTTCCACTCCAACCCCGTTTACAAAATTTTTTCCCAATTTACAAGCTGTCACTTTTACAAGAATGTGTGCAAGAGGATGATATTGTCATTACTCAAGAGGATTATGATAATATAAAGGAAAATGAAGAGGTAAGAGGTATTTACTGGTTACTTGCACCGATTCAAAACCTGCACCTGTATAACAGAAAACACTGTAAATAAAGTGGCACTCCAATTAGTGGCAATACAATCACATACATACAATTATTTTTCCAAGTTTGTTCCCATTCTGTCATAAAACTTGAAATAATTTTTTTGTTTAGTGAACATAGAAAATATTTTAATTATTATCGTTTTTTCTACTCTATTTAGTTTAGTTTAGTTTTCACTAGAATCGTGTTTTGTTTATAACAATTTTTATCTCTTACTTTTTCTTTTTTTTCGGATCACACAATGTGTGTTTGTTGTTTCGTGGGCCCCACCCAAATCATTGACGCATCTACAGAATTGGAACGAATATCTTTTGATTCTATAGCATCTGCATTTTCTTATATTTTCTTGTATCTTCTGTGTGTCTTCTTTTTGTTTGCTTATTCAGAAAATTAGCTCAGTTTAGATGCTGATGTTGCTTTCATTTTGGCCTTTAGCCAATTTCACAGAGATTGTTTAGGTCTAATTTCGAAAAAAAAGAAACATATTTAAATATCACACAAATAGAAAAAAAGTTGAATATATCATATCCCCTTTGTAAATTGCTCCCACATGTTAAGCACAAAATGTTATGGATCAGCGGCAATGTTGTGTTATTCATATACTTATATATACTTGTTGTATGTATGTGTGTACATATTTTATGGATTTTTTCTAATATATGCGTATAGAAAAATTAATTAAAGAAATTTCTGTGGAAATATTTAGGTTTCTAAGAAAAAAAATATATGTGGGACAGTGAACAGGATTATTTTTGGTTATTTGTACAAACATTTTTTTCTGAGTGTTAGTTGGAGTAATAAGGAAAAGTCGTGTGTACTGTCTCAACTAAGTAAATTAGGTTAATAAGATATATGGCACATATATAAAGTAGGAGCTATGCTTTTAGGAAATGTTGCTATTAGTCACCCTGTCATCACACAGGGCGAGTCAGAGGTAGTTAAAGATGACCATCCCCGTATTAACAAGTTACAACTTTAAAGGTTAACTCTTTTTGAAATTTTAGTAATAATAGAACAGCTTTGAATTCTGAGTAGATTTAAAGATGTCTGTCTGCCTTTCCCTGCAATTACAGCCGCAGTTTAAGAGATATTGAGCTGAAATGTTAATGCAAGCCCCTAAAGCCCTTAAAGCTAAGGTAAGGATCTAAGATGAGCAAGATCGGTCAAAACCTAGTCCCACTTACCATACATACTTAACATTTTTGGATTTGCCCTCCGATTACAGCCCTGGTGTAAGAATTATGAAGCTGACATTTCGAGCATAAGCTTCTGTCCTCTTAGCTACGCCCACCTCTCATACAAACACCCCATTTTGGGTGTCCGTGGTTTTAAGCGGAAGATAAGTTCTAAGAAGAGCTAGATCGGTCAAAACTATTTTCCCCTTCCATACAAACTCCCCCATCTTAGGAACGCCCGTTTGTCTGGAATTTAAGAGCTATCAACTGAATTCTGATATGCAACCTTTTATCCTATAAACGGAAGTTAAGTTCTAAGAAGAGCAAGATCACAAACTACTGCCACCTCCCATACAAACTGTCCCTTTTGATGTTGTCCGTTTGTCTGTCCCCACGATTACTTACTTAATTTCCCTTTGCACCCCATGAATGAGGTATGGGATAGCTTCTCGCGTTGTTGTGAATTAACACGCTTCTATTTTTAGATTCACAACTAACGGCACCTACTTATTTATCGACGAATGCGAACGTCACTATTTTGAGAAGCTCTTACTAGACACGACGATTGAATCGACGCTTAATACTGCGAAGTTGCTGTCAAACAACATTCGAGGGGAGCCGACAATGAAAGAAAATGGTATTTATTTTTTTTTTTTCTTTTAAGATGACTGGAGCCAGGTTTGAACCTGCGATCTCCCGCATGGTAGTCGCGTGTTCTAACCACTATGCCACGGCCGGTCCCCCCACGATTACAGTCATAGTTTAAGAGCGATCAAGCCTCTTATCATCTAAACAGAGGTTAAGGTCTAATACGAGCATGATCGGGCAAAAACTACTCCCACTGTTTATAGAAGTTCCCCCTTTTTTGTGGTTGTCCTACTGTCTGTCCCCGCGTTTACAGCCGTAGTTTAAGTGCTATCGAGCTGAAATATGGTATTCAACTTTCTATCGTTTAAGAAGCAGTAAAGTTCTAAGATGAGCAAGATCGAACCAAAACTACTGCCACCTCCCATACAAACTGACCCTTTTTGAGGGTGTCCGCTTGTCTGTTTCCTCAATTACAGCCTTAGTTTAAGAAATATCGAGCTTACATTTGATCTGCAACCTTTTATCCTTAAAACGTATATTAAGTTCTAAGATGAGCAAGATCGAATGAAAACTACTGCCACGTCCCATACAAACTGCCCCTTTTTGGGGTGTCCTAATAGCTATCAAGCCGAAATTTGGTATGCAACCTCTTATTCTCTAATTGGGGGTTAAGTTTTAAGACGAGCAAGATCGGACAAAAACTATTCCCACTGTCTATAGAAATTTCACCTTTTTGGGGTTGTCCGTTTGTTTGTCCCCGCGTCTACAGCTATTAAGGTAAAATTTGATGTGCAACCTTTTATCCTCTAAACGAATATTAAGTTCTAAGATGAGCCCGACTGGATCAAAATTTCTCCCACATCCTATACAAGCTCCCCCTTTTTGGAGGTGTCCGTTTGTATGGCCCCCAGATTACAACTGCAATTTAAGAGCTATCAAGCTGAAATTTGGTATGAAAGCTTTTATCCCTCGAGTAGAGTTTAAGTGCTAATATCAGCAAGATCTGTCAAAAACTATATTCCTCTCCCATACAAACCTCCCCTTTTTTGGAGGTGTCCGTCTCTCTGTCCCCACGATTACAGTCATAGTTTAAGAGCGATCAAGCTGAAATTTGGTATGCAATCTCTTATTCTCTAATTGGAGGTTAAGTTCTAAGATGAGTATTATCGGACCAAAAATACTCCCACTTCACATTGAAACTCTACCACTTTTTGGGGGTGTCCGTCTATCTGACCCCACGATTACAGCCATAGTTTAAGAAATATTGAGCTAAAATTTTATGTGCAACCTTTTATCCTCTAAACGGATATTTAGTTCTAAGATGAGCACGAGTGGATCAAAACTACTACCACATGCCATAGAAACTGCCCCTTTTTGGGGTTGTCCGTTTGTCTGTCCCCCGGATTACAACTGTAATTTAAGAGCTGTCAAGCTGAAATTTGGTATGAAAGCATTTATCCCTCGAGTGGAGTTTAAGTGTTAATATCAGCAAGTTCTGACAAAACTACTCACACCTCCGATTTAAACTTCATTGTTTTGGGGTGTCCGTATATAAGTTCCCCCGATTACAGTCGTAGTTAAAGAGCGTTCAAGCTGAAATTTGGAAATTTTTGAAATTTCTATCCTCTAAACGGAAGTTAATTTCTAAGATAAAACTTCTTCCACTTTACATAGAAACTTTCCCTTTTCATACCATCCCCCTTAGGGTGGACCGTATATATCATATGATACGAGAAAACGTGTAACGCATTAAATGAGACGGTTTTGGTCTAAATGACTTTTTAAGACGATTGAGCCATGACCGTCTTTCTGGCTGGGTGGCTCGAGTAAACCTTCAGTGATCCTAATGAAAATTTGCCAGAATTAATATTTTCTAAAATGAAGTAATGAGATTGTAAATGGGCAGAATAACTCCCCCACCCCTTCTGGTACATCCCATACAAAATTATCCATTTTTAGATCTTTAATACCTACCAAACGAACAGCTGGAGAACATTTACATTTTGTTATGTTGTGATATTAGACAAAACCTCGGGACCGGCCGTGGCGTGATGTTTACAACACATGTCTTCCATGCGGGAGATCAATGGTTCGATTCCTTTCTCCAGTCATCTACATATTTCTTTCATTGTGGTCGACAGCAACAATAGCGTCGGCATGTATAGTAAAAGCTTTTCAAACATTGACGTTCGTATTCGTCGATAAACAAGTAGGTGCCGTTAGTTATGAATCTAAAAATAGATAGCATGTTTGTTCACAACAACGCGATAAGCTTTCCCATATCTCATTCATGGGGTGTAAAGGGAAGTTAAAGTTTTTTGTCAGTATACTAAAACCTTTGCCACACCCCTTCTAGTACCTCCCTTAACCCCATATCGCAGTACAACATTTTTCAGCTCATTGATTGGGGACTCAATTCTGAGAACTGCACTTGAAAGTAGCCCCAAAAGGAAGAAGTTCTGCATCATTCGTGTTGTCAAGATACATCCCATAATAATTTAATATCGGTTTGAAGTTAGTAAGTAACGTATAGGGGAATTTGTCACGCTTTAGGCTCTTTTGTTTGACATAATTCGAGAACCACTAGTCAGATTTAGCTGAAACGGATTTAAAAAATATAATATTAATAATTAATTATAATTCCCTTAATCTGTTCATATAACGTTTCCTTCCATGAGCACAGTCTCACTTTTCCATTCATCAAATGAATTTGAGCTAGTTTTATTTTGTAGCAGTTACAATAATAAGTTGTACTCCGTGGCGTATGATTTACGTGGAATATTACTTATGATACTCATACGCCACCATATAACAATATAACAAAAGAGCCTAAAATGGGAAAAATTCCCCTATCCGTTACTTACTAACTTCAAATCGATATTACATTATTATGGCATGTAACTTGACAAAACAAATGATGCAGAACTTCTTCTTTTTGGGGCTGCTTTCACGTGCAGTTCGCAGAATTGAGTCCCTAATTCAAGTGTTGTACTGTGTGTGTTTTATATACAGAGCTTTTTTATCAGCATACTGAATTCGGTTTTAAATATTTTATATACTCCGCCTGAGAGCTATTTGATTTCCTCTATTCTTTGCAAGGTGGGAGTAAATTGAAAATTTTTAAACACATTTATCTCAGTATCGATTACCGAATACACAATATGAATACGTTTGTAATTTAGCGGTTTTTTAGAAACCTTATTGAGAAAATATCCTCATTTTTTCATTAAAATATGCCTACGAAATGTTAGTTTCCCTTTCACTGCTGAATGATTTCGCAAATTACTTTTGTTGGCCTAATTCCAATTTTTTATATTCATTATAAGATTTTAATTTGCGGTCAGTCCTGTAAAAACACAAAAGAAAAACAAACGTCTGAAAACAGACGTTTTGCATTTTGTAAACATTAATTCGCTTCTCGACTACGAAACGTCAAATGTAAACTATTTTAGTAGATTTGTGAAAATTGTTGAGGGTGGTTGAAATTTATTTTGACAAATAAATAAATACTATATATATAAAAAACAAAAAAAAACTTCTAATGGCAAATCAAGTTAATGTTAAGTATTAAAAGTTAATAATTAAATTTAATTAAACGGGCAACATATATAATTAAAAGCATAAAACTCAATTGCTATATCATAACCTTAAAATTTATTATATAAACAGATACAAAACTAATGCCATTGGCTCTAAAAAAGTATAACAACAAAAAGTGAAATTAGTAATATTTTCCATCTCCGTAACAAATTATAAGAAAAAAGTAATATTTTTTTAAAAAACATGTTCCGGTTTATCTCTTGCCAACTTTGAGTCGGATAACAGCATAGATTTCTAATCCGAATGTCTAACATAAATTTGTTAAGAAAATTTCTATATCTTTAGCTTAAAACGATTGATCCTAGATCAAATCAAAGTTATAATTTGTTATTGGATAAAAAACCAACACACCAACAACGTGCTGCACTCCAACTATGATAATTTGGTTTTGTGAAAAAAACCGAATTTGTTTTCATTCTTCGGTTGAAGAATTTATTTTACAACAGTTAGTGAAATCGATTATGTGACCATCTCCTGCACCGTCCATCGTGTTTATTGCCGAAGTCTTTTCAAGTCGGAGCATTTTCTTCCATTCGTACTACAGGACCAAACCCGCGCAATCGGTTATTTGAACGCGCTTAAATACTTTGATGTCGTTGTATAGCTCATACAGCTCATGATTCATACGACGACGACGGTAGTTGCCGTTAACGATGATGTACCAAAATATGTTACTAAGTATTTTTCTCTCGGAAACTCCCAGAATAGATTGATCCGCCAGCGTCATTATTTAGGATTCTGCGCTGTTCAGCAAGACAGCTAAGACCAGTGTCTGGTAGAGTTGGAACTTTGTTCGTCGGGATAGAGCTTTGTCATTAGATCACTTACTTAGCGTATAGTAGCAGCGGTTTGCAATTAACACTCGTCTTTTGATTTCCAGACCGACATTATTATTTTTGTTATTGGTGAAGCCAATTTAGACAAAATTATCTACCATTTCACCGTGTTAGTAGTCAATGTTCACGCAGCGTCCCAAACAAGTAGACTGTTTGTTTGTTGAAATAAATAACTTGGTTTTGTTCTCATTAAACATCAGACACACTACTGCCGATTGTTTCTCAATGTTTGAAAAGGCTGCAGTAACATTTCGCAGTCCTCGGCCTATCATATCTATATCATCGGCATACGCGAGCAGCATGTGTGTAAAGTCGTGGTGCCGGTTATGTTTACTGCAACCTTCCGCATGATCGGACTATCAACCACTTCTTTGTAATCGATAAGCAGATGGTGGGTATCGCTCTGAAATTCTTGCGCCTTCTCCAGGATTTGTCGTAGTGCGAATATTTGGTCGGTCATGGATTATCCAGTTCTTAAGACACACTGTTAGCGGTCCAAACAGGTCCGCTAGGATAATCTTTAGTATTTCATATAATACACTCGATAGGACCTTGTTTCCGATGGGTAAAAGGCAAATCCAGCGATAGTGTGCACACACACTTGGATAACCTTTCATAAGCACTCAGAAACAGCGGCGAAAGGAAGGACCTAGGAGGCTTTATAAAACGCCTTTAAAATCAGTCGGTAGGCCTGCGCTCTGTATTCCCTGCTCCTTTTTAAATAACATATGGTGTCATTAGGAGGCAAGGCCTTCCATCGCCGCTTCCTATAAGAAAGCCCGGTGGAAGGCCTGCATCCACATGATAAAAGAAGAACTTGAAAAATAAAAAATATATGCAGCTGGTCATCCTCTAATTGTTTAGTTTGTTTTTAGATATTTCCCACTTTTTTTATCATTCTCTCTATACTTACACTTTTTTTCCCAACGACAGTCAATCTTGCTGGATTTTGAACTCACTACCTCGCGATTGTTAGTCAGCCATGCTACCATCTAGCCTATGAAAATGCATTCGAATTTTGTGACTGATACGATTCATAAACAGTTTTAAGAAAAACACACGAACACCTTCCTCGTTGCGTTCTATGAGAAGGGAGACGAAAGGTGTATACACACAAAATTCCAAAGTTCCTCGCGATTGTTAGTCAGCCATGCTACCATCTAGCCTATGAAAATGCATTCGAATTGTGTGACTGAAACTAATCATAAATAGTTTTAAGAAAAACACACGAACACCTTCCTCGTTGCCTTCTATGAGAAGATAGACGGAAGGTGTATACACACAAAATTCCAAAATTCCTCGCGATTGTTAGTCAGCCATGCTACCATCTAGCCTATGAAAATGCATTCGAATTGTGTGACTGAAACTAATCATAAACAGTTTTAAGAAAAACATACGAACACCTTCCTCGTTGCGTTCTATGAGAAGGGAGGCGGAATGTGTATACACACAAAATGGTGAAATTTCGAATAATCGAAAACGTTGTTTCTCCCTTCTTAAAGAAGGCCTGCAGCAGTGGTTTTTAACGAATGAAGTGAACATGTACTCGAAATAATTCAGAAAGGAAGAAGAAGGTCTGTTTTGGAATGTCTCAGACGGCCTTGTTACATGCCTGCTTGTATAGGCCTTGCCGCTGGGGACTCCAATTGTCGGGTATACATTCCTATAGACAAATAGTGTTGATGAAAGTTGCCAACTCGTCGCCACCGGCTATAAAAAGCTCTTTCGGCAGTCCATCGGCTCCTGTAGCTTTGTTGTTTTTAAGACATGCTGTTTGGCGTAATTTCGTCACCTATGCTACTTTCGGTAACAAGCAGAGTACGCAGCACACTCTTCGTGTCCGTGACCTGATACCTTCGATATCATTTCTTTTGTAGAAGCTTTTATCGTCTAGAGAGGCATTAGGTCTGTTATCTCGTTATATTGATCAGTACCAGCGCCTGGGCTTCACCTCAATCCCTGTAATTTTCGATATCCTGGCTCCCACTTTTCTTCCATAGACGCTCTTTCCACCTGAAGAAAAGTGTTATCTCCCTCCTCTTTTCATTATAGGTTCCGTCTTCGCACGCGTTGCTGCCTTGGCTGCAGTTTTGCCTTGTATGCAACATCCTTTTGCTCAGACCTTGGCCGATATTCCTTATCGTACCAGGGTTTGTCTGAGAGTTATTTTCTTCATTAACCAGTAACCCATCTCTGTCCTTACATCTGGGCAACCCTGTTCCAAAACCTTTGCCTTTCGAACTTTTGGTAGAACTTTCGGGCTTCACCTCTATCCCTGTACCTTTCGATATCCTGGCTCTCTCTTTTCTTCCATAGACGCTTTTTCCGCCTGAATGACACGCCTTCATCTCCCTCTTCTTCTCATTATATCGTTCCGTCGCAAGTCGCGTTGATGCGTTGGCCGCAGTTATGCCTTGTATGCAACATCCATTTCCTCAGGGCTTGTCTGATAGTGGTTTTTCATAAGCCAGTAACCTATCTCTGTCCTTATATGTGGGGATCACTGTTCCAAAACCTTTGCTTTTTACCTTTTGGTAGAACTTTCGGACTTACGATATCTTCGCTGTCTCTTTTCTGCCATAGACGCATTTTCCACCTGAAGAGGCATTTCACATCCGTCACCCTTTATAGCCTCATCCTACGGGTAGGAGAATATATATCATTTGATACGACCCTAAAGTGAAACACACGGAAGGAGTCACTTTAAACCTTAGGTTTCTTTGAAACAAATTCGATTCATGATTTTTTCGTTTGTGTCGTTGGACCCATGTCCGTCTGTCTGTCTTTCTGTCCAGTTGGTACGCACGGCAACTTTCAAAAGACGCAACTAATTGTTTTGAAACTTTGCATAGGTTAATATTTCCCAAATCTACTTACGGTATGGCAAATGGGCTAAATGACCACGCCCCTTCTGGTACCATTACGCGCACTTTAGAAATCGAGTAATAATATCAATACACCCATCGTGATCGTGCCCAAATACTGTATTTAGTTAAGATATAACAGGATAACGTTTTGGAGGAAACACTGGAAGTCTAGCCACGCCTCTTCTGTTACCTCCCATACACATGTACCACTTCGCCCACTTTAGAGATGGAGTAGTAATATCAATACAATGTAATCGTCTCCAGATTCTGTATGTAGTAAAACTGTAATAGGATATGTGTTGAAAAAATAAAGTGAAAGCTTCGACACGCCCCTTCTGGTACCTCCAATACAAATAAATTTGGGACTAAAGTCGAAGAATTGCACGTGAAAGTAGCCCCAAAAAGAAGAAGTTTTGTATCATTCGTTTTGTCAAGTTACATGCCATAATAATTTAATATCGATTTGAAGTTAGTAAGTTTAAGTTTAGGCTCTTTTGTTTGAAATAAATCGAGAACCACTAGTCCGATTTAGTTAAAACAAATTTAAATTTTTTAATTTAAATTAAAAATAACATTCATATAATGTTTCCCTACATAAGCAACAGTTTCAATTTTCTATTCATCAAATGATTTTGAACTGGGTTTATTTTGTAGCAGTTACAATAAAACTGTTGTACTCCGTGGCGAATGATTTACGTGGAATATTACTTATGATAATCATACGCCACAATATAACAATATTACAAAAGAGCCAATTTCTCCTATACGATACTTACTTACTTTAAATCGATATTATTTTATTATGGCATGTAACTTGATAAAACGAATGATGCAGAACTTCTCCATTTTGGGGCTACTTTCACGTGCAGTTCTCAGAATTGAGTCCCAAAATCATGTGTTGTACTATGTTATTATTTTGAATTTTCTATTTACGTATTTAATTTTTTTCAAAATAAGTTCTGGTTGTTAACATTTTAGAAATGTTATTGCCAAACATTGTTGGGATATTTGATAATAAGTTTTAAGTTTGTTTTTTGTCACCGCTTAGTCTAGACTTATCATCTACATATGTTGGCGTCCATATCAATCAATTTCAATAATTTACACATTTCATTATTTTTTTTATTTAATTTTGTTTTTTTTACTTTTCTCCGTCTCCGTCTTTTTCACTTAATACTCTTCACACACACACACACACAATCACTTATTTTCACCAAATTGCATTTGGCAAAAAATATTTTTTTGTAAAATAAACAAACAAACCAAAAAACATCCATTCAAATACAAGAGATATTCATGTCCCGCACTGATGTCATGGATATGTAACTATGACAATATGAGGTTACAGCAGCAGCAGCAGCAGCAACATGATCAAAGACAACAGCAATCACATCATCATTACCTAAACGATCATACATCCACTGGCGGCAATGAGAGTACAAATTATCAACATATAGAGCAGTTTGAGGCTTTATATGAAGCAGAAGAACAAATAGAGTTTCATGATCCTTGGGAAGATTACTATAGAAAACAGGAAGAGGAAGCCGAGGCGGCCGCAGCAGCAGCGATAGCGGCAGCGGAAGCTGAAGCACAGAGGCAACAACAACAATACCATCAACATGATGATGGTCACAATGATAATAATCACCACCACCACCATGGTGAGCAAGAGCAATATCATGTTAGCCACAATAATATTGAATCTAGTCAAGAGCAACAAGAATATGTTGCACATGATAACGCATCAGTGAGCTCATGTCATGATGGCATTAACTGTTCTTTGCATTCGACTAATGCAAATATCGATTATAATACCATTAGTGGTTCTAATACAGTGTTAAGTCGTGATACTTCTGTGTACACCGATGACAGCATATACGATTACCCAACCACGTCTAAATCATTATCTATCGATACCGAATCATATGATACACAATCGATAACAACTATAACAGATGACATAGCAAACGATAACACCTACGAAGAGGTAACATGATACCCCGCCTCCTCATAGAATTCGCTACAAATCTTAGTGATGTACATATCATATTAAAGTAGTGTCGTGTCTCGTCTCGTCTCTATCGATAAATCATCAGTCATGGTGTTGTCGCTGCCTAACGATAACTGTTAGTAATGGACTACTTGTGTTGTACGATTTGAGCATCATCATATCAATGTTATACATAGTTTTGCACACATTTCATGAAACCAAAACCGTATTCACAAACGTCGTTGTCTCTAGATGGGGTTATGTTATGTTGTTGGTTATGGTTCCACTGTTGTTCATATCCCGCCTCAGTAGGGGTTATATCGGAATTGTCATAGCATTTTGGGTCATGTGTCTTTGTGAAAGTGTCCCTCATCTACATACTACATACATACATCTAGCCATCATAGTTATGTTTTTGCATACGAACGATTATTTTCTTAGTTTAACTCATCTTGATACATCACTATGATATTATGTACAATATTACATATGTATATTATGACATATGCTATAGTAATCTTCCTTAAGGTAACATGAAATATTTATTACTCCTTCTCACTCTCTCTCTCTCTCTTTCTTTGTGTATATATATATATATTTGAAACTGGTATTTAACACTCAAAATTTAGTATATACACGTACATTTATATAGAACATATAGTTTATAGTCTAACTGGGTCTAGGGGTGACTTGTCTATGTTGAATGTTATCGATTATTATTAGATATCATGATAGTAATTCGTGTTTTTTCTCTCTCTTATTTTCAGGCTGGTTTGGCTGGCGCTTTATCACAATTGCGTCTGGGTGAGCAACGCACCCCCGAACAGGACGAATACGAGCACATGATGCGCCGTCAATGCTGGGAATCGGGACAAGTCGATTATTTGGGTCGTGACTCTTTCGATAATATCTGGAAGCAGATATCGCAAACTCTGGAAAAGAAACCAGCGGAAGATAAAGCGGGTAGTTCTTAAATTTAAAAAAGAAACAAAAATCAATATCCAAAAAAATAAAGGAAAAAAACACAACACTCTCATATCAAGAAGAACAACACGAATCAAGAGAATGTGTTGAAATACATCACATGCCATTAAGTCCAGCACTATCACCCTATGCACTCTCGCGCACACACACAAACACCCGCACTCAGTCACTTACACGTAAATTGACACTCAGCATCTTATACATTGTAAAAATGTAGAGTAAATATCGCCATCATCTAAGTCATGATGACATGACTGTCAAAGTCAATTTGACATCTGATAAATGACATTTGTGAAATGTCATTTTTCTCTTTAGGAGCTACAATGTCAAAAACAAAACGCATTTGTTAAGAGCAATCTCTCTTTCTCTCTATACACACACACACATAAGTATATAAAAAAAAACTTGAAACTCGAAATTTTCAATTAGAAAATTAAGCCATATCATGATTTTTTTATACGAATTTGATTTTTTAAAAACGAAAATTTTTATTAAATAAAAATTAAGCATTTTGAAAATTAGCAATTAATTGTGGCCTCCCTCACTCTCTTTCTCTCTCGATAAGGGTGTGAGAACTAAAGCTGTTGCGAGAAGTTATCATTATCAAAAAAATCTGAAAGAATTTCACTAAATTTGTAATACAAAACTATTAAAATTAATGCAAATTTCTTCACAAATAGGATTGAATCTGTCAGATTTCTCTGATCATGTAATGTCCACTTTAAAGTCGATGACACGCGCAGCAAATGTAAATGATAACTATATGGTACAAGAGACTAACCCTAGCATGATGGTTAGAACACTCAACTATCCAGTAAATGACAAGGATTCGAGTCCTGATAAAAAGTCTACATTTATTTAAAAGGCGGTATCATCCCCGTAATTCTCGACAGTAACTTCGAGTAATCGAGTCAATCGGCATTTGAGAGAGTCTTTTTGTATCGTCTAAACCAGTGAACGGCAGCTCAATACAACTACAATATGAGTTTGTGTTAGTGAATTGCTCTCTTACTCTCACTGTAGTAAACGAAATTGTTATATAGTTCAATCGGTGACCGAATGCATGTGTGTCTCTCGCGCCCATGGACTACCTTACGCCGTTGACTGGTCTAAACTTTCTCAAATGCGTGAGAACTTCCCTATCTCTCATACAAAGTGAAATTTTTTGTATTTGGTTACATCGTGTGTCATCTTCTTCAAAAATACTTGTCTTGTGTAGTGTAAGTTGTATATGTGTGTGTAATCGTTTGCGGCTCATTATATCGATCATATCAATTTAATTTATAGCGTAAAAACATTAAAAAATATCATCGAACAAAAAAAAAAAATTATTTGTTTATAATTTTTCTAACAAACAAACAAAATGTAATAAAAGTCTTTTAATACAAATGTTTTACAAAAATAATAATTTGTTTTAATTTTTTTTTCATAGTTTCTTAAAAGGAGTTCTCATTACTCAAATCCAAACAAAAAATTAAAAATTAAAAAAAAATTAAAGGCTTTTCGTAGGAAAGCTTTTACATTTTCACCCAAATCAATAGTGATATTGAGTAATGTGAATTTCGTTTTATGGCTTCACGTTAACACATGTCAATGTTAGCAGATTTAACTAGTCGATACAATGTATATATTTGTAATCGTTATTGCTATCGGTAAATAAATCTACTCACATTGACTTGTGTGTGTGTGTGAACGCAGCCTTAGTTTGTTTTCGTTTTAGTTATTAAGTGTATATTTCTTTAAGTTTTATTTTTATTTATTCTATTTTTATTTCTTTAAGTTTTCTTGCTTTACAGTTGTAGTGTTATCGAGCGACTATCATCTCTATGTATGTAAGTTATTGTGGTAATTGTTGACATATCGAGATATTTGTTTGTTTTATTTATACGAAAAATATTTGATTTCACATTACAGAACCACAAATTGCACAACACACTTAAAATTGTCTCATCTACACCAAATTTCCAAGTGAAATTCAAGGAAAATCAATTAAAAATCAAATATTCCATTTGAAATTCAAATGTAGTCAATTGATAAGCAAAAAATCGATTTGAAATTCAAAAGATATCAATTCAAATTCAAATTTTCCATGTTAAATTCGACTTTTAAATTGAAAACTTGTCAATTGAAATTCAAAAATTCGTCAATAGAAATTCAAAAATCGTTAATTGAATTTCAAAACTCGTTAATTGAAATTAGTTTTCAATAGACGAAATATTAATTACAAATGACAAGTTGAGAATTTCAATTAATGCGTTTTGAATATCAGTTGATGTGTTTTGAATTTGAATTAATACTTTATGAATTTCAAATGGAAAATTTGAATTTAAGTTGATACACTTTGAATTGTAAATAAAAATGTTAAATATAAATTGACGAATTTTTAGTTTCAAACGCAATGTTTAAAAATCAAATAAAATTTTTGAATTTTCTTTGAATTTAATTTATTCATTTACTTGACGGAAGGCCTTCAAGTCGGTCTGAAAAAAAGCCTAATTTTATAAGGCGTTCTATCCTAAGTCCCCTATGAAGAATATTAAGGGAGTTCGAACTTGCTACCTCAGTAATCATAGTTGGGAACGCATACTACTCGTCTATCACATGATATAGTTGCTGTACGACAAATATCAAACATACTTACTTACTTAAGTAGTCCAATACAACTTACGAACGTGGTTCATAAATTTGAGGCCTGAAGTATTAAAGAATTCCATACGCTTCGATCTTCTGCGTTGTTTTCTGCAGTAAGTCCTCCAACCACTTGGTCCTTCGGAGTTTGGGTCATCGTTGTCGTTGGATTTTGACTCTTTTAGCTACGTCGATCTCGTGGCAAAGCTCATGGTTCATTCGATGGCGACACAGATAGGTTCATATATTTTTCGGAGTACTTTTCTCTCTAATACTCCAAGGTTTGGTATTTCCATTGTCTTAACCACCCACGATTCGGCAGCGTACAAAAGAACGTGTAAAATTTACACATGGTATAGCTATTTCTAAGTATCACGAGATAAGGTGGTGTTACTAAAGCGCTGCCAAAGTCCGTAAATACATATATTGGCGAGCTCTATTCTCCGCTTAATTTCCTGTCTGACATTATTTTTCCTTTTGATCCGAGGTTGGTAAATTCACCTACTACCTGAAAACAGTAAGTGTCAACGTTCATGGTGCGTCCCCATCGAGAGGACTCTTTGTTCGTCAAAATCATTATCTTTGTTTTATCCTCGTTGACCGCTAAACCAATTTTTGCTGAATCCTTTTCTAGTGATGAGAAAACTGCAGTAACATCAAAATGATCCTTAGCAATCTTAACCGAGGATTTTGTGTTTTCCAAGGTACAACAGCACAGTCGAAGGTACATCAAACTCAGAAATGGCCTCATTAGCCTTTTCCTTATCGGAGAGCCGAAGGCATCTTTGTAGTCGACAAAGAGGTTGTACGTGTCGATCTGCTTTTCATAAGTTTTTTTCCAGGATTTGTCGTAAGGTGAATATTTGATTCGTCATAGAATTACCAGGTCTAATACCGCACTCATAAGGTCCAATTAGTTTTTTCACAATTAGCTTTAGACGTTTACACAATATGCTTAAAAGGACCTTGTACGCAATTGGTAATAGGCTTATTCCACGGTAATAGGTATATCTTACATTCACTACGATCTTCATTCTTGTATATGGGACATAACAGACTGAGACTCCAATCCCCGGGCATGCTCTCCTCTAGTCAGATGTTCTCCATGAGCTGATGCATGCTCCTAATCAGATCCTCCCCGATAGGCTTAAACAATTCTGTAGGGAGACCATCGGCTCCAGCTGTTTTGTTGTTTTTAAAGGCAGGAGATTGCCACACATATCTCACTCTGGCTCGGAGGTGAACAGTTAATACCATCGATTGGATTGGAGCGGAATCTTTTGTAGTGGTGTCCGTATCAAGTAAATTTCTGAAATGATCTCTTCAAATCTTCAGAACGTTATTCGGGTTCGTCACTAACAGGCTATCGCTGTCCTTGCAGGAGGAAAACCCCGTCCCACGCGTTCTCTCCTCAACTCTCTGGTAGAATTTTGGAGCATCCCCTCTACTTCGGAGCAACTCTGTACTGTTATCCTGTCTCTTATTTAGCTCCATCTTTTTGCGCCTAAAGAGACGATTTGCCTCTCGTCTCTTCTCGCGTTGCTATTGGCTGCAGTTTCACTCTGTATGCCGCATCCGTCTCTCACGTGGCATTGCGATATTTATTATCGTACCAGGCATCTTTTTAAGACGGCTTTGAGTACCCAAGTACGTTCTATGCAGTCGGCTATATATTGCCACTGCGAGATTGGAGCAATTCGTAGCAGTTGATGTATGTGGTTGGAGTAGGCGTCCGCAGTTTACCGATGTTCAGCTTTCGTTGTGCCTGATTACGTACTTTTTTCGCCATGTTTAGCCATTTGCGTACCTTAACTGCGGTAAGTTAGAGTTCGGAGTAAATGTTCGCACCCCTGATCACTCGTACGTCCAAAACACTCGATGCGTGCCTTCCATCGACTACCGTGATCTATCTGATTACTCGTCAAATGTTGTCTAGTGCTGCTAACTACCATATTTCTTCCCGCAGAGAAATCAATCAGTCTGATGCCATTGTTCGACGTTTCGGTGTGTAGACTGAATTTTCCGATGGTAGGCTCAAATGCGGTACAATTTTGATGTCATGGCTTGGGCTACGTTCATATACATTTTCTAGGCTCTCGTAGAACTCGTCTTTGCCCTCATCCCAGGGCTTCACCTCTGTCCCTGTAATTTTCGATATCTTCGCTCTCTATTTTCATTCATAGGCGATTTTCCAACAGGAAGAGGCGTTTCTCACTATATCGTTCCGTCACCTCATGCGTTGCCATTGGCTGCAGTTTTGTCTTGTATGCGTCATGTACCAAGTCTTGTCTGAGTTTTTCATGACCCAGTATGGTATTGCAGCAGTGATCAAAGAATTCGGGTTGGTTCGAAGTAATTGAGGGAGTTGGTCAGAGTAGACAATGGCTATCTTGGTGGTATGCAGTTTTGTGATGTCTAGCTTCATCGCATGCGTACCTTGGCTTCAACTAGGTAGTGATACGGGTCAATATTTGCACTGCGCATCACAATTTGGTTTCTTGACTTTTGATCAGGGGATATCTAGGTTGTCTTGTGCATATCGTTATTCGGGAATCTATTTCCACTCTAAGCCATGTTGTTGACGATTCGAAGCTAATAATTCAGAATCCGATATCGAAGATGGCGTTGTGTAGACTGAATTTACCGGCTGCTGAACAAAGAGCTTTCTATTTTAGCATGCCAATCTCCCAGAACAATTTTAATATCGTGGGCAGGACAGCAGTCATATATTTTCTCCAGGCTCGCATAGAATGTATCCTTAAGATCTTCGCGTGTGTCTTCCGTCAGGGCGTCTCCACAAATCAGCGTGATGTAAAAATATTTGGTCTTGATGCAGCCAAAGATTTCTGTTCCAAATATGGTCTGTTCCGTCATTTACAGAGTTAAACCGCCAGAGTAGACGTCGAAATTATATGTCGAATTTAATCAACATTCAAATTAATGTCCATCTACATGGCAGCTGTTAAATATGTCATAGTACTTTCGTCGTGTGCAATCCTGTCCCGCCTGTAGCATTTCCTGTATATCTGTGGTGTCGAGGATTTCCGCCAATTAGAAAGAGTCATCATATGTATATAGAGTCCTGATATTCCAGGTGACAGGATAGTTAGAACAGGCAACTTTCATACGTGATATCCCGGGTTCGATTCCCGCCTCCAGTCATTTTTCTTTTATTGCCGGCCCCCTTGATGTTGTCAACACCTACTTGGGGACCTCCAAGGAGAGATTTTATATACATTTGAAAGAAGGATAATCTTGAAAGCCCATTTAGTAAAATACTTATAATGATAACCTTATAATTTAATTACCTTATATTTACTTATAATTTTTAAACGAAGAAATTTCTAGTCGATATAGCAATTTTCCCCAGGTCTCTGATTTCTCATCATACAAACAGCACGACATCGTGGTAAATCCTAGTTTTACACCACACACAAAGTCGCACTTCTTAAAAACACTCGTCTGATTAAAGCCTTCAAAATATTGGTTTGAAATTTCAGTTTTTTTCTCATTTAATTTTATAACTATAATTTTAAACTTATTATTCATAAAGTTCTTCATCTATTGCAGCATTTACCTCCAACCTGCACCCCACTTAACACAAACTACACATGCAATCAATTTTCTACTAACATTAATAACTTGATCTTTAAACTAATCTTAAAATTATTGTTCTTATTCCTTTTGCCGCCCACTCGATCGATTACTCGATATAACCACTACCATCCAATCTAACGCCATCTCTACAGAGACCGAATTGCTTCAACTAACCGCTAATGAATTACAGCGACAGGTCAATGCTAACAGCCAGTCGGCGAGAACTCAGCAGCCTCAGCAGCAGCATTCACAGAAATCGCCAAAACAGAAAGTGACACGAAGATTAAAATAACAATTACTACGTGTGCTGAAGCACTATTCGTGTCTGATGCCCATGATTTTCATAAAATATGGACAAAAGGAAATCGAAATTATACCTCAGCCCGTGGATGTCTAAAGTGCAGAGACATCGAATTAGGTGGACTTGTAGATTTTTTTTACATTTGTAAATATGTTTAGGTTTTAATTAGTTAATTAATTACTAGCGATGCTTTAGCCGGACGCTTTAATAAAGCTTTTATTCTTTCTAACCACAAAACAAAGGCTTTAAGTATACGCACACACACACACACAAAGACACCAATGATCTTATACATAACTTTCTTTATTCCCCACTTTCACCTTTGTGAATTGCGCCTCAATTCACCACCAATACACTATTACACCACCACTACCGCTCTCACGATCTCTCGCTCTCTCTCTGTGCACATCAACAAAAACACACAATTGAACACTTTGTACACTTGACCCTGGTTATACGCGTTGCTACCAGCAGACATGTTGACCTCTGCTGATATTGAAGATGGCAAAGTAGAATATGACCAGAAGACTGGCGTCAAGGTTGAATACCATAAGATCGATGGTGGTTACCAGGTTAAGACCACCACTCCCCAACCCGGCGGTGGCTGGAAGTCTTCCACCCAAACCTTCTATGATCCCAAGCCCGTGAGCGAGGAGGACATGAAGTTGCAAATGGCCAACAAGAAAATCGTCATGACACGTATGAACAAGGAAATTCGCATTGACTCCAAGACCACCATGTTGACCCGCGCCATTGAGGGCGGCTATGAGGAAGTTTACACCACCGTCAACGATGACGGCACCAAGAGCATTAAGACCAAGACTTTCTTTGATGCCATCCCCGAGGGAGCTTCCTTCCCCGACCAAGCCCATAAACCCGCCGGCCAACAACCTGGCTCTAAAAAGACCATCACCCGCAAATCCTCCGTTGAATCGACCGATTCCACTGAGAACCGCAAGCTGGTGCAAAAGGTCAACAAGAACCAATCGTCCACTATTGAGGAATCTCGCCGTGTGACCCAAAACATTGAGTACACCGAAAACAACCATACCGTGCGCAAGAACTCTTTGCAAACAGAGCAAACCATTAAGTCGATCACATCGTCCAATGTGACTGACGGCAAGGACGGCAGCAACAAGAAGAAGGTCACCAAGAAGGTCAAGAAGGACATTCCTCCACCACCAGCTGACTTTGTGCAAAATGATACCACCACGGTGGCTAGCAAACGTGTGCCCGGTGGTCTGGAATACACCTACTCCACTCAGTTGGAGTCGGGCAAGACCATCACCACCTCCAAGACTGTTTACGAGGAAGAAGAATCCGAACTGACTGAGGAAGAAATCAGGCAATACAAGAAGACTTTAAAGGATGCCGAAAAGCACAAGAATGTCACCACCACCAAGAAGTTGAAGTCTGAATCGGGCACCAAGAAGGTTGTGCCCTCGGAAAATCCCGGCGATGTTACCACCGTTGAGACCATCAAGATTCAAGGCGGCACTGAATATCACTACACCACCGTGACCGCTGAGGGTATCGTCAAGAAGGCTGTTAAGACCGTATACGATCCTGTGCCCTGCTCCAATCCCGATGATACCGAAGAGGAGGAAATCATCGAGGAGTACGAAGAGGAAATCATTGAACCCGGCGAGAAGAATGTCAGGACCATTGAGACCATCCAGAAGTTGCCACAAAAGTTTGAAGGTAGGAAGGGCAACATATAAATTCTTAACACAGTACAACATTTTTCAGCTCATTTATTTGGGACTCAATTCTGAGAACTGCACATGAAAGTAGGCCCAAAAAGAAGAAGTTGTGTATCATTTGTTTTGTCATGTTACATGTTGCATGCATTACATTACATCAAAAGATTTTGAACTGGGTTTATTTTCCAGCAGTTACAATACAACTGTTGTACTCCGTGGCGTATGATTTACGTGGAATATTACTTATGATAATCATACGCCACCATAACAAAAGAGCCGAATTCCCCTATACGATACTTACCAACTACAAATCGATATTAAATTATTATGGCATGTAACTTGACAAAACGATTGATGCAGAACTTCTTCTTTTTGGGGCTACTTTCACATTCAGTTCCCAGAATTGAGTCCCAAAAATCATGTGTTGTATTGTGAAATAATTCGAAATAATATTTTTTTATTCTTTCTTTCTTCCCCAGAATCCATCACCTTTACCCATGAAAAGAAGGAAAAGAAGACCAAGAAAACCATGACCATGGTCAGCAACTAAATGATGATAGAGCCTGTGCCACCAGCAAGCTTTCAAATGCGACTTAACTAAAAATATTACACATATTTTTTTTTTTAAATTACCACCATTTGGCCTTTGATGTATTGATTTTTTATATTTTCTAAATTTAGTTTTTAACCAAATTGTTTTTCAACTATTTTGCATTGAGTTGATATCAGTCAGTGTCATTGTATTAAATTTAATAAAGAATTTATAAATTAAAACTACAACAAAAAAAAAACAATTGCTAAAACTTTAATTTGCTCTCTATCTTCTATCCGGAGGGGTGTCTATCGCATCCATTCACACCTCTGCGCTTTCAATATAGGCTCCCATAGCAAATCAAACTCGCTTTAAAAATTTATCGTTGAATCACTCGATATCCTTCGCAATCGCACATACCAGTCATCATTGCTGTGAGAATTGTGGTTGTGGTGGACATTTTGGCAGCGGCTCAATAAATGGATGTTAATTTAGAATGTCAGACCATACATTGAGGGATTTAACTCGTTGCTATGTCATGGATTGTATTGAACACTTTCAGGTATTATTTGGGCATTTTCGTCAATGGAATTCAATTCAATTAAAAAAAAAATTGTAATCTATGCAAATCACTTACTTACATTTATGTTATATGCGATAATTGTTCACATCGCAATCAACCACATGATTGCGATTTAATAAAAACGGAAAATTTGTAATACAATATAAATAAATGGAATATTTATATTGGTGCAATTGTAATTTGTATTGCATTTTGAGTTTATTATTTAAATTGTATTGTGATTAAGAGATTTCGCTATCAAAGGTTGCATAGAAGTAGATGGAAGATTTTGATTAGGTAGAGATTCGATTACGCAGTACAACATTTTTTAGCTCATTGATTTGGGACTCAATTCTGAGAACTGCACGTGAAAGTAGCCCCAAAAAGAAGAAGTTCTGCATCATTCGTTTTGTCAAGTTACATGCCATAATAATTTAATATCGATTTGCAGTTAGTAAGTATCGTATAGGGGAATTTTTCACATGTTAGGCTCTTTTGTTTGATATAACTAGTGTTTTTGATTTCCCGGCATTTTTCATTTCCCGGGATATCGGGATTTTTATTTCATTTTCCCGGGATCCCGGGAAATCCCGGTCCAGAACAAAAAATATATAATAAATGCCTGTAACTATTAAAAAAATTGTTTAAACTTAAATGCAAACAAAGAAATATGAAATGAAACATACAAATCATTCTAAAAATCTCGTGTTATGGTTTATTTGAAAAGTTGTTAATGCTTAGACAAGCTATTTTTGTGAAACCTGTATATGAGCAATCTCCTTATAGACTTAGAGTGGTGTACGAAGGGATTTTTCGAAATTCGTACTTTTAGGTGGAAAGAATTCTAACAAGCGAAAAACTGGTAACATTATACACGCCAAACGGCAAAAGCGACTTTGACTTGCGAAAAAATAACTAGACTTGAAACTTTTTTCCATTTTGGATTTTTTATGTATTTTTAAAAAAAAAAATTTAAATTTTTAGGCAAAAAATAATTTTTTCCCTTCATACATTCATTTTTAACTTCGAAAGTGTTACTTGTATAGGAAAACAATATATGAACAGATTAAGGGAATTGTAATTCTTAATTTTTTAAAATTTATTTCAACTAAATTGGGCTAGTGGTTGTCGAGCTATGTCAAACAACAGGGCCTAAAACGTGATAAATTCCCCTATACGATAGTACTAACTTCAAATCGATACTAACTTCAAATCGCAGGTAAGAAGACAAAACGAATGATGCAGAAATTCTTCTTTTTGGGTCTAATTTCACATACAGTTCACAGAATTGAGTTGGCAAATCATGTGTTGTACTGTGATATGAGCAAGCTTCTAAAAAATAAGAAGGCCGCTAGGAGGGATTTTTCGAAATTCGTACTTTTTGGGGCAAAAAGGACCCAATCCATACGATTACAGCTATAATCCGATGGCATTTTTCAAAATTCGTTCTTAGGTGCTAAAAATGCCCCAAAAGGTGTAAAACTTATACAATTACCCAGACCAACGGCTGAAGATAGCATCGCAAAAATCTATATGGGAATGCTTACTAACTAAACCAAGACCAAACGGTTTAAGGTAGAACAGCAAATAAGGGGCGGAGCATTAATTTTAGTGAGTAGTTGTGCGCTGTGAATTCATATCAAATTGGTACCATCACCCTAAAGTTATAAATGCGGGTATTGGGGCGAATATTTATTTTATGGGGCAGTTCCGCGATATGAAAGAATTTCGAACTTTTAGAAGGACAAACCCGAAAATGGGACAAAACTGTTACCATCACCCAGACCAAAAAGCTAAAGGTGGAATCGCGACAATTCGATGTAAAACTTATTTTATATGGTGATTGTGCACTATGAAGGGATTTTTTTGAGATTCGTACTCCTTGAGATAAAAAGGGGATAAGTGTTATCATCGCTCAGACCAAACACCTAAAGGAACAATCATCCAGTACACCAACAGGGAAAGTTATATGTCAGTCAATTGGCTTACAAATATTGTTTTAGAATATATCAATAAGTAAGTATCTATCAACTCATGGACATGGTATTGCTTATCCATTTTAGCAATTCAATACGTTCGAATTTTTCGCTATATATTAAAGCACATTTGAAAGATAAACAACACATCGAGAGGCGGAAGACGATAGTGATAGTCAAGAAAATAGTCACTAATTTGTAATTTTATGGTAAAAATTTGAAATCCCGGTCGCATTCCCGGGATTCCGGGACAAAAAATTGGCCTGGATTCCCGTGATTTTTGTCCCGGGAATTCTCGGGACAAAAACACTAGACATAACATAAATACTATATGGTGACGTATGATTATCATAAGTAATATTCCCCTAACTTAAAATCGATATTACATTATAATGGCATGTAACTTGACAAGACGAATGATGTAGAACTTCTTCTTTTTGGTGCTACTTTCAAGTGCAGTTCTTAGAATTGAGTCCCAAAATCATGTGTTGTACTGTGTTATACAATTAACAATTGACTTTAGCGGTCGTTTTGGTATTTGTCATACAAAGTTTGATAGTCTATCCCTCTAAATTAAGGTTGACTGTTGAATCAAGGGCATCGTTACTTTCTATATCAGCATTACAATCTCGTAGCAATCTCGTGGCTAATGCAGAAGTCGTCTTTTGATTCTATCATCTTGGATTGTATACGAATCAGCGTAATCACCAATATGTCGCCGAGAGGACAAGCAACTTGGAAGGACAGCACAGAGTCAAAACAATGCATTGTCAGTCATTCAGTCAGTCAGATTGTGTAGTCAATTCCTAATAAACATAATTTAGGATGAATTTGAACTTTTAAATTTACATTTAAGTCCTCTCGCCATGAATGATATATTTTTCCAATGCATTAAAGGACACAAGTTAGACCCCAAGTATACTTACTTACTTAAGTGGCCTACTTATTATAACTTACGAACTAGGTTCATAAATTTCATAAAGTATCAAAGAATTCCACATGCATCGGTCTTCTGCGTGCGTTCTCCTGTTAGTCCTACCAGTGGCCTTCGATAGCTCAGTAGAATAGCAATCAGAAGGTGCCGGGTTCGATTCCCGGCCGGGGCACTTGTCAACTGAACATCGATGAAAAATTACTTTCCAAATACTTTCGAGATCTCCAGCCAGCAAAACTCATCCTAGATGCTGCCACTACAAAAATCTTGATTGTACAAGGACCAAGGAAAAAGGATCTATATATATAAAATGGAATGTGTGTTTGTTTATTTGTTTGTTTGTACCTTATAAGAGACCAAACCTCTGGGCCGATCTTCCTGAAATTTTCACAGCACTTAACTGGGACTCTGGCATGACTTATAAGGTACTTTTTTCGACAACGCCCGCTTTTACGCCCATTTATTTAAAATAATATGCAATAGCGAAGCATTGCCGGGCCCACTAGTATGATATATATAACATCGCATATAAATCAACAAAACCAGCTGGCGCCATCTTTGGTGGAATTTGGCACACACCTTGTTATCCTTGTTGTCTCGACACAAACCTTGTTATCTACGAGTACAAAGCAACGATACAGAGTTGCCAACAATGATCGTATGATAATCGGATTAAATGCCCGATCGAGTGTCGATAAATCGAAAAATCGGTATAAAGAATTAGCACCCTAGCTCCTTCCTTCAGCTGTTACAACAACAACCAGATGGTGTCACGTCGCCAACCTCTTGGCCATTCCAACGAAGTTTGGGCCTCCCTGCTCTGCGCCGTCCTTTATGTTTGCTTCAAACACCTTTTTCGCTGGAGCATTTACATCCGTCCTGGCAACATGTCCCAGCCATCGTAGACGTTGGATTATAACTCTTTTAGCTACGTCGATGTCGTGATCATGGTTCATCCGATGGCGTAACTCGCCGTTGACACAGATGGGTCCATATATTTGTCGGAGTACTTTTCTCTCAAAAACTCACAGGTTTTGTATGTCCGTTGTCGTAAGCACCCACGATTCGGCAGGATACAACAGAACGGGTAAAATTAACACCTGGTATAGCTGTTTATACGATAACTTTCGAAAGACGCAACCAAATGTCTTGAAGTTATACCAGGATAAAGTTTTGGAAAAAATATTGGAAGTCTAGCCACGACCTTTCTGGTACATCCCATACAAATGTATTTTTCCGCCACTTTAGGGATGGAGTAGTAATATCAATAAATCCAAGGCAATCGTACCGAAATTCTTTATATTAGTAAAGCTATAGCAGGACACAGTTTTTGAGAAAAAAACTGGAGGTCTAGCCACGCCCCATCTGGTACCTCCCATATACATCTGGTACCGCCCACTTTAGAAATCGATTAATATTATTAATAGACCTAATGCGGAGAAAAGGAGGAGAAAAAAATCTGGAAGTCTAGACACGCCTCTTCTGGTACCTCCCATACAAATGTACCACTCCGCCGATTTTAGAAATCGAGTTATAATATCAATATAATAGAAAATTTTTTGTTTTACTAAGGGAAAGGGTATATGTAAGTCGGGTTGCCCGACTGAAACTTTCTTATTGGTTTTTAGGTAGTGTTACTAAAGTGCTGCCGAAGTCCGTTATAACATCTATTGTCGAGCACTATTCTCTGCTTGATTTCTTAGCTGACATTATTTTTCTTGTTGATGGAAGATCCGAGGTAGGTAAACTCATCTACTACCTCAAAACAATAATTGTCAACGTTCACGGAGTGTCCCCATCGATAAGACTCTTTGTTCGTCGAAATCATTAATTTTGTTTTGTTCTCGTTGACCGCTTAACCACCCAGTTTTGCTGACTGCTTTTCTAGCGATGAGAAGACTGCAGGATGTCTATATCATCGTCATAGGCTAGTGGTATGTGGCTATTGTGGCATATGTTGCCAGACATGTTAACACCACCCTTTCTCATCACCTTCGCCATAACTGTATTAAAAAGTGTACAGGACAAGCTATTACCCTGCCTGAGACCTCTTTCCGTGTTGAATGGTTCAGAGTGATCCTAACCAATCTCAAAAGAAGGATTTGATGTTTTCCGAGAGTACATCTGCAATGTCGAATCAAACTTAGACATGGCCTTATGTAGCCTATTTCTTATCGGAGAGTCGAAGGCAGCTTTTTATTCGACAAAGAGGTGGTAGGTGCTTTTCATGAGTTTTTCCAGGATTTGTCGTAAGGTAAATATTTGATCCGTCGTAGATTTACCAGGTCTCAAGCCGCACTGATATGGTCCAATTAGTTTTTCTACACAATATGCTCGTTTACACAATATGCTCGAAAGGATCTTGTATGCAAGGTAAGTAATAGGCTTATTCCTCGTTAGTTCTTACATTCACTACGATCTCCTTTCTTGTACATGGAACATAACAGACTGAAACTCCAAACCACAGGCATGCTCCATTCTAGCCAGATGTTCTCCATGAGCTGATGAATCCTCATAATCAGCTCTTGCCCGCCTGCCTTAAACAATTCAGCAGGTAGACCATCTGCTTCAGCCCCTTTGTTGTTTTTAAGGCGGAATATTGCCACACGTATCTCGCTCTGGCTCGGCGGTGGACAGTTAATACCATCGTCATGGTTTGGAGCGGAATCTTTTGTAGTGGTGTCCGTATCCAGTAAATTTCTGAAATGATCTCTCCATATCTTCAGAATGTTATCCGGGTCCGTCGCTAGCTGGCCATCGCTGTCCTTGCAGGAGGGCAACCATAGGCTCTCGTAGAACTCGTCTTTGTCCTCATCGATTTTTTTTCTGTCGGAGCATGGACACATATAAGTGTTATGTGGAAAAACTTTGTTTTGACTCTTATGGTGGCTATACGTTCACACACCGGGTTGAACCTTGAGACTAGGTGTCACAGTCTCTTGCCACCCACAAATCCACATACAAACTTGTGCACCCGTGTCCCTGAATTTCCTGTAAAGCGGTTATGTCAGCCATGTATTATTCGAAGACTTTCGCCAGTTGGATGGAGGCACATGGTTTATACTGTGTTCTAACATTCCAGGTGCATTTGGGGGTTCCATTTTATTCTTTGTTTTACTTCTTTTCATTACAAAAGCCATGTTCGATTGAGTCATGTCCGTCCGTCTGCCTGGCCTCCTTGCTGATGGCTGGTGATCTTAAAGATAATTTGCCAGTATTAATATTTTCCCAAATCTAGTTTTGCGATTGTAAATCGGCACAATAGCCTCAACCCTTCTGGTACTTCCCACACAAAATTACAAAGTTTTGGAAAAGGTTATTTGACTTAACTTTACTAACTTACTTATTTTTTGTTGCTACTAGGGACCATCAAACTTGAAATCGCTGCCGTACAGAGAAATTTTACGCGAAGAAGACATATGTCTGATCCTGATAAACTCAAAGAACAGGGGACACATAGCCACTGTCGAAATGCTTTGCAATCCCGTCAAATTGCGATCGAGGCGAATCTGCATACCAACACGTTATCCTATTGGGAAAGTGTAAATACAGCCTTTGTTGACGCAGCAACGGAGTGCATTGGTGCACCTAGGAATAAGCGAAAATCCAGGATATCTGGTAACTCATTGAGGACCGTCGCTCTTTGAAATTTGCTACATAAAACGCACTGCAAGAAGGCACAAGCGAGCATGGGTGGAAAACTTAGCTGGAGAAGCGCAAGCAGCAAACGCGACAAACATAACCAGGGACCTTCATATTATTACCAACTAGATTGCAGTTTGGAATCATGCCAGCTGCAAATGGCGAAGTAGTCATAGACAAGAGAAAACAGCTCATTATATGGAAATAACACTATAGAAACATCCTGATGTCCGAACCGAATTATGGGCAACCACTTTGCGACCACAGACCCCACAGTCGAAGGATATATATCAACTGAACCCCGTCCGGTACAGAGGCAACTATTAACCTTCTCAAAAATCATGAAGATGCATGCCTAGATAACATCCAACGGGAATTGTTCAAAGCTGTCCCGCAGTTCACCGCCACTATGATTGAAATGATCGTACAGAGCTTTTGGACGGACGAATGTATTTCCAGTTGCATCAAGAATGGCTTAATACAAAAAAATCTTCCAAAACAGGGCAACCTCCAAGAGTGCATAACAAACGCTTTCACTGACTTCGTTTTACGCAGCGAACTAGCTGATTTAAGACCAAACAAGTCGTGCACGGATCATATAAACTCCCTACGCATCATAGTCGAGTAGTCCGTCGAATAAAGGTCGAGTCTCTATCTAGTCTTTATAGATTTTAAACAAACTTGCGACACCCTCCACCACAACTCGATCGTAGAGTCTCTACGATGTAAGGGCGTCCCTGAAAAGATTATCAGGCTTAAACATAACTTGTACAAGGACACAACGTGTTAGGTCCTTCCTGAAGTACTACTTGGCAACCTCATCCAAATCAGGAAAGGCGTGCGACAGAGGTGCATTAAAGAGCCTAAAACGTGACAAATTTCCATATAAGATATTTGCTAACTTAAAATTGATATTTAATTATTTTGGCATGAAATGTGACAAATCGAATGAAGCAAAACTTCTTCTTTTTGGGGTTACTTCCAAGTGTAGTTGTCAGAATTGAGTCCTAAAATCATGTGTTGTATTGGGTAATTCAAATTTCCAATTCCATTTTGTCATTCATGATAGGATTTATTCTGCGATGTTGGGTTTACGACATTTTATACGTATATATGTCACATATGTCGCCGTTAACGGCAGACCATCCCGGCTGAGGTCCTTGCATATCCTCCCAGATCTAGAAATAGACAAATGGCAATACTTCTACAACATATCTACTTCAATTTCTACTTAGAAATAATTACTTCTTCCTGCCCTCTGTTGATAACCCTTAAAACAATGTCACCTTTTACAACCTCACCAAAATTCCTTACCAACAACATGACCAATTTGAGAAATTGACAAACTTAACTTCCATTAATAGTTGTCCGTAAGTCATAATGCTTTTATTCAATGTCCATTGCAAGTTTCAGTCATTACATAACAATTCTGCCAGGATATGGGAAAATTATCTATTCACCTGCAAGTATGTCCACCTGTAAGGTAACAACTTTGCGACACATACACACCCACGCTTCCATCCATAATGTAGTAAAAGTCTCCAACAGATTTGAGTTAATTAGTTTTGCACCCTGGCGCACCGCTCATGATTGTTCCTTCCCCCAAGCAATCTGTCGAGGCTACTTGACCGTCATAATATTTGTGCGGGTGTATGTGTGTGCTGTGTTTATAGAGTGGTGAACATTGTAATTATCATTTATATTGCGGATTTAAGCATTTTGAGGCAAAATGTGCAATCATCTTAAGTCAAGTGCTATGGCACTCAAAAGACAAAAGTAGTCAAATGGTCTAGATAATTGGAATTTTTGTTGCTGGTGAAAATTAATTAATCCTAGTTAATTGAAACAAAATGTTGGATGCTATTGAAGGGAGGAATGTCTTAAACGTTGTTTCTAGTTATGATTTTAATCATATCAGACAAATTGGCAATGGGTTATTGTTGTTCCTTTAATCCGTTACACTCATTCTCATATTAAATGATAAAGGTTAGGATATACAAATATAAACTCTATTACCAAATTCTAGTTCTCTAGGACTTAAGTAGAGTTTTAGCACTCCCTTACAGCCCAGTAATGGAAAATAAAACTTTCTACTGCTTACTCAAATTTGTATTGCCAAGTACTATGTGTATATCTGGTACTAAAATTAACTTTTGTTAGGACTCATCCGTCCACTGATTGAAAATAAAAATGTTGACTACTTATTCGTTACTGTTATGCCGAGTTCTCTCCGTGTCCACAATTTTATCTCACTGGAGGCTAAAACCACTTCTGCCACGCCCCCATCCTGTCCACTGATAGAAAACATAAATTTTGTCCGAAAATTATAATTTGTAGTGTGGAGTTAGAAAATAATAAAATGGACCCCCAAATTGTTGACGACCACCGACTTCTACTATAGTGGCCATGCAGATATGCACGAGTTCGAATGAACGAAGAGTCATGACAAAGTATTAACCATAACTCTTAAACATCACAAGAGAAAGTCGATGAGGACAAAGACGAGTTCTGCGAGAGCTTAGAAAATGTATATTACCGTAGTCCAAGTCATGACATCAAAGTTGTACTAGGCGATTTTAATGCTAAAATACGCAGGGAGGCTGCATTTGAGTCTACCATCGGAAAATCCAGTCTGCACACCGAAACGTCAAACAATGGCATCAGACTAATTGATTTCTCTGCGGTAAGAAGTATGGTAGTTAGCAGCACTAGATTTGACTATAGAAATATTCATAAGTCAACATGGTTATGTTCAGATCAATTAACGAGGAATTGAGGAGGATTGATCGAGTGGTAGTCAATGGAAGGCACTCATCGAGTATTCTGGATCTACACTGACTCCGATCACTGCCTCACCGCAGTTAAGGTTCGCACAGGGCTAAGCATGGCGTAAAACGTACGTAACCAGGCACAACGAATGCTGGACATTAGTAAACTGCGGATCACAGAGGTAGCGGATGCCTACTCCAACCACCTAACTCAACTGCTGCGGAATGCTCCAACCCCTAATTATTTTACCCTGCAGTGGCAATATAAAGCCGACTCCATAGAACGGACTGCGAGAAGCGTACTTGGGTACTCAAAGCCGTCTTAAGACGATGCCTGGTATGATGATAAATGTCGCAATGCCACGAGAGAGACGGATGCTGCATACAGGAGCAGAGACGAGAGGCAACTAGTCTCTTAAGACGGAAACAGAAAGAGCTGAAGAAGAGGCAGAGTGAGTGGACAAAGTTGCTCCCAAGTAGAAGGAAAGCCCAAAAATTCTACTAAAGAGTTAAGGCCGGAATGCGTGGAATAGGGTTGCCCTCCTGCAAGGACAGCAATGGCCAGTTAGACCCGGACCCGGATAATGTGCTGAAGATATGGAGAGAATATTTCAGCAATCTACTGGATACTCCACTACGATGGTATATGGGATACGTGTGACAATAAACTTAAAAAACTTAATTGGCCTTTGCACCCCATGAATGAGGTATGGGATAGTTTCTCGCGTTGTTGTGAATTAACACGCTTTCAATTTTTAGATTCACAACTAACGGCACCTACTTGTTTATTGACGAATGCGAACGTCACTGTTTGAGAAGCTCTTACTAGACACGCCGATTGACTCGACGCTTATACTGCAAAGTTGATGTCAACAACATTCGAGGGGAGCCGACATTGAAAGAACAATTTGTTATTTTAAGATGACTGGAGCCAGGTTTGAACCTGCGACCTTCCGCATGGTAGTCGCGTGTTCTAACCACTATGCCACGGCCGGTACGTGTGACAATATCTCGCCTTAAAAACAACAAAGCAAATGGATCCGATGGTCTCCTTGCTGAATTGTTTAAGGCTGGCGGGGAGGAGCTGATAAGGAGCATGCATCAGCTCATCGAGAACATCTGACTAGAGGAGAGCATGCCCATGGATTGGAGCCTCAGTCTGTTACGTCCCCAGATCTTAGTGAATATAAATATAAGCCGTGAAATAAGCCTATTACCTATTCTGTACACGGTTCTTTCGGGCATTGAGCATTGTGAGCATTGTGTGAACGTCTAAAGTCAATTGTAGAAAAACTATTTGGACCTTATCAGCGCGGATTTAGACCTGGTAAATCTACGACGGATCAAATATTCACCTAACGACAAATCCTGGAAAAAACTCGTGAAAAGCAGATCGACACCTACCACCTTTTTGTAGACTACTAAGCAGCCTTCTCTCTCCGATAAGAAATAGGTTATATAAAGCTATGTCTGAGTTTGGTATTCCTGCAATGGTAATTATACTTTGCAGAAAACACCATACCTCTGGTTTAGATTGGTAAGGATCACTCTGAACCATTCAACATGGAAAGAGGTCTCAGACAGGGTGATAGATTGTCCTGTACACTATTTAATATAGTTATGGAGAAGGTGATGAGAAAGGCTGGTGTCAATATGTCGCGATATTCCACAAGAGCCACATGCCACTATGTCGATGATATAGACATCATTGGCCGAAATCTTTGTTATGTTACTGCAGTTTTCTCATCACTGGAAACGGAGTCAGTAAAAATGGTTCTAGCGAGAACAACGAGAACAAAAATGATTTCGACGAACAAAGAGTCCTCTTGATGGGGACGCGCCTTGAACGTTGACAATTATTGTTTTGAGGTAGTTGATGAATTTACCTACATCGGATCTTCCGTCAATATGAAAAGTACTGTCAGCCAAAAAATCAAGCGGAGAATATTGCTCGCCAATTGATGTTTTTACGGACTTCGGCAGCACTTTAGTAACACTTTCTCGGGATACTAAGAAACAGCTATCCCAGGTGCTAATTTTCCCCATTTCTGTTGTATGTTGCCAAATCGAAGGTGCTAACGACAACACACATACAAAACCTGGGAGTATTCGAGAGAAATGTACTCCTTAATATATATGGACCTATCTGTGTCGACGGTGAGTTTCGCCATAGGGTTAACCATTAGCTATATGAGCTTTACCACGACATCGACGTAGATAAATGAGTCCGAATCCAACGACTACGATGGCTGAAAAATGTTGCCAGGTTGGATGTAAATGCTTTAGCTCATTGATTTGGAACTCAATTCTGAGAACTGCTCGTGAAAGTAGCCCCAAAATGAAGAAGTTCTGCATCACTCGTATTGTCAAGTTACATGCCATAATAATTTAATATCGATTTGAAGTTAGTAAGTATCGCATAGGGGTATTTGTCACGCCTTAGGCTCTTTTGTTTAACATAACTCGAGAACCACTAGTCCGATTAAGCTGAAACAAATTTTAAAACAAATGAAGAATTTAAAAACTAAAATGTTGTGGGCCGGTCTGATAATTGACACGCTTGTCAATATAGTATTTATGCATCTCCTATATATATTAGTATTATTAATTTAATCCTTTAGCATTTATTATTATACAAAAATTATTTTATTTATCTTCTATACATTTGGCTATTTCTATTTATTTTCCTGTGATTACACATTTTTCATTTTAATCTTAATTTATTACATAAACCTTTATATTTAATCCCTGTTGTCTATTCTCTAATGCACCTTGGTTTTCTTCGATTCCCCCACTCCTCGTAGCATCGCACGAATCAACAGCACCACTGTTGTTATGACCAACAAAGCCACGCCCCCGAAGAATGCCACAACATCTACCAAATAGAATTGATACCACTTCAAGTCGCTGCCAGCCGATCTTAGATAGGCGGCTCCTTTGTGGCGTATCACATATTCAATCCAATAGACAGCTTCATCTCTGGAGTTCATTGGACGATCGCGAAAAACTGCCGAGAAACTCTTAACATTCTCTCTGTAACTGGGATCGTATATCAATCGGTTGAGAGCCTCTCTTAGCGATTCTCTGGTTATAGTGGGAAAATTTAATATGATGGCATAACCATTTTGTTCAGCTTTTTTCAAATTTAAAATCTGATCACAATAAAAGGGAATCCCTAGAGTGGGAATGCCATGATGTACTGCCTCCTGGGTGCCAAAGAGGCCACCGTGGGTAATAAACACTTTGATTTTAGGATGGGCCAAGATGTCAGATTGAGGTAACCACGATTTAATCATAACATTCTTCGGTAAGTTGGGTAAAGATTCATCTTCAAATTTCCAAAGAACGCGTTGCTTCATGGCAGCAAACACCTCTAGGAAAGCGTGTAATTTATCGGCGGGCATATCCTTTGACAAGACATTGCTGCCTGGAAAGAAATATATACATAATTATAATATATAGTAGAATCTGAACTAAAATATATAAGTCTTACCTAAACTGAAATATATGACTCCTTCCTCAGCGCCATCTAAAAACTTTTGTATATCCTCGGGTAACTTTTTAGGTGGATATATATGCATACCACCTACCGAAATGATCCCAGGCATCACTGGCCTCGATGTGGTCAGCGGTATATGGCTATTCAACAACATTACCGAAATATTTTTCTCCATTTTTGTAACCGGCGGAATGTTGACTAAAAGGACAGAACAGAAAACATGAAAAAGAACATTTTTATGTACAGCCAATTTAAATTTATAGGGTGCATTCATGTGTAAGACTTTAATTTTCCACTCACCATTTAAATGTCCAAAATATTCCTGCACCATTTTATCCATTTTCGGAAAATACTGATACTCTCTTATAAGATCTTCGGTCAAGGAATAAAATGTATTCAAGACACGTTCCTTGAATGACATACGATCACTGAACGATGTGAAACCATGGGGCACATATGACCAGGGTGCTATGTAACCCATCATCTGAGCCATGTGATTTTCAAAACCCAAAGTACCGCTGGTCACCACGGGAATGTCAGAGATATAGGACAGAGCTAAAAATGCTTCCTGGTAGAATTGTTCACACAACAACAAATCGTATTGACCATAAGGATGGGGATGATTGATGATCTTTTGAACCTTGGGCTGTTTCAGGGCATGTTCTGTAGTGGCCAAACCAATGACTTCAACTAAATAGTGGCCATCCAAGACGCCCATATCGCTGAGGTCGAAAACATTGTCGGTTTTGAAGAAGGCTTTAGCTAAGGACAAAAAAGTAATATTATAAATATAAGTAAATTATACAATGCAACAGCCAATTTGGGGGGAGTAAGAAATTCCAAGTGAGGGTGAAGATACTAGGTCAGTACAGTAAAACCCTCAAAGAGTTTTGCCATTTTCAAAACAAACTTTATTGTATGGCCTTTTGTAGTTTTTTCTTATCTTGATATTTGTTCGCGTAGTTTTTCAGTTATAACTCAAGAACCATTAATGATTTCTCATTTCATTCTTCGGTAAAATAGTAGCTAAGGCTTAAATAAATAACACAGTACAATACATGGGGTTGGGACTCAATTCTGAGAACTGCATGGGAAAGTAGCCCCAAAAAGAAGAAGTTCTGCATCATTCGTTTTGTCAAGTTACATGTCATAATAATTAAATATCGATTTGTAGTTAGTAAATATCGTATAGAGGAATTTGTCACGTTTTCGTCCTTTTGTTATATTGTTATACGGTGGAGTATGATTATCATAAGTAATATTCCACGTACATCATACGCCACGGAGTACAACAGTTTTATTGTAACTGCTGCAAAATAAACCCAGTTCAAAATCATTTGATGAATGGAAAAGTGGAACTGTTGCTTATGTAGGGGGGAAACGTTCTATGAACAGATTAAAAGAATTGTAATTCTTAATCTTTTTACATTTGTTTCAGCTAAATCGCACCAGTGGTTATCGAGTTATGTCAAAGAAAAGAGCCTAAAATGTGACAAATTCCCCTATACGATATGTGTAACTTGACAAAACGAATGATGCAGAACTTCTTCTTTTTGGGGCTACTTTCACTTGCAGTTTTAGAATTAAGTCCCAAATCAATAACCGAAGCATTTACATCCATCCTGGCAACATGTTCCAGCTATCGTAGACGTTGGATTCTGAATTTTTTAGTTACGTCGATGTCGTGCTGAAGCTCATTTAGTTCATGGTTCCGATGGCGAAATTCGGCGTCGACACAGATAGGTCCATATATTTTTCGGAGTACTTTTCTCTCGAATACTCCCAGATTTTGTATGTCCGTTGTCGTAAGCACATACGATTCGGCGGTAACAACAGAACGGGTAAAATTAGTACCTGGTGTAGCTGTTTCTTAGTATCCCGAGATAAGCTGGTTTTACTAAAGTGCTGTCGAAGTCCGTAAAAACATCTATTGGCGAGCACTATTCTCCGCTTGCTTTCTTGACTGACAATTTTATCTCTTATTGACGGAAGATCCGAGGTTGGTAAATTCATCGACTACCTAAAAACAATAATTGTCAGCGTTCACGGTGCGTCCCCATCGAAAGGACTCTTTGTTCGTCGAAATTATCATTTTTTTAGTGATAAGAAAACTGGAGTAACATCCGCGGCATAAGCTAGTGGCATGTGGCTCTTGTGGAATAGGTGTCTAGGCATATATACATATTGACACCAGCCTTTCTCATCGCCTTCTCCATAACCATATTAAATAGTGTATAGGACAAGCTATCATCCTGTCTGAGACCTCTTTCGTGTTGAATGACTGAGAATGATCTTTAATCCTCTTAATCGAGGATTTGGTGTTTTGCAAGGTACATCTGTAAAGTCGAATAAGCTTTGCAGGAAAACTCAGACATGGCTTCATATAATTTACTCCTAATCGGAGAGTCGAAGGCAGCTAAATAGTCGACACAGGGGTGGTAGGTGTCGATCTGCTTTGCATGAAGTTTTTCCAGGATTTGTCGTAAGGTAAATAGTTGATCCGCAGGAGGCCAACCCTGTTCCACGCATTCTCGCCTTAACTCTTGGAGCAACTGAGTGCACTCATCCTGTTACTTTTTAAGCTTCTTCTTATTCAGTCTAAAGAGACGAATTGCCTCTCGTCTCTTCATTCTGTGCCGTTCATGAACAGCTCGCGTTGCCATTGGCTCCATCCGCAGCAGCATCCGCCACTATCGTGACATTGTGACATTCATCATCGTACCAGGCATCTCCTTGAGACGGCTTTGAGTAGCCAAGTACGCCTCTCGCAGTCCGTTCTATGGAGCCGGCTATATATTGCCATTGTGAGATAATTTTTTATTTATTTATTTTTTTTTTTTATTTACAGAAATTAGCAAACAATAAAAAATTATATGCTAACTTATAATAATAGAGGCTATGACAACTATGGTCCTAAGCCAAAAAGGAACATGAACGATGAATATATGTTATATATTAAAGCATTATATACATTTAAAAAAAGTATTATGTACATTTTATAATCTATAGCATTAACAATAATTTCGTTTCCGTTAGAAATTTTATTAATTTATCAATGTTTAACTGATCAAGGGAAGTAATTAGCTCTGAAGGTTTTATGTTTTTAAAAATCTCATACCTTTTGCTCTGAAAATTAAGGCAAATATTCAAAATATGCTCTATAGTAAGCTGCTCTTGATTACAGAATGAACATATCGATGACAAAGATTTGTCCATGTAGAAGCTGTGTGTTAGTTTGGTATGTCCAAGTCTAAGTCGTACAATTTTGGTAATGTGTAATTTATTCATTTCATTAAATACGTTTTGTTTTAAGTAATTGTTTATTGTGAATTTGTCCTTGTTAACTTTCCTATACCAATCGGAGGTATACTGAAATTCGTCCTGTAAGTGTTGGACATATTGTTGTCTAAAAAGGGTTTTCCAATCATGTGAATTGTAATTGTATTGGGTAATCTGTGGTGAATTCAAGCCTAATTTAGCTGTTCTATCTGCAAATTCGTTTCCCAAAATTCCCGAGTGCCCGGAACCCACATTAATCTGATATAATGACGAGAAGTCAGAAGTACATTTCGGATATATTTTGGGTAAAAGGAGTTATTCTCATAGTTCTCAATAGCTCTGATAGAGGACAGTGAGTCTGTGCAGATAATGGATTTCTGTTTTAGCGCATAAATGTTCCGCACGGCTAAGTAAATAGCAATGATCTCAACTGAAAATATGGTCGAAAAACTTTCTGGCAAAATTCCCGTTAATAGGACCGTATCTTTAGTAGTTATACAAAAAGACGTCACACTATCATTTTTCGAACCATCAGTATAAACAAAGTTATAATCTTTATATTTGTTCCTAATTTCCTGAAACATTTTCCGATACACAATTGTGGGCGTAAACTTTCTATCCCATTCACTTAAATCGTCTATGATGTAACCTTTTACTTTCCAAGGTGGAATTTTAGATAAGGGTATTTTGGGAGCGTTAATAGGTAAATTAAAAGTTTCAAGTTTTTCCATAACCGTACTGTTCACCGATTGAATTCTCTTTCTCCTTTTCCTCTTAAGAGATTGACGTGCTAATCTAAAATTAGGTGTATCCGTATTGAATGTTGCCCCAATTTGTAATCTATTAGACGCATATTCCTTCAAATTTGCAATATTCGGTAAATTTGATTCAAAAAGTAGATTACTTATAGGTGTAGTGCGAAATGCACCTAAGGATGATCGAATAGCAGTATTATAGATGGAACGGATTTTACTCAATATATTCCCAGAACTATTCCCATATAAAAATAAACCATAGTCAATTTTACTTATTATCAGTGCCTTAACCACTGAAATAAGGGTACAAATGTTGGTCCGGAATTTTGAAGAGCTAAGACACTTGATAACATCAAGTCTCTTCGAAAGTGATACTGACAGATATTCAATGTGTGCTTTCCAATTATATCTACTGTTAAAAACTACTCCTAGTATTTTTAACGAATTCGTTGTTTCTATATTATTATTTTTCCCAGAATTTAAAGAGAATCTGCAGTCGCGCCTTCTACAAACATGAAGATGTTTACATTTTGTGACAGATAAAACAGCACCAGAGTAATCACACCAACCATGTATCGTGTCAACTAGAGGATCTATATCATAATGATAAGTGTTCCTAGAAAATTGTTTTACAACAAGAAAATCATCCGCGTAAGCACAAAATTTCAAATTCTTGAAGCCTTTCAATCTAAAGTTTAAACTATTATATGCTATCAAAAATAACATAACCGAAATTGAAGAGCCTTGAGGAATGCCATTGAATGTAGGGTAATACTCAGAATTGCAGCATCCCACTCTTACTTTCATCTGTCTGTTTCTCATAAAATTATATACATAATTAATAATCCTATTGCCAAGTCTCCAAGCTGGTCAATAATAGCGTGTACGCCTATTCTGTCAAATGCCTTAGCAAAGTCCAATGATATAAGTGAAACATGGCTTCGTCTTGATAAAGAGTCTGTAATAAGATTATCTACATATAATAGATTATCAGATACAGGCTTGCCTTTACAGAAAGCAATCTGGAGACTGCATAACAATTTATTCGTATCGGTAAACCATTTGAGTCTGTTGGATACTATCTTGTCCAAAATTTTGGAGCAACAGGGGTTAAGAGAAATGGGGCGATATGACTTTAACAATGTTCTATCAGATTTGGGTTTCACAACTGACACAACTATACTACGTTTATAGGATTGGGGGATGTTGCTATTTAGTATATTCTCATAAAGATTCAAAAGGCTTTCCTTAAGGGTCGTTGGCATTTTTGCGATCATAGTATAATTAATTCTGTCCTCACCTGGCGTTTTCCCCTTAAGTGACCTTAGCACTGTGTCGAGTTCCATCATAGTAATAGGTTCCTCAATTAATTTCGCTGATGGAGTTGGTGTATAGTCAATCGATGTTGTCGTCAGATTTTTCAGCTCAATAAAAGTAGAAGGAAAATTAGAATCATGAGACTCTTCAGACCAGTACCTTCCAAGTGCATCTGCGATCTGAACCTTATCCGTTATACGTTTTCCACTCAGTTGGTGCTCTATACAATGTATACCCTGTTTAGTACCAAGTCCGCAAAATCTCCTAATTTTTGACCAAACAATTTCAGTTGAAGTTTGTGGGATAATCTCACTAGTGAATTTCTGCATACTCGATTGTTTAGATAATTTTAACTTTCTTCTAAATTTTGCGTTTGCCTTCTTGTATTCTATTAAATTATCTGTTGTCATGTTCCTTTTAAAAGTATTCCACTTAGCATTTCGATCCCTTTTCAGTATCTGTAATTCACGATTCCACCAAGGAACAGTATAAAGAGATTTTCCTATCCCATTTGTGGTATAGAATCATTAGCTGCCTGATGAATAATTTTATTAATGTTCGCCGATTCCTTGTTTACGTCATAACTAACTGGACGATGTGCATTAAAGTGAATTAATCGTGTTTGATATTTATCCCAATCAGCTTTATCAGTACTATATTTCGGTTTAGCACTAGAATGTTCCGCATATTTCTCAGGGAATAAAGTAGTAGATATTGGATAATGATCACTTCCATGTAAGTTATCAAAGACAATCCATTCAGAACCTATGGATAGTTCGGGAGAACAACAAGTAATGTCCACATGAGAAAAGGTACCATGTGTAGAAAAATGAGTCGGAGATCCATCATTCAATATTATACAATTAGATTCATTTACGAACTTAGCCAATATGAAACCCCTTTTATTGCCTGAGGGAGATCTCCATAATCTATTCCAGCCATTAAAATCACCTGTGATGATGCAAGGTGTGTCAATGTTTATAAAAGAGTTACGTAGTTGATTGGAGTTAAAGTCATTATTAGGTGAAATGTATGTCGATGCAATTGAGAATGTTCTCCTAGATTTAACTCTTGCGATAATTAAATCAAATGTAGAATTAGGTATATCTATTTTATGTTTAATACTGTTGCTTATTACACTGACACAAAATCAAACTTTTTGAAAAACACCCGAACGTGACTATATAGGTTCGATAGTACAACCGGAGCTGAGTAAAACCCTAGCTCAGTTTGGCTAGATTGGCTACCAATTTTTTTTTTTGACCCCCTAAACTTTTTGAAATCCCTTGGACCCCTTGAAAAAAGGTGACATCAATTGTTGGCCAATAGTTTCTACAGTTTTTAATCTAGCTCTTTCTCTTCTTCAGCAAAGTTTTAGCTAATAGTTCGCTTAAGAAACTGATATAATAAAATTTCCCAAAAAAATTAGACTTCCCTCGTTTATTTTCAAAAAACTTCGATAAAAATTCTAATTTTTTCACTATTTTTTATATAAGTCGTAGGGAATCCAGATTTTTTGCATACTCTATTCAGTGAAATTGTAGTTTAGGTAACACCGAATAACTTCTCTGAACAAACCTATGCAATCTGAATAAGTCTAGGGATATTATATAGCTCTCAAAACACACTATCTACTTTAAACAAATCAGTTTTTTAGGAGTTTTGGGCCATTGTGCAATGTTTTTACTTGCTATCTTTACCAAAAACGTACTTATTGTATAACTGAATAACTTCTGTAAACAACCAATATGATCGGAATACTCCACCCCCTTAATTGTTCACAAAGAGCATTAGGGTGTTTCTTATATGGAATTTTTTCGAATTTCGTTAAAAATATGTATTAATCGCGATGTTGGTCATCTATCTTCACCTTACGTTTCTTTTTGCCAATATTAGGAATATATTGTGAGAAATTTTGTATCGATAGTTGGACATTAGGGTGTGCCGCAATGAGGTTAAAGTATGAATTTGTTCTCAAATCAGTTTATTGCCGCTGAGTATTTTTCTTTCGTATATAGACAAAGTAGTAACATGCCGTTCAATAGCTGAAATAACGACCTAAAATAATATGTGTTTGCTTTTACCATATCTCTTATAGTCGCCGAGATATTTGATATAGAAGTTGGGGTATTTTTAAAAAAATTATTAAAAATGTTGAAATTGAATTTCGATGTAGATTATTATGGGCAATTATATATTTCAACTTTTAAAGGTTAATCAAGTTAAAATCTATATGTTTAAAAAGTATATGTGTATATTATCACTATCTCTATCAATTCTTGAGATATCAGGGGCTTAAAAAGCATAGCAATGACTACATAACTTTTGTTTCACCTGTATATCCATTGTGTATGCTTACAAATGTCACCAAAGCCATTAATATCCAATGGTCTTTTGAGGGGATTTTTTATTTTTATCGTATAAAAATCATTATTGGTAAGTATTCAATGGGTATTCAGATGGAACAAAAGTTCATTAGACATTGCTATGCATACAGTCAAAAATTCCGTTTTTCAACGCCTGATATCTCAAGAATTGATAGAGATAGTGATAATATACACATATACTTTTTAAACATATAGATTTTAACTTGATTAACCTTTAAAAGTTGAAATATATAATTGCCCATAATAATCTACATCGAAATTCAATTTCAACATTTTTAATAATTTTTTTAAAAATACCCCAACTTCTATATCAAATATCTCGGCGACTATAAGAGATATGGTAAAAGCAAACACATATTATTTTAGTTCGTTATTTCAGCTATTGAACGGCTTGTTACTACTTAGTCTATATACGAAAGAAAAATACTCAGCGGCAATAAACTGATTTGAGAACAAATTCATACTTTAACCTCATTGCGGCACACCCTAATGTCCAACTATCGATACAAAATTTCTCACAATATATTCCTAATATTGGCAAAAAGAAACGTAAGGTGAAGATAGATGACCAACATCGCGATTAATACATATTTTTAACGAAATTCGAAAAAATTCCATATAAGAAACACCCTAATGCTCTTTGTGAACAATTAAGGGGGTGGAGTATTCCGATCATATTGGTTGTTTACAGAAGTTATTCAGTTATACAATAAGTACGTTTTTGGTAAAGATAGCTAGTAAAAACATTGCACAATGGCCCAAAACTCCTAAAAAACTGATTTGTTCAAAGTAGATATTGTGTTTTGAGAGCTATTTAATATCCCTAGACTTGTTCAGATTGCATAGGTTTGTTCAGAGAAGTTATTCGGTGTTACCTAAACTACAATTTCACTGAATAGAGTATGCAAAAAATCTGGATTCCCTACGACATATAAAAAATAGGGAAAAAATTAGAATTTTTATCGAAGTTTTTTGAAAATAAACGAGGGAAGTCTAATTTTTTTGGGAAATTTTATTATATCAGTTTCTTAAGCGGACTATTAGGTAAAACTTTGCTGAAGAAGAGAAAGAGCTAGATTAAAAACTGTAGAAACTGTTGGCCAACAATTGATGTCACCTTTTTTCAAGGGGTCCAAGGGATTTCAAAAAGTTTAGGGGCCCAAAAAAAAAATTTGGTAGCCAATCTAGCCAAACTGAGCTAGGGTTTTACTCAGCTCGGGTTGTACTATCGAACCTATATAGTCTCGTTCGGGTGTTTTTTTCACTGTTGCACTGTGTTATCAAGGCAGCTCCACCATAAGAGCTATCCGAACCATTTACATTATACATAACATAGTTAATAGGTACAATGGGTTTATCAAATGATTTAAGGTGAGTTTCCTGTAAAGCAAGTATGTGAGGTTGATGAGATTTGATAATTAAAAGTAGCTCATTATAATTATTTATGTATTCGTTCATGTTCCATTGAATTATTTTAAGAGGCATTATGAGAGAAAATAAGAGAATTAAAATATTAATAAAATATTAACTAACTTATGTACTTATATTACTTAAAAATAAATTATAGTATATGTGCTTCGTTTACTGAAGAGTCAGAAGAGACGGAATCCATTTGGACCTCAGTGTTATGCTTTATGTTTCTCTTCGAATTAGGTGAATTCTTAAGTTGTCTTCGTAATCGTTTGGACGTTTTTCGGGGGAGAATTTGGATCTTTTTATTTGTTGTAGATTTCTCTGGGGGAGATTTGCTCACTGATGGAGAGTTGGTTGGAGTTAAAAGATGAGAGTTTGTGGTTGGTATAATATTTTCGCCATGAGAGAAGCTTAATGTTGTAGGGTTGTTGTTGTTGCTAGTTTGAGATTTAGCAATTGTTTTGGCTCTGCTGCTGTTGCTACCAGTGCTATTTTCTGTACGTGATGTTTTGTTTTGAAATTGAGTAGAGTTGTTGGGAAGACTGGTTGACGAGATAAGTTTGTTGTTGTTGTTTACAGTAGTAGTTTTGGTAGAAGAGCTTGGTTCTCTGCGATTTGTCATTGTTACTGTGGGAGCAAATACAGAACTATGTTGCAGCCGATTTTGGAGAATTTGTTTTGCCGTTTTGGTGTCTACTTTTTGTACCGTTTTAATTGCATGTATTTCTTTTTCTCTCAAAAATATAGGGCAGTTTCTATCAAATGAACTATGATGTTTGTTCTCAATATTGTTTTTGTCACAGTTTACGCAGAGCATATCAAATTCACATTTCTCATTTTTCTCAAGGTCAAGATGAAATGGATTATTACAGTTACCACATGTTTTGATATTTTTGCAATATTTTGTGGGATGACCAAACATGAAGCAATTGAAGCAACGTAGAGGGTTTGGAATGAATGGTTTCACTGTAAGATTTTCATAACAAGCATATATATTAGACCATTTCATTTTACCATTTTTTTCGAAAAGTCATTGGGATAATATATTTTCTAATTCTACTTAAAAAAACAAAAATTTTGGTATATAAAACTTGAAAATTGATCGACGTTTAGGGGTCGCGCAAAATCGTTTAAGGTTTTTGGCTGCAAAAAGGCATGTTTCAAAAATACTGATTTACTTATATGATTAAAAGTTTTGATACGCTTGACCGATTTTGATCAGAATAGACTTGATTTAAAGGTAATAATATTTCACACCTTTTCTGTGAAGACATCAAAACATTTCAGATAGTAGTTTGAGTTTAATAACCCTTCAAACCTAAAAATGTTAAAATTTTAATTCAAAATTTACCTACTTTTGCCCATTAAAAATTTTTTTTTTTTAGTTTTGGCTCTAATTTTTGTATATCTTTAAATGCACAATTGACAAACACTTCCTAACGATACTTTTGATGTATGGCAGTACCATGCAAATGACATATGTTCAGCAGCAGCAATAATAGTCAATAGTGATAAAAATTAAACGAAAAATGTGCACTATGTATATTTTTAGTAAGGAAAACGATTTAGGTAATTAAAAGGAAGATTTTTTTTCAAATTGGATACGATATCAGCTTTTGTGTTCTTTTTGTATGTTTTATTGCGTTTTTAGATGACTTGTACTAATTAGTTTTGCTGGTTATTATCCTGCGTCAAAGTGTTGTTCACAGTTTTAATAAGCCCAATAGCAATCGTTGACAACGCTGATGTTTTTCACAATTTCTTTAATCCGTTTACAATTCTCATTCTTGGGCCAATTAGACGGGTGGATAGCAAGAAAACTGCTGCCTACTCCAATAATATTGAAGAATTTCATGGTATTTTCTGAAATCATTTTTGTAACATTTTCTTCGCAATCTTGGTCACCAGGATGCTTTAATGCAGATGTAATTTTAATTGAAGTTCCTTCGGTATGCGTGGGGTCGAAAAGAAAAAAGCCGAACGCGATGTCACTTATATACCATAAATGCCACACAAAAGTTTTAAGTACAACATTTGCTATCATTTCATTTAATTTGCGGTATTTTTTTTAAGATTCTATTAACAAAATGTCGTTTAATGGGGCTTGTGTTGCAAGGGGACACGTAAACCAATTTTAAATGTAAATTTTGACCACAAAAATGTTGATCTGAATTAATCCATTTAGCTCATCACCAGCGAAATAGTAAAAATTTCAGAAGCAATTAAAAATTCTATTCATTCTGTTATCCATCAAAAGTATCGTTAGGAAGTGTTTGTCAATTGTGCATTTAAAGATATACAAAAATTAGAGCCAAAACTAAAAAAAATAATTTTTTAATGGGCAAAAGTAGGTAAATTTTGAATTAAAATTTTAAAATTTTTAGGTTTGAAGGGTTATTAAACTCAAAATACTATCTGAAATGTTTTGATGTCTTTACAGAAAATGTGTGAAATATTATAACCTTTAAAACAAGTCTATTCTGATCAAAATCGGGCAAGCGTATCAAAACTTTTAATCATATAAGTAAATCAGTATTTTTGAAACATGCCTTTTTGCAGCCAAAAACCTTAAACGATTTTGCGCGACCCCTAAACGTCGATCAATTTTCAAGTTTTATATACCAAAATTTTTGTTTTTTTAAGTAGAATTAGAAAATATATTATCCCAATGACTTATCGAAAAAATTGGTAAAATGAAATGGTCTAATATATATTCTCCGAAGGTTCAGCTGTTGTAAATGTTAGAATAATAAGTCCAGTTTCACGTGTATTTGAATCGACTGTTTTTGTGATTTTTCTGGCTTCTGCAACATTATATTTTCGGAAACCTTCCACTATATCTTCCACTGCAGTTCCTATTAAATCTGATGAATATATGACACCTTTTGAGTTATTTAAAAAGTTGTGTTCAGTAACTTCAACGTCGATTGTAGGAGAAAGTTTTTTCAGTTGTACCAGTTTTCTGGCCTGCACTTTATTTTTTGTTTTAATTAAAACACTACCATTGCGTATCTTCTTGCATATTTCTACTTCACCATTGCAAGTATAGACTATCACTTTTTTTAGGAGAAAAGGTGATACTTTTAACAAGTCACTTTCATTTTTCTTTTGCATAATCAGGTACTTTGGACCTGGTGTACTGTTTTTAAGTTCTAAAGTTTTATCATACATCTCTGTGATGCCCCTCAAATCAGGAGGTTTATTCATTATGTCCAATAATATGGCAAACTTTACACGATTTTATTACAGCTTCTTTTATAAATTTCACTTATGAGAAGTTATACAAAATTTGTTGAACAAAAAATTAAGTATGGAAGTTAAGAGCAAGAACTGATAAATAGAACTCCGAGAATAACCGATGAGAGTTGTTGTGTTCCCGCAATACGACCGATCTCAGTGAGGGCTAAACTTAGACTGATTGTGAGATAATATTATCAGCGGTTGGAGCATTCTGTAGCAGTTGAGTTAGGTGCTTGGAGTAGGCGCCCGCTACCCTGTGTGGTCTGCAGTTTACCGATGTGCAGCTTTCGTTGTGTCTAGTTGCGTACGTTTTTCGTCATGCTTAGCCTTGTGCGTACATCAACTGTGATAAGGTAGTGATCGGAGTCAATGTAGATCCAGAACACTCGATGCGTGCCTTCCATCGACTACCACGTGATTTATCTGATTCCTCGTCAATTCATCTGTATATAAAGATGTTGCCTTATGAATATTTTTATGGTCAAATCAAGTGCTGCTAGGCCCATATTTCTTGCCGCAGAAAAATCAATCAGTCTGATATGAGAAATTTATATTAATCATACGCACATCGTTCCAATAATGAGGATTAATGGCCAAACCCTTTGGCAGTTTTACTATGCTGGTCTAGTAGCTTCACCCTAACTTGCAATTTCTTACCAAACACACAATGACCCAGAAAATAGTCCATAGATTTATTAATGAAGATAATGTTTAAACATTTATATTTTAATTTATTATAATAACACTTACCATCTGCCCAAAAATCATAAGTCGGCTCAATGAGAATTTCTGTGTAATTCTGACCCAAATTCAATTTCTTGAGACTACGTCCTGTCACCATCGTTATCTGATGACCATGCTGTATTAACTCCCTTATGAGTGTGGAATGCATCATATAGTGACTGGCGCCGGGAAATGAGAAAACCGCCAATATTTTGGCACCTTCTGTCGAGCGAGTACTACAGCATAGCCACAGCAGCCATATGACACATACTCCAAGGCAACTGTGGAATTTTGGCAGCTATTGTGGTTGAGAGAATAAGAGATAGGAGACAAAATTTGATATGAACTAGAAGTGTAGCTCCAATCAGGCAACCCACTTGTTTGTAAGTGGGTGGCCTGATTCCACATATTTACTACAATATCGTGTAGGTACACTTGATATTGGTCTCCTGTAAATGTTTGTGTTGTTAGATGAGTTTTGTGGTTTGAATTTCTTGGGGGGCATATCAGTGTGGATTCAGGTGAAATATGTGGTCAACAAAATTTAATTGAAACATAATGTCCGGAGGTGGGCAATATGCCAATTTGTTTGTGGCAATGCTTAAACTTAATTAAGACACATGTTTCGTAGGAAAACTTTGAGGTTTTGCATTGCTACTATTAAGGGATATTTAATAGAAAACAAAAGATTATCCATAACAATTTAAAATGGGATAAGACAGACAGATGCAGAGAATGAAATGAAGAATGTTCGCAACTCTTCAACATTTAAGAATATTTTGAAGGACGTGTGATGCATGGTTTGCTTTAACTTGGAAAACCCAGGGTGATCCTTGTCAGTTACACTTCAAGTGTTTTCACAGAGATCCGTATTCATGGTACTACTGCGGACGGAGTACCTCCAACTCAAAATCCAGGCAGGTCGGGTTAAAGTGAGCGGTATCCTGGTCAGCTTCTGACCCAGAATGGGCGGCTGTATTTAAAACATGGCGTAAGTAGAAAAAAATTGACATTTGAACTTAAAAAAAAACATAATTTCTCTTTACACCCCACGAATTAACACGCTTTCTATTTAAGATTTATAAAGCTGCGGGAGCCGATGAACTGCCGGCAGAGCTTTTTAAAGCCGGCGGCGATGACCTGGTAACATTCATGCACCAGCTCATAAACACGATTTGGCTCAGGGAGTGCATGCCCGATGATTGTAATCTAAGTGTCCTATGTTCCGTGTTAAAGAAAGGCGATCCTAGTGTGTGTACCAACTATCGCGGGAAGGCTAAAGGCTAAAAGGCTAACCATCGCATACAAGGTCCTGTCTTGTGTGTTATGTGAAAGACTAAAGCCCATTCTGACGAACCTGATTGGATGTTATCAGTGTGGCTTTAGACCTGGTAAATCCACCATTGACCAGATATTCACGCTACGACAAATCCTGGAGAAGACCCAAGAAATGCAGATCGATACCTACCATCTGTTCATCGATGACAAAGCTGAATTTGACAGCCCGATACTACAGAAATTGTTGGGTGCTATGGCTGAGTTTGGTATCCCCGCAAAGCTAATTCGACTCTGCGGGATGACACTGACTGACACGAAGTCTTCAGTGAAAATTGGCAAAAATCTGTCAGAGCCATTTTCTACCAAGTGGGGCTTTAGACAAGGCGATCTCTTTAACATCGTACTGGAGATGATCATGCGGAAAGCAGCAGTAAACAGGAATTGTTCCATATTTAACACATGTTGCTCGCGTATGCTGATGATATAGATATTATTGGACGTGGATTGCGAGATGTTACTACGGCTTTTTCTAACATTGAAATGCAGTCGGCTGAAGTGGGTCTGGTGATAAACGAGGACAAAACCAACTTATTTGTTTCAACGAACAAAGAGTCCACTCGTCTGGGACGCTGCGTGAACGTTGACAACTATAACTTTGAGGTGGTAGATGATTTTGTCTACCTTGGCTCCGCCATAAACAAAAATATTGTTCGCAAACCGCTGCTACTATGCGCTAAGCAAGCGATTTAACGACAAAGCGCTCTCTCGAAAAACAAAGATCCAGCCCTACCAGACTCTGATCCTACCTGTCTTGCTCTACAGCGCAGAATCCTGGGTAATGACACAAGCGGATCAATCTATTCTGGGAGTCTTCGAGAGAAAAATACTCCGCAAAATATTTGGACCCATCATCGTGAACGGCGAGTACCGTCGTCGAATGAATCATAAGCTGTATGAGCTGTACATTAACATCGACGTGGTCAAGTGCGTTCAAATAGACCGAATGCGCTGGCTTGTACACGTTGTACGAATGGACGAAAACGCTCCGGCTCTAAAAGTCTTCGGCAATAAACTCGATGGGGACGTCCAAAACTCCGATGGATGGACCAGGTGACGGAACAGTTAAGTAAGCTTGGTATGACAAACTATCTACGGAGCGCAAAAGACCGAAGCGCTTGGAATGCTTTTCTACGTGCCGCTATTGATAGATGAATTTCTGTTGTTGCTGCCAGTAAAGAAGAAGAAGAAGATTTAAGATTCACAACAAACGGCACCTACTTGTTTATCGCCGAATGCGAACGTCATTGTTTGAGAAGCTTTTATCTAGACATGCCGGTTAACCCGACACTAGTGAAGTTGCTATCGACAACATCGAGGGGGCCGGCAATGAAAGAAACATTTAGATAACTGGAGATAGAAATCGAACCACTGATCTCCAGCATGGTAGTCGTGTGTTTTAACCACAGTGCCACGGTCGGTCCCAACTACTATTACTATTACTGATCTCCCGCATGGTAGTCGCGTGTTCTAATCACTGTGCCACAGCCGGTCCCAAATGCTATTACTATTACCGAAAGTAACAAGGTGATTAGGCTAACCAAGTCCAAAAGTCTTGCAGTTTTATAACCTCACCCTCAGGGTGAGGGTATTTAAAGTTAAATCGTTCTATGTATGTTTTAGCTTAAAAGTTACAAAGTTTCCAATGGAAGTTCCAGATTGCAGCTAGCAACACTAGTATTGCCAGGACCCTAAATCTGAATAGCAACTCTCGTATTTTGCATTTATAGATTTCTGAGGTGAAAAGGAAAAAAGGCTTAAGTCGACTTAAGCAAAAATTTTATTGGTTTTTATTTTTGACCATAGCTCCTTAAATTAAAGAATTTCTAAATTGAAATGTACGACAACTAGAATCACCATAAGTTTTTAAAAATCATGTTTAAATATGGAAAGTGCATTTTTTTCACCACAGATCATTCCCGTGGGAAAATTTTACTTTGTTGATGTTTTGTTTTTTTGCAAATCACTTTATTTAATTTATTGTTTTTTTTTTACATCATGTGTGGGACATATTGGCACATATATGTCTCAACACATTGTTTACCTGCATTTGATGTGAAAGGGACTGGAGTTTACTTTGTTTTAGATAAAACGAAAATTTGTAATTATAATACCCGCCACACGTGTCATAAAACTGGTCATTGGTGATTGGTGAAATTATATAACATCGCAGTGCACCGGTAACAGCAGAAAATTTTGAAAAAAATGCACAAAAACGTTTTGTGCAGTTGCAAGTATAATCTGACATCGTTAAGATATCAAAAGAATGAAAGTTCAAACCGTATCATAATGAGACCTATACGAGGTCTATTCATTAGAAAAGGTGAAATTTAATTTTTCTCAAAAAATATTTATTTATTCATTGATTTCTATTTTGTCCCCTTCAAAGTATGCCACCTCAGATATAATACACTTCTCCCAGCTTTTTTCTAATCCTCAAAGCATCAAAGTTTTTGATTTAGAAAGTTGATAATATTTATCATAAATTTGATAATTTTTTTTGAAATAGAAGCGGCTCTGACATTAGAGTACCACAAAATTTGTTTGCTGGGATATAATAGACAATTTAATTTATATCTAAATATTTAATTATAAAAATTCATTGAAATCTTATCCATAAGTGTAGTCGGAAATAGAAACCCACAGGGTTAATTATCATACTACTTGCAATATTAATACAATAATTCTGGGAATCTATTTCCATATTGTTATTGAATTAAAAATAAACACTATAATAAGAAAAATTTCACACTAAATGTTCTGTGAAATTTTAAATAGATTATTAGAAATTAAGAAACAAAATAGCAACCTTCGTCAAATGTAGTATAAATAAAAATTTTTGTAAAGGATATGCATAAAAATCGTCAGGACGAACACAAACTTGTCAACCGAGATACAGAACGTTTAAGTAAAAAAACGAAACTAAAAACTAATTAGTACGACACTTAATTAATATACAAAGGTATCTTATTAAAATGTTCTGTTTTGTGCGAAACATATCCTTTTTTAAATTCACTGTATAGGACATGGAACACATTTAAGAAACACTTCACTTAAAGTAATCCTTATTAAATATTGTATATTAAATCTTTTTCCATCTTAACTGTAATTACCATCATTACTTAAGTTTTTGTAAAAGTTTTAATATTTTTACAATAATATATAAATTTTTTTTTATTTTAAACTTATTTGTTTGCCTTTATTTGCACATTTGATTTTGTAAACATTTAAAAATCTTACAACGAAATTTTTATTGCGAACTGTGGTTGTTTACTGTTGAGCGTTTACAAAACTACTAACTAACAATTGAAGCAGCAAAGTAATAACGATTCTATAAATGCAATTTAAATGAGATGATTTTCAAAAGTCATCCAAAATAATAGAGTTCTCTTGATTTTGACAGTGTAAATAATGTACAGTGGTTTAAAAGATAGGATATTTTTTAGAAAATCCTAATGAAATGTTTCAAACTTAGGGTTAGATATCCATATAGCTACTATAGGTCTAGTTCATAACCAAAAGTATGTAGACAGGACGATGAAATTTGTTGTGTTTGTTTCCATTATCAATTATCAGGTAGACGTCAGCTAAGATTGGATTTTTAGAAATTCGTACTTTTACTACTTTTTCAAACTACCACAAACTATCCGACTGGCGGATGTCCTCAACAAATACGGGAATGCTCGCGACGTAAAATTGGGACATTTATTACAGCTTACTTACTTAAAGGTGATTCAAGTATGTGCTCCAACTATTGCATAATCAACCTTTTACCCATCGCATAAAATCTTCTGCCGAGTGTGCTACGTGAATGGCTAAAGCCAGTGTTATACCACCTGATCGGGCCTTGTCAGTGTGGCTTTAGACCTAGAAAATCAACAACTGACCAGATATTCACACCGGCAAATTTGGATAAAGACCCAAGAGAAACAGATCGACACGTAGCTCCTTTCCGTCGACTATACAGCTGCCTTCGACAGCCCGAAACAGCAAACCATGGCTGAGTTTAGTATTTCAGCGAAGCTGATACGACTTTGCGGAATGACGCTGAATGACACGATGTCTTCAGTGATGATTGGCAAGGACCTTACGGAACCATTCTATACCAGACGAGGCCTAAGTCAAGGCGATGTTTAATCGTGTAACATCTTCAATGTAGTTATGGAGATGGTTATGAGGAAGGCTGCAGTAAACACGATTGGCACGATATTCAACAAAAGTCACATGCGACTTGCGTATGCTGATGACGTAAACATCATTGATCTGCGTGACCATTGAAACTGCGGGATGTGACTGCAGCCTTCTCAGATATTCAAAAGGATTCACCAAAAATTGGTCTTATGGTGAACGAGGACAAAACGAAGTTATTTGTATCAACGAACATAGAATCTAATCGTTTTTTTAGTCCCCAGATTTTGCCTACAGAGTTCCAGCAGGCGTGTAGGGCATTTAATCTTTTATTCGTCCTTTCCTCCGTATTGCGTCTTCAGTTTAGTTTCCTATCCGAAAGGACCCCTTGATATTTCGCTTCATACGAGAGTTTCAGTTTGACGGCATCAATTACAGGCAATCTGAAGTTCTCAATGAGATATTTGCGCGTGTTTTCTCAATCCACACATACAGACCACATCTTGTGGCCCTTTCTGATAAAGATCGTAGGGCATCCTGTGTGATGTCACTCAAAGTTAGAGCAAATCTACCTGTAACGAGGAAAACGTCGTTGTCCGCATAGGCCACAATCTTCCTTCTATTTCTTTCAAAAGTCTTGGGAACGCCGTTTCGCAGCTTCCTCCTATTGCTCGTGCCAAGCGTGAAGTTGATTATACAATTTGGAGGTATAGAATCAATCCAGTTACTATGCAAAAGAGGTGTTCCAGTCGTTATTAATGCATCCATTATGACTGTGGATGTTACATTATTGAAGCCCCCTTTAATGTCCAGGAATGCCGCTATTGTGTATAAACCATTTCCTTAACTGTTCTTCACATGTCCAACGTTGAAGGGCGCTGCCCACAGATCTCCATAAAGGCCATGCATGCTGCGCTCCACTGATGAGACCAATTAGCCTCTCCAAAGTCTTTAAAAGAAACAATGATAGGCTAATAGGTCTATAGTCCTTTGGTAGTGAATGTGTTGGTTTACCCGCCTTGGGTATGAAAACTATCTTAACTTTCCTCCATGAAATGGGAACATACGATAGCCGTAGCCACCCTCTTAGAAGTTCGGTTAGGATCGGTACAATGACGAAAGATATCTGCTGTAACTTAGCTGGATAGATTTCGTCCATCCCTGGAGATTTGTAGGGTTTAAAGGTATCCAAGGCCCATTTAACTTTTTCATCATTAATCATATTACGCACTAAGGTTCAGTGTACTGAATCCGGCGTTTCGGGCGGCCTCCACTGCATCCCATGTGTAGCAAAATTTCGCATTCCGGGAAGTGTGTACTCATAAAAATTTCCAGTGTATCCCATGCGGACTCAGTTCAGTCACCGTTTGGTTTCTGAACACATACGATTACTTTGAGTGTAATGGTCTAAAACGCGCGGCTGCATTTACGCCTTCAATGGCTTCACAAAAATTTGACCCATGAAGCCTCCTTAAGCTCCATTTTGTATTCGTTGAAACTTATGCGATATGCGTCCCAATCCGTCTGTTCCTTAGACCGCTTGGCCCTGTTGAACAGCTTCCTCGTGCTTTTCCGTTTATCTCTCAGCTCTTCATTCCATCACATTGGCTGATATTTTACACCACCCTTAGCTTTCCCTTTCTCGCATTGGGTGTATTGATATTATTACTCGATTTATTAAGTGGTCGGAGTGGTACATTTGTATGTGAAGTACCAGGAGGGTTGTGGCTAGACTACCACTTTTTTTCTCCAAAACTTTATCTTATCATAGTTTTGCAAATTACATAATTTGGGCACGATCGCGTTGGTTTTATTGATATTTTTCCTCGATTACAAATGTGGATGGAAAGCTACATTTGTAGGGAAGGTAACCTAAGGCGCGCACAGTGGCATCGCCCCATACATTTCTTGGAAAAAATAGAAGGAGTGGTCTTACAGCAATGAAATTTTGCAAAAACACTTCTATGGGCTAAATTAAGAAATTTTGAAAAAATCTTGGAAAACCGCCTACTGCCACACCCACCTTCCATATAACTGCACTTGCCAAAATTTGTATTTTTGGACCTAGGGACTCGAAATTTGGGAAACTTCTTAATTAAGTTTTCCTTATGAAAAAAAATTAAACATATTGGGGATGTCACGCCTACTTTAGATTTTACGCCCATTGAAAGTTGTAGATTTTAAGTATTTTTCTTGCCTGTCTAGAATCATATGAAAATTTCATATAAGTTAAAAATGTTAATTTTTATTAAAAAGTTAAACATGTGTTGTCCCATACAAAAGAAGAGAATATCCCCAACAACCCTCCGCGAATGATATTAGCCTTCAAATACACCGAAAATATCGCACAAATGCATGCATTAAATACGATGTTACTAAAAGGGACGGTATTTGGCGGTTAATTTTTTTTTTCTTAATTGAAAGTACAGACTCGTACCTTTAATTATTTTATAGTTAGAGGGCTAAGCAAGGCAAAGCACATAAAGTTTTTTTCCATCAAAAAGTGAAAAGTTGATATTTTTTAGTATAATTTTTTATAAATTATAATAATTAGTTTACTTGTCCAATTTAAATAATTTTTTTTTGTATAAAAGAGTAAATGCTATATTTTCACTAAAAAATAAAACAAAAGCCATAGCTTTAAAATTACACACACAAAAAGTTCTTTATTTATACAATAATCTAAATCTAATTTTATGGAATAAATTTCCGTTGACTTCTGTTAGTTTTTTTAACTACAAAATTTCACTTTTCATAAAAACCTTGTTGAATTTTTCTTATCCAAATACTTCTTTACAAAACCATATCATTAAAATGTTAATATTGGAATGTTGAAAACCCCTATTTTTCCGCCGAAATGCCTCTGTGGGGCGTGGCTACACCTTCAGATTTTTTTTCCAAATCTTTATCATGTTAGAGCTTTACTAACTACTGAATTAGGGTACGATCGCTTTTTGTGAACTGATATTATTACTCGATTTATAGAAATGGGCGGAATGGTAAATTTGTATGGAAGGTACCAGTAGGGACATGACTGGACTTTCAGTTATTTCTCCAAAATTTTACCTTGTTATAGTTTTACAAAATACACAATTTAGGCACGATCGCGTTGGTGTTATTGATATTTTCCTCGATTTCTAAAGTTGGTGGAACGCTACATTTGTATGGAAGGTACCAGAAGGGGCGTGGCTACACCTGCAGTTTTTCTTCCAAAACTTCCAGTTTTTCTTCAAAACTTTACCTCGTTTAGTTTCACTAAATATAAAATTCGGGCTCGATCGCGTTTCTTAATTGATGAAGGTACCAGTAGGGGCGTGGCTACAATTCCAGATTTTTCTCTGAAACTTTATCCTGTTATACCTTTGTTATATAAAGAATTCGTTCACAATCCCGTTGAAATTGTACATTTGTATGAGAAGTTCCAAAAGAGGCGTGGCCATGTAGCCCATATGCAATCCCGTTAGCAGTTTTGGAAAAAATTTGGGTTAATACCCATGCTAAGTTTCGAAATAATTGGCCGGGCAGGCAGACGTGGATCAAATGACTTAAAAAGTCACGAATCAAATTTCGTCCAAAAAACGGAGGGCCTAAAGTGACTCCTATGAATTACACATTAGGGTCGTATCATATGATATACACCCTCTTGCCCGTGTGGTAAAGGTATACAAACACAAATGTTTCCAAAATTTGTTGTGGACATTTCTCGTATTTAGAGAAAATCCATAGATCAATATAAAAGTTATATCCCATTCCATAAAATACAATTAAATTTTTTTCGGTTTTGTATGGATTTAATTTCAGAACATTGACTACTGTTGTTCATTTGCAATAACCCAAACTAAAACTATATTGTCAGTTTTTGTGCCATTTTCATATACAGTACGAGCTCGATTTTCGCAACTACCGATTATAGCAACACCCCGATTTGCGCAACCGCTTTTTTTTACAAATGAGTCTTGATAAGTGCAACACGTTCACAAAAGCAGCCTCGATGAGCGCAACTTTTCAATGTATTCGCAGAAATTATATATTTTTTTTATTTGCATGCAATGTTCCGCCATTGTTCAATGTGAGTGAGCAAATGACTGTTATAGTACAGTTTTTTTTAGTGACGTGAGTCATTTTGCACAAAGTAAAATAACAATTTTCAATAGAGGTTCGGTAAGCGCAACAATCTCGGTAATTGCAACCGGCTTGGGCTGCTATCGGTTGCGAAAATCGAGCTCGTACTGTATTTCTAAATTTCAGAATATCGCATGTTAAGATGTTAAGCTCAATCCCAGCTACTACATAGTTAGTCGTAAAAGGAAAGTTGTATTTTTGGCTTTCATTGTGTGGGACTCTGGACCCAGTCAATGAAAACCAAATATGTGTAATATAATTTAAAATTTTCTTCTATTACTACATAATAAATTGATTACACAACCACTGTGCAAATTGAGAGGCTTGTGCAAATCCCACCATAAAGTGATTGAGAACTATCACACTAATTTAACAACAACAAAAATGCTCAATGATATATTTTTGCAACTAATCTGCAGTTTTTGTACCCTCACCTCTTTGGGATTATATACATATAGATTTTATTAATATGTAAATACTTGAACGCTACACGATCGGTAAACTCGTGAATGAAATTAATCTGTGAGTGTGTGTCGATGTGTGCATGTTTAACTACACATAAAGAAATTTCATATTATTTGTAAAATGTAGTTTGTTAGATGCGATAACAAATGATCACGTATTGAAATCGAAATTAACATATTGTAAATTATTTTTATACTGTTAGTGACATTGTCATCTACTACATTGTACACCTGTTGCACAGTGGTTAGAAACAGCAGCCTACATTGGTTGAAAAAACACGTTTGATTTTTGAGAGTGTTATTGCTTTTAAGTGCGAGCGAACTGATGACATTGCAAAAATAACAAAAATTTTGCCATAATCAGTGAATACATTTATGCAATTCCACACATTTGACATGAGAGCAGTGAAAAGATTTAGGAAAGTGTTTTGTTTTGCATTTGTCACCTGTGTGGGTGGATGCCGTTATTTTTGTTTTATAAAATTAGATTGAGCCTGTAGCTTCAGACCTATAGCATTACTATGGTAGAGGTAAAAATTTTAATTACTTATGTGCCGATGTTCTACATCAAGAGCTTGTCTACTCAAATATCTTGTTAAGGAAGTAAAGTTATTGGCAATGTATGTAACGGGTAAACTTCAAAACTACTTAACCGACATTAATTCTTCTTCTATCTAATCATTCAATTGGGAAAAGGATTAGATTGGAATACCGTTTTTATCTTTATTTAAAATATTGAATATTTTATTTTTATGAAAGCTCAAGTCTAGTTTTGTTTGAAAGAAAATTTATCGTTACGATATGATAATGATAATGTTAAAGTAAATAGACTCAAAAAACGTCATTGGTATTACCTTTTAAGATATTATACGCTATGTTTACTTTGTATATGTTACATTTTGGGTTTAAGTTTTTTCGTTATCATAGGCAGCTACATTTTACGAACAACCCTACACCATCACATGCAGCATGTCTCTATAAGCTATATACATTGACGTACTGTTATTTTCGTTTAAAATAAAGACATTTTTATTATTTTATTTAATATTTTCATTTTACTACTGATATTTCTTTACTTAATTACGACAAAAATGAAATCTTATTTAATTCACTTTTGACTTCTTCGATTTCTTTCCGCTACCAGATTTACTGGCAGCCACAGCTTTCTTCGTTGTCAATGAACGAATCACAAATATCACAGCCAATAACACCAATACTGGAACGAACACAGCTACAGCTATAACATCCAACAAATAGAATTGATACCATTTCAAGTCCAAGCCAGCGGATCGCAGATGTGCGGCTCCTTTATGTCTGATCACATACTCAACCCAGTAGGCGGCTGTTTCGCGGGGACCCATTGGACGATCGCGAAATACTGCAGAAATTTGCTTCACATTTTTACTATAGAAAGGATCGTTCATCAATTTATGCAAGGATTCTTTAAGACTTTCATGGCTAATCGTAGGGAAATGCAAACCGATGGCATATCCATTTATAGCTGCCTTCTTTACATTCAAATGTTGATCCCAACACAAAGGTATGCCCAACATGGGAACACCGTGATAGACACCTTCTTGGGTGCCAAAGAGACCACCGTGCGTAATGAACACTTTCATATTAGGATGTGCCAAAATTTCGTTTTGAGGTAACCAAGACTTGATGAGAACGTTGTTGGGCAAACCTTCAATACTTTCATTTTCGAACTTCCAGATGACGCGTTGTTTCAGCGAACCGAAGACATCGAGGAAAATGCGTATCTTTTCGGGGGGCATATCCTTGGACTGGGCATTGCTACCTGGAATTGAAGATAAATTAAGAAAAAATAAATAGAATTTGATAAAAGAAAATAAAACATATTTAAAGTAGTCAAATTAACATAACTATCAATTATCTCTATAACTTTTCTCTCCGCAACATATCACTGTGTAACATTTATGTCAAGTACACTTACCCAAACTAAAGTATATAACTCCATGCTCAGCTTCATCCATAAACTTTTTTATATCTTGGGGCAACTTTTTGGGTGGGTAAATATGCAAGCCACCAACTGTTATCATTGAAGGAAGAGTGGGTCTGACCGATGTTAAAGGAGCGTAACTGTTTAGGAGAATAACCGAAACATTTCTTTCCATTTCGGAAACAGGTGGAAAATCAACTGAAATATGGAAAAATTTATCATAAATAAGGAGATAATAGTATGTTCAAGGCAACTGGAATCTCAAGCGAGAATATTGGTAGTCTCTAAAATCTTAGCAGTAATAAATGAGATAAGAGAGAGCTCCTCGCATTTAAGCGCCTTGCTTAGAACTTTTCAAAGCTGTGACAGGGCTCCATCGCAGATCACTCACATGATCATCACATGGTCTAACCATCATGCCACAAATTCCCTTGCACTCTCTTATTCTTATACTACTTACTCTTTAAATGTCCAAAATATTTCTGTACCAAATGGTCCATTTGTGGGAAGTATCTGTATTCACGTAGCAAATCCTCGCCTAATGAATAGAATGTATTCAGAAAACGTTCCGTAAATGACATATGATCTGTCATTGAGGTAAAACCATGTGGGACAAAGGACCAGGGCTGTATAAGACCCACCATTTGACTCATATGATTCTCATAGCCCAACGTGCTGGTTGTCACCACGGGTATATCGTAGACATGAGCCAGAGCCAAAAATGACTCCTGGTAGAATTGGGCACTTAACAGCAAATCGAATTTACCCTTGGGTTGAGGTTCATTGATGAGGTCTTGCACCTTAGGCTGCTTCAGAGCATGTTCGGTGGTAGCAACACCCATGATTTCAACCAATTTTTCATACTCAAGCGCATTTAAATGTTCGAAATCAAAAATGCTGTTTGCTTTGGACTGTTTAATGACTGGAAGAAAAATAACACGAGGTATTAGTAAAAGTATAACAGTGAAATTTCAATATTTTATACTTACTATCAGCCCAAAGATTGTACACAGGTTCAATCAGGATTTCAGTGTAGTTTTGTCCCAATTTATGATTTTTCATGGTAAAAGCTGTGATGGCAGTCACTTCATGGCCTCTCTCGAGTAGTTCTCTAAGCAGAGCAGAGTGCATCATAAAGTGACTCTTGCCGGGAAATGGGAAGAGTGCCAAAATTTTGGAACCATCACTTTGCAGAGGGCAGCAGCTAAGCATTAAGAGCAAAGCTGCTGAAGCGGTTAGGAAACTGAAGCACTTCTGTAATGTGTAGAAACATTTTCAATAGTTGGATTAGAGAAGTAAGTAAGTATATTGTGTAAGATGGTGTTTTTAGTTATAAATTATATAATTAAACTATATTAATAAGTCATAATGACCTTCCTAAAAAAAATCCAAAATTAAAAGTTATTTACAAGGATACATGTATAGAGTTTGGCTAAGCTCTGTTTTACTATCATCGATGTCAGGTCTATCACGCCATCTGCGAGATGTTACTGCAGCCTTTTCTGTCCATAAAAGTCAACCAAATTTTAGTGGTAGGTATACAATCGTAAGTTATTGATCACGAAGACCAAAGATCCACTGACATGGGTCCAGTTTAAATTTGAAGAGTTGTAGGATTTTAGTTAACTTGGCTCCGGTACAGTGGTCTTATGAGTCAGGTATCGTATCAGCAGCCCAAAGTGTTTGTAGTTTTTTCTAAGTGGGACTTATAAACAATTAACTACTATTCGAATGAAATGGTAGGGTTGATTGAATCATTTTATACCAGGCGATGTCTTAGGCAGGCTGACATGCTGAAAAATACACCAAATGCAAATTGACCCCAAGAAAAAAAAATTTCCCCAAAAATTTTCCATACAAAATTGGGAAATTTTTCATTGTGAAAGGCACCTAAAATTTCAGGGCATTTTTCGTTGATAATGAAATAAATTTTACCTGAAAATATCAAATATGCCCTAAAACACGAAAATAAAAGTCAAAGTTGGCATCGGGGCCCATGAAGCCCTGGGGGATCAAATAACGGGCCCCTTTGGGTTCTATGATGACCCCTTATGTGCGAGTAGTCATATGAAAGACGTTTTCGAGACGATTCCAACCCAAAGGTTTAGTTATTTTTTATGTTTTAGGGGAATGTTGTATTGCGATCTGCTATATGTTACTACAGCCTCCTCTGATTTTAGAAAGAAATCAGAAAATAATTAAATCAAGCAGTTGTTTTTAATGTACAATGAGACAACTGTTGTGGGGGTCCACTGTAACTTTAAAAGATCTTAGCAAGCTTGACTCCGATTTTAATATAAAAAATAATATCAACCAAGAAACAAACCTACGATGAGCACAACAGTTACAGCCTAAGACACGATCTCGAACGTTAACGTTTGCTTGCGATTTATGCCGTAAACAGCTGTAATAATACCAAATCAGCTGTTTATCGCATAAAAAGTAAGCGAACGTTAACGTTCGACATTGTGGCTTAGGCTGTAACTGTTGTGCTCATCGTAGGTATACTATCTAATCAGGCCGTGATGCTTTAGACCAAATGCTCAGAAGACTTAAGTAATTATATTTTTTTTTCTCAGTGGGTCATAATCAGTGATTGGTTTGATTCAAACGAATTGGTTGGGTTTATGTAGCGCTTCGCCGATCCACTTTACATAAATTGATGCCTTAGTAGATCCCACTACCTAAAAAACTACAAAAAAAGTCTTCAGCGCTAAATGGAGTAAATCAAAGTTACTGATTTCGATGTACAAAGAGGCATTGTGCTTTGGAGACAAATCAGAAAACTAAAGTTCTTAAATTCTTTCTAAGTGGGATTTATAATCCATTATATGTTCAATTCATTGGACATTTTCGGTTTTGCTGAGCTTCAGGGCTGAGTGCATTTTACACCAGACGATGTTTTAGGCGGTGTGATTTTCTATAGTGTGGACTGTGATATGTTACTGCAGCCTCCTCAGTTATACATAAAAGATCAACAAAAGTGGTATTAGTGCTATATTAGAACGAAAAGCCTACGTTTGTTTTCTTTAGAACTTTAGACCCCTAACTCGGCTTTGACGTTACTAAAATAAATAATGCCGAACTGTAAACTGGTAAAAACCAGATCAGACTACACACCGACATCTACTGATCGATTAAGATTTTCCGTTAGGAAAAGGATAAAGCCGAAGGGAAAGGAAATAAATCGAGAAAGAAGAGAAAATCGTAGGAACCCAAATCGTCGTATTGGCGCAGTAAGCCATGGAAGGCTTCGCATGAAACATATTCAATTGCCTACTTGAACTGAGCAGAGAGACTCTAGGTTTTCGATATAACTTTATTCAAAGTATCTTAGTCTCCTACGGGCTAGAACGTGGCAGCTAGAGAGAAGATGTTACATCGTCTTGGACACCTATTCATTCTCAAACACACACACCAGTAGTCCGGTATGGATGTTTCCCATTTGCATGTCAGATGCCTGATATTGCAATGGCTTGTTATAGTTCCATAGGCCAGTCTTAGATCACTCCTGTATAGGCCAACCATGTATGCCGGTCGGATTTGACATCTTCCGGAGAATCATAATCACACATATGTAGTACGGCCTCCTCTGGCCAATAGGTCTGCTGATTCATAACCGAAGTCTCGTAATGTCCTGGAGTCTGAGGCTGACAACCAGACGATTTGTCCATCCCACATCTACTTACAGTTCCTCACCAACTTTGATTTACACAATGTAGAATTGATAGATTTTATTGCAGCCTGGCTATCCACACAGATGGGTTTGAGTATCCCAGTAAGAGGTTCCATCATACACGACTTTGTCGTCCACGCTGTCCTCAAGACAAAATTTTAAAAATGTTTGTACTTGTCGTCAAAACACTCGGTTGACGACAAGCTCGCCGACAAATTACTAATGTTGTCGTGCATCAAACAAATTCAACAAAATCAAAGGAAAAAAAAAAATGGAATCTGACATAAAAACTTTTCAGATTATTAATCGGACGAGTAAACATCAGCAATTTTATAGTTTGAAATCTCGAATGAATGTGAATTCCGTATAAAAGTTTATATCCTTCACCTCTCTCTTGGTCAGTAGTTTCCCAAAAGTATTAACAAGTAGTCATACTAATAAAAAGCTAAAAAACGGCTCAAAATCCATCTTTTAAAATGGCACCAATGTATATGCAAAGTCATACTAAAATGGCTTGAATGACAACTCAAGATATACGTAGGAATCAATGACAATGTGACCGACATTTTCACCCATCAGGTCGTGCATGGTTGTTTAGAAGACGTGTCGCTTATATAGTCATCAACAACAATTCAACCGAGATTGTCATCCATCAGGTCGTGCATGATTGTATAGGCATCAACGAAAATTTGACCAACATTGTCGCTCATCAGGTCGTGCATGACAAAGCGGACACTTCTATGAAAATTTCGTCTACGATTTGTATGGACGGTCCCCTAAATGTCATCAACGAGTTACTATGGTCATGCACCTATCCTTGAGGATGTCTTGCAGACACTTCCTACTGGGATGCTAGTATCAATTCTACATCCCATAATAGACTCGGCAGCTTTCTGAATGGCTTTGTATGAATTGTTGCCAATCGTTAGCTTTTCTCAATTTGAAAACGTCTTAGGCTGTAAAAGCCTTGATGTACAAGTCCAGGGGCGGCAGGCCCAGGAACACCTCCAAAGCCTCTTGCGGTGTGCTACTTCTAGCCCCAATAATCCCCATTGCAGCCTTTGGACTTTGCCGAGCATTTTCAACTAATTTCTAGATATGAGCACCAATCCAGAAAACCATAGGTGAAAATTAATTAGACTACCGTGGTATACAGCCACATTGTGACCTTCGAGCTGAGACCTCAACTTTTACCTATAGAGTTCCGGCACGCGTAAAGGGTATCGACGCACCTTGTTCAATTATGTACTAATCTTTTATATTAATAGATTCTGTTGCTTGTTGTTGTTCCACACAATCAACCACAACTGAGTATTTTCGTATGTTGTTGTTGGAATGTGCGTAGAATGTGTGTACCTACGTTACTCGATCGTTCTGGGAATGTGTAAATAGATAAGAAAAGAGGCCAAGGCTTGTATACACATTACAACAACATAAGGCAATAAATATTGTAGGTATTTTGTTAATTTAAGGTTAGATTACAATGAAGATTGTTTAGTTGTAAGAAACCATTTTAGTCGCTTTTTATTTCTTACACTCTTCCAGTGTTTAATGCACCTCTTAAACCTTTCCTCGATATTTCTTGACCACTTAAGCTTCTGATCATCTAGCTACTTGGCAGCCTTTGAGAGCTTCAGTTCCACTCTATTCAGTTTCGGTGGCCTGAAGTCCTTTACCGTAGTCCTTTAAGGGGTCGTTTGGATGAGGTCACACAAGGTTCCACCCATTCAGTTTCAGTGGCCTTCGAACATTAGGCCTTTACTTTATATCTACGAGTAAAGAGAACCAAATTCCGTTTTATGAGGTTTCACCCCCCAGACCACAGGTCTTGGTCCATTGCAACAGCTTCCCAAGGGTAGTTTGGAGAAGGTCACACATGGTTGGTAGAAATTTCCCATCTTTCATAATGAACACACCGTCCGCATATGTCACAATTTTCGTAACGAATTAAACGAATTAAATACTCTGTTTGGCACAAGGACCCAAAGAAGAGGTGACAGGACTCCCCCTGTGGTGTTACTCAAGTTACTCTTTTTCATGCAGCTTTCATCAAGTTCTGAGTCGACGACAAGGTATCCCAGCATACAGTCCACCCAGACGTGACACATCAATGTTCTCTAAAGAGTTCATTATTGCGCATGACGTCACATTATTGAAAGCGTAGCTATTACGAGGTTGGCTGCAATTTATTTTTTGATTATATGGGGGTAAACGATTATTTAGACCAGTGAACGGCAGCCCAACACAGCAACAATGTGAGTTTGTGTTGATGAGTTGCTCTCTACCCTCTCCCACTGCAGTGAAGGAAATTGTGAACTAGAGTTTTCATTTGAATTCATTTTTATTGAAAAAATTTATTTCTTTAAGCGAGACTGAATGCATTTGTTTGTTTCCTTTCAATGTGTAAACGAATGCGTGTGTGTCTCTCGCGCCCATGGGCAACTTTACGCCGTTGACTGATCTTCCATTTTATATGAAGTTAGAAATCTTCGTTGATAAGGCAAAACTTTTAAGTCAACATTCCTCTTGTATCGGGTCCGCCAAATAACTTTTTTGTGAAAATGCTATAAAAACCAGTAAGAAAGTTTCAGTCGGGCAACCCGACTTACATATAACATCACCCTCACTTCTGTTATATAGATATTATTACTCGATTTCTAAAGTAGGCGGAGTGGTACATTTGTATGGAAGGTACCAGAAGGGGCGTGTCTAGACTTCCAGATTTTTTCTCAAAAACTGTATCCTGCTATAGATTTACCAAATAAAGAATTTGGGTACGATCGCGTTGGATTTATTGATATCATTACTCGATTTCTTAAGTAGGCGGAATGATGCATTTGTATGGGAGGTACGATAAGGGGCGTGTCTAGACTTCCAATATTTTTTCCACAACTTTATTCTGTTATAACTTAACAAAATACATAAATTGGGCACGATCGTATCAAGTTGATTGATATTATAACTCCATCTCAAAAGTGGGCGGAGTGGTACATTTGTATGGGAGGTACCAGATGGGGCGTGTCTAGACTTCCAGATTTTTTCTCTAAAACGTTATCCTGCTTGAACTTTACTAAATACAGAATTTGGGCACGATCGCGTTAGTTCTATTAATAATATTAATCGATTTCTAAAGTGGGCGGTACCAGATGTTTATGGGATGTACCAGATGGAGCGTGGCTAGACTTAATTTTTTTTCTCAAAAACTGTATCCTACTATAGCTTTACTAAAATAAAGAATTTGGATACGATCGCCTTGGATTTATTGATATTACTACTCCATATCTAAAGTGGGCGGAGTGATAAATTTGTATCGGAGGTACCGCAAGGGGCGTGGCTAGACTTTCATTTTTTTTCCAAAACTTTATCCTGTTATAATTTAACAAAATTCATAAATTAGGCACGATCGTATCGAGTATATTGATTTTATAACTCCATCTCTAAAGTGGCGGAGTGATAAATTTGCATCGGAGGTACCAGAAGGGGCGTGGCTAGACTTTCATTTTTTTTTCCAAAACTTTATCCTTTTATAGCTTTACTAAATATAGAATTTGGGAACGATTGAGTTCGATGTGTTGATATTATTACTCGATTTCTAAAGTGGGCGGAATTGTACATTTGTATGGAAGGTACCAGAAGGGGCGTGGTCATGTAGCCCATTTTCAATACCGTAAGTAGTTTTGGGGAAATATTAACTCGTGAAAAATTTGACATTTGGTGGCGTCTTTCGAAAATTATTGTGTGAACCAGCCGGACAGTCAGACAGACAGCCAGACAGACGGACATGGCTTAAACGACTTAAAAAGTCATGAATCGAATTTGGTATATACCCTCATCCCTAAGGGTGATGGTATAAAAACTACTGAATATTTGAAAATACAATTCTTCCGGTTTATAATGCACAATAATTTCTTTCAAATTGCTGCCTCGGCTGGCCATGCAGTAGCCTACACGGTCGGTCCAATTTTTAAGCACATTATCGATTGTGTGCAGCTGTATTTCACCAATGGCTTCACGAATATTGTCCTTTAAAGCGTCAATTGTCTCTGGCTTGTCGACGTAACACTTTACTTTTGAGGGCACCCCACAAATAATAGTCCAACGGTGTAATGCGATCTACAAAAACAGGGCGCAAAACATCGAGTGTAGCTTCGGCTGTGTGGCACGTAGCGCCGTCCTGTTGAAACCAAATGTTGCCAATATCCTCCTCTTCAATTTTTTGATAATGATAATGATAATGATAATGATAATGATAATGATAATGATAATGATAATGATAATGATAATGATAATGATAATGATAATGATAATGATAATGATAATGATAATGATAATGATAATGATAATGATAATGATAATGATAATGATAATGATAATGATAATGATAATGATAATGATAATGATAATGTTAATGATAATGATAATGATAATGATAATGATAATGATAATGATAATGATAATGATAATGATAATGATAATGATAATGATAATGATAATGATAATGATAATGATAATGATAATGATAATGATAATGATAATGATAATGATAATGATAATGATAATGATAATGATAATGATAATGATACTGATAATCATAATCATAATCATAATCAAAATGATTCTTACGCATCATAATCCCATAACAAAATGAGATTTCTTTCTTAAGTAAATAGACTCCTAACCTTTTAAGATGTTATACGCTGTGTTAACTTTGTATATGTATCATTTTGGGTTCAAGTTTTTTCATTAGCATAGGCAGCTACATTGCACGAACATACCGTCACCATCACATACCGCAAGTTCCTTGTAAATTTACGTATAGTCCTTTTCGTTCCAAATAAAGACATTTACCTTATTTTATCTAAAAATTTTATTTAAGGACATATAAGTAGTCTTTACTTAATTACGACAAAAATGTAATTTTCTAATTTAATTTAGTTTTAACTTCTTCGATTTCTTTCCGCTACCAGATTTACTGGCAGCCACAGCTTTCTTCGTTGTCAATGAACGAATCACAAATATCACAGCCAATAACACCAATACTGGAACGAACACAGCTACAGCTATAACATCCAACAAATAGAATTGATACCATTTCAAGTCCAAGCCAGCGGATCGCAGATGTGTGGCTCCTTTATGTCTGATCACATACTCAACCCAGTAGGCGGCTGTTTCGCGGGGACCCATTGGACGATCGCGAAATACTGCAGAAATTTGCTTCACATTTTTACTATAGAAAGGATCGTTCATCAATTTATGCAAGGATTCTTTAAGATTTTCATGGCTAATCGTAGGGAAATGCAAACCGATGGCATAACCATTTATAGCTGCCTTCTTTACATTCAAATGTTGATCCCAACACAAAGGTATGCCCAACATGGGAACACCGTGATAGACACCTTCTTGGGTGCCAAAGAGACCACCGTGCGTAATGAACACTTTCATATTAGGATGTGCCAAAATTTCGTTTTGAGGTAACCAAGACTTGATGAGAACGTTGTTGGGCAAACCTTCAATACTTTCATTTTCGAACTTCCAGATGACGCGTTGTTTCAGCGAACCGAAGACATCGAGGAAAATGCGTATCTTTTCGGGGGGCATATCCTTGGACTGGGCATTGCTACCTGGAATTGAAGATAAATTAAGAAAAAATAAATAGAATTTGATAAAAGAAAATAAAACATATTTAAAGTAGTCAAATTAACATAACTATCAATTATCTCTATAACTTTTCTCTCCGCAACATATCACTGTGTAACATTTATGTCAAGTACACTTACCCAAACTAAAGTATATAACTCCATGCTCAGCTTCATCCATAAACTTTTTTATATCTTGGGGCAACTTTTTGGGTGGGTAAATATGCAAGCCACCAACTGTTATCATTGAAGGAAGAGTGGGTCTGACCGATGTTAAAGGAGCGTAACTGTTTAGGAGAATAACCGAAACATTTCTTTCCATTTCGGAAACAGGTGGAAAATCAACTGAAATATGGAAAAATTTATCATAAATAAGGAGATAATAGTATGTTCAAGGCAACTGGAATCTCAAGCGAGAATATTGGTAGTCTCTAAAATCTTAGCAGTAATAAATGAGATAAGAGAGAGCTCCTCGCATTTAAGCGCCTTGCTTAGAACTTTTCAAAGCTGTGACAGGGCTCCATCGCAGATCACTCACATGATCATCACATGGTCTAACCATCATGCCACAAATTCCCTTGCACTCTCTTATTCTTATACTACTTACTCTTTAAATGTCCAAAATATTTCTGTACCAAATGGTCCATTTGTGGGAAGTATCTGTATTCACGTAGCAAATCCTCGCCTAATGAATAGAATGTATTCAGAAAACGTTCCGTAAATGACATATGATCTGTCATTGAGGTAAAACCATGTGGGACAAAGGACCAGGGCTGTATAAGACCCACCATTTGACTCATATGATTCTCATAGCCCAACGTGCTGGTTGTCACCACGGGTATATCGTAGACATGAGCCAGAGCCAAAAATGACTCCTGGTAGAATTGGGCACTTAACAGCAAATCGAATTTACCCTTGGGTTGAGGTTCATTGATGAGGTCTTGCACCTTAGGCTGCTTCAGAGCATGTTCGGTGGTAGCAACACCCATGATTTCAACCAATTTTTCATACTCAAGCGCATTTAAATGTTCGAAATCAAAAATGCTGTTTGCTTTGGACTGTTTAATGACTGGAAGAAAAATAACACGAGGTATTAGTAAAAGTATAACAGTGAAATTTCAATATTTTATACTTACTATCAGCCCAAAGATTGTACACAGGTTCAATCAGGATTTCAGTGTAGTTTTGTCCCAATTTATGATTTTTCATGGTAAAAGCTGTGATGGCAGTCACTTCATGGCCTCTCTCGAGTAGTTCTCTAAGCAGAGCAGAGTGCATCATAAAGTGACTCTTGCCGGGAAATGGGAAGAGTGCCAAAATTTTGGAACCATCACTTTGCAGAGGGCAGCAGCTAAGCATTAAGAGCAAAGCTGCTGAAGCGGTTAGGAAACTGAAGCACTTCTGTAATGTGTAGAAACATTTTCAATAGTTGGATTAGAGAAGTAAGTAAGTATATTGTGTAAGATGGTGTTTTTAGTTATAAATTATATAATTAAACTATATTAATAAGTCATAATGACCTTCCTAAAAAAAATCCAAAATTAAAAGTTATTTACAAGGATACATGTATAGAGTTTGGCTAAGCTCTGTTTTACTATCATCGATGTCAGGTCTATCACGCCATCTGCGAGATGTTACTGCAGCCTTTTCTGTCCATAAAAGTCAACCAAATTTTAGTGGTAGGTATACAATCGTAAGTTATTGATCACGAAGACCAAAGATCCACTGACATGGGTCCAGTTTAAATTTGAAGAGTTGTAGGATTTTAGTTAACTTGGCTCCGGTACAGTGGTCTTATGAGTCAGGTATCGTATCAGCAGCCCAAAGTGTTTGTAGTTTTTTCTAAGTGGGACTTATAAACAATTAACTACTATTCGAATGAAATGGTAGGGTTGATTGAATCATTTTATACCAGGCGATGTCTTAGGCAGGCTGACATGCTGAAAAATACACCAAATGCAAATTGACCCCAAGAAAAAAAAATTTCCCCAAAAATTTTCCATACAAAATTGGGAAATTTTTCATTGTGAAAGGCACCTAAAATTTCAGGGCATTTTTCGTTGATAATGAAATAAATTTTACCTGAAAATATCAAATATGCCCTAAAACACGAAAATAAAAGTCAAAGTTGGCATCGGGGCCCATGAAGCCCTGGGGGATCAAATAACGGGCCCCTTTGGGTTCTATGATGACCCCTTATGTGCGAGTAGTCATATGAAAGACGTTTTCGAGACGATTCCAACCCAAAGGTTTAGTTATTTTTTATGTTTTAGGGGAATGTTGTATTGCGATCTGCTATATGTTACTACAGCCTCCTCTGATTTTAGAAAGAAATCAGAAAATAATTAAATCAAGCAGTTGTTTTTAATGTACAATGAGACAACTGTTGTGGGGGTCCACTGTAACTTTAAAAGATCTTAGCAAGCTTGACTCCGATTTTAATATAAAAAATAATATCAACCAAGAAACAAACCTACGATGAGCACAACAGTTACAGCCTAAGACACGATCTCGAACGTTAACGTTTGCTTGCGATTTATGCCGTAAACAGCTGTAATATGTATACCAAATCAGCTGTTTATCGCATAAAAAGTAAGCGAACGTTAACGTTCGACATTGTGGCTTAGGCTGTAACTGTTGTGCTCATCGTAGGTATACTATCTAATCAGGCCGTGATGCTTTAGACCAAATGCTCAGAAGACTTAAGTAATTATATTTTTTTTTCTCAGTGGGTCATAATCAGTGATTGGTTTGATTCAAACGAATTGGTTGGGTTTATGTAGCGCTTCGCCGATCCACTTTACATAAATTGATGCCTTAGTAGATCCCACTACCTAAAAAACTACAAAAAAAGTCTTCAGCGCTAAATGGAGTAAATCAAAGTTACTGATTTCGATGTACAAAGAGGCATTGTGCTTTGGAGACAAATCAGAAAACTAAAGTTCTTAAATTCTTTCTAAGTGGGATTTATAATCCATTATATGTTCAATTCATTGGACATTTTCGGTTTTGCTGAGCTTCAGGGCTGAGTGCATTTTACACCAGACGATGTTTTAGGCGGTGTGATTTTCTATAGTGTGGACTGTGATATGTTACTGCAGCCTCCTCAGTTATACATAAAAGATCAACAAAAGTGGTATTAGTGCTATATTAGAACGAAAAGCCTACGTTTGTTTTCTTTAGAACTTTAGACCCCTAACTCGGCTTTGACGTTACTAAAATAAATAATGCCGAACTGTAAACTGGTAAAAACCAGATCAGACTACACACCGACATCTACTGATCGATTAAGATTTTCCGTTAGGAAAAGGATAAAGCCGAAGGGAAAGGAAATAAATCGAGAAAGAAGAGAAAATCGTAGGAACCCAAATCGTCGTATTGGCGCAGTAAGCCATGGAAGGCTTCGCATGAAACATATTCAATTGCCTACTTGAACTGAGCAGAGAGACTCTAGGTTTTCGATATAACTTTATTCAAAGTATCTTAGTCTCCTACGGGCTAGAACGTGGCAGCTAGAGAGAAGATGTTACATCGTCTTGGACACCTATTCATTCTCAAACACACACACCAGTAGTCCGGTATGGATGTTTCCCATTTGCCTGTCAGATGCCTGATATTGCAATGGCTTGTTATAGTTCCATAGGCCAGTCTTAGATCACTCCTGTATAGGCCAACCATGTATGCCGGTCGGATTTTGCTGTGTTCGGGCCACAGCGATCTAGCAGTCGGTTCGGGAAATACAATGCCTGCTGACTGATTTCCACAACCAACCCTCCACTAGGCTATAAAAGTAATAAATGCATCGGGTTGACATCTTCCGGAGAATCATAATCACACATATGTAGTACGGCCTCCTCTGGCCAATAGGTCTGCTGATTCATAACCGAAGTCTCGTAATGTCCTGGAGTCTGAGGCTGACAACCAGACGATTTGTCCATCCCACATCTACTTACAGTTCCTCACCAACTTTGATTTACACAATGTAGAATTGATAGATTTTATTGCAGCCTGGCTATCCACACAGATGGGTTTGAGTATCCCAGTAAGAGGTTCCATCATACACGACTTTGTCGTCCACGCTGTCCTCAAGACAAAATTTTAAAAATGTTTGTACTTGTCGTCAAAACACTCGGTTGACGACAAGCTCGCCGACAAATTACTAATGTTGTCGTGCATCAAACAAATTCAACAAAATCAAAGGAAAAAAAAAAATGGAATCTGACATAAAAACTTTTCAGATTATTAATCGGACGAGTAAACATCAGCAATTTTATAGTTTGAAATCTCGAATGAATGTGAATTCCGTATAAAAGTTTATATCCTTCACCTCTCTCTTGGTCAGTAGTTTCCCAAAAGTATTAACAAGTAGTCATACTAATAAAAAGCTAAAAAACGGCTCAAAATCCATCTTTTAAAATGGCACCAATGTATATGCAAAGTCATACTAAAATGGCTTGAATGACAACTCAAGATATACGTAGGAATCAATGACAATGTGACCGACATTTTCACCCATCAGGTCGTGCATGGTTGTTTAGAAGACGTGTCGCTTATATAGTCATCAACAACAATTCAACCGAGATTGTCATCCATCAGGTCGTGCATGATTGTATAGGCATCAACGAAAATTTGACCAACATTGTCGCTCATCAGGTCGTGCATGACAAAGCGGACACTTCTATGAAAATTTCGTCTACGATTTGTATGGACGGTCCCCTAAATGTCATCAACGAGTTACTATGGTCATGCACCTATCCTTGAGGATGTCTTGCAGACACTTCCTACTGGGATGCTAGTATCAATTCTACATCCCATAATAGACTCGGCAGCTTTCTGAATGGCTTTGTATGAATTGTTGCCAATCGTTAGCTTTTCTCAATTTGAAAACGTCTTAGGCTGTAAAAGCCTTGATGTACAAGTCCAGGGGCGGCAGGCCCAGGAACACCTCCAAAGCCTCTTGCGGTGTGCTACTTCTAGCCCCAATAATCCCCATTGCAGCCTTTGGACTTTGCCGAGCATTTTCAACTAATTTCTAGATATGAGCACCAATCCAGAAAACCATAGGTGAAAATTAATTAGACTACCGTGGTATACAGCCACATTGTGACCTTCGAGCTGAGACCTCAACTTTTACCTATAGAGTTCCGGCACGCGTAAAGGGTATCGACGCACCTTGTTCAATTATGTACTAATCTTTTATATTAATAGATTCTGTTGCTTGTTGTTGTTCCACACAATCAACCACAACTGAGTATTTTCGTATGTTGTTGTTGGAATGTGCGTAGAATGTGTGTACCTACGTTACTCGATCGTTCTGGGAATGTGTAAATAGATAAGAAAAGAGGCCAAGGCTTGTATACACATTACAACAACATAAGGCAATAAATATTGTAGGTATTTTGTTAATTTAAGGTTAGATTACAATGAAGATTGTTTAGTTGTAAGAAACCATTTTAGTCGCTTTTTATTTCTTACACTCTTCCAGTGTTTAATGCACCTCTTAAACCTTTCCTCGATATTTCTTGACCACTTAAGCTTCTGATCATCTAGCTACTTGGCAGCCTTTGAGAGCTTCAGTTCCACTCTATTCAGTTTCGGTGGCCTGAAGTCCTTTACCGTAGTCCTTTAAGGGGTCGTTTGGATGAGGTCACACAAGGTTCCACCCATTCAGTTTCAGTGGCCTTCGAACATTAGGCCTTTACTTTATATCTACGAGTAAAGAGAACCAAATTCCGTTTTATGAGGTTTCACCCCCCAGACCACAGGTCTTGGTCCATTGCAACAGCTTCCCAAGGGTAGTTTGGAGAAGGTCACACATGGTTGGTAGAAATTTCCCATCTTTCATAATGAACACACCGTCCGCATATGTCACAATTTTCGTAACGAATTAAACGAATTAAATACTCTGTTTGGCACAAGGACCCAAAGAAGAGGTGACAGGACTCCCCCTGTGGTGTTACTCAAGTTACTCTTTTTCATGCAGCTTTCATCAAGTTCTGAGTCGACGACAAGGTATCCCAGCATACAGTCCACCCAGACGTGACACATCAATGTTCTCTAAAGAGTTCATTATTGCGCATGACGTCACATTATTGAAAGCGTAGCTATTACGAGGTTGGCTGCAATTTATTTTTTGATTATATGGGGGTAAACGATTATTTAGACCAGTGAACGGCAGCCCAACACAGCAACAATGTGAGTTTGTGTTGATGAGTTGCTCTCTACCCTCTCCCACTGCAGTGAAGGAAATTGTGAACTAGAGTTTTCATTTGAATTCATTTTTATTGAAAAAATTTATTTCTTTAAGCGAGACTGAATGCATTTGTTTGTTTCCTTTCAATGTGTAAACGAATGCGTGTGTGTCTCTCGCGCCCATGGGCAACTTTACGCCGTTGACTGATCTTCCATATTATATGAAGTTAGAAATCTTCGTTGATAAGGCAAAACTTTTAAGTCAACATTCCTCTTGTATCGGGTCCGCCAAATAACTTTTTTGTGAAAATGCTATAAAAACCAGTAAGAAAGTTTCAGTCGGGCAACCCGACTTACATATAACATCACCCTCACTTCTGTTATATAGATATTATTACTCGATTTCTAAAGTAGGCGGAGTGGTACATTTGTATGGAAGGTACCAGAAGGGGCGTGTCTAGACTTCCAGATTTTTTCTCAAAAACTGTATCCTGCTATAGATTTACCAAATAAAGAATTTGGGTACGATCGCGTTGGATTTATTGATATCATTACTCGATTTCTTAAGTAGGCGGAATGATGCATTTGTATGGGAGGTACGATAAGGGGCGTGTCTAGACTTCCAATATTTTTTCCACAACTTTATTCTGTTATAACTTAACAAAATACATAAATTGGGCACGATCGTATCAAGTTGATTGATATTATAACTCCATCTCAAAAGTGGGCGGAGTGGTACATTTGTATGGGAGGTACCAGATGGGGCGTGTCTAGACTTCCAGATTTTTTCTCTAAAACGTTATCCTGCTTGAACTTTACTAAATACAGAATTTGGGCACGATCGCGTTAGTTCTATTAATAATATTAATCGATTTCTAAAGTGGGCGGTACCAGATGTTTATGGGATGTACCAGATGGAGCGTGGCTAGACTTAATTTTTTTTCTCAAAAACTGTATCCTACTATAGCTTTACTAAAATAAAGAATTTGGATACGATCGCCTTGGATTTATTGATATTACTACTCCATATCTAAAGTGGGCGGAGTGATAAATTTGTATCGGAGGTACCGCAAGGGGCGTGGCTAGACTTTCATTTTTTTTCCAAAACTTTATCCTGTTATAATTTAACAAAATTCATAAATTAGGCACGATCGTATCGAGTATATTGATTTTATAACTCCATCTCTAAAGTGGCGGAGTGATAAATTTGCATCGGAGGTACCAGAAGGGGCGTGGCTAGACTTTCATTTTTTTTTCCAAAACTTTATCCTTTTATAGCTTTACTAAATATAGAATTTGGGAACGATTGAGTTCGATGTGTTGATATTATTACTCGATTTCTAAAGTGGGCGGAATTGTACATTTGTATGGAAGGTACCAGAAGGGGCGTGGTCATGTAGCCCATTTTCAATACCGTAAGTAGTTTTGGGGAAATATTAACTCGTGAAAAATTTGACATTTGGTGGCGTCTTTCGAAAATTATTGTGTGAACCAGCCGGACAGTCAGACAGACAGCCAGACAGACGGACATGGCTTAAACGACTTAAAAAGTCATGAATCGAATTTGGTATATACCCTCATCCCTAAGGGTGATGGTATAAAAACTACTGAATATTTGAAAATACAATTCTTCCGGTTTATAATGCACAATAATTTCTTTCAAATTGCTGCCTCGGCTGGCCATGCAGTAGCCTACACGGTCGGTCCAATTTTTAAGCACATTATCGATTGTGTGCAGCTGTATTTCACCAATGTCTTCACGAATATTGTCCTTTAAAGCGTCAATTGTCTCTGGCTTGTCGACGTAACACTTTACTTTTGAGGGCACCCCACAAATAATAGTCCAACGGTGTAATGCGATCTACAAAAACAGGGCGCAAAACATCGAGTGTAGCTTCGGCTGTGTGGCACGTAGCGCCGTCCTGTTGAAACCAAATGTTGCCAATATCCTCCTCTTCAATTTTTGTGAACAAAAATTTGTTCAACATGGCCCGATAACGATCGCCATTGACTGTAACGGCCACTCCTTGCTTGTTTTCGAAGAAAAATGGCCCAATTATGCCTCTGCATCAAAATCCGCACCAAACAGTGACTCGTTTTGGGTGCATCGGCTTTTCAATGCGACAATTTTGCTTGTTTATATACCCGCCAAGATCAAAATGAGCTTCATCTGAAAAGATGATTTTTTTGTCAAAACATTACCATGATTTTCAAAGTAATCTCGCAATATTTCCCAGTGTTGATCAAGCGTATACACAACCATATTCTTTCAGCGGAAGGATAAAACTAATTATCTGTCAATTCAGAAAATTAGACCTTTCGACCAACGGCGTATTCGCGTCCAACATTTAAATGAAATTATTTTTAAAAAGTTAATGTCCGAAATTTTTCTTTTGTTTTATATTCCGGATTCCGACATCCAATTCTGTTTTATGAGTTTTATTGAAGATATTAACTTTTTATCTATAAATAACCGCAAAAGTTAAAAATGATTAAAAAAAAGAGCGCAGTATTTTTTAAATTTACATATTTATAAATTTGTGTTTTAACAATCTACACGGTGAAAAATGCTCTGCATCGATTTGAACCTTTTGCACAACATCTGACAGTGACAACTGACTCAAACACACTATATTGGATATTAACGTAGTCTATACTCATTGTTAACAAACTAACGGCCATATTCATAAAAAATTTCTAAAGTAGGTATGAAGCGTTCTCTAGCTAAAGTATTCTTTAGCTCTAACAAACCTTTAATAAGAAATTGTATTCATAAACGTTTTTTATCAGTACTTTAGCTTTATGTGTTCAGGTGGCAACGCCGACGGTTGTTGGTCGTTAATGATGTACAAAAACAGCTTTATAATCGGATACAAAAGCTTTATAATCGGACACCAAATATGTATTTGAACATATAATAACTATGAACATTATTGTAGCTCAATTTTATATTAACTATGATTCTCATAACGGTTAGAAAGAAGTAAAAGTAAAAATGGCATTTAAAGATTGCATTTTCCTTTCCTCATGTTGAAATAGTAATCGGATACCGATTACATTGTTTCCTTGTTTTGATTGTTTTTACATCACGAATATTATTTCATTATTAACAAATTATTTTTAAAGAATTTTGGAGAAATATTTTTCAAAATGGAATTCATGAATGAAAATTGTCTATTTAGATACTTTTCTATGTGCGCAATGATTAAGAAGAAAATTTCCTACACAATGAATCTCAAAATAAAGATCTCAAATTCATAAATATGCAATAAATTGTACAAACGTCAAGTTATAGCATGCTTAAAGTAGAGACAACCCTACTTTAACTTATTGAAGATGTGAATCGTTTATGAATATTGTTTTCTCGAAAATTGCTTAAAAATGGTTTATAAACCTCTTATAAGTTTTTATGAATAAGGCCGTAAGTTTTTACTAGTAATAAACCTATTATGTCCATTGTATTGTAAGCACACTTTTTTTTGGAAAATACTTTGTAATTACCATTTTGCACAATCCGGAATTAAGAAATTTAACTAGAATATAATATTTTTTTCATTAACTTGTTACTTTTCAAAAATTTGTACGCTTGTTAGCACTTTTTAAAACATTTTTTCTCACTTGTTCCCAACGAGGCTGTATACGATTAAAGAATCATTTAAATACTAACTTAAAAGACGCCTATGTCCAGCTATATCATAGGAAATTTTAGCGGAATACGTACAAAGTCTTAGTAATCAAAACAATAGGTAAGCATTATCAGTAGATGTGGTGCCGCTTGGCATTGCAAGTGTTAGAGTCAACCAGAGAATAAAAAACTTTTTTTTTCAGATTATTGCGATAAGAACTGATTAGAAAAACAGAACACCCGTACGTTTAAAAACGCTTGTTTTGGAATAATCAATTGCTTAGATAAGCGTTTATATCGGTCAATCATCTCCGTTTTCTGAAATAGTAAAATTGTAATTCATACATACATTAATTTTAAAATTTAGAAAATATGAATTTATACTGAATATTTTACTAATATTTATTTTGTACATTAGAAATACATGTGAAATATCTATCATGTAATATTTTAAAGCATTAATCATTTCAAAACGGAACCGATTTGAATTACACACAATTGCACACGATATTTTTATTTTCCAACACTGGACAAGGGGTACATGACATAAGAGAGATACAATTTGATGCCCAAATAGCACTCGGCACTAGAATAATGAATTTGCAGACGAACTTTTTGCAGACCGTAGTTAGTGGACGGAGTGGGAGTGGAAAATGTGTAGTTAAGCCCTAGAGATATAAAGTTTGATACACTGATAGCACTCGGCACTACAGATGTAAATATGCAGATAATAAATGATCGACGATTAACATTCGCCACATAAGCAAGTAAGCTCAACATGACGTCGTTTATATGGTCTACAAGCGAGGGCCAAATATAGGGTGGGCCATAGGGTGGGTCGATAAAAAATGTTGTGCCGGTCACCCCCTAGAATGAAAGATAATTTAAAAACGATTTCAAAAATTTTTTTTATTTTTTTTTGCCACGCCCCTTGACCCCGCGCATTGGGTTTTTGTTTCCTGTGTCTCCATTTATAGCCCGATCGTAATGTGTGACATATCAATGTTCTTGGACTGAGAACAGCTACATTTTCTTCTTTGATCACTTTTGACTCCGACGTCAAATTCTAGAAGTTTCTACCGGAATCTCGGTTTTTACCCCCCTAAGTCAATTTTTTTTCGTAACGATAAAAAAGTTTTTTAAATTCCATGATATTTTCTCTTTCAAAGTATATATTTTTATTCATAAACAAAAAAGTTACAGAGGTTTAAAAAAATCAATTTGACGTCGTTAAAGGCCAAAGCTTATTGTTTACAAATGTTGACGTGGTCGTATTTTGTTTTTTAAACCTCTGTAACTTTTTTGTTTATGAATAAAAATATATACGGTAAAAGAGAAAATATCATGGAATTCAAAAAATTTTTTATCGTTGCAAAAAAAAATTTACTTAGGGGGGTAAAAACCGAGATTCCGGTAGAAACTTCTAGAAGTTGACGTCGGAGTCAAAAGTGATCAGAGAAGAAAACATTCAGTCCAAGAACATTGATATGTCACACATTACGATCGTTTCCTGTGGAGACACAGGAAACAAAAAACCCAATGCGCGGGGTCAAGGGGCGTGGCAAAAAAAAAATAAATGTTGTTTTTGAATTCGTTTTTAAATTATCTTTCATTCTAGGGGGTGACCGGCAAAACTTTTTTTATTTGTATGAAGTGCGACCCACCTTAGTGGGCCATTTCAAATTTTAAATTTGAATCGGCTATAAAAAAGAAAGTTCTGGCAATATTTTAAAATTTCTGGTTTTATTGGAATGGTTGACCTTTGTCATTTAATAATGGAACAGAATATCATTCATATGACTACCACGACTGTCTCAGAAGCACCTTATTTGATCACTTCAACTTTTCTGTACATTTTCGATTATTTCGGGTCGAATCTCTTCAATGGAAACTTCGATTTCATGTTTCAACGCTTCAATTGTCTCTGGATGCTTTGTGGAACATTTATCCTTAATGGCCCCCACAGAAAATAAACCAAAGGCCCCAAAACACAGCTCCGAGGTAGCCAATTGACATCACAATTTCGGCTGACTTTTCGATTTTCAAAAACAGTGCGTAAAATATCGATGGTTGCATTGGCTGTGTGACATGTGGCCCCGTCTTTTTTAAACCACATATAGTCTACTAGTGGGGCCGGCAATGCTTCGCAATTGCATATTTACTTGTAATATATTTCACATTTAGGTCTACAAAGTACTTTAAAACGGTACTTAAGCTCGACAATAATATGTTGAGTTTATTAACTTATATAACTAATTTCAAGTAACTCCTTAACATGGAAGTTAACTAATTAACTTTTATTGTTTTAAATTCAAAGTCGTATCTACAGTTTCGTCATATAGATTAAGTTTTGTCTGTATGTAGGGAAAAAATACACTTCTTTCACAAATCGAAAACAGAAATTCCTTTAAAGATCAAAATTTAATTTTTATATTTATCTGTAGTAGCGGGAATCGTCTGTATACTAACTATGTCTTTGGGCGCAAAAAGCACTTTTGTTATGCCTTCTCCTCCTATTGACCGCAAATGAAAATTTCGTTTGAAGCTTCAAGCCTTTAGCCATAAACACCTCCTAAACCTTCCATATAGCCTGTTCATTAGGGCGGATCAATATTTTCGATCGGAATCCACGATCATCAATACCTAGTTCGCGCTGAGAAGTATGAAGATTTCAGGTAGACATATTTTTTTTAACAATGACCAGCTATTGAAACCTTCAGACTTATGGGCCCCGGCTGTAATTTTTACCTACTATTCCGATGCTTGGAGACCAAGACGAAGAGAATGGTATATTTTTGACATTGTTTTCTGTATGCCAACACTCAGAGGCCATAACTTTTTAACCAATACATAGATTTACTTCTGTAATACTTCATTTAGTTTGTTTTAGTTTGCTATTAGCGCAAGCGAGGAATTGATTTTAGACACAAAATTTATTGGTGCAATTTTCTAACAATTCATCGTAGATTCCGATTTTGGTTAAGATTTTTGCCAATAAAAAAATTGGCCCACCTCACTATTCATATCTCTAGGCGAACTGCAATATACTGTGGAATTTTGACAGTTATAACTACTTATTTTGAAAGGGTGTAGCAAAGCCCACTTCCACCCTTACTGTAATTCATACTTCATCAATAACATCTGTAACAAATTACATCTTCATACCTCTGATAGTTCATGAGATATAGCCTTTTTTAATTTGAAGTTGCATGGCCGGTGCCACGCTCCTTTATCCAATCAAAACTAAGTTCAGCCAGAGACTGACAACAGGTCATCAGTACCACTTTCTAAAATTATCTTATAAATCAGTCTATTATAAAAGCCGTCAGAGAGATTTTTGAAAAAGGGGCGTGACACCGCCCACTTCCACCCTGGCTGTAATTAATACTGCTCCAACAACATATATACCAAATCTCATCTTCATACCTCTGCTAGTTCATGAGATATAGCCCATTTTATATTCAAGTTGTATGGGCTGTGCCACGCCCCTTTATCCAATCACAACCAAATATAGCCAGGGACTATCTACAGGTCAACAGTACTACTTGGAAAATTTTCGTATCAATCTGTCTATTAGAAAAGCCTGCAAAGCGATTTTTTAAAAGGGGGCGTGGCACCGCCCACTTCCACCCTGGTTGAAATTAATACGGCTCCAACAACATATATACCAAATCTCATCTTTATACCACTGATAGTTCATGAGATATAGCCCTTTTGATTTTCGAGTTGTATGGGCGGTGCCACGCCCCTTATCCAATCACAGCCTATTATAGCCAGGGACTATCAACTGGTCAACAGTACCACTTGGTAAAATTTTCGTATCAATCGGTCTATTAGAAAAGCTGTTAGAGCGATTTTTGAAAAGGGGGCGTGGCACCGCCCACTTCCACCTTGGCTGAAATTAATACTGCTTCAACAACATATATACCAAATTTCATCTTCATACCTCTGATAGTTCATGAGATATAGTCCTTTTGATTTTCATGTTGTATGGGCGGTGCCACGCCCCTTTGTCCAATTGGACCGAATTGTAAATCTAAACCATCCGGGGCGCCACCCAAACGCATACAAAAAAATTTATGCAAATCGGTCCAGCCGTTTAGGAGGAGTTCAGTCACAACACACGTACGTTAGAATTTTATATATAAAGATGTCATTCTTTTGAATTTTTGGGAACAAAAATTTGTTGAGCATGGTGCAGTTACGCCGTTGACGGTAACGGCGGCACCTTGCTCATTTCGAAGAAAAATTGCCCACTAGTACCGCCAGTCCAAAATCCACGCCAAACTGTGACTCATTGTAGCTGCATTGGCTTCTCAATAGCCACGTATGTGTTTTCTTAACCCCATAAGCGCCAATTTTGCCTATTGACATATTCACAGAGATGAAAATTAGCTCCATCTGAAAACACGATGATCGGATGAGATATTGCTGATCCAGTCGTGGTAGTCACATGAATGATATTGAGTTCCATATTAAAACCAGAAATTTAAAATTATTATCAGTACTTTCTTTTTTGTAGCCGATTCAAATTTAAAATTTTTAATGGCCCACCCAGTACAAGTTTTTTTCTTGGATGATATTGGCCTTAAGTGCTTGAATCGTTTGTTTCGGGTTGTGATGACAGGGAGTTTAGTGCGAAAATGATCGAATGTGACATGGGCTGTGTGTCACGGCGCGGCAAGATATTTATCCATTTATCCCCTACCCAAAAGTGTAACACATAGCAGGAGCTACTTAGACCCTTAGTTTCTTTGAACCAAATTCGATTTATGACTTTTGCATGTCCTTCTGTCTGTCTGTCTGGCTGGTTCGCACGATAACCTTCAAAAGACGCAACCATATGTTTTGAAACTTTGCACGAGTTAATATTTCCCCAAAACTACTTATGGTATTGCAAATGGTATACCTGGTCATGCCTCTTCTGGTACCTCTCACACAAATATATTATTCCGCCCACTTTAGAAATCGAGTAATAATATTAATAAAACCAAGGCGATCGGACACAAATTCAGTTTTAAGTATATCATTCTTAGGATAAAGTTTTGGAAAAAAAAACTTGTAATCTTGCCACGCCCCTTCTGGTACCTGCCATACAAATATTCCACTCCGCCCACTTTAGAAATCGAGTAATAATATTAATAAACCCAAGGCGATCGCGCCCAAATTCAGTTTTTAGTATATCTATCTCAGGATAAAGTTTTGGAGAAAAAACTTGTAATCTTTCCACGCCCCTTCTGGTACTTTTCATACAAATTTTCCACTCCGCCCACTTTAGAAATCGAGTAATAATATCAATAAATCTAACGCGATCGGGCCGAAATTCTGTATTTAGTAAAGCTATAGCAGGATGGAGATAAAAGCTGGAAGTCTAGCCACGCCCCTTCTGGTACCACCCATACACAGCTAATACCGTCCACTTTAGAAATTGATTAATATTATTAAAACCCCCCACGCGATCGTCCCCAAATTCTGTATTTAGTAAAGCTATAACAGGATAAAGTTTTGGAAAAAATATTGGAAGTCTAGACGCGCCCCTTATGGTACCTCCGACACAAATGTACCACTCCGCCCACTTTAGAAATGCAGCTATAATATCAATATAATAGAAATTTTTTTATTTTACTGAGGGTGAGGGTATATGTAAGTCGGTTTTCCCGTCTGAAACTTTTTTACTGATTTCCTAGTACATTTAATAATAGAAAAAAATAGATAGGAAGTAGGGGTGTGGAGATCGTTAGTAGCAAGATTTAGATACGAATCACCCCCTAATTTTGTGTGAGGTTGGGGAAAAAAATGCCTGAGCCAAAATTTTTGGGGAGTTAAGATCCAAACATACCTGCCATCCCATCTTCACCCCCTAAGGGGGCTCCCATACAAAAATGAATTTTTTTTATAAATTTTGTTCCCACCGCTCTACAACCGACCCCCAATATTTTTGCAACCCCAAAAGTTTTTCATAACATATCAACCCTCTATCTTTCACCCTTATGGTGGTCCGCATACAATTTTTTTTTAAGAAATTATTTCCTACCGCTCCCATTTTCCCTCCTAGAGGTTTAAAATATATGACCGACCGCCAGTAATGCTTATCTCCTAATATTCTTTCCAACCATACCTACTACCATCTTCACCCCCTAAGGAGGCTACCATACATAAATCAATTTCTTATATATTTTGCTCCGACTGCTCTAACTACCCCAAGGGTACCCCTAGAAGAGGAGAAGAGTCAAATGTATGACCGACCCTCAATATTTTTGCAACTCCAACAGCTTGTCAGATCATATCTACCATCTATCTTAAACCCTTAAGGTGGTCCCTATACGTTTTTTTTTTATTTTTTATATGTCTCTTATGAAATCAGAACCTAAAATGTATGACTGAACCGAAAAATTACCGATCGAAAATATAATGTCACAATGTCAAACATGAATCTGTAATTGACTCAATGGAGCAACTGAAGATTAAACCAGCACCAGTTGGTAAACTTCTAAATTTTTGTCAAATATTTCTAAGGTGGCGAATAATGGTACTGCACAAGGAGAAGTACTCTCTCCAATACTCAATATCAATACTTTTCTAAAAGCCATGGACAAAATGTGCTGCAGAACTGTCGCACTTGCGGATGACGTGGTACTAATAGCTACTGGCAAGGATCCTAAACTACTTTATGAGATTTTGGAATCTGCGCTGAAACTTCTTCTAAAATGGTGCCACAACTGTGTGTTGTTCGCCAAAAACCGACATTTCCTTACACTTTCTGCCACATACCTTGGACTCACATTGGAAAGTAAACTAAATTGGAATCTGAACAGTCAGGCCAGGACCAGCAAAGCACCAACTGGGGAATTAACGCTAAAAACGTTAACTGGTTGTACGACTTTGCTACTAAACCAGCGCTGGAGATGGGTAACCAAAAATTTAAATTTGGAGGAATACTGAGACAAGCAATGGTAACTTCAACTAAGGCATTGTTCACTATCCTAAGCTGGATACTAGCAGACATTAAGGCGAAGAAGGTGGCAGCAATACGTTTAAACGCCATGATCATGGCGAAATCCTAAATATAATCAATATAAGGTGTCACACGGATTACACAGTACCAGAACCTGTTTTCGGTCCGAGTTTTATTATTTTATGAACAAACTATCCGATCAAATAACATCGACGACTGTATTTTCAACAGATGCAGTTTTTAACTCATCACCACCCCCACAGACATAAACCTAAACGTTTACGGTAAAAAAATCAAAAGCAATTCCCACTTCTGCTATCTGGGCAGTGTAATTAGCCTTGAAGGCCGTACCACACTCCATGTCACTTCACGCATCAACAAACGTAGACATGCATTCGCCATGCCGAACAAAGTCTGGTTCTTAAAAGAAGATTTCCCGTAACACTAAACTATGTATATTTAAGTCTATTGTAACCAGTACAGAAATTTCAGTCAGTTAAACTGACTGATAAATACCATCACCCAATATATGATATTGTTTAAGTCTTGAGTTATTGAAATTAACCGATTTGTAATTAAAACCAGTTAGAAAGTTTCAGTCGGGCAACCCAACTTACATTTACCCTTACCCTCAGTAAAACAAATAATTTTCTATTATATTGATATTATTACTCGATTTCTAAAGTGGGCGGAGTGGTACATTTGTATGGGAGGTACGAGAAGGGGTGTGGTTAGGCTTCCAGATTTATTCTCCATTAATTTATCCTGTTATAGCTTTACTAATTACAGAATTTGGGCACGATTACCTTGGGTGTACTGATATTATTGGTACATCCCTAAAGTGGTCGGAAAGGTACATTTGTATGGGAGGTACCATAAGGGGCGTCGCAAGGCTTCCAATTTTTTCTCCAAAACTTTGTCTTGTTATAACATAACAAAATACAGAAATTGGGCACGATCGTGTCGAGTGTATTGATATTTTTACCCTATTTCTAAAGTGGGCGGAGTTGTACATTTGTATGGGAGGTACCAGAAGGGGCGTGTCTAGACTTCCAGATTTTTTCTCCAAAACTTTATCCTGCTTAAACTTTACCAAATACAGAAATTGGGCACGATCGCGTTAGGTCTTTTAATAATATTAATCGATTTTCAAAGTGGGCGGTACCAGATGTGTATGGGAGGTACCAGATGGGGCGTGAATAGACTTCCAATTTTTTTCTCCAAAACTTTATTCTGTTATAGCTTTACTAAAAATAGAATTAGGGTACGATCACGTTTAATTTATTGATATTATTTCTCCATCTCTATAGTGGGCGGAAAGGTAGAATTATATGGAAGGTACCAGAAGGGGCGTGGCTAGGCTTTCAAATTTTTTCCAAAACTTTATCCTGTTATAGCTTTACTAAATACAGAATTTGGGGACGATCCCGTAGGGTGTATTGATATTATTAATCGATTTCTAATGTGGGCGGAATGATGTATTTGTATGGGAGGTACCAGAAGGGGCGGGGCCATGTAGCCCATTTGCAATACCGTAAGTAGTTTTGAGAAAATAATAACTCGTGCAAAATTTCAAAACATTTGGTTGCAACTTTCGAAAGTTATCGTGCGAACCAGCCGGACAGCCACCAGACAGACAGACAGACGGACGGACATGGCTCAAGCGACTTAAAAAGTCATGAAACGAATTTGGTTCAAAGAAACCTAGGGTCTAAAGTCACTCCTTCTATGTGTTACACTTTTGGGTCGTATCAAATGATATATACCCTCATCCCTAAGGGTGATGGTATAAAAACCATTCGGCTCTACGGATGTGAGTCGTGGGCGCTCACAGCTGCGATGTCACGTAAGCTCCAGGCCTTTGTCAACATCTGTCTGTGGAAAATTTTGAGAATTTGGTGGCCCAACACCATATCTAACAATGACTTATTGCACTCTACAAACAAAACGCCTCTGAACATTACGATCAAACAGCGCCACTTCAGATGGTTGGGATATACACTTCGCAAAGACGACGAAGGAATCTGCCGCCGTGTACTATGGTGGAACCCACGGGGTACAAGATGTCGAAGCAGTTCAAGAACATCATGGCATTTGAGCAAAGTTTATTGGGACGTTAGTGTCCCTCTTACTAGAAGAAAACAGCTTATTCCAGAGGAACGTAACCTTATAGCTAAGGAAAGATGGGAGATAGAATCCACTGGCACAGCGAACAAACTAAATAAGAAGACACGATTTGCACTAAACCTGAGAATCATCATAGCTGAAATAACCGGTCAGTGGCCGGCTGGCATACACGGTAAGGAGTTAAAACTTTCCTACAAAAATTTTTGTAGAATCAGCAATGATAAGGAATATGAAAAAACCAAGGAGCATCTTCTATATCACTGTCCTTGGTGACAATCAGAGGGCGATCTGCGTAACATCCATGCCTTTATCAGAGCAACGAAATGGCTTGAGAGGGACATTGACTGATTAGATTAGAATTAGAATGGAATCACAAGGACTCAAGTAGACTATGCTGAAGGTGACTGCTAAATAAACCAAACATAACCTATCGATTTTAAATTCAGTAACAAGTCCTTATCAGCAGACTTGGTAAGTTAGATTTTGTGATACGTTTTTTTTGTTTTAAGTTTTAGAGAAAACTGCACTCACGAAATAATTCTCATTTAAATTATTTCGTGAGTGCATACAGGCTAAACTCAACAAGCTTTCCCTTTTTAGAAATCATTAGCTATATTTACTTTAAAAATTTTAAATATTTGGTTCACACAAACCTAAATAAGAAATAAGCAGCATGCCCCTGTGGTATGCCGAAATTAAATATTATTAAATTTACTTACAACTTCTTTGTCCAAAATAAACATATTTTTATACCATCACCCTTAGGGATGAAGGTATATATCATTTGATACGACCCAAAAGTGTAACACATAGAAGGACTGACTTTAGACCCTAGGTTTCTTTGAACCAAATTCGATTCATGACTTTTTAAGTCGTTTGAGCCATGTCCGTCTGTCTGTCTGTCTGTCTGTCTGTCTGGTGGCTGTCCGGCTGGTTCGCACGATAACTTTCGAAAGACGCAACCAAATGTTTTGAAATTTTGCACGAGTTATTATTTTCTCAAAACTACTTACGGTATTGCAAATGGGCTACATGGCCCCGCCCCTTCTGGTACCTCCCATACAAATACATCATCTCGCCCACTTTAGAATTCGAGTAATAATATCAATATAACCTACGGGATCGTCCCCAAATTCTTTATTTAGTAAAGCTATAACAAGATAAAGTTTTGGAAAAAATTTTGAAAGCCTAGCCATGCCCCTTCTGGTACCTCCCATACAAATCTACCTTTCCGCCCACTATAGAGATGGAAAAATAATATGAATAAATTAAACATTCATACTATTTTTAGCAAAGCTATAACAGGATAAAGTTTTTGAGAAAAAAATTGGAAGTCTATTCACGCCCCATCTGGTACCTCCCATACACATCTGGTACCGCCCACTTTAGAAATCGATTAATATTATTAAAAGACCTAACGCGATCGTGTCCAAATTCTGTATTTGGTAATGTTTAAGCAGGGTAAAGTTTTGGAGAAAAAATCTGGAAGTCTAGACACGCCCCTTCTGGTACCTCCCATACAAATGTACCACTCCGCCCACTTTAGAAATAGGGTAATAATATCAATACACTCGACACGATCGTGCCCAAATTCTGTATTTTGTTATGTTATAACAGGACAAAGTTTCGGAAAAAATTTTGAAAGCCTAGCCATGCCCCTTCTGGTACCTCCCATACAAATCTACCTTTCCGCCCACTATAGAGATGGAGAAATAATATGAATAAATTAAACATGATCGTACCCAAATTCTATTTTTAGTAAAGCTATAACAGGATAAAATTTTGGCGAAAAAATCTGGAAGTCTAGGCACACCCCTTCTCGTACCTTCCATACAAATGTGCCACTCCGCCCACTTTAGAAATCGAGTAATAATATCAGTATAACAGAAAATTATTTGTTTTACTGAGGGTAAGGGTAAATGTAAGTTGGGTTGCCCGACTGAAACTTTCTAACTGATTTTAATTACAAATCGGTTAATTTCAATAACTAAAGATTTAAACAATATCTTATACTGGGTGATGGTATTTATCAGTCAGTTCAACTGACTGAAATTTCTGTACTGGTTTTATACTGAATTTATTTAAAAATTTATTTAACTACTGGTATTTATTTACTTAATTGCGACAAAAATGCAATTTTCTTTATTAATTTACTTTTGACTTCTTCGATTTCTTGCCACTACCAGATTTACTGGCAGCCACAGCTTTCTTTGTTGTCAGTGAACGAATCACAAATATCACAGCCAATAACACCAATACAGGAACGAACACAGCCACGGCTATAACATCCAATAAATAGAATTGATACCATTTCAAGTCCAAGCCAGCAGATCTCAGATGTGTGGCTCCTTTATGTCTGATCACATACTCAACCCAGTAGGCGGCTGTTTCACGAGGACCCATTGGACGATCACGGAATACAGCAGAAATTTTCTTTACATTTCTGCTATAGGAAGGATCGTTTAACAGTTTATGCAAGGATTCTTTGAGATTTTCATGGCTTATCGTTAAGTATTGCAAACCGATGGCATAACCATTTATAGCTGCCTTCTTAATATTCAAATGTTGATCACAATAAATGGGTATGCCCAACATGGGAACACCATGATAGACACCTTCTTGGGTGCCAAAGAGACCACCGTGCGTGATAAATACTTTCAGATTGGGATGGGCCAAAATTTCGTTTTGGGGTAACCACGACTTGATGAGAACATTTTTCGGCAAACCCTCAATACTTTCATTTTCGAACTTCCAGATGACGCGTTGTTTCAGCGAACCGAAGACATCAAGGAAGATGCGTATCTTTTCGGGAGGCATATCTTTGGACTGGACATTGCTTCCTGGAAATGAAGAAGGAGAAAAATTAATAAATATAAGAGAAACTGTATATTTAAAAAAAATTATAATTTAAATTAATAAAACAAAAATTGTATAAGAATGCAAAGAGCGATAAAAATGTTATATGCATTTGAGTAGAAGGATTCGACTGACAAACTTATCGAAAGAGGATCCAAACAGGACTTTTGACTGGCAGATTGTTTTTAATTATATTTTGGCATTAATTTGCCCAGTTCTATACGAAATTCTGAAATCTTGAAACAAAAAAAAAATATATAAACCTGTTTGCCATAAGTTTATATAATGTTTTTAGTTTCAAGATTTCAGAATTTCGTTCAGAATTGTCTACAATAGGTTTATATAATTTTTTTGTTTCAAGATTTCAGAATTTCGTCCAAAACAGAACAAATTATCTTGTACAATATTTCTATAAATTTCAATATGCTTAAAATAATGCTTTGTAATTTTTTATTTTTGTTTTCTTTTGTCAGATTGAACTTACCCAAACTGAAGTAGACAACTCCATGTTCGGCTTCATCCATAAACTTTTGCATATCGGCGGGCAACTTCTTGGGTGGGTATATATGCATGCCACCAACTGGAATCATGGAAGGAAGTGTGGGTCTGACGGATGTTAAAGGGGCGTGACTGTTCAAAAGCATCAATGAAACATTTCTCTCCATTTCGGCAACGGGAGGGAAATCAACTGTAATAAAGAAAAATTTAACATAAATAAGGTGATAATAGTATGTTCAAGGCAACAGGAATCTCAAGCAAGAATATTGGTAGTCTCTAAAATTTGAGCAGTAATAAACATACATGATAGCCACATAATCTACCCATCATGACACGGTTCAATAAAAATCCTATCTCAAATTCCTATCAAAAATTTAATTTTACTGTCTTATTCCAATAACACTTACTCTTCAAATGACCAAAATATTTCTGCACCAAATGGTCCATTTGTGGGAAGTATCTGTATTCACGCAGCAAATCCTCGGCCAACGAATAAAATGTATTCATAAAACGTTCCGTAAATGACATATGATCCGTCATTGAGGTAAAACCATGTGGGACAAAGGACCAGGGCTGGATAAGACCCATCATTTGACTCATATGATTCTCATAGCCCAAGGTGCTGGTTGTAACCACGGGTATATCGTAGACATAGGCCAAAGCCAAAAATGACTCCTGATGGAATTGGGCACCTAGCAGCAAATCGAATTTACCCTTGGGTTGGGGGTCATTGATAAGGGCTTGCACTTTAGGCTGCTTTAGGGCATGTTCGGTAGTAGCGACACCAATGATTTCAACCAATTTTTCAAACTCCAACACACTTAAGTCGGAAAAATCGAAGATGTTGTTGGCTTTAAATTGTTTGATGACTAGAATAAAAATAAAACACAAGGCATTAGTATAATTATGACTTTTGATATTTCAATGTTTGATACTTACTATCACCCCAAAAATTGTATACAGGTTCAATCAGGATTTCAGTATAGTTATGTCCTAGTTTATGATTTTTCATAGATATAGCTGTGACGGCAGTCACCTCATGACCTCTCTCGAGTAGTTCTCGAAGTAAAGCAGAGTGCATCATAAAATGACTCTTGCCGGGAAACGGGAAAAGGGCCAAAATTTTGGAACCATCACTTTCCAGAGGGCAACAGCTGAGCATCAAGAACAAAGCTGCTGAGGCGGTAAGAATGTTGAAGCATTTCTGTAATGAGTGGAAATAAAATGAAATGGTGGGATTAGATATGATATTTGGTAATTCATTAAACGCGATCAGCCAGTGGTAAATATTATTAAAGTCGCAAGATATTTTAGGTATAAAATATTCAAGGAAACTATAATAAAACAAGTTAGAAATTTTCACTCCGGTACACCGACTGCCCAGTGAAAACATAAAATTTGCAATTATACAAATTTTATGAAATATTGGATGTACCAGGAGGGGCGGAGCTACACTTCCAGTGTCTTCTCCAAAACTTTATCCTGTTATAGCTTTACTAAATATGTACAGAAGTTTTGCACGATTGCGTTGATATTATTACTCGATATCTAAAGTGGGCAGAATAGTACATTTATGTGGGAGGTACCAGAAGGGGCGTGGCTAGACTTTAAATTTTTTCTCCAAAACTTTATCCTATTATAGCTTTACTAAATACTGAATTTGGCCAAGATCAAAAGTGGGCGGAGTGGTACATTTGTATGGGAGGTACTAGAATGGGCGTGGCTAGACTTCCAGTTTTTACTCGAAAGCATTATCCTATTATAGCTTTACTAATTATAAAATTTGGATACGATCGCGTCGTTTGTGTGAATTTATATTATTACTCGATTCTTAAAGTGGGCGGAATAGTACATTTGTCTGGGAGGAAACAGAATGTAGCCCATTTGTAATACCGTAAGTAATTTTGGGAAAATATTAACCCATGCTTAGTTTCAAAATAATTGTTTGTGTCTTTCGAAAGTTATCGTGCGTAGCATCTGGACTGAGAGTCAGGCGGACATGAATCGTCAATTTGAAGCAAAGAAACCTGGGGTCTATAGTGACTCCTTCTGGGAGTTACACTTTTGGTTCTTATCAAATTATAAATACCCTCCTACCCGTAGGCTGAGGGTATTATGATACATAACATCTTTAACATTATTTACAGGAATATATGAAGAGCTTCACTGAGCTCTAGTTAACTTAAATGATTTCTTAGGCGAGCCCTATAATCAGACGTAACTGCAGCCTCTTCTAGTATTAAGATGAAATCAGAGAAATAGGTTTTGAAATAGGTGATGTACGAAAACAAAACTAAGCTATTGATCTCGAGAGTCCACTACCATGGGTCCACTATAACTATAGAGAGTTATATGATACAAGCCACCTCGGATCCGCCTTGAAGGCTACAGCCAGAACTACACAAGACTGGCTGATAGCCTATAGTACGGTGTACCAGATGTTACTGCAGCAAACTTATATATTGATCTCTAAGCATAAAGAGTTTAATGCCTTGACTAAAACTTAAATTCCCTTTACACCCCATGAATGAGGTATGGGATAGCTTCTCGCGTTGTTGTGAATTAACACGCTTTCTATTTTTAAATTCACAACTAACGGCATCTACTTGTTTATCGACGAATGCAAACGTCACTGTTTGAGAAGCTCTTACTAGACACGCCGATTGAATCGACACTAATACTGCGAAGTTGCTGTCGACAACATTCGAGGGGAGCCGACAATGAAAGAAACATGTATTTATTTTGTTTTCTTTTAAGATGACTGGAGCCAGGAGTTGAACCTGTGATCTCCCGCATAGTAGTCGCGTGTTCTAACCACTATGCCAAGGTCGGTTTAATGCCATGGGTCCATTCTAATCATGGAGAGTTGTAGGATTTATGCCACCTCGGAACCGGTACGACACTAGAGATAGATGCTGTTACAGATCATGGAATGATTGGATTTTTTCTGTGGCTCATTTCAAACGAAATGGTAGAATACAGCCAGAACTTCGTTAGACAGACTGATGATCTATAGTCCGATGAGCCAAATGTTACTGCAGCCTCCTCAAGTATTAAGAAGAGGTCGACAAAATACAAAATTACTGATATCGATGTAAAACGAGTATATTGGGCCAAATAGGGACATTATTAAACGTTCAATATTGCTTTGGAGTGTCGAAAGAGTTTAGCTACATCGACTCCGAAATTAATGAAGCAAATAATGTCAAGCCGGAAACAAATCCAATAATATAAAACAGCGTTTGTCTATGTTTGTTTGCATTTCTTTTGTAACGTAAAGACTCGAGTACGGATGGATCGATCTTTTCAGAGAATGTAGCTGTATAGTTGGTGGTGAAAATATGCTACTAGAATTTTTGATATATCGATGAATGCGAACGTCACTGTTTGTGAAGCTTTTACTAGACATGTTGATTATCCTGACACTTATACTGCGAAGTTGCTGTCGACAACATCGAGGGGCCGGCAATGAAAGAAAAATGTAGATGACTGGAGCCGGGAATCGAGGTAGTCACGTGTTCTAAACAGTATGCCACGGCCGGTCCCTATGTTAAGTTGGCTGCATTAATAACACAGTACAACATTTTTCAGCTCATTGATTTGGGACTCAATTTTTAGAAAGCACGAGAAAGTAGCCCCAAAATGAAGAAATTATGCATTATTAGTTTTGTCAAGTTACATGCCATAATAATTTAATATCGATTTAAAATTAGTAAGTATCGTATAGGGGAATTTGTCATGTTTAAGGCTCTTTTGTTTGACATAACTCGAGAACTAATATTCCGATTAAGATTTTTTTTTTTAAATTTACATTTATGGAGCTAATTTATTACACAATTTACACTGGAGAGCAATCATATGTATCGAAATGAAAATTATTCACATCCAGTGACTGTTGAAATAAAACACTTATTGAATAATTAAGTTTTTTCTCTGCGGTCTCGAAGAATTATTATTATTATTAATTAATTATTATTACACAATTTACACTGGCGAAATATTCATCTGTATCTATATGAAAACTTTGTCATCCAGTTACTTGTGTCACAAAACACTATATTGAGTAATTGAAATTTGATATCACTTTATAGTTTCTCTATATTTTAAAAACACATCTCTTTAAAATACTTTGTAATTACCATTTTTGCACAGTTTGTTGTTGAGTAATTTTGATTTGAATATTATTTTTTTTTACTTTATATATTTTTAATAATTTGTTTGCATGTTAGCACTTAATTTCTTTACAGTTCCCGACGAGCCTGTCAACAGTAAACGAGTCTATTAAATACTAAATAAAAAGACGCCAATGTCCCACCATATCATATCAAATTGTAGCGAGAATTTGTCTAAAGCCATAGTAATCAAAAAAAATAGATAGGCATTATCAGTAGACGTGCCTCCGCTCGGCTTTCAAAGTACTAGTGTACTCAGAGAGTAAAAACCGTTTGTATTTTCACAACGATTCATAGAATATTGTGATAAGAACCGATGTGAAGAACTGAGTTCTCTGACATTTCAAAATGATGGTTTTTGGAAAAATAAGAGAATCTTATATACTCATTCCATAAATTTTTATAGTTTTAATTAATTATATTCGGAAACTCAATATTTTAATTCTTTATTTTTTTAATTTGTTTCAGCTAAATCGGACTAGGGGTTCTCGAGTTATGACAAATTCCCCTATACGATACTTACTAACTTCAAATCGATATTAAATTATTATGGCATGTAACTTGACAAAACGAATGATGCAGAACTTCTTATTTTTGGGGCTACTTTCACATGCAGTTCATAGAATTGGGTCCCAAACCAATGAGCTAAAAAAATGCTGTACTGTGCAATGTCATACATAGGGTGAGGAAATCAGTCACTTTACCTGACTGAAATTTCTATACTGGTTAGTAATATCTTCGAATACACGAAGTGCCAAAACTTAAGCAGATTCTCAGATTCTTCAATATAGTCGCACAACCGGTTTTACTATTGTGTAACAATGCATCACTCTTATGAATATCGATAGGGGCGTCAAATGTGTCTAGCTGGTACATACAAAAGATGACAGACAAATTCACATACATAGATACTGGGGGTTCTGGTAGTTCAACGACCATTTTCGTTACGTAACACTTGATACGTAGGCGATAATTGTAAGTGTCAGCCAGATTTGACCATCAATTAGTCATGCGATGGCAATGAATAAATAAAACAAAAAGTTCCGATAGTTGCCAGCGGCTCTTTAACGTACATTTATAGACATAAGAATCTTATCTATTGGTATCAATTCGTACGCAACGAGTAGGTCAGTGAAATTGAAAATCATAAAAACTCATTGGGTAGTTTTTCATTCTATCGGTTTAAAGATCGATAAAATTATACGTGCCGTAGTTTGTTACCCTACAATATGCCTTAACTACTGCCGCTTGATCGATGATTATAAAAATTAAATTATATGTATGTAAATTAAACAATAACAAGTAAGAACTGTACATTAGGGCGTTTCACAAAAAAAATGTTGCAACTCTTGAAGCGGAATATTAAGGCTTGTGATCTAAAAGAATTTCGGAAAAATTTTTGGATTTTTTGAAGATGGGTATGGGGTCGCTGAAATAGATTTTATCAAAAAAATAAGGTTATGGAGAAAAAAATTGTATATTATTTTTTTCTGGTGCTTTTTGTTCATGCAACTTACCAAATCTTTTATTATGGATCCGATCCTACAACAAAAAAATTATTGGTGTGAGAAATTATTAGATTATGGACCACTTTGATAGTCTTAAAAGTGAAAAATTATTTTTCCTAGATTTCAAACCTCGATAACTTGAAAAATTTTCAACATTTTTTCAAGATGTTAAATGCGTTAGAAAGATAATTTAGATACCTTTATTGGTATATATAAGTTTATATCTTACTTGTGAAAAATGTTGAAAAAAATAAAAAATAGACAAAAAAAAATTGTTTTTATTTTTAAATTTACACTATTTGAATTTTAAAATATTTGAAATAGGCCCTTTTTAAAATGTAAAAAAATGCATAATGCATAATTTTGTAACCTCAAGCAGTAAAAGGGTTGTTGATGAACTAAAATTGCCCACTTCCTTTTTTTCGAAAGATACACTTTTATCGGAAAATGATGATGATTTTGTTTCTTCAAAGAAAAAACTAGAAAAACTATGTGTTGTGAATGATTTATCAGAAAGAGGCGTGGCGTCGGCTACAATATATAACAAAAAAATTACAAAGAATGAGAATGATTTTCAAAACTTATTGATTAGAGTTGATAACAATTAAAAAATTATACCTAATGTTAACAAAAATGTCATTGAAAAAGCTCTTAAGAAACCAATATGAAAATACTTCCACAGTTGTTCCACATTTAATGGTTAATGTCTTGTAATTTTAGATACAAATTTACTTTTTAATTTTAATTTGTTCATTAAATATGTTGGTTTTGTTTATATAATATCTTTGGATTTTGTATGGGAATACAAATATATTGATGAATTAAATTTCTGATATTTTTATTAAAGCAATGTATTTTAGAAGTTTTTTTTACTTAACCAAGAACGAAACATAATAAAATTCTTATAATTTTCATAAAATTTGATAAATAAAAAAAAATCTCAAACTGTAATTTTTTTCTTATATTTTTCCAACAAGTAAAAATAAATCTATGTACCGAATGAAAGGTAATTTAAAGACCTTTCCAACGCATTTTACATCTTGAAAAAATGTTGAAAACTTTTCAAGTTATCGAGGTTTGAAATCTAGGAAAAATAATTTTTCACTTTTAAGACTTTCAAAGTGGTCCATAATATAATCATTTCTCACACCAATAATTTTTTTGTTGTAGGATCGGATCCATAATAAAAGATTTGGTAAGTTGCATGAACAAAAAGCACCAGAAAAAAATAATATAAAATTTTTTTCTCCATAACCTCCTTTTTTTGATAAAATCTATTTCAGCGACCCCATACCCATCTTCAAAAAATCCAAAAAATTTTCCGAAATTCTTTTAGATCACAAGCCTTAATATTCCGCTTCAAGAGTTGCAAAAATCGCAAAAAACGCGTTTGGTGAAACGCCCTACTGTACATGTCTGCTACAGCAACTGTTGCCCATTCATTTGAATTTTTTTTTGATATTATTAATTGAATGTGTTTTTATTGTTTTTGTATTTCATATATTTATTTGTTAGTGTGATATAGAATTATTCAGATATTTTGGCTACTACAACAAAAACCTTATCAATAAAATCTGCATGTTAATTGACACGTAAAGTCTGACAACACTGATAACATAAGAGTAAATACTGCCAAAAATGTTTATAGATTAGTCAATGTTTATAATTTTTTCAAACGTTTATAAACGTTTGGAGGCCGGAGCATTATTTTACTTATTATTAATTCTATATTGTTGTTGTAGAAGTGTTTTGAGATAACTTAATATATTACGGTGAGCTGCACAGTGGGAGGGAGACCAAAAGAAATTTATTAATAACATTTGTTGTTCAAGCAAATCGTTTATTTATTTTTATCTAACAAAGTGCTGAAGAAAAAAACTAGTAAGGCGGTTATCTTCGGCTATGCCGAAGCTCAGATACCCTTCACCATTTGTAAAAATGGGGATCAAACTGGTTATTTGCACAACAACTATTCTACTAAACTTTGTACCAGATTTATTTTTCAAAACGAACTTATGGATTGTAAATGGGCTGAATAGCCGCACCCCTTCTTGTACCTCCCATACAAAATTACCTATTTTTGGAAAATTAATATTTCTTTCATAACTGCCAAACGGACGATCGTAGGATATTTGAATTTGGTCAGTTTATTTATCTTGCAAAAGTAGACAAAATCCCTGAAAACCCAACTATTTGACACACACCTTCTGGTACCTCCCATACAAATGACCGAACTCACCCCCATAGTCTTACAAACATATTTTTTTGAAAGTAAACTGAATTCACTCAACTTTTGAGTATGATGTTCTTTTATGAATATGGGACTCAGTAATGAATATGGACTTTATTGGGTTACGCCTTCTGGTACCTCCCATACAAAATGACCTATTTTTTGAAAATTAATATTTCTCCCATAACTTCCAAACGGACCCTTGGGGGGTAATGAAAATTGGTCGATTAATTTATGTTGTTATAGGAGGAAAAACCGCAGAAAACCCAACTATTTGACACACCCCTTCTGGTACCTCCCCATACAAATGGCCGAAATCACCCCCATAGCCTTACAAACATATCTTTTTTCTTAGTACACTGAATTCAGTTACATTATGCATAGGTTGTACGGTTATTAAAATATGAATCAGGAATGAATATGGACTATATCGGATCACCCCTTCTGGTACCTACCATACAAAGTGACCTATATTTTGAAAATTAAAATTTCACCCCATAACTTCCAAACGGACACATGGGGGGTAATGAAAATTAGTCGGTTAATTCATATTGTTATAGGAGGCGAAACCTCAGAAAACCTAACTATTTGACCTCTTTTGGTACCTCCCATACAAAGAACCGAACATTAATATTTCGAACATATAAATTCCAAACCGGCACATATACCTTCTACACAAATAAGCCAAGTTTTGGACGATTTTGCACCACAAGCAGGGAAAAAATTATACATAAGTAATTTTATTTTAATTAAAAATGTATTAATATCAGTAACTCAGGACTTCAACAATATCTTATATTGGGTGATGGTATTTACCAGTCAGTTTACCTGACTAAAATGTCTGTACTGGTTTTGTATCGATTTTATTTATCGATAAGTTTATGAGTTGGTGAGTTGGAGCTTATTTTTATGAATTTTGTAACTCCCCAAAAATGGAAAGTTATGTGGGATGTGAGAGTAGTTTAAATCCGATCATGCTTATTTAAGAACTTAACCTCTGCTTCTGGACAGAAGCTTACATACCAAATTTCAGCCCGCAAGCTCATAAACTTTAGGGACATACAGAGGGACACCCCCAAAAAGGGGGAGTTTGTATGGAAGGTGGGAGAAGTATTCGTCCGATATTGCTCATCTTACAACGTAAGCTCCTATTATATGATAAAAGCTTAAATATCAAATTTCAGCTCAATATTTCCTAACCTACGGCTATAATCGCGGGGACAGTTACGCGGACACACCAAAAAAAGGTAGCTTGAATGGGAGGTGGGAGTAGTTTTTGACCGACATTGTTTATCTTAGAAAGTAGCCTCCGCTTATATATTGAATCTTGCGTACAAAATGTCAGCTATAGACCTCTTAAAATACGGCTGCAATCGCACGGACATACCCCAAAAAGGCAGAGTTTATATGGGCGGTGAGAGTAGTTTTTGACCGATCGGTCTCATTTTACCACTTACCCTCCGCTTAGAGCAGAAAAGCTTGCAAACAATATTTCAGCTTGATTGCTATTAAATTACTACTGTAATCGCGGGGACTGACATACAGACCCCCCAAAAAGAGGGATTTTGTATGGAGAAAAGAGTAGTTTTTGACCGATCGGTCTCATTTTAATACTCAACCTCCGCTTAGAGTAGGGAAGCTTGCATACAAAATTCAAACTTGATTTCCCTTAAACTAAACTCCCCCAAATAGGGGGAGTTTGTATGGAAGGTATTGGTAGTTTTTGACCGATCGGGCTTATCTAAGAACTCAACCTTCAATTATAACAGCAAAGCTTGCGTACAATATTTCAGCTTGATTGCTCTTAAATTACTGTTGTAATCGCAGGGACTGACATACGGACACCCCCAAAAAGAGGGATTTTGTATGGGAGGTGGGAGTAGTTTTTTACCGATCGGTCTCATCTTACTACTCAACCTCCGCTTAGTGTAGGGAAGCTCACATAAAAAAATTTCAGCTTGATTGCCCTTATACTACGGCTGTAATCGCAGGGACAGACCCTTAAAAAAAGGGAGTTTGTATGGGAGGTGGGAATAGTTGTTGACCGATCGGGCTCATCTTAGAACTGGGCCTAAAAATTAATCTACTTCCAAAAGAAAAGGTAATGCAATGTAAATAATGTAAAAGATGGAAGAGTATTCCTTTGGTTGCAATAAATAATTTTCGGTAATTTTCGGAACAGTAATAATTTAATGCAAAAAAAAACATTTTGAGTTCTATGGTCGGTTCTGTTGTTGTTTATTCTAACTATAAAGAACATATACCAAATTTGAACACTTTTGCTTGCATAGGAAAAATGTTATGAGAATTAATTTGGATTGTGCGAGCCCAAGTGGTAAAAAAAAGTTTATTTGTACATTTGAAATTTTAGGCCGCATTTCTTGACCAATTTTATTATTTTTTTTTGTATTATTGGAAACAAAATTGTGCACAGATTGTACGTTTTTTATTCTGATTTCCTTTTCGTTATTGTTTTTTTTTTTTTCTTCGTGTTTTTATAATAAATGTTTTTTGTTTAAGGAGTGTGGCTTATTGGGTCACCGCGCCAGACCCTAGTTTCTTGGAACTTCCAAAGCTTAAGAGAGCCATTGTGTTGAGCTTCAATAACTTCTGTTACCTACTTACTAAGACGCATCGGTGGTAGCATGCCAGTTTGGTTTCTCAACATTGCGCCTTCTCACATTTGCTAACACTGAACTATGACACATATTGATGGCCAAAAGTTGAATCAATGAATATGAAAAATCATCTGTAAAAATACTTTTGGGGGATATTTTGTCGGAACATTTTAACCCTCTAGCTCCCACCCGTATGGGACATTTTTGGCCCAATTTTGAAAAACTGTTTAAAAGTCTACTTTGGACGGAGGTCAAGGATTAGAATCTTTGATAAAAATATTCTCCATGAAATTTCACTAAGAGTCACCGAAGACAAATAACCTCTATCCGTCAAAGGTTCCAAAATAAAATCAAAATGAAATGTTAAAAAGTCTTTTTTTTGAGCAAACAGTGCAACGCACTTTTTCGGGAGTGAACCAAAGCAACATCAAACGATAACATTTGACCTCAGTAGTAAAATCCTAAACTCCATTTTGCTCCACTACGTCACAATTTTTGTATACTGTGGGTTAAAGTTGGATTTTTTTTAGTCAAAAGCTGAATCAATGAATATGAATACGAACGCTGGAGCGTTCAAATATTCTGATGAAAGGTTCCTCTGAAAATTGTAATGTATATTTGGGCGCCCCATGCTTTTCTTTAAGGGATGTGTGAGATTTTTTCCACTGCTTGACAACATTTTTTTATCAGACGAGGCACACTTCCAACTTATTTTTTCCCTTTACATCACATGATACACTGCACTGATAGCTTTAAACGTGGAACTCTTTAGCTGCTTAGGTGACCCCGAAAGATAAATAATAAATCAATAAGATCATTTAAAAATTAGCGTTTTGCTTTGTGGTAAAATCAGAAGCCCCCAAGGATGTTTGCTACCGCATATTCTTTTCACAGTAACACTTGAGTCTAGTGTAACTATTATGGATGGTAAAGTGCCTAAAAGTGCATAGCTATATATGTATATTAGGGTGGGGCGATTAGTATGGAAGGAAAAAAATATTAATGGGCGCTTCGTGTTTCTGATTCTTGGGATTGTACTGAGCAAAAAAGTCCACTAGACCATATGTCTACGGTGAAAATCGAGCCTCCCCATTTTTGACTTGAAATTTTTTCTCAAACCTTAGTTTTTTGAAAAATTTGCAAATTTTCTTCGGCTCATATTTCGTAAACTATTTAAAATTTTGACTTATTTTCAAAAGTAAAGTTATAGCTATTATCTCGGGCTACAATTTCTCTGAACATATTATTTAGAAAAAACTTCGTTTGCATGGTGAAATAGTCGAAAATGTGGAAAATTCACTACTTTTTGTCACGTTTTTTTAGATATTTTGGCCTATAACAGCCAAACCATTGAGATTTTCGATCCAATACTAGCACAAAAATGGTAGCCAAGACAATAGTTAAGAACTCTCTAGTACATCGCAAAAGCATTGGAACACTCCTTCTAGTAGTTTTGGCCTTGTGAAAGTGCATATTTTTCGTGAAAATATTGATAAATTACAATTTTCAGTTGTTCATAGGGCAAAATCATAAAAATGTTCTATTTCTTATTTTTATTCTATTTTATTATTTTATTCTATTTATCTCACAGCATCAAATACACATAAAATTAAATACACATTTTTAAATATTTGCCGCAAATGTAAATTTTATAAATAATTGTTTCGTGTATAAACTGTGCAGTGCTATTAAGAAACATTTTTTTATTTAAGAAATAGAACATTTTTATGATTTTGCGCTATGAACAACTGAAAATGGTAATTTATGAATATTTTCATGAAAAATATGCACTTTCACAGGGCCAAAACCGCCTGAAGGAGCATTCCAATGCATTTGCGATGTACTAGAGAGTTCGTAACTATTGTCTTGGCTACCATTTTTGTGCTAGTATTGGATCGAAAATCTCAATGGTTTGGCTGTTATAGGCCAAAATATCTAAAAAACGGTGGTGAAAAGTGGTGAATTTTCTACATTTTCGACTTTTTGACCATGCAAACGAAGTTTTTGTAAATAATGTATTCAGAGAAATTGAAGCCCGAGACAATAGCTATAACCTTCTTTCGAAAATAAGTCAAAACTTTAAATAGTTTACGAAATATGAGGCGAAGAAAATTTGCAAATTTTCCAAAAAAATAAGGTTTGAGAAAAAACTTCAAGTCAAAATGGGGAGGCTCGATTTTCACCGTAGACATATGGTCTAGTGGACTTTTTTGCTCAGTACAATCCCAAGAATCAGAAACGCGAAGCGCCCATTAAGATGTTCAAATCGCCCCACCCTAATGTATATACATCTGATATGCAAATATTTTCCCACATCATTAGTTCCTACCAGAAAATAAATACGGCGTTCAACAACATTACTAGGTATGTTTTTTGGACTAACTAGACGTATATAAGTTTGGCAAGATTAGAGACATGATCTTGCCAAACTTATATACGGCGCACAGTGGGAAAAATGAGCAGGACACCGAGTTAAAGTGTGAAAATAGTGCCTCCACAAATCTACTTGCAGTTGAGCCAAAAAAATTTTATGTCTTATTTTTTCAAAAGTCAAAAATTATTTTTTTATCGACTTTGACAAATTTAAAAAAAATAACGGTAAGGAATTCAGAATAAAAAAAACGTACATTCTCTGCACAATTTTGTTTCCAATAATACAAAAAAAAGAATTTTAAAAATCGGTGAAGAATTGCGGTCTAAAATTTCAAATGTCCAAAAATACCTTTTTTCCCCACTGTGCGGCGTCACATTTGTAAATTTGCTAATGATAAAAAAGCTAATAAGTCTGCACAAAATAATATATTATATGTATTTATACAATCATGTTCGATGTGCTAGATCTGCAAGATCTAGCCACAACAAAACACTTTCCGAAAAGATTTTCTTTATAAGTGCATTTCGTCTATGGAATTTACTCGCTTATAATATTCAAACAATTTCAAACGACAGCCAATTTAAATCCAAAATATTTAAAATTTTTCAGTGATTCATTTCCTTGATAGATAAATTGCAATATTATTAAAAATTATAAAATTACATTTTATTGAGCGGCCGTGGCATGATGGTTAGAACACGCGACTACCATGCGGAAGATCACAGGTTCAAATACTGGTTCCAGTCATCTCAACAAAAAATGTCTATCATTGTCGGCTCTCCTCGAATGTTGTTGACAGCAACTTCGCAGTTTCAGTGTCAAGTCAATCGGCATGTCTAGTAAGAGCTTTTCAAACAATGACATTCGCATTCGTCGATAAACAAGTAGGTGCCGTTAGTTGTGAATCTAAAAATAGAAAGCGTGTTAATCCACAACAACACGAGAAACTATCCCATACCTCATTCAAGGGGTGTAAAGGGAAATTAAGTAAGTAAAATTACATTTACACACCACCCTAAACTATGTCTTTTTTTTTATACCATTACCCTTAGGGATGAGGGTATATATCATTTGATACGATCCAAAAGTGTAACACATAGAAGGAGTCACTTAAGACCCAAGGTATCTTTGAACCAAATTCAATTTATGACTTTTTGAGTCGTTTGAGCCATTTCCGTCTGTCTGTCCGTCTGTCTGTCCGCCTGTCTGTCTGGCTGTCCGGCTGGTGCACACGATAACTTTCGAAAAACGCAACCAAATGTTTTGAAATTTTGCAAGAGTTAATATTTTCCCAAAACTACTTACGGTATTGTAAATGGGCTACATGGCCCTGCCCCTGCTGGTACCTCCCTTACAAATGCATCATTCCGACCACTTTAGAAATAGAGTATTAATATCAATACATCCAACGGGATCGTACCCAAATTCTGTATTTATTAAATCTATAGCAGTATAAAGTTTTGGAAAAAAAATTGGAAGTCTAGCCACGCCCATTCTCGTACCTCGCATACAAATGTACCTTTCCGCCCACTATAGAGATGGAGTAATAATGCCAATAAATCCATGTCAGTAAATGCTTTAACAGAATAAAGTTTTTGAGAAAAAAATTGGAAGTCTAGCCACGCCCCATCTGGTACCTCCCATACCCATCTGGTACCGACCACTTTAGAAATCAATTAATATTAATAATATACCTAACGCGATCGTGCCCAAATTCTGTATTTAGTAAAGTTCAAGCAGAAAAAAGTTGTAGTGAAGAAATCTGGAAGTTTAGACACGCTCCTTCTGGTACCTCCCATACAAATGTACCACTTCGTCTACTTTAGAGATTGTGTAATAATATCAATACACCCAACGCCATCGTACTCTTATTCTGTATTTAGTAAAGGTATAACAGTATAAAGTTTTGGAGAAATAATCTGGAAGTCTAGACGCGCCCCTTCTGGTACCCCCTATACAAATGTACCACTCCGCACACTTTAGAAATCAAGTAATAATATTATTATTGTACTGAGGGTGATGGTATATATAATTCGAGTTGCCCGACTGAAACTTTTTTACTAGTTTATTCTAGTTTTTGTATATTCTTTTCTCTATTAATGAAAACTTTTGTATTTCTTTATTTTATATTTATTTACTCCATATTTATTTTTTTTTTGTAACGCACTATCGTATATTTCTCCCAGCATTCTGTCGAAACAACCAAAACTGCCTTTTTAACTTTGTCCAAATTTTGAAATATGTTGTAACATTTCTATTTCTACCTACTACTTTATATAATTTAAAATTGTTAGCCAATTATTTTGAAATTTGAACTAATGTTATCCCCCAAGCTTAATGTAAGAATTAATTTCTTTTGTATCGGCTGAACCAAAAAAATAATAAATAAACCAAAAGAAACTACGTATTTCAATGAACTCTGATAATTTTATCATTCTACTACTATTAAATATTATAAAGAAAAAACGTTTTCTTACAGGTAATGGAATAGTTTTCTCTTGACATCTTCACTTATTTTATCTAAACAACAAATTCTCTAGTACAAGTTAACGTCAAATATCTTAAAGAAACCACCTTAACAGTTTTTTGTTCAAATTTAAAAATGAATATAAAGGCATTGCGAGCGCCTTGTAAATAAGGCTACATTTTTCGTCATGTTTGTAAAGCTAAATTTTACTATTGTTGCTTGAATATGAAATAAGTAAAAATATCTCTTTTAACCAAAATGATTTTTCATTCGACGTACCATATCTGGATACAAGGGATTTTGATATTAATGTGAATACCGGTCTAAAAGAACTAAAAAATTCAATTGTCTTGACAACAAGTAAGAACAGACATTATTTGAAATAAATGTTTAATAAATTAATAAAGAACCTTGAAACATCAAGTAAACGAAAAATATCTTACTTCTAAATATGTTTATTGTTGTTGATAATTTCAAAAATGCATAACTTGTAGGAACTAAAAGAGTATAAATTGATGGTATAGAAATGAAGAGTGCGGCAGAGTTGCCATGATTTTATATTATATGTCACCTTCAAAACTAAGTTAATTGCTTATTAATTGTGTTGATGATGTAGAGTCGATCACATTGGATATCGAAGACAGCGTGTATTATTCTCATTATAGATACATAAAAGGTATAGAATAATAAACAAATTTACTAACTTTCGCATTTTAAAAAGCATTCACAGAGGAAATGCTATTTTTTTTAATATTAAGAGTATTAATATACCATAACTCTCGGTTAAATATATGCTGTTCCCTCTTGTAAACATTATAAAACAATGTCTCTTAAAATTTCACGGAAAAAAATTATTCAAAAAGCAGTGTTGCCAAGAACCGCAACAACAAAGTACTTGAGATTGTTTGTTTTCATGTGTTCGTTCTCAACTGAATTTTGTTTATATCTCTCTTATATTGATGTTTTTTGAAGTATTTTGTTTGTCGCCAATACTTATTTTATGTATGATTGCTGTTTATATAACTGCTAGTGTTGTCAGATGCAAATTGGAACTTCGATTGGAAAGTTTAAGATTATTTTGGCATATATATACATAGAACGTTGTCACTTATGAGCACTATACCATCACCTTTAGGGATGAGGGTATATATCATTTGATACGAAAAAAGTGTAACACATTAAAGGAGTCGAGTTAGACCCCACGTATCTTAAGACCAAATCCGTTTTAAGACTTTTTAAGACGATTGAGCTATGTCCGTCCGTGTTCGCTTATGAAAATTGGACTCAGGAATGAATATGGATTATATCGGTTCACGCCTTCTTGTACCTCCCATACAAAATTACCTATTTTTGGAAAATTAATATTTCTCCCATAACTTCTAAACGGACACTTGTGGAGTAATGAAAATTGGTCGGTTAATTTATCTTTTGATAGGAGGCAAAACCCCCAGAAGACCTAACTATTTGACACACCCCTTCTGGTACCTCCCCTACAAATGATCGAACTCACCCTCATAGTCTTACATTCATATATTTTTTGTAAGTACACTAAATTCAGTCAAATTATGCGTAAGTTGTACGGTTTTGAAAATATGAATCAGGAATGAATAAAGATTATATCGGATCACCCCTTCTTATACCTCCGATGAAAAATTACCTTGTTTGAAAAATTAATATTTCTCCCATAACTACTGCATCGGCACCTGGGGGATAATCAAATTCGGTCAGTTAATTTATCTTGTAATAGGAGATATGTCCCCTTTTACATAGACATCATTTTTGTATTTACACGGAATTCAGACAAATTTTGCCATGGTAAGAGTTCATTGAACGTTGTTTTACGAAAAAAAAATCAGACACTAATAGTTGTACCTCCTATACAAATAAGTCGTTTTTTTTACGGTTTTTCTATACAAGCAGACAAATAATAATAAATAGGTAATTTTATTTTAGTTGAAAAACTAATAAGGTCTGTGAAGGTCGTCCAACTTTAGTAGTGTTGACGGAAACCATCGATGCTGTGCGTGAACTGATAAAATAAGGCCGACATGTGACATACCTTGATATTAAGGCATCCGGGGGCATTAGTATGACAAGCATCTATAAGATGTAAGATGTTAATTTGGCACTGCAAATATATGCTCTCGTTGAATCCAACATAATCTTCGGTTGCCATTAATATTTCCATGTCCTGAAACCAATGAGACGCCTGGCATTCTTTAAAAATTCTCAAAGTTGTAAACATATTCTTCAGACATCTGATTACCGCTTTGCTATCAGTAAGCTAATGTATATTCTCGCCCAGTATCCATTGATACAGAAATTGACCTGTGGTTATATTGATGCCCATTATTACGGCCTGAACTGTGTAACAGTAATCTGATTGACAGATTTAACTCGTTCAAAAAGATAATATATTTTCTATATGTAAAATGTTTTCCATCAAATCTTTTATGTTTGCTTTCTTATGGGTGCTTTTGAATTGAGATTTGTTAAACTGTGTAAGTCGAAGTAATATATCCGACTTCATATAGACATATTGGAATGTTATACAGCAATTTAATATACTTCCACTTATCTCAAACATGCCATCCCTTGTCAACTTGTTCTAAAAGTCTTAAAGAACACTTCTCAACGCTCGAAAAGGCCGCAGTTACATCCCTCAGTCAGGTAAACTGACTAATAAATACCATCACCCAATATAAGATATTGTTGAAGTCTTGAGTTATTGAAATGAATAGATTTTTAATTAAAATAAAATTACTTATGTATAATTTTCCCTCTGCTTGTGGTGCAAAATCGTCCAAAACTTTTCTTACTTGTGTAGGGGGTATGGGTGCCGGTTTGGAATTCATGTGAAAAATATTAATTTTTCAAAAAAATCTAATTTTGATAGGGGGTACCAAAAGGGGTCAACCGATACAGTCCTTAGTCATTCCTGACTAAAATTTTCAAAAGTACAACTTAAGAATAATTTGACTGAATTCAGTGCACTTCCAAAAAAAATATGTATGTAAGACTATGGAGGTGAGTTCGGTCCTTTGTATGGGAGGTATCAGAAGGGGTGTGTCAAATAGTTAGGTTTTCTGAGGTTTCGCCTCCTATCACAATATGAATTAACCGACTAATTTTCATTACCCCTCAAATGTCCGTTTGAAAGTTATGGAAGAATTACTAATTTTCCAAAAATAGGTCATTTTGTATGGGAGGTACCAGAAGGCGTGACCCGATATAGTCAATATTCACTCCTGATTAATATTTTCATAAGCGTGCAAATTACTCATAATTTGACTGAATTCAGTGTACTTAGAAAAAAGATATGTATGTAGGACTATGAGGGTGAGTTCGGTCATTTGTATGGGAGGTACCAGAAGGGGTATGGCAAATAGTTAGGTTTTCTGGGGTTTTGCCTCCTATAATAACATAAATTAATCGGCCAATTTTCATTACCTCTCTAGAGTCCGTTTGGAAGTTATAGGAGAAATATTAATTGTCCAAAAATAGGTAATTTTGTATGGGAGGTACCAGAAGGCGTAAACCGATATAGTCCATATTCATTCCTGAGTCCTATTTTCACAACCGAACATCATACTCAAAATTTTAGTAAATTAAGTTTACTGACAAAAAAGATATGTATGTAAAACTATAATGGTCAATTAGGTCATTTGTATGGGAGGTACCAGAAGGGATATGGCAAAGGTTTCGGTTTTCTTAGGGTTTGTCTACTTTTGCAAGATAAATAAACTGACCAAATATAAATATCCTACGATCGTCCGTTTGAAAGTTATGAAAGAAATATAAATTATCCAAAAATAGATAATTTTGTATGGGAGGTATCAGAAGAGGCGGGGCTATTTTGCCCATTTACAATCCCATAAGTTCGTTTTGAAAAATATTAATACTGGTAAATTTTCATACCGATCCGTTAAGGTTTACTCGATTTATCCTGCTGACCAGCCAGACAGACGGACATAGCTCAATCGTCTTAAAAAGTCCTGAAACGAATTTGGTCTTAAGATACTTGGGGTCTAACTCGTCTCCTTTAATGCGTTACACTTTTTTTCGTATCAAATGATATAAACCCTCATCCCTTAGGGTGATGGTATAAAGATAAGATATCTATATCTACGACAAACGCCATTAGGATGGGGCGTTACAGGACTTTTAAAAACCAATTGAGCCATATCCATCCGTCTGCTGACTGGATGGCTGGTGGGCAGGATAACTCGAGTAAACCTTAATGCAAATTTACCAGTATTAAAATGTTCTTTTGGAAATCCCCAAGCAGCTCACAAAGTCCAGGAGATCACGTGTTTCCCTTTGCACTCCATGAATGAGGTATGGGATAGCTTCTCGCGTTATTGTGAATTAACACGATTGAATCGACGCTTATACTGCGCAGTTGCTGTCAACAACATTCGAGGGGAGCCGACAATGAAAGAACAATTTTTTTTTTTTTTTTGAAGATGACTGGAGCCATGTTTGAAGCTGCGAACTCCCTCATGGTAGTCGCGTGTTCTAACCACTATGCCACGGCCGGTCCCTAATAAGTCTAATAAGACACTCTTCTTAAATTAAACAACCATTATGAAGGCACGAAGAAAAGAAACATTAAACACAACCCCCCACCACCTTCAAATTATAACGATCCTCGCAAACGTTATAAGGACAATGATTTAAGTATATGCACCTACAATGTCCGAACCCTTTATAGAGAGTCCTCGGCTTATTCAAGGCTAACATCACCGCCATACAGGAAAAACGATAAACAGGACGAAAGAACTGTGCCTTCTTATACAGCTTAAACTTAAAACTTAGTTTCCTTTTACACCCCATGCATGAGGTACGGATCATGCACTCTTCTGCCATAATTACTCTCGCTGCTGAAATATAAGTTAATTTATTTTTAGCATTTTTGAGTATACTAAATAACTTGAATTTGTTTTTGCACTTTTTTGTCGTTTGGCTTAATATTTTATGCGGCTTCTGGCAACACTAAACTCTCTTCGACAATACTCTGGAATTTATAATTTCCGCTCTCACACTCTCAAAGATTTGAGAACATGTTTGGTTGATCACAATCCACATTATTTTTCCAGGTGTTTGTAAGTATTTTCTCTTTCACTGACATTCTTCATCGACACAAGAGTTTACTTAATTCTTTCAGCCATTATTTATGAGATTTAAAAATAAATATGACAACACATTCAATATCTTATAATATACTTTTTATCCTCTTGTATATAGTTATGCATACGTTATTTACTTTCGTTTGTAGTTCTCGTTTTTATACTACATTTTCTTTGTTAATTATTGTATCATTTTCACTAAGCACTATTCTCTTAATTATGTTTTCATTTAAGAGGTATTTGTTTTTAGGGGTAGTTTTGTTTTTGTTTCGGCGATACCGGTATTTCCCACGTTCAAGGGGCTTGGTGCCTCTTTCACAATAATGTATACACTTTTAATATTTGTTCTATTATATATTTACCATAGCGAAAAGAACTTGAAATTAATAGCAGAAGGTATAGAATTAATTCCAGGAGATGTTCCGTCCACATCAACGCCTCAAAAACAACTGACGACGACTTCGTTAGAGTCTATTCATCGCCCATCGCCCTGTTCAATGTTATTATTCGCTGTGTGTGCGAGTAATTTGTTGCAGATGTCTTAAACATTGGCGTCATGTTGTGGTACATGCTCTGTAGGGAACTGTATACATTTAGATATACACAACATTTTTCAAATCATCAAGCTCAGCAGAAGCTTAGGTTATACTGGACTTTGAACATTCTGAGTATCTGAAAATTACCATAGGCATTTTGCATATTAATGATTATTTGTAAACAAAAGAAAATGAGAGAACTTGAAAAAGAATAATCGTCAAAGAATATAATAATTACTAATAGTACAGGTTCGATAGCAGTCATATATGACAAGTATGATTTCTGTGCACTATAATAAATGAAATTCATGTGTATTCAATGCGTATACATTCTGATGAGTACAGGGTAATGCTTGGTATGTTTGCTTACCTTGCTTCATTTGTTTATCGTCAAACACGTGGTTTTATCCATGTAAAGCGTGCAACTTTTGTTTACATTCAGATAGAGAGCGAATAATTTGGAGAGCGAACTGAAAAAAATATAGCGCAACATACCGACTATTAGCTGGTTTTCATTTATTTTACAAGTATGCTGCTCTCGGATCAGATAGAAAGATCTGTGTTGTGTTTACAAACCATGGCAACAACAATTGCATTGTTTTATAATTCTTATTTTGTTTGCATTTGAAAATCGTATGACCAGTGTTACCAATTTGGAATACTTTATGTGTTTACCATATTTGTAAGCTTGTCTCGTACATTTCTTAGATTTCTTACTTAGACGGCCTTTGACTGTGTGCCATTATATTCGCATACGATTATTGAACTATTTTAATAATAAGTTCAAGGCTCTTCGTTCTTTTCCAGGTGATTTTCCAAGTTCCACTTGGTCTTTCCATCGGAGCTTCGGTCTTCCTCTTTTTCATTGGCCTTTCAGTGCAGTATCGAGTAACTTTATTGCCGGAACTGTTTCAGGGAGACATTTTCAGGGACATTTTTTTAGATTTCTTACTCAGATGGACTTTGTCTGTGTACCATATATTGATACACGAATATTTAATTCTTTTAAAAATCAGTTCCAGCTTCTTCGTTCTTTTCCAGTTAGAAACTTTTAGTTCCACTTGATCCTTTTACCGGAGCTTCCGTCTCCCACTTTTTTGTTGGCCTTCCGGGGCAGTATCGAGTATCTTTCTAGCTGGAACTGTTTCATGGAGATGGTGGATTTTCTAATTTGAGTTTGGTGATCGTTATTCACCAGTGTTTGTTATTCACTTTAAAATATCTAGAATCTCTCCAAGCTGCTCAAATAGTCCGATAGAACACGTGACCTTCGGGCATATGCGAGAATGCGCAATGTTGAGTAACTTAAATGGCATGCAGCCAACGATGCTTTTATGAAGTAGGTAAAAGAAGCTACTGAAGTTCTCTTAGTGACTTTGGCAAACCCCAAGATACCAGGATCGGACGCAGTCGCTTAGTTGGCCACTCTTCTTCTATAAAACAATTATTATGACAACACGATGTAAAGAAAAAACATGAACTACAAATAATGCAGACCCTCCCCGCACACATTATAAGGACCATGATTTAAGGATATGCATCTGGAATGTCCGAACTCTCTACAGAGCTGGTACCTGTATCCAATTGGCGGATGTACTCGACTAACAAAAGGCTGACTTCACCCTCAAACAGGAAATACGATGGCTGGGATAGGAATGCACACGACGAAAGAACTGTGACAATTTTTACAGCTGCCATGCAGAAAGACACAAATTTGGATATGGATTCTTAGTCGGCAAGAGACTTCCACATCTGATCTGGCGGTTTAATAATGTAAGTGACCGAAAAGCCACTATTCGCATCAAGGAGAAATATTTTTACATTACGCTGATTTTTGTACACTCCCAACGGAAGAGCAAGACGAGGTCATTACAGATGCATTCTATGGCCATGACATTAGAATTGTTCTGGGATATTTTTATGGTAACATTATAAGGAAGAATGCTCTAGGTTCAACAGTTGGAAAATTCAGTATACACAACAGCACCTCCGATAACGAATGCAATCTGATTAGCTTCGGGTCGGCAAGAAATATGGTAGTGTGTGGAACTAGATTCCCGCATATAGATATCCACAAGGCAACCTGGACATCCGCTGATCAAAAGACAAGAAACCAAATTGATCACATGATAATTGATGAAAGGCATGTCGCAAGCGGTATAGACGTGCGTATTATGCGCGGTATAAGCATAGACTCGGAACACCACCTAGATGCAGTCAAGGTACGTATGCGATTAAGTAGTGGTAAAAACGTTCAGTAACGAAACGCAAAGGAAGCTAGACATCACAAGTTTGCATACCACCGAGATAGCCAATGCCTTCTCCAACCAACTCTCTTAATTACTTCAAATACTTCCCCCAAATTTTGATATTCCCGACACACAGAGCTAGCATATTGGGCATTCTACTACCACTGTCACAACGACCGTACTGAGTTATGAAAAAACATTTCCAGACAAGCCCTCGTACGATGAGGAACGTCGCGCAATGTCTGAAGAAAAGAATTCTGAATACAAGGCAAAACTGCAGCCAATTTTATATAATAATCAAGAGGCGTCTGTGGAAGAAAAGAGGGAGCCAGAATATTGAAAACTACAGGGATAGTGGTGAAGCTCGAAAGTTCTACCAAGAGGTAAAAAATCAAATGTTTCGTAACTGGATTCCCCACCTGTAAGGACGGTACGGAAATCTGGTCACGGTCACCCAGAGTGTGCTGCAAATATGGAGGGAACACTTTCGTACCACCGTGTCTATCACTGCCACACCCCTTCTGGTACGTCCCAAACAAATGTACTATTCCGCCCACCTTAGAAGTCGAGTAATGTGATATCAATACATAAAACGCGATTGTTCCCAAATTCTATATTTAGTAAAACTATAACATCATAAAGTTTTGTAGAAAAATCAGGAAGTCTAGCCACGCCCATTTTGGTACCTTTCATACAAATGCACCATTCCGCCTACTTTAGAAATGGAGTAATAATATTAATACACTCAATGCGATCGATCCCAAATCCTACATTTCGCTGGAAAGAGTTTAGGAGAAAAAACTGGAAGTCTAGCCACGCCCAATCTGGTACCTCTCATACCCATCAGGTACCGCCCACTTTAGAAATCGATTAATATTATTAATATATCCAATGCGATCGTGACAAAATTCTGTTTTTAGTAAAGCTCTAGCAGGATAAAGTTTTTGGGAACAAAATCTGTAAGTCTAGACAGGCCCCTGCTGGTACCTCCCATACAAATGTACCATTCCGCCCACTTTGGAAATCGAGTAATGATATCATTACATAAAACGCGATCGTTTCCAAATGATATATTTAGTAAAACTATAATAGGATAAAAACTAGAAGTCTAGCGACGCCCTATCTGGTACCTCCTTTATCCATCAGGTACCGCCCACTTTAGAAATCGTTGAATATTATTAATAGACCTAACGCGATAGTGCGCAAATTCCGTATTTAGTAAAGCTCAAGCAGGATAAAGTTTTTGGGAAACAAATCTGGTAGCTCCCTTCTGGTACCTCCCATACAAATTTTATGTTTTACTGAGGGTGAGGATATGTAAGTCGGGCTGCAAGATTGAAACTGTATTAGTGGTTTTAAGTTCAATTATCTTGTAAGGCAATCAGCATACCTTATATTGGTCCTAATTTGAAACCCCTTGTGAAATTGGAAATAATTTTCGTACCATATATTACTATTCTGTTCCGTCAACGTCGCCCTCAAGCCATTTCGTTGTTCTGATGAAGGCATAGATTTTCCGCAAATCGTCTACAGATAGACAAGTATTGTCTACAAGAGTCCGATTACTGAGGTTTTCATATCTCAGGTTATCAAAACTAGGGCAGTGACATAGCAGATGCTCCGTGGTTTCCCCTTTTTTCTCATCATTGCAGCTTCTATAGATTCGTTGTAGAGAAGTTTCAACCTCTTAGTGTGAATCTATCACCCCTGTGGTTACCATTTATGTCCCCATATCCTGGAAGCCATGTGAGGGTAATCGTAGAATGTCTCGCTACTTTCTCCAGGGACGACCGGCATTCTAGAACATTTCTTATAGTGGTATACAAGCTTTACTATCAGTAAGTACAGGTTGCCTGATGAAAGCCGCTTTCATCATGTCTGAAGAGGCTCATTTCGATATAAAGTGTCACTATCACACAAAACTGAATTCTTTCTACGGCTATATGAGAGTAACCGTCGAATGTCCTTTGTATATCCATGGTAGGCCAAATATGTTGCGTTGCTGCGCAAGAGCATTCTCTCACAAATCTTTTCTTACTAATGAGCTTTAGTTTACCCACAGTTAGTAGAATTCCTCTTAAAAGAGAAACACCAATGTGGCCGGAACCTTCGTCCGAGTTCAAGGTGGTGGCGACCTCAGCCAATGGTTATAATGTCCTAACACTAATGTGAGGGTAATCGTCGAATGTCTCGTTATCTTCCCCAGAGACGACGCGTATTATCGGAGATTTCTTAAAGTAGCATAGACGTTCTCCATAGATTTGATATGAGCTTTACTATCAGTAAGTATATGAATATTGCCGCCCAATATCCCACGATTCTGAATTTTCTCTACGGCTATTCTAATGGCCGCTATTTTGGCCTGATTTATGCTAAAGTGATCCGGTAGTCTCGGGAGTGTCTCGGTAGGGCGTCGGAAGTGTGATGCAAGGTAAAGCTTCTGATCGGTTTAACTTGGCAAACCCAGAATTATCCTTGCCAATTGCACTTCAAGTCTACTCACAGAGCTCCGTATTCGTGGTACTACTGCGGACGGAGTACCTCCACGTGGTGACGCCTGGAAACGTGCTTCTGACACGCGTCAGAGCACGGCTAACTGTGAGGGGCGAAACCTAAAACCCAGTCACGTCAGCTCAGAGTGAGCAGAAAAGAAGTAAGATTAGAATAAAACGGACCCCCCAAAATGTTGACGACCACCGCAAACGAATTAAGGACCATGATTTGAGGATATGCACCTGGAATGTTAGAACACTGTATAGACCAGGTGCCTCCATCCAACTGGCGGAAGTCCTCGAAAAATACAAGGCTGACATAACCGCTTTACAGGAAATCCGGTGGACGGGACACGGGTGCTCACGCAAGAAGTCTTGCGACATCTACTATAGTGGCCATGCGGACAAGCACGAGTTTGGTTGTGGATTTGTGGTTGGCAAGAGACTGCGACACCTAGTCTCAAGGTTCAACCCGGTGTGTGAACGTATAGCCACCATAAGAGTCAAGACTAAGTTTTTCCACATAACACTTATATGTGCCCATGCTCCGACAGAAGAGAAAAGCGATGAGGACAAAGACGAGTTCTACGAGAGCCTAGAAAATGTATATGACCGTAGCCCCAGCCATGACATCAAAATTGTACTAGGCGATTTTAATGCTAAAATAGGCAGGGAGACCGCATTTGAGCCTACAATCGGAAAATTCAGTCTGCACACCGAAACGTCGAACAATGGCATCAGACTGATTGATTTCTCTGCGGCAAGAAATATGGTAGTTAGCAGCACTAGATTTGACCATAAAAATATTCATAAGGCAACATGGTTATCTCCAGATCATTTGACGAGGAATCAGATAGATCACGTGGTAGTCGATGGAAGGCACGCATCGAGTGTTCTGGACGTACGAGTGATCAGGGGTGCGAACATTGACTCCGATCACTTCCTTACCGCAGTTAAGGTACGCACTAGGCTAAGCATGGCGAAAAACGTACGTAACCAGGCACAACGAAAGCTGGACATCGGTAAACTGCGGACCACAGAGGTAGCGGACGCCTACTCCAACCACCTAACTCAACTGCTGCGGAATGCTCCAACCCCTGATAATATAACCTCGCAGTGGCAATATATAGCCGACTCCATAGAACGGACTGCGAGAAGCGTACTTGGGTACTCAAAGCCGTCTCAAGAAGATGCCTGGTACGATGAATGTCGCAATGCCACGAGAGAAACGGATGCTGCATACAGCGAGCTGTTCGTGAACGGCACAGGGAGAAGAGACGAGAGGCAACTCGTTTTTTTAGAAGAAAAAAGAAGGAGCTGAAGAAGAGGCAGGATGAGTGCACTGAGTTGCTCCGAAGTAGAGGGGAAGCCCAAAAATTCTACAAGAGAGTTAAAGCGAGAATGCGTGGAACAGGGTTGCCCTCCTGCAAGGACAGCGATGGTCAGCTAGTGACGGACTCGGATAACTTTCTGAAGATATGGAGAGATCACTTTAGAAATTTACTGGATACTGACACCACTCCAGAAGACCCCGCTCCAATCCATGACGATGGTATTAATTGTCCACCTCCGAGCCTGAGCGAGAGACGTATGGCCATCTCCCGCCTTAAAAACAACAAAGCTGCTGGTGCCGATGGTCTCCCTGCTAAATTGTTTAAGGCTGGCGGGGAGGAGCTGATTAGGAGCATGCATCAGCTAATGTATAACATCTGGCTACAGGAGAGCATGCACGGGGATTGCAGTCTTAGTCTGTTATGTCCCATATACAATAAAGGAGATCGTAGTGAATGTAAGAACTACAGTGGAATAAGTCTATTACTAAATTGCGTACAAGGTCCTTTCAAGCATATTGTGTGAACGTCTAAAGCCAATAGTAGAAAAACTAATTGGCTCATATCAGTGCGGCTTTAGACCTGGCAAAACTACGACGGATCAAATATTCACCTTACGACAAATCCTGGGAAAAAAAACCATGAAAAGCAGATCGACACCTACCACCTCTTTGTCGACTACAAAGCTGCCTTCGACTCTCCGATAAGGAATAGGATTTATGAGGCTATGTCTGAGTTTGGTATTCCTGTAAAGCTAATTCGACTTTGCAGATGTACCTTAGAAAACACCAAATCCTCGATTTAGATTGGTAAAGATCAGTCTGAACCATTTAACATGGAAAGAGGTCTCAGGCAGGGCGATAGCCTGTCCTGTACACTATTTAATATAGATATGGAGAAGGTGATGAGAAAGGCTGGTGTCAACATGTCTGGCACCAAATTCCACAGGAGCCACATGCCACTAGCCTATGCCAATGATATAGACTTCATTGGCCGAAATCTGCGGGATGTTACTGCAGTTTTCTCATCACTAGAAAAGGAGTCGGCAAAAATGGGTTTAGCGGTCAACGAGGACAAAACAAAAATAATGATTACGACGAACAAAGAGTCCTCTCGATGGGGACGCAGCGTCAACGTTGAAAATTATTGTTTTGAGGTGGTAGATGAGTTTACCTACCTCGGATCTTCCGTCAATAAGAAAAATAATGTCAGCCAAGAAATTAAGCGGATAATAGTGCTAGACAATAGATGTTTTTACAGACTTCGGCAGCACTTTAGTAATACCACCTTATCTCGGAATACTAAGAAACAGCTTTACCTGGTGCTAATCTTACCCGTTCTTTTGTATGCTGCCGAATCATGGGTGCTTACGACAACGGACATACAAAACCTGGGAGTATTCGAGAGAAAAGTACTCCGAAAAATAAAAAAAAACTGTGTCGAGGGCGAGTTTCGCCATCGGATGAACCATGAGCTGTATGAGCTTTACCACGACATCGACGTAGCTAAAAGAGTCAGAATGCAACGACTTCGATTGCTGGGACATGTTGCCAGGATGGATGTAAATGCTTCAGCGAGAAAGGTGTTTGAAGGCGAATCTGAAGGACGGCGCAGAGCAGGGAGACCCAAACTCCGTTGGAAGGACCAAGTGGTAGGCGACGTGCCACCATCTGGTAGAAGTAACTGGAGAACACACTCACAAGACCGAAGCGTGTGGAATTCTTTAGTACTTCAGGCCTCAAACTTATGAACCACGTTTGTAAGTTGTAATGGGCCACTTAAGTAAGTAAGTAAGTAAGATCCGGTAGTCTGATCGATAGTTGCAAAATTAACTTCTTTGTAAAGATTTCACAGCCCGCTCTTTCCCTTAATTTCGAACCGTCCGTGAAAATTAGGATGACGTCCTCCCCCATCATTATAGAACCTACCCGGTGTATTCCTCATAGAACCCAGATCGAATACAAGTTCTGGTACATTGTAATTAGTGTGCCACCTCACATTGAGTAAGTCTAGAATTTCAGCATGACCATAGTTCCTAGGCATCCATGCATTTGTGGCGTCTAAGCGCATTGTGGGGTTTGCTGCTATTTTCAATGCCAGGGGTAACCAGTTCAGGATCTTAAACAGTGCTTTAGTTGGAGTAGTTCTAAGTGCCCCTGTTATCATTACTACCACCAGTCTTATAATGCGTTCGAATACCAGTCTTTAGACAGCCTTCTTTAGAGCTGGCTATTTAACTGTCGGTATGTAGAATAAGATTGGTTCAATAACAATATCTTATGGAGAATCTAATCTTTTGGGGCTATTTCCCGAATTAAGGCCGGTTGCCCTTTTGCAACAGTTAGTTTACTTCCACTCAAAGTACAAAATTCACACACTCCATTTTTTTAAATATTAATTAATAATTTTTATTCCAAATTTTTATTTTGATTACATGTTTCCTCTTTTTATTTCATTTTGATTTTTATGAATTTATTGTTAATAGTGTTTGTGTGTTTTATTTTTCAAACAAAATAATCACATTAATTGGACAAAAATAAACATAAAATTTAATAGTATTAAACAATAAGTATACACTTTTTTCTCTCAAGGTGGCTTGTTTTTTTTACTTAACGATATTAAGTATTAAAGTGTTAAACTTTTTTTATTCAGTTTTTGTGTGTTTTTTTTAATTCTTACACTAATTATTAAAGTTATATTCGTGTTTTATAATTAGTTATTAGATTGTCTTACAACTAATATGTGAAAAAGTAGCTCGGTTGTGTTTTTTTGTTAACAATAATAAAGTTTTTATTTATAAAGATAACTATATACGAGTAAAGTTAGACTTAATATATAGATATATAGAATTAGTTTTTGCCTTATATGTATATGCTATTGTATTGCTAACTATTTTGTGTTGAATTTTAAATTATTTTAGCGTTCATTTTACGTTCATATGGGTGAGAGAAAATTGGTGTTTCATTGCGAGCTTTTCTTACTTAAATGTACTAGTTGCATTAAACAATTGGTTAGCTAAATCGTATGTATGTATGTAAGTTTGTATGTTGCACATATGTTTGTCAGTTGGGTTAGTTTTTAGCGTTAGCCGCTAAATGTTTAATGTTATTCAATAAAAAAAAAAAAAACGTTGCATCCGTTTATCATTTCCGTTTTCGCATCCTGTGCGCTCACATATATAGATATTTCTGTGGCTTTTATTCACCATATCCGTTGGTGGTGTCATTTGTGCATGGCGCAATTTGTGTGAATTACAAAAACTTTGATATGTATCGCTTTTGTATTAAACGTCCGGCTTTCTTTTTCAATACACAAAAACGTATTAACTGCTAATCAGCATAGTTAGGGGTCTGCGGTGGCACTCTTGGATAGAGCTGCAAAAGGAAGATGGAAATGAAATTAGTTTTCTTGAAAGTTTAAGTACATTTTAGTTTTTGATTTTATACTTACTCCCAACAGATTTCGAGGCACATAACCTTCTTCGCCCTGTTCGTTTTTCGCCCACCACCATTCACTTTCGGCATCATCGCCTTTTCTCAGAATGATCAGACGATCATTGACATTGAATGTCAATTCATCGCTGTTCTGGGCTTCGTAGGAAAATACAGCATAAACTTCACCGGTGTGAAGTATTCCAAGTTTTTCTTGGATACCTGCAATAAGAAAGAAGAGATGATGAGTTTATGAGTATAAAATTATTTATAAGAAAGTTTGTATGAAATGGTTTGTTGAAGTTGTTGATCTTTCAAGGATCTTGGTCCATTTCATTTTTAACAAAATTAAATCCCCTTTACACCCCATGTTTTTTTTAGATTCACAACTAACGGCACCTACTTGTTTATCGACGAAAGCGAACGTCATTGTTTGAGAAGCTCTTGCTAGACATGCCGATTGACTCTATACTTGTACTGCGAAGTTGCTGTCGACAACATCAAGGCGGCCGGCAATGAAAGAAAAATTTATTTTTTAGATGATTATTTAGAGCCAGGAGCTGAACCTGGTAGCCGCGTGTTCTAACCATCATGCAACGGCCGGTTCTGGTCATTATACTTAAGGAAATATTATGTGAAGAAAATATAACGTCCGCTCAGTTATATTTTATTTTTTCATTCCCAAAACAATCCAATGTATGACGTAGAAGCCTATACATATACACATACAATTATTAGGGTGATCAGTTCGGTTTTCAGAAACCGGCTACTCGGTTTTTTCCACTCATAAACACCGTCGGTTTTTTTTAAATCCCTGTTTTTCAAATATCGAATAATCCGGTTATTTTTTGTCGAATCTCGGTTTTTTGGCGTTCGATATTTTTTATTTAAATTTATTCATAATTGTGTTAAATGTGTACTCGTACATGCTTTTTTCCATTGTTTCGGCCGAACAACCTAATTGTCAGTTTTATAAATCTTCAATGTTTAATAAGTCGGCTGAAAAGCGAAAGAAATATGTTTGTAAAAGACCAATTTAATAAGGAGCTTCAACTTATCCATGATGTTAAGCACCGCTGGAATTCTATGGCCAATATGGTTTCTCAATTTTTAAAATTGCACAAATGTGTGAATTATACTTTATTGGACTTAGGACTGACACCATTTAGTGAAAATAATATCGCAACCTTGTCTGTGCTTAGTGACTCCCTTAAACCTTTGGAAATGTCTATACAAAAACTTTCTGCAAACTCTTCGACTTTAGCTGATGTTGAAGGTATTTTTAAAGTTTTACTTAAACACTTTTCAACAATTCAAAACCAATTATCAATAAATTTATATGAAATTGTAAAAAGACGTATATCAGAACGACGTGTTCAATCCCTGAATACTCTCATATTGTATTTAAGTACGAGTAAACTCCCAATTAGTGACGCATTTCCAAAATATTCAAGTAAAAATTATTTTTTATTTTTTATATATGGATAAGAGCGGCAAAAGGACTCAAAACCTTGTCAGATTATTAAACGCCTTGTACACTATAAATCCAACTAGTACATTGAGTGAAAGGGCATTTTCAATGTCGTTTTATAAAAACCAAAGAAAAAAATAGGTATACTCAAGAACTTAAATTGTATCTTATTTCTTAAATGTTTCTTTAGGGAAAACTAAAGATTAAATTAAATATATTTATATATAATCAAGTATTTACAAATTAATTGTTTTGTTTCGTTTGTCTTTGTTAAAAAAACAAATTGTAATTATAATTAAACTAAAAGTTTACTTCTTATAGGTATAATTGAATTATTTTCTGTTATTTGTTAATAAAATTTTTGGTCTAAAATTGTGTTTTAATTTGTTATTTGGCATACTTTTGAAAACCGGATTATCCGGTTTTTTGTGAATTTCAAAAAAAGCAACCGGTTTTTTTTAATTGCCATTTTTCGAATAATTCGAAAACCGGTTTTCGCAAAAACCCGAATAATTGATCACCCTAACAATTATGTCTATATACGTTTAATAGTTTCACCAACTGTACATCAGCTATTGATAAAATCTTAGTTATCGTTCAAAAGTTGACCTTGCATACGCCCCATTTGTGCTACACTGAATTCCTCTCGAAACTTCAAAAAGGGAGTTAGAATTCATTAAATGCAGTGATAGGCATCCCTTTTTCTCGCGAGGCCACCAATAATCGTTTTTTACACTCGAAAGTTTTGTCAGTCTCTGCTTGAGTGTTATGAAAGCAACACTACGATAACCAATTTGATAGACAGATCTATGAAAAACTGTAGATTAATCGAGTGGTCGTCATCTAGAACAGTGATAGGCATCCCATAGCTTCGCGAGGCCGACTATAATCGTTTATTTACACAGACACGGTCGGCAATTCATACGTACTCAAATGTTTTGTCAGTCTTTGCTTGAGTGTTATGAACGCAACACTTTGATAACCATTCTGATGCAAAGATCTCTGCATCTACAAGGAATATGCCCTCGCCGCCTTACTAGGCACCATGGGGCATTCAATAATATCATTTTTAAGAAGGGAGTGGAGAGCAAGTTACTCAAGAGTTTGACCACTGTTGAATTATTAACTAACGTCTTAGCTGAATCAAAGGAAAAATCTTACAGCAGAACTGATGGGAAGGGCAAAGCTAAGCCACACTGGTGAAATGCAGAGATTGCATGTAAGCGAAAGGAATGCAGACAACTATTTAACAAGCCGAAAAGTGACGGCTACTGGAGCGCTAATTAGTAAAGGCCAAAAGACAGTTATGTATAAAATCCTGCAGTAATGTAGAAAGCTCTACGGAATCCAACACTATCATCGTACATACAGATAACAGATAGTGCAAGTACCTCCAACAGCCACTAAACCCTGGAGGAACTAAAGGGCGCCCACTTCCAAGGCTCTCGGGAAAGTGATTACAAATTTATAGAAAACTTGGACAGCAACATTTTTGATATTTCCGGCATACACTTATATAAATATTACTACAACATCAAGATCAATGGCCTATCAAAAGTTTCCACTCATTTTAATCTTTGGAACCCGATGGAAATATTGATGCTCGGGCTTCGCATTGGATGTAGTCTTTGCGTGTCAAAAACTGCTAAGGTAGCAGTAGCTTGTTCTCCCCAAGGAGCAGTACTCTCTTTACTACCAGTTTTAAATCTCAACATCAATACTCTTCAGAAGGCGACAGAAAATTCGTTCTGCACAACTGTCGCATATGCGAATGACGTAGAACGTATAGTTAATGGCAAGGATACTAAGCTACTTTCTACCCTATAACTAAATGGTATCATGTCTGTGTACTGGGTGTAAACCCGAGTAAGACGGAAATGGTGCTACACACTCGGAGATACCAGATCGCTCAATTTGCCAAGCAAATATTTAATGCAGTCACATTTATACCTTTTGATAATGCCAAATACCTTGGGCACATATTAAACTGTAAACTGAATTGGAATCTGAACACTTAGGTCAGGACCAGCAAAGCGGCAAAGGCTCTATACTACTGCAAAACGGCAATCGGCCTCTACTGGCCGATTTTTTCTATTTTACGGATCAACAGCTTGGCCGGCGCTGGAGAGGACGGTCCAATGTTTGATATATAGGCTGGTGGCAATCAATATGACCGGGGCGAAAAGAACTACTCCAACTAAGCCACTGTTTACGACCCTAAACTCTAAACACTCTTCTTACCGATATCGTACATAATTCTGTACGACTCGTTGAAGGGATACTTTAATAATTTGGCTCCGATATATCTGATCGAGTTCGAAACGATTTCTGAACTCTGTGTCGCAGGAAATATCGAAATTCTCTGTAGTTCTTTCTACAATTTACATTCAGAAATATTTCAGACAACGGTATAACATGTTGTACATTAGATATCCTTCCTTCAAACATCGTGTCAACCAGTTCATACGTTTTTATTAACGATTTCAATAAGATTTCGTATCCGATATCGGAAGACATTTTCCTAAAGACTTTGGGCAGAAATCGGTACGATGCGTCGGCAAGAATATCCGAATTACTTCAGATATTTGGTAAGATATCGGTATGAATTCGTTACCACGCGTCGAATTTCCCTTCAGTTTTCCCCTCGATTTACATTCAGAAATCGTTCAGACGACGGTACGACATGTCGAACATAACATCAAATTTTCCTCAGCAACGTCAGACAGATTTCGTGTCAAACACTCCATAAGTTTTTAGTAATGACTTCGGCCCGATTTTGAATCCAACTGGGAAAATTTTGTCAACTGTCGTACTGATTTCTAAGCATTTGGTTTGCTGGGTACCCATATGCGAAACAGAAACAGCGAATTTCCCTTCAGATTTTCCTACGATTTACATTCAGAAATCTTTCAGACATGTATGACATGTCGTATATCAAATTACCCTCAGCTGCGTAGGTCAGACATCGTGACAACCACTTCATACGGTTTTAGTAACGACTTCGACCCGATTTCGGATCCGATATCGGATCGACGTGTCGGCAAGAACATCTGGGTACCCAGCAAAACAAAAGCTCCACATCTCTGCACATTTTGAGCACATTTCCAAACTCTTTGTCGGATGAAACAACGAAATTCCCTTCAGATTTTCCTACGATTTACATTAAAAAATCTTTCAGACATCGGTACGACATCACATTTCGTGTCAACCACTTCATTCGTTTTTAGTAACGATTTTAGTCAGATTTCAGAAAATATTTTCCTAAAGATTCGTCACGCTTCGGCAAGAACATCTGATTTACTTCAGATATTTGGTAAGATATCGGTTTACATTCAAAAATCGCTGAGGCGTCGGTATGACATGTCGTACATAACATCAGATTTCCATCAGCTGCGTCGATCAAACTTCATGTCAACTACTCCATACGTTTTTAGTAACAACTTAGGCCTAATTTCAGATCCGATATCGTAAGTTTTTAATGACTGTCGTACCGATTTTTGACCGATTTCTGAGCATTTTTTTTGTTGGGTACTAAGAAGATGCTGGCTTCAAAGTCGAGTGGGTCAGTAATCTAAATCACCCGCATTATAGTCGATTCTTTGAACATTATGTCCCAGACATTAATATATTTCAAAAGTTCAGTGAAAGCTACGTCGATAAGCAATCTAAAGGTGACGGATTCGTTGCATGGCTGGGACACTGGTGGAAAATTTATATAAGTATAGAAAACTTGTGTATTGATTTAGCCAACAATTGAATTATCCTGGTTGCTTCCTCTAAAAGTTCAGACTGTCAAAATGCATTAGGATTAAGGAAAATAAGGAATGTGTCGAATGCAACAAATCAACAGAATTGTTGTGCATCTCTTGGAGAAAGAAATTGGCAGTCAGTTTCACTGCAATAAATCAGCACCACAAAATCGCAATACAATCATTGGTCAATCTGTAGACCAATGTCAATTGTTTGGTCTTTACTTTCAAAGTGTTCTATATATTCGATTCAAAGCATCCATCAACGTCTAAGTAATAGTGATGATCGTGTAGTAGTTTGAACTCAAGATTTTCCAGACGAGATACCCTAAGATGCCAATCCCATCACACTTTTCTACTTACTGTATAAATATTCGGAACATCCATCGAAACCTTCCTCATCCTCCTCGCACTTCTCGGCGGGTGTTTCGTGATCCGAGAGAGTGGCAGCAAATAAACAGGCACCATTCTCGACCAAAAACTTAACCATGGACAAGTTGTTGCAACTGGCCGCACAATGAAGCGGCGTCCAGCCATCGGAATCTTGGGCATTGACATCACAACCAAATTCAACCAGGAATCTAAAGAAAAAAAGATCGGAAAAATTAGTAACGATCAGACTTATTGCCATCTCCTCCCTTAGCCACCCTACTTACTTGACTATATCAAAATGGCCCGCACATATTGCATTGTGCAGCGCAGTGATACCCTCATCGTTGGCAGCACTTGGATTGGCCACTTGCATGGCAGTTTTCTTCACCAATTCCAACTCACCCTCTAAACTGGCATCCAGTAGCAAGGCCAAAGGATCAAAACTTACACGTCGCGTCAATTTGGGTTTGCCATTGCTAGCGAGAGATGTGCCCGCACCCGCGGATATACTGCGTAGGCGGCGCTTTAAACTATCCGGCGATTTATCTTCGGTCACAGTGGGGGCCGCGGAACCTTCCACACGATCGGGTTCATCGGAATTGGATGGTGTTTGAGGCGTTACAGTACTGGGGGAATGTTGAGGTGGCTGTTGTACATTGGGTGAGTACTGAGGTGTTGAATTGGCTTCACTGTTGGTCTCCGAAGATGGATCGCATGATCTTCGCTCATTGTAAAGGTAGTTGTTGGTAGAGGTGGGTTGATCCATTTTCCGCGAGGTTGGTTGGTTACTAACAGGTTTGGCCAGAGACGTTGAGGACTTCAAACGCGGTTGTTCGGACAGCGGTTGTTTTCTTATGGTTAAGGGTTTCGCTTTAATGGGTAGATTATCATTGATATTTTGTATGGGCAAGGACGAGGCTGATTGGGCTGTCGCATCTGAGGGGGATTTCTTAGACGATGAGCTAGAATTGCCAGATTCAACCGCCGTTTCAGAGGGCGACATTTTATGGGGTTTGGGTGGCAGAGCTGGCCTATCGCTGTTTATCGCTGCAAGATGCGTGGACACCACCGTAGATGATGATGCCACCGCTGTTGTCGGAGCTGAACTGGAGACCACATTGGGTGCCACTCGATTAACCTTGGGACTGTAGGTGATCATTTTGGGTATTGAACTGGAGACCGAAGTGGGCGCCACACTGCTGATGGGTTTACGTGGAGGTACTGCTAAATTGCCCGCAACTAAGGGTTTGGGTTTGGAGGCATGGCTGGTGCTGTCCGTGGTGCTGGATGTAGTGGGCGTTGAAATGGCATTGGCGACTCCGGTGGCCACCGACTTGTTGGCCGTTCCCAGAGGCATACTGTGCACCGTCAGTTGATGGGTGTTCTTTTCTAAGAGAGTCTCACTGGTCACCGAAATTTCCGACTTCTTTTCCAAATCGGATTTCTCTCTTTGAGGTATGTGCGAGGGTCCAACACCCGCATGGGCATGGCCACTGTTGGCGGCACTGTTCAGCTTGCTTATCAAAGCTGAGGCAGAGGTGGCGGCTACAATGCTTTTGGGTATTTTACTGGTCGGCTGGGAGCTATTATTGCTGGCACTGTTGTTGTGGGCCTCCAAATTGGCAGCTACGTCTTTCACCAAATCACGTTTCTTGGGCCCTACTTCCGCGTAGATGTGATGCGATGTATCGACCTTGGGTGGCTCTACATTGTTGCTTTGGGGCGCCGGTTCGGCACTTAGCATTTTGTTGTTGGTTATGGCCGCTGTTAACATTTTCTTGGCCAGCTTGGACTCATCACTTTCGGCCGTAAAGAAATTGGGACTTGTATTGTTGTTGTTGTTGGCATTGTTACTGCCGCCCAAATGACCCGGTGCTACGGCATTGCTGGAGGTGTGAGTGGTCAGGTTCAGCTTCACATGGGCATGATCCTGTATCAGTTGGTTCTGTTGATTGGTATTGGCGGTGGCCGCCGCATGTTTCAGTATGTTGCCCAGGTACGAGGATGTGGGTGTTATGGTGGATTTCTGAGGGGTGTGAATGTAAGGCTCCACCGCGGCCACATTGCCGCGCGGCATATTGCGATTCTCATTGGCCCGACTAATGATGTTGGCGAATTTGTTGTTGAAATTTTGGCCATTGATGGCGGCGTTGGCCGCTTGATTGGCCTGTTTCTGCAGCAGCTGTTGCTTGAGAGCGGCCACCCCGGTTTTGGGGGCCATATGGGCGGTTGGATAACTGTCATCCGATCGACCACCCGCATTGTAGGCATTTGTGGCATGCTGCTGTGATGGCAGCGGCTGTTGCACTTGTTGTTGTTGTTGTGTGTTATTGATATGGTTGGGACTAATGTTTTGTTGCTGCTGCTGTTGTTGCTGCGTCTGTTGATTCGTTTGTACATTTGCCGCCTTTTTACGTTGCAGACGAGTTTGCAGCTCATAAATTCTTTGATCGACAGATCTCAATTCGGCCTGCCGCTGTTGTAAGGCTTCACGTTGTAAATGAAGACGGGCATCTTGTTGCAGCGATAGCTGATTACGATACTAAGGTCGCGCGGGAATAGGAAATGAAACGGAAAACAAAAAATATTTAATTTCAGCATACTTTTGCTGGGTTTCGATGCGATATAGTTGTGTATTTTGTTGTTGTTGTTTACTCACCATCAATTCTCGGCGTAGTTTCTCCAATTCTCTTGATGCTTGCGGCGGCAATGGTTGACCGGTGGTGCTGCCACCGGCTATTAGATTTATGGGACATCTTCGATCTCGTCTCAAGTCTTCCAGTTGACGTGTCAGTGCCTCAACCTTGGCGACTGCCAGACTTAGTTCCTTTTCCTTTTCGCTGAAGAGAGCACGTATCGAGTCTAAATCATTGCCTGGAAGAAGGTGAAGGGTGGGAGGGAGAGCAGAAATTAATAAATGAAGACACAGAGCTAAAAGTATTCAAGATTGCAGACTGTTTAAATTTGTATCGAAAGTTTCTCTGAAATCATATATGTCTGCGAACTTTTGTAAACAAACTTCCACGATAGTTGGTAACATATAATATACAACATTTTTCAGCTCATTGATTTGGGACTCAATTCTGAGAATTGCACGTGAAAGTAGCCCTAAAAAGAAGAAGTTCTGCATCATTTGTTTTGTCAAGTTACATGCCATAATAATTTAATATCGATTTAAAGTTAGTAAGTATCGTATAGGGGGATTGGTCGCCTTTTAGGGTCTTTTGTTTGACATAACTGGAGAACCAAAGGAATTACAATTCCTTTAATCTGTTCATATAACGTTTTCCTACATAAGCAACAGTTTCACTTTTCCATTGATCAAATAATTTTAAACTGGGTTTATTTTGTAGCAGTTAAATAAAACTGATGTCCTCAGTGGCATATGATTTACGTGGAATATTATTTATGTTAATCATACGCCACCATATATTATTTATGTTATGTCAAATAAAAGAGCCTAAAACGTGACAAATTTCCCTCAAATCGATATTAAATTATTATGGAATGTAACTTGAAAAAACGAATGCTGCAAAAGTTCTTAATTTTAGAGCTACTTTCGTGTGCAATTCTCAGAATTGAATCCCAAGTTAAAGTGCTGGAAAATGCTGTACTGTGTTATTTATCAGTATTGAATAAATTTGTGACTCATAAATTAATTGGGGAATGGGACTTTGCCCAGAGGTGGAAAGTTACTGATTGTCACTCACTTGGGAGTGACCAGAAGCGATTCCTTTGTGGCACTGTCCAAGCAGCTAACTACTTCCGGTCTTAGACCAAGTATTCCCCGCGCAATGACTTTAAAGAAACCGCTTAGAAGTTAGCTAGAGTTAGAAGGCAAAATGTTGAGTAACCTAATCGGCATGCTACCACCGATTTGTCTTAGGAAGTAGGTAACAGAAGTTACTGAAGCTCAACACAGACTCTCCTAGTGGCTTTGGCCGCCCCAAGAAACTAGGACTATCCCCGATCAAAACACCAAAAATCTAATTGATCATATATTAATTGATGGCAAGCATGCATCTAGTGTCATGGACGTGCGTGTGATCCGTGGTGCAAATATTGGCTAGGATCATTACCTGGTTGCAGCCAAGGTTCGCACAAGATTGAGCAGAGCGAAAAACTGCAAACTCCAGAGATAGCTACTGCCTACTCCATCCAGCTCTCCTAACTTTTACGAAACAACGCCTCTACTTCTGAAGTTCCCGATACACAGCATATTGCGCATTCCATGGCAACCGCCGCAACAACAGTGCTAGCATATGAAAAGCGGTGTATGAACCATGAGCTGTACGAGCTGTACGTGGTCAGACGCATTAAGGTGTAACGGTTGCGTTGGCTAGGTCATGTTGTACGCATGGACGAAAATGCTCCAGCTCGAAAAGTCTTCGACAATGAACTCGATGGACGGCGCAGAAGGGGGCGAGCAAAACTGCGTTGGAAAGACCAGATAACTGAGAACCTTACAGAACTCGGTGTGACTAACTGGAGAAGAAGCGCAGAAGATCGAGGCGCTTATAATTTTTTTCTACGTGCGGTTTATAATCCACTGGGATTGCAAAGATGTACCAGCTAAGTAAGTAAGTAAATTAATTGGTAGGTTGGACCAAAAAAGTATGCTATCGATGTTGTTCTGCACCGGTCAATGCTTTGGTATTGCTCCGATTAAAAATCACTGTATTTTCTATTTACCCCCCATGAAAGAGATATGGGAGAGCTTCTCGTATTTAAATGACTTGACACGCTTCTGTTTTTTTAATCCCACTAAGACACCTATAGCTCGCAGAAATTTAAATCAGACAAACGCCAACTGACTCGAATACTTGGAAGTTCTTCTCTACATCCTCGAGGATCAAATAAATGTATATATGTAGCTGTGACCCAAATCACCCGCACTACCGTCTTGGGTTCTAACCCACATATCACGGTAGGTCATAAAACAAATGCCGTCCCTATCATATGCTTTAAAAAAAAAACTCCCACAAATCCAAAGCAAAAAACCTCTCGACACAAAAGGACAACTCATACAGAATACACTGCAAAAGGACTCTGTATTAATTGCGTAATTTCTGTGTAATCTACTTAAATTGTTTTTGAGTTAACTGAAAATAATGTTACCTCCAAATCCTTCGATATAATAAGCGACGCCGGGGTTATAAGCCAAAATCAGTCGACCTTTACCCTTTTACAGCCACGTAAAAACACAACATGTTACGGCATTAGAGCTTCACACACACACACACACACCACACATGTAGGTATGTAATACAAGCCTGTCATGCAAGTACTTTGTACCATTTCAACAGCCTAAAGCTTTTTACGCTGTAATTTTGTAAAGTATTTAGTGGCGTTTGTTGTTGTTGTTGTTATAGGAAAGAGTAGAATTACACAAAAAATTTGCCCGGCTCTACAAACCAACTTTGCCCTTTTTTTTAGGAGAGGATGAAAATGGAGCTTAAATTTTCTAAAAAAAAATAATGCTATATGCAACCAAAACATGAACAATTAGGGTGTGTATTATTGTGTCATACTTAAATTTTGTGCAGCCTAATAAAAAAATTCGGAAATAAGTTTCATATTCAATTTGTTGCAGTTTCCACATGTCTTATCTACAAAACATTTTTGACTAATTTGTTCGAACGAAAATGTTTCATTTCCAAATCCAATTTTCTATACAACCATAAATTCACACTTTAAGTTATTCTAGTCTTTATATTGTGATCACCCTCTGTAACACGTTAGCCAATGTATATGTTACCCCCATTTTAACGTCCTTAATGCTTTCGTGCCGAAAAAAGCCTCTAACACTGAACTGAACTGAACCGAATGGAAATAAGAGTCAAATTTACATATTTGCCCTCAACCATTCATATAGTTATTTAGAACACGATGATGATGCCCACTCAGATTTTGAGTGTGTCAGCCGTCGCATAATATACTCTCATGCTTATTACCTCATTCTCATGCTACTAACTAAGTTTTGTGTATGAGAATGGTCGTTTTACCTATGACGACACCATTCTAACAGTCAGCTCAGTGAACTTGTAGCGTATGAGGATATCAAAGGTTTAAACTCACTGGGCCTTGCATCCAAAGCCCACTCACAACCTTCTTCTTGGTGGCACCTGGCTAAAGTTGTTCGTGAGATTTTTATCATGAATAGCAGCAGATAGTGAGCGACGAACCCTAGTGTTTGGGGTAATTAACCGCCTTCAGGTCTTTTACTGGCTATTGACGGCCCCCGTCATCTGTGTAAGGACACGATTTAAAGACATGCTACTAGAATGTCCCGACTGTCTATACAGATCGTGACGGCCCCCGTAAACTTTGTAAGGACACGATTTAAAGACATGCTACTGGAACTTCCCGACTGTCTATACAGATCGTGACACTATCAGACTGGCGGATGTCCTTAAAAACTAAAAGGCTGACATCACAGCCTTCCAGTAGATGAGGTGGAAAGGATAGGATTGCTCGCAACGTAAAAATTAAATCTTAAAACTTAATTTCCGTTTACACCCCATGAATGAGATAAAGGATTGCTTCTTGCGTTGTTGTGGATTAAGACGCTTTCTATTTTGAGATTCACAGCTAACGGCACCTACTTTTTTATCGACAAATGCGAACGTCACTATTTGAGAAGCTTTTACCAGACATGCCGGTTGGCTCGACACTACATTACGAAGTTGCTGTCGACAATATCGAGGGGGCCGGCAATTAAAGCAAAAAATTTAGGTGACTGCAGCCAACTGTGGCATAGTGGTTAGACATTGCGAAACTGCAAACCCCAGAAGTAGCCACTGCGTACTCCAACCAGCACACCCAACTAGTATGACACAACGCCTCAACTTGTGACGTTCTCGTTACACAATGGCAACATATTGCGCATTCCATGGCAACCGCCACAACAACAGTGCTTTGATATGAAAAACGGCCCTCAGATGAATCCTGGCGCAATAAAGAATGTCGCATGGTGCCTAAGGAGCGGAATCATGCTTATAAGGCAACGCTACAGTCAATTGTAACCTTGGCTTTTAGAGAACGGCACAAAGAGACAGTAAAATAGGCGAGGCAGTTATTTAAGTGAATAGGAGTGTGAATATATAGAAAGGTACAGGGATAGAGGTGAAGCCCAAAATTTTTACCGAAAAGTAAAAGCAAAAGGTTACGGTACTGGGCTTCCCTCCTGTAAAGACAACGACGGAAAACTGATTACTGATACGCAGAGTGTACTGCATATATGGAGAGAAAACTTCCAGCACGTGAAGGTATCACTCCAATTGTCGACGACGGCTTAGATTTCCTACCACCAAGTCTAATCGAAGTTAAAAGAGCTATATTATGGCTGAACAATAATAAAGCGGCCGGTGCCGAGGGACTTCCTGATGAGCTTTTCAAGTCCAATGGTGAGGTGCTGATAACGAGCATGCACCAGCTCCTATGCACGGTTTGGCTTAACGAGTACATTCCCGATAATTGGAATCTAAGCTTAATATGTCCTATCCTGAAAAAAGGTGTTACAAGTATGTTTACGAGACATGATGCGTTTGTAATAAGAAGAATTGAAGATTGAGTTTAGATTTAATCGCACATGGTTTGGGATAAGTGTAATAAAGATTGGGCTCACACAGACGCACTTGCGTCTAAATTGATTATTTAGGTTTTATTACGATCTAACCTGAGCAATGTATAAGAGTGTGGCACATGTGGAATTATCTTCGTGTGTGCGTTCGTGATAAGAAAGTCAGTGTTATACCACCTGATCGGGTCTTATAACTGTGACTATAGCCCTGATAAACTCAACTAGTAACCAGATTTCACACTTCGGCAAAACCTTAAAAAGACACAAGAGTAACAGATCTTCACGTGTCATTTTTTCGTTAACTATAAAGTTGCCTTTGACCGCCCGTTGCGGCGGAAAATACTGAGTATAATATTCCAGTGGAACTGATACACTTTTGAGGAATGACGCTGACTGACCCCAAGTCTTTAGGGAGGATTGGCAAGAACATTGCGCAGCCATTCTATACTAGACGAGGCCTATTACAATGCGATGGCCTGTCGTGTGACCTGTTTAACATAGTGATGGAGATGATAATGAAGAAAGCTGCAGTAAACACGGCTGGCACGATATTCAACAAAACCTTCACGATACTTGCATACGCTGATGATGTAGACATCTTCGACTGAAAACTGCGGGTTGTGACTGCAGCCTTCTCAGGTATACAGAAGGAATCATCACGAATGGGTGTCATGGTGAACGTAGTTATTCGTTTCAACGAACAAATAATGCACTTGTTTGGGAGGCTAGGTGAACGTTGACAACTATATCTTTGGCAACTACAACTCTCATCTAGGTTCCGTCATCAATAAAACTAGTATCGTCCGCCTCGAAAGACGCAGACAAATCCAGAATTGTAATAGATGCTACTAAGGCCTAAGCTACCGATTTAATGACAAAATCCTATCTCGACGAACAAAAATCTAGCCTGATACTAGTTGTACCTGTCTTGATGTATGATTCAGAAAACTAGGTGATAACACAAGATAACAATATTCAAGAGGAATAAAAAATATACCGATATTGGCTTGATTATATGCTTTAAAGTACACAGGTTGCTTTGGCTAGGTCATGTTATATGCATGGATAAAAATGCTCCAGCTCGATAAGTCTTCAATATGAACTCGTTGGACGTCGCAGGAGAGGTTGAGCCAAACTACGTTGGAAAGACCAGGTTATTGAGAACCTTGCACAACTTGTTGCGACAAACTGGAAAGGAAGCGCACAAGATCGATTGCAAAGAAATGCCAATTTTCCTCTCGAAAATTAACAAATTGGATCGCCATTCTTAAGCACAGGACACTTAGATACCAATCATCGGCCATGCATACCTTTAGTCAAATCGTGTGTATGGGCTGGTGCATGCAGCTCTTAGCAGATCTTTGCCGTCGGCCCATTGACACCCGCAGCTTTATTGTTTTTAAACCATACAATTACGATGCTAATCACGTTTCTTCTCGATAGTAGCTAATCTACTCCGTCGTCGATGATTGGCATGATTTCGTTACATGCAGACTTTTTTGCGTGTAAATATCTAAAATTATTAACACTCAAACCACTGTGCCTTGAATGTGCATATATGATACGAGTAGGTCTCATAGATCGTCGTGTCCTGTAACACACACACACAAACATATGTGCGTGTGCCTGTGTCGCTCTTTGCAAAATAATGCCGGTAATATTGTTTTTCCTTACTGTAGCTGTTGTAAAATTTACTATGCAACACACACACATACATACACATATCTACCTAGTATTCACATTTAATTTTTACTCTCAACAAAAACGTAGGTCTCACATTGAAGGTGTGCTACGGATGATACGTTACGTTACTTTACGCCACGTTACTATGAATGTGTTCACTGTGAAATGTAAAAATTAATAGTGTCATTCAACGTTTTTATATTACACGACATTTAGTTCGATGTTGGTATGTGTGTGCGTGTATGTGTTGTGTTGGACTTTATGACCGAGTTTACATGTATATCAGTGTAGTTTGTGAGTTGTCACCTTTTGGGCCATCGTAAAATTCCCCTTAGTTTTATCACTGCCAACTTTATCCTGGGGTAGGGGATTGTGACCTTCAGCTGGGGGAGCCAAACATCACAATATAAAAAAAATTATATAATTGATTTTATATTATATGAATGGAAATATTTTTATAGTTCATTATAATGACAATATCGTTGTAATTGCGTGCTTATAGTTTGATGTATTTTGCCCTAATAGAGCAGATGCCACTGTTGGGGGTGGGGACGGAAAAGGTATAATGATAAATTACACAAGGGAACAAGGTATTTGTTGTTTATGAACTGAATATTGTTTTAAAGGTAAATTGGGACGCTGAATCCAAATCTGCACTTAATTTTTTTGTATCAGCTCGACTTTTCGCGTTATACCGTTATGTCCATAACTAAGGCACTTCCACTACAAATATTTAAATAACTTGAAAACGGTTCACCATATTCAATTAAAAAAAAAAACTTAAACTCGTCAACAAAATTATCTTTAATCCGTGCCTACATTGTTTTTAATTTGGCTTAGTAGTTTCAGAGATATCGTTGTAGTTTTAAAAAATAAAACAAAAAATCTACAAAAAAAAAAAAATTTTTGTTTTTTAAAAATTCATAAAAAAAAATTAATGCAACACAAATCACAGTGTTTGTCTTAAAACATTTAGTTTAATATAATGTAAATCAAATGAGCTTTATTTCATTAAAATCTCTGCACAACTTTTGATTTTGTCAACAATTTACTGAGATAACTAAATTTACAAAAATCACTATTTCCATACAAAAATAACATTTATTAATATGTTTGTGAAAGTGTAACTCGGGCAAACCTTAACGGATCGTTATGAAAATTTATCAGTATTAATATTTTTCGAAACGAATTTATGGGATTGTAAATGGGCGGAATAGCCCCACCCCTTCTGGTACCTCCCATACAAAATTACCTATTTTTGGATAATTAATATATCTTCGATAGCTGCCAAACAGACTACCGGAGGATATTGAAATTTGGTCAGTTTATTTACCTTGCAAAAGTAGACAAACCCTAGAAAAACCGAAACCGTTGCCATACCCCTTCTGGTACCTCCCATACAAATGACCGAACTCACCCCAATAGTCTTATATACATATCTTTTTTGTAAGTACACTGAATTCAGTCAAACTATGCGGAAGTTTTACGGTTATGAAAATATAAATCAGGAATGAATTTGCACTATATCGGATCACCCCTTCTGGTACCTCCCATACAAAATTACCTATTTTTGGAAAATTAATATTTCTTCCTTAACTTCCAAATTGAAACCTGCCGATTAATTAAATTTGGTCAGTTAATTAATATTGTAATAGGAGGCAAAACTATAAATTAAACTATAAATAAATTTGCAAATTTGTCATGATTTTTAAAAATACAAAATTTTAATTTTTTTTGGGTAGAAACAAAAAATTTCGAAAAATCTGTTATCACCGAACTTAGCAAAACTCATTCAATTTTCAATCGATTATTATGTACATACATGTTTTAGAAAGCTATTTTAATATGATATTCAATAAAGCTAATAAAAATAACAATTTGCCCCCAACCGATTAACTTTCAGCGTGAAGAAAATTAAAATGTGTAATTTTTTTGTAATTTTTTTTATTTTGTTTGAATAAAACAGCCGTTACTCAGTCATTTTTTTTTTTGTAATATTAAAAAAATTGATTTTTTTCAAAGGTAACAACGATATCTTTAAAAAAGAAAAAAAAATTTTAAAATCCGGCTTATGAAAAAAAAATTATGATTTTTTGAACTATAATTTTTTGGAAAAAAGTCGAAAATACGATTAGTACCTGTAACTTAAAAATTCGAGCTGATGGAGAAAAATGGAGATTAGATTTGAAATCAGCGACCTCAAATTAGTAAAAAACAGCTATCGAATTCCAAACAACACTCAAAAAGTTCAATTTTGTTCCCTTGTGTTATTCATACTTTATAGGCGATAACAGTTTGCTTGGAAACTTACTGTACGAAAGTAAGGGCAAAGTAGATGTGACAGATTAGAAAGCAAAGTAGAGAAACGAAAACAGATTAGTTTAATAATGAATAATTTTATTGTTGGGCAAGGTCAGCAGATGAAAATTATTTATTGCATTTAAACTTCATGGAGGCCAAAATAAGAATTTTTGTTATCAACTTCGAACAGAATATATCTATTAAATAGTTAAATAGTTAAATAGATAAATAGTTAAATAGTTAAATAGTTAAATAGTTAAATAGTTAAATAGTTAAATAGTTAAATAGTTAAATAGTTAAATAGTTAAATAGTTAAATAGTTAAATAGTTAAATAGTTAAATAGTTAAATAGTTAAATAGTTAAATAGTTAAATAGTTAAATAGTTAAATAGTTAAATAGTTAAATAGTTAAATAGTTAAATAGTTAAAAAAAGTTAAAAAAAAAAAAAAAAAAAAAAAAATTGTTAAATAGTTAAATAGTTAAATAGTTAAATAGTTAAATAGTTAAATAGTTAAATAGTTAAATAGTTAAATAGTTAAATAGTTAAATAGTTAAATAGTTAAATAGTTAAAAAGACTTTTCGAAATTCGTACTTTAAGGGTTACAAAGGATACAACTGGTACCATCACCAGGACCAAACTGGTAAAGCTATAATCATGATTACCTATATGACCAAGATCCCTATAGAGTTAGGAAGCTGTGCGAAGGGATTTTTCGTATTTCAGTGTTAAGAATATATCACTAGTGCCATAAGACCGCGAGTAAAGGTAGAATCGCGGAAATCTATATGGGCATGCTCTCTATATAACTAGAGAGCTGCCCTTAGTAAATTTTACGAAATTCGTACTTTTAGTGTTAAGAAGACCCAAAAAGGATAACACTGGTGTCATAACGCATACCACACGGCTAAAGATATAATTGCGAAAATCTGTGTGGCCATTCTCCCTGTAGAATTAGAGAACTTAACAAAGTTTTTTTTTCGAAATTCCTACTTTTAGGGTTAAAAAGATAAAACTGGTACGACTAACCAAACCAAACGGCTAAAGGTAGAAGCGCGTAAGTTCATGTAGGCTAACTTCCTATAGAATTAGAGAGTTGTGTAAAGAGCTTTTCGAGATTCGTAGTTTAAGGGTCAAAAAATGTCCAAAAAGGTATAAAACTGGTACCGCCAACCGGACCAAACGATTAAAGTTATAATCACGATAATCTATGCATATGCGCATGATCCCCCTATAGACCTAGAGAGCCGCGCAAAGTGATTTTTTGCAATTCGTACTTTTATGGATAAAAACCAGTAAGAAAGTTTCAGTCGGGCAACCCGACTTACATATACCATCACCCTCAGTAAAACAAAACAAATTCTGTTATATTGATATTATTACTCGATTTCTAAAGTGGGCGGAGTGGTACATTTGTATAGGAGGTACCAGAAGGGGCGTGTCTAGACTTCCAGATAGTTTCTCCAAAACTTTATCCTGCTTGAACTTAACTAAATACAGAATTTGGGCACGGTCGCGTTAATTCTATTAATAATATTAATCGATTTCTTAAGTGGGCTGTACCAGATGTGTATAGGAGGTACAAGATGGGGCGTGGATAGACTTCCAGTTTTTTTTTCTTAAAAAGTGTATCCTGCTATAGCTTTACTAAAATAAAGAATTTGGGTACGATCGCCTTGGATTTATTGATATTACTACTCCATATCTAAAGTGGGTGGAAAAGTACATTTGTATGGGAGGTACCAGAAGGGGCGTGGCTAGACTTCCAATATTTTTTCCAAAACTTTATCCTGTTATAACTTAACACAATGCATAATTTGAGCACGATCGTCTTGAGTGTATTGATATTATAACTCCATCTCTAAACTAGGCGGAGTTGTACATTTGTATGAGAGGTACCTGAAGGGGCGTGGCGAGTTTTAAAATTTTTTTTCCAAAACTTTATCCTGTTATATCATTACTAAATATAGAATTTGGGAATGATTTAGTTCGATGTATTGATATTATTACTAGATTTCTAAAGTGGCCGGAATTGTACATTTGTATGGAAGGTACCAGAAGGAGCGTGGCCATGTAGCCCATTTTCTATACCGTAAGTAGTTTTGGGGAAATATTAACTCGTGCAAAATTTGAAAACATTTGGTTGCGTCTTTCGAAAGTTATCGTGCGAACCAGCCGGACAGCAGACAGACAGACAGACAGACGGACATGGCTCAAACGACATAAAAAGTCATGAATCGAATTTGGTTCAAAGAAACCTAGGGTCTAAAGTCACTCCTTCTATGTGTTACACTTTTGGGTCGTATCAAATGATATATACCCTTATCCCTAAGGGTGATGGTATAATAAGGCCCAAAAGGGATAAAACTTGTATGACCAACCAAACCAAACGGTCATAAGTAGAAGCGCCATATGGGCTTGCTTCCTATAGATTTAGAAAACAGCTTAAAGGGATTTTTCAAAATTCGTACACTTAGAGCTGAAAAGGCTCATTTATTTGAACATCGCACTTTTATGGATAAAAAAGGCCCAAAAAGCCATCACACAGAATCGCGAAAATTTATATGCGAGTTCTCCCTATTCAACTAGAGAGCTGCACTTTTACGAAATTAGTACTTTTTGTAGTGCAAAAGGCCTATAAAGATATAAAACTGGTGTGATAGTACAGAAAAACAGCTAAAGATGTAATCGTAAAATTCTGTGTGCGCACGCTCCCAAATAGAATTAGAGATTTTTAAGAAAGGTATTTCAAAATTCGTACCTTTTGGCCTAAAGGGTTAAAAGTGGTACGATCAACCAATCCAAATGCATTAAGGGATTTTTCGATTTTCGTACTTTTATCGGAGGAAGGCCGAAACGGGGATGAAACTGGTACCATCACTCAAACCAAACTACACAAGGTAGAATCACGAAAAGTAGGTTAAATGCTGATTCCATCGGTAAGTTGTGCAATTTGAAGGAAGTTTTCGAAATTGGTACTTTTATGAGCAAAAGGCCAAGAAAGAGATAAAATTAGTACCATCTTCCGGACAAAATGACTGAAGATAGAAACGCGATTACTAATGTAAATGTTAATTTTGTAGAATAGTAGTGCGATACAAACGGATTTTTGAAAACTTTAATTGAGGTCCATGGAGCGTATGTCACAAGAAAAGGTGTCATAAAGTCTATGGACCATATGTCCATGGGTGTTGTGTCATAAGGTTCACAAGTATTGCGGCATAAAGTCTATGAACCTTATGACACCTTTTCTTGTGTCTTAAGGGCTGATGCCACGGCCCGAAATACGCATTGAAATGGCGCCTGGCCCCAGCACAGTTTTGGAACAACATTTCTCTGGGGTATTTTTCATAATTTATTTGGTGTATTTTTCAAAATTGTTGGGAAAGTGTCATAACTTCCTAGGGTTGAGATAGTACTCGAGTTTTAGACTTCGACACGGCTTACCCCCTCATTTTGTGAGTATGGAAAAGAAAAACCATGAGCCAAAAAATGGGGGCGATGGGGTGGAGGGAAATGGCTACGCTTCGTGGTCAAGAAAAGGAAAAAATACGCAACAAGCCCCGCAACTTCCCTTGAATTGTCACTAAAGGGGTAAAATGTATGACCGATCCCCTCTCATTTTTCCTTCCTTACATTTTTCCCATACATACCTATCCCCCATATTCACCCCAAAAGCGGGCTTTCGTATAAAATTTATTATTTTATAAATTTTGCTCCCTCAGAAATAGTTCTTTCTTCTATTCTCCAAATAAGTCCAACCAAGCGCCATCTACCGGATGAATTTCTAAAAAAAATTGTTCTCATGATCAAACAAACCTACGTACTAAATTTCTCTTAAAAAGGTCCATTCGGTTAATTTTTCGGGATAAATAAACCTCAACGCCACCTACTGGATCCATTTGTGTAAACAATTTTTCTCATGATCAAACAAATATACATGCTAAATTCTAGATAAATTCTTCCATATGTTCAACACAAAGGTGTTTAACATAATTGGGGTTTATGTAAAATCAAACCATCAATATAAATTTAGAAATAAGTCCACGCCTCATACTGGGTCCATATATACAACAACCTTGTTCTCATGATCAAATAAACATACATTCTGCATTTCAGTTAAAACTTTCGGTATAAATCCACCCCAGCGTTACCTGACGGGTCCATATGTACATTAAATTGTTTGCCATGATCAAATAAATATACATTTTATATTTCAGGTTAATTGGCTCATCCATTTAAATTGTCGACATCAACCCACCCTAGCGCCACCTATCGGGCCTATTTTTAGATAAATTTTTTTTCTTATGGTCAAACAATCATACTTCAATAGAATTGGTCCATTCGTAAAAATCTTCGATACAAATCCACCCCAGCGCCACATACCGGGTTTATTTGTACATAAATTTTTTTTCTCATGTTCAAACAAACATTGTGAATTTCAGTTAAATTGGTCCATCCATTCAAATATTTGATATAAACCCAACCCAGCGCCACCTAGCGGCATAAAAATACAATAATACCTATTCTCATACCTACCAACTATATACATATATAAAATTTCCTAAAGATTGGTCGAGCCATTGCGGAGGATTGCTGCGACAAACACCGTGACACGAGATTTCTATATATTAGATTTTATTTTTATTAACACTGAGTTTTTACTGAAAAAAGCTTTTGGAACCGAATTTATGCATTTGTTTTTTTTCTTCTTTTTGTATATTGCAACCCCAGATAACATATTACTCATCATCATAGTTTTAAATTTATCTATCGCCGTAATTGTATTCCATTCGCCTTATGCGAAGTTTAATGTGTGTGTGTGTGCTTCAGCAACTTCAAAGCACACGGCAGACAGACACATGCCATAAAACAATTTATTCATATTATTATTAGTTCATTTCCATTCATTTGTGTCGGCCACAGTTGTTTTCCCTTATTCCTATGTATGAAATTGTTCTCTATTTCACTTGGTCCTTTTTCCCATCTAAATGCAAATTTCACATACCAGGCAAGAGTATTCATTCACTCATCCATCGCAAGAGCACAGAAACACACACAGGAAAAAATGTGCTGAATGTTCACAAAAGTTAAAACTTTGAAAACTTTTTTTTTTTTTACTTACTTAAGGTAACATTATAGGTCTTTTGCAAATCCACTTGACCTCGTAACGCACGCAAGCGACGCAGTTTCGATTCCTGGGCCTCGACACGTTCGCGTAAACGTCTTAAGCGTTCACCTTCGGCGTTGGCCACCGCATTGCGGACCTCTTGCTGCTTCAAGAAGCGTAAACGTTGCTCTTTGGTGGCCAACAACTGATGTTGTGAGTCAATTTGTTGTTGTTGACGCAGTGCCATCGCCCTTAATTCGGCTGACGTCAGCCTGCCAGGCACCTGTAAAATAGAAATTAGAAGAAAGAAAAAAACAACAAAATGGGCATTATTACTTTGTGTCTTTGATATTATGGTAAGGACATAAGGTTTTTATTATGTTTTTAAACGTAGAGGCGCTTTAAATATGAATAAAAGTCGGAAAAAATAAGTGATTATAGGCTAAATAACTTAAAACTGATGATGTTTTCAAAAGGTATGACGAAAATTTATGACTTTGTTGTTCCGTGGGGTGGGATTTTTAAAGATAAACAATGGTAGATGCCATGCATAAATTGCAGGATATATCATGCTATATTTTTACTGTTGTTGTAGATCTGACACTGATGAAGGCATAGACCGCTTTCATCTAAATAAAGCATTCAACATAAGATGGTAAATTTATAAAATATATTAATATAGATGAAATCAACAAAAAATATTCAAATAATTTGAATATTTTTGAGAAATGGGGGCAAAAAATTTTGTTCCACACAATAAAAAAAGTTCAAAATTATTAAAAGTATAGGAAAAGTAGGATGCTGGAACTTTCTAATTTAAGTTTTCTGATCGTTATTCACCAGAATCTCTCTTTGAAGGTCAACAATCAGTTTACAACGTATGATAGATCACGTGTTCCCAGGGCCGAGCCAAAGGCTCTATGAAAAATGCCCCAAATGCAAAATGACACAAAAAAATTTCCGTACAAAATTGGGGAATTTTTCATATGAAAAATCCCCCATAAATTTTGGGGAACTTTTCATATATTTTAGGTAAAATTTCGTTTTTTAATTTTAAGTCATTTTTCATATGCAAAATGACCCAAATTTGAAGGTATGAAAAAATACCCCAATTTTTTCCCATATAATAAAAAATTAAAAAAACATTATGCAGATGATAAAGAAATGGGGGGGGGGCTTACACCTCCCCCCCCCACTCACTTATTTTTCGACTTATGAAATATGACAGAGAGATAGTTACGTGCCCCCCACCGCATTCGTCTTTTAATAATGCTAGATTTGTTTAGAAGAATATTTTTTTTGGGGTATTTTTCATAAATTTTGTGGGTTATTTTTCATAATTTTTGGGGAAAATTTCGTTCTTGAGTTTTGGGTCAATTTTAATTTTTTTCCGCCCAATTTTATTTTGGATAATTTTTCGTTTTTATTTTGGGGCATTTTTCATAGAGCCCCCGCCAAATGTGAGAAGACGCAATATGGAACAACTTAAATGGCGTATCACCACCGAAGCGCTTAAGGGAGTAGGTAACATCAATGCGAACATTTGTACATAACGCTGATCTGTGTACACGACCCGACGAAAGTCAAAAACGAGGACATTAAAAATGTATTCTTTGTCAAGCAGGCATGCAACAAGGCGTTCTGAGACATGAAAACGTCATGTTCTCAAGGCCTTGTTTTTATATGCCTGAAAACAGACCTTCTCCATCCTTTCTGAAATATCCCGAGCTCAAATTCCCTCCATTCTTTCAAGAACACTGCTGCAGGCCTTCTTTGAGAAGTGAGAAACAACGTTTTCAATGATTTGTTATTCCAACATTTCGTGTGTATACACATTCCGTCTCCCTTCTCATAGAAAGTGTGAGAGAAGGCATAAAAAGAAAAGGCAAAAAATATATAGGTGAGAAATATCATTGACTTTGGAATTTATCTCCAGCTCAAGACCAAGGGTTTTGAAAGAAGTTAGCAGAATAATATTCTCATAATGCCAGGCAGTCTGTACAGCTGTTTCGGATTCAAGTCTTATGCGCCAGAATTAACAACAAAATGAGAATTCTTTCTTGAGTGCATAGACTCCAACTCACAACGATGGTGAGAAATATCTATAAATAAATAAAAGAATTTGAGGGTGACCAACTGCTATTTTTTTTCAAGTCCTTCTTTTTTCATGTGTATGCAGGCCTTCCATCAGGCCTTTTTTTATAGGAAGTGACGTTGACACCCTTTATTATTTGAAAAGAAAGAGGGAAGGGAAGGCCTTCTGACTGCTTTTAAAGGCATTCCGTAAGACCTTTTAGGCCCTTCTTTTCGCCGCTGGGTGAGTGCCTGAATGAAATATATGTCCGCTTCCCCGGCCATGACATTAAAACTGTTCCGGGAGATTTTAATGCAAAAATATAAAGGGAAGATGCTCTTTGTTCAGCAGTCGGAAAATTAAGTCTGCATAACAACACCTCAGATAGCGGATTTAGACTGGTTAGCTTCGAGTCGCCAAAAACATGGTAGTAAGTGGATGATTCCAGATTCCCTCATAAAGATATCCACTAGGCAATCTGGATCAAAATACAAGAAACCAGATTGATCACGTGGTAAAGGATGGAAGAAATCTCTTAAACGTTATGAACGTGCGTGTGATGCGCGGTGCAAATATTGACTCGGATCCCCACCTTGGCCGTTTAATCGATGCGCTCTCGCTTACAAAGTAAGCGGTGTTTTAAGCGAAATTGGTAACACGCTTGATTACGAAGGAAGTGACGATGTCAGCAGGTTAAATTTTAATAGCATTGTAATCGGAGTTAGATAATCGCTTACAATGTCATACTGATGTCATGGAATACTAAATAGGTACTTCGTTTCATTAACCGCTGGAAAGTGGCATATCACAGAGTTAGCCAATGTCTACTCCAACCAACTCTTTCAATTACTTTGAACCAACACCACTAAAATTGATGTTCCCAACACTTAGTGCCAGCATATTAAGAATTCTATAAACACTGCCGCAATGACCGTACCGGGTTATCAAAAACTAGGTGCCCGGACATAACCCCCACGGACATAATCCCCAATACGATTTTGGGCATTATGTCCGCCACGCTCTGCGGACATAACCCCCAATTTGCGTTTGGGATTATGTCCGCGGGGCATAACGGACATAAGCCCCAACAAATATAACGGACATAACACCCAAACTAATTTTGCGACTAAAAGTAATGAAAAAGATTGATGAAGTTGATGAAATGGGGGTGGGCGGACGCCCACCCCCAAAAAGAAGAGTGACTATTTAAGTATCTAACGAACTACGACGTATGCGGCGGGGGGCGTGCCCCCCACCGCATTCGTCTCTTGCTGCAGAGAGACAGATTAAGAACACAGCCGAGACTAACTACGGCGTATGCGGTGGGGGGCGTGCCCCCCACCGCATTCGTCTCGCGCTGCAGTGCGACAGATTAAGTATGCAACGAGACTAACTACGGCGGATGCGGCGGGGGGCGTGCCCCCCACCGCATTCGTCCCTCGCTACAATAGCAATATTTAAAATCGTTCTCTTCATATGTTGAAATACTAAAAACAACAACAAATTTGGTCATAACCCCCTTTGGGGCTTATGTCCGCAGATTAGTGTCGGACATAATCCCCAATGAAATTGGGGGTTATGTCCGGCAAGTTGCCCGGACATAAGCCCCAAAATCGTTTTGGGGATTATGTCCGTGTGGGGTTATGTCACGGCACCCAAAAACTATGCTCAAACAAGCCCTGGTATGATGAGAGCTTTCACGAAATTTCTGAATAAAAGGATGCTGCATACAGGGCAGCTAATGGCAAGACATACAGTGACGGAGCGTTATAATGGGAATAGAAGGGGAACACGCGACTACCATGCCGGAGACCGCAGGTTTAAACCTGGCTCCAGTCATCATAAAAAAATTGTTCTTTCATTGTCGGCTCCCCTCGAATGTTGTTGACAGCAACTTCGCAGTATAAGTGTCTAGTAAGGGCTTCTCAGACAGTGACGTTCGTATTCGTCGATAAACAAGTAGGTGCCGTTAGTTGTGAATCTAAAAATAGAAAGCGTGTTAATTCACAACAACGCGAGAAGCTACCCCATACCTCATTCATGGGGTGCAAAGGAAAATTATTTTTTTTTTAAAAAAAGGGAGACTAAATACCTATTCAGGCGGTAAAAGCGTCTATGGAACAAGAGGGAGAGAGAGAGCCAGGATATCGAAAATTGCAGGGATTAAGGAGAAGCCCAAAAGTTCTACCAAAAGGTAGGTTAGGTGAGGTGAATTAGGCAGCAAAGTTCAAAACAGCCCTCATGAGTCCTAATATGAGTCCCGTTGTGATACCATTTTCAAAATTTCGCACCAAATATTTCTATTCTGTTCGGTCAACGTTGCTATCAAGCCATTTCGTTGCTCTGATGATGGCATGGGTATTCCGCAAATTGCCTACTGAAAGACAGGTATTGTCCAGAAGTGTCCGATGACCAAGCATTTCATATCTCAGGTCACCAAAAGCAGGGCAGTGACATAGACGATGCTCCGGCCAGTGACCGATTACAACAGCTATGATGGACTCTAAATAGGTTCAGCGCAAATTCTCATCCTCTGTATATCCATGGTAGGCCAAATATGTTTGGTCGCTAAAGAGGTGGATGCTTTAACTCATCTTTCCTTAGGAAGGAGGTTTAGTTTTCCCGCAATTAGCTGTTGTCCTCTTATGACTGGAACACCAATGTGACCGTAAACATCGTCCGTGTTCACAGTGGTGGCGGCTGCTCTTGCCAATGTATCAGCTCTTTGATTACCATATATGGCCCCATATCATACCAAAAGGTAAAAAGCAACAGTTTTGAAACCGGGATTCCCATCTGTTAGGACGGAGGTGGATATCTGGTTGAGACATTCAGAGTGTGCTGCAAATATGAATGGATGGAATTTCTTTCGTTCATTGTTCGTTCCCGAAGGGAGAATAAGTGACGAAATCGCACCAATCATCGACAATGGAGTAGACTTTTTACCACCAACACAAAATGAGGTCAACACGACAATTGCACTGCTCAAAAATAATAAAGCTGCGGGAGCCAATGGACTGCCGGCAGAGCTTTATAAAGCCGACGGTAATAATAGGAAATGTGCTTACAACAGCTCATAAATACCATTTGGTTCAAGGAATGCATACACTTGGATCTCCTTTCTTAACCACGGGACATAGAACACTCAAATCCCAATGATCGGACTTGTCACGTGTTTAAGAAAGGTGATCCAAGTATGTGCACCAACTACCGCGTGATCAGCCTTTAACTCATCGCATACAAGGACCTGGGTGGTGTGGTATTTGAATGACTAAAGCCCATTTTAACGAACCTCGTTGGACCTTATCAGTGTGACTTCAAACTTGGTAAATCCGTGACCGATCCGATATTCACACTACGACAAAACCTGCATTCGACAGTCCGCTACTACAGAAACTACAGAAACTGTGTTTGGTATCCTTGCGAAGCTAATACGACTTTGCAGATTCCACCGACTAACACGCAGTGTTCCGTGAAAGTTGTCAAAAATTTGATTGGGCCTTTTGCTACTAAGCGAGGCTTTAGACAAGGCGATAATTTGTACTGCGATCTCCTTAACATCATAATGGAGATGATCATGCGAAAGGCAGGTGGAAACACGACTGGCACCATCTTTAACAAAAGTCACATGGTGCTAGTGTAAGCCAATGAAATAGATATCATTGGGCGTAGATTGCGGGATGTTACTGCCGCCTTTTCGGGCATTGAGAAGCAGTCGGCAAAAGTGGGTTTGGTGATTAATGTGGAAAAAAATCCAAGTTATTTGTTTCAACAAACAAAGAGTCTACTCGTTTGGGACGCTGTGTGAACATTGACAAATATAACTTTGAAGTGGTAGATGATTTTGTCTAAACAAAAATAACAATGTCAGCCTGGAAATCAAAAGACGAGTATTAATCGAAAACCGCTGCTACTATGCGCTAAGCAAGCGTTTTAATAACACAGTATACAATTTTGTAGCCCATTGATTTGGGATTCAATTCTGAGAACTGCACGTGAAAGTAGGCCAAACAAGAAGGAATTAAGCATCATTCGTTTTATCAAGTTACATGCCATAATAATTTAATATCGATTTGAAGTTAGTAAGTATCGTATAGGGGAATTTGTCACGTTTTAGGCTCTTTTGTTTTACATAACTCGAGAACCAATAGTCTGATTTAACTGAAACATATTTAAAGAAATTAAGAATTACAATTCCTTTTCACTTTTCCATTCATCAAATGATTTTGAATTGGGTTTATTTTGTAGCAGTTACAATACAACTGTTGTTCTCCGTGACGTATGATTTACGTTGAATATTACTAATGATAATCATACGCCACCATATAACAATATAACAAAAGAGCCTAAAACGAGACAAATTCCCCTATATGAGACTTACTAACTTCAAAATCGATATTAAATTATTATGGCATGTAACTTGACAAAACGAATGACGCAGAACTTCTTATTTTTGGGTTTACTTTCACATGCAGTTCTTAGAATTGAGTTCCAAAATCATGTGTTGTACTGTGTAGTAATAACATGTAATAACAATTATGTGCAATTAAACAATAACCAATATAAGTAAATATTTTCTGCGCTTGATTGTTACTTTTTCCTACTCTAGTGAACAACAATCTCATACAAAATCTGTCACTTTAACTGATATAATAATTTAAAAATATGATCACATATGTTTATTATATTGCACTTGTTAATTAAAATATTTTTTACAATAGAAAACAAAAAAAAATCCAAATTGCAATATAATAAAATTGACAAGCTTCACTATTGTTAAATTCAAATAAACTGAAGGACAACTAAAAAAAAAACCATCAAGGAACAAATGCAAACAAGTCTGTATGGTGAAGAACGCTCATTGGTTACATGTGCTGTCACAGGAAACGGATACAATACCAAAATATGTAAAGGAAATAAAACCGCAATGAATAATGTAAAGAGAACCAAGAAGAAGAAACAGTGTCAGTCAACACAACACAATACAACACAACTTACATTTAATTTGGGTTCTGCTGTTACCACAACCATATGGTTATTATTATTATTATTATTGATGTTGTTGTTGTTGTCTTCGCCGTTGTCGTCGTCGTCGTCCTTGTTATTAGTGTTGTTGATACCTTTACTATGATGGCTGTCGTTGTTGTTATTATTAAGGAGTAAGTTGTTGTTGTTGTTATTGTTGTAAAATGAACGTTGCTTTGTGGTGGGTCGCACGGAGGGTGGCATTTTTGGTAGATTCCCCGATACCGGTCGACAGACACACGTCAGCATTGTATTGTCTTGATTTCAAACGCGTTTTCACTTGTACGCGTTTTCACAGCCACTGTCTCTCTCTGAGTATATATGTATATATCTTCCCACAGAAGTTTATTTCTTCGTTTATATTTCACTTCACAATATATGTGCGTTCCTTAAGATGTTGGCGCTGTTGTCTGTCCGTTTGTCTATGTCGCTGTCAAGGATTGTCACTACGCGTACACGTATCCTTGTGACTATCACTCACTCAAGTGGTTGAGTGAGTGACGCAGCATGTAATGTTTATCGTCGAACAGAGCAGTTTACTTTAGTGTGGCGTATGCACTTCCTTTGGCTTTCATTTACCGACGTTCATTGACATTGCATTTGTGTGCGTTTGCCTTTCACAGAGTTGCATTCTTATCTTTTCTATCTATAGATATTTAAAAAATATACAATGCATTATTATAACGTTTCCCATTTCCCCTGCTCAGTTTGTGTGTGCGTGTGTTTTTTTTTATACTCGTATTCTTATTGAAATTTTCACAAAAACGTGTGGGATTGTCAATCTTTTCATCCCGTTTCAATTTCAATGCCCAAAAATATGCAATATCACTACACTATCACTGGCATGACTTTGGTGTCTAGTGTTCGTTCAAATATTTTACTTGTGCTGAATGTGCAATTTGTGTCATTTTCCCCTGCACACCGGCGTTAAAATGATTTCACTTCACATTTTTTTTTCCATAGAAGTTTCTATCACTATTTGTATTTATCGTTTCTTTTGAATATGTGTGTGTGTGTGTTTGTGTGTCTATGTGGGATATTTCGAAAAGTTTGGTTCTGTGAAAATGTTGGTGAGAATGTTTGTGCAAGGATAAGGCAGTATGTGCGCCAGTGTGTTTGTTTTAAAGTGTTGCCAATGACAACATTGATAGTATTGACAGCACACAGTTCATTTCCAGCTAAAAACACGCACCAACCCATAACGTCACAGCTGTGGTCAATGCGAGAGCAGTAGGTGTTGTTATTGCTATGAGTTATGGCAATTAGAAATATGTTGTGGGGGCTTAGTGGAAACATAAGGTAACTTAGAGAAATATAAAGAGTTCTAAGAGGTTTTAAGGTTGAAGTAAGAGATCAACGACAACTGTAAAGGTATGGAACCAATTAAGGTAACACGAACACAGAGTGTGCTGTGTATATAAAGGAATCATCATTTGTGGCTGAGTTTGTTATCCCCTTGAAACTCTACATTGCGGGATGAGACCGACACGAAGTCTTCAGTGAAAATAGGCACAAATCTAACAGAGACATTTTCTACCAAGCGAGGCATAAGACAAGGCGATTGATTATATGTCATGCGATATTTTTAACATCATAATGGAGATGATCATGCGGAAGGCCGCAGTTAACATGACTTGCACCATCTTTAACAAAAGCCACATGATGTTCGCGTATGCCGATGATATAGATATCATTGGCCAAGGACTTCGGGACGTTACTGCGGCCTTTTCGAGCATTGAGAAGCAGTAGGCAGAGTCTACTCGTTGGGAACGCTGCGTGAACGTTGACAACTATAACTTTGAAGTGGTAGATGATATTGTCTAGTTTGGCTAATGACAGCATGAAAATCAAGAGACGAGTATTGATCGCAAACCGCTGCTTCTATGCGCTGAGCAAGCGTTTTAATGACAAAGCAGTCTCTTTCTTAGGAAATACAAGTGAGAAAAAGTTATTGTTGGAAACTAGCCTGACGGAGTGTTAACTCACTCGCTGATGGTAGTGGAAGGAATGCTGGTATCGATGGAAGCTAGCCTGAGGGAGTGTTAATTTACTTGCCAACGGCAGCGAAAGGGATACAGGTCTGTGTATTTTGAAGTTTTATCCCAGAGTGGATTAAATTGAGAGATGTTAGATATAGGCCGGCCGGATGGGGATCCTCGGTTCCTAGCTGATGGCGGGGTGGGCGCACTTGTGGCATGAAGGATGGAGAAAATACATCATTTTATTGAAACAGCACGTGCATCTACTTGCACATGTAACTTAAAGTAGCAAATAATTAGGAATGGGGGGCCAAATGGGACGAAGTGCAAGACTTGAGCTTGTACTTGTCAGTCAATATGGTACCCTCACAAAAGAAATATAAACAATTTGAACATCCTTTTGCATAGAAGAATTAGATCCGGGCCTTAACAGCGGCCTAGTAGTATGTTCCAGTAGGGTTAAGTCCACCTTGGAGTTAAGCCCTCACGGGCAGGTATTCACGTTAAACACAAGGACATCTGTCTTGCTCTACAGCGCAGGACCCTGGGTAATGACGCTGACGGAACAATATATTCTCGGAGTCATTGACTGAATCATAGAATGATCCCAACTGTATCTTGGAAATTAGCCAAATATTGTATGGTAATCAAGTATAAAGCTCAATATTGCGATTGGTACTTTAGTTTCGGAGATAAAGGCTTTAAAAGTTTTACATATGAATATCAACTGCTTCCCATCGATTTTAAGTTGAGTTCTCAACCTATTTAAAAATGAAATCCCAAATGTTTAGGAGATAACTGCATTTACAGTTTTCATATGAATCTCGACTGCTTCCCACCCATTTTAAGTTGAGTTCCTAACCATTTTTAGGATGATATCTCAACTGTATGTTGGTAATTCCCAAATTATTGTATAGTTATCTCGTATTAATCTCCATTTTGCGATTGAACCCTTTGTTTAGGAGATAACTGTACTTAAAGTTTTCATATGAACATAGACTGCTTCCCACCCATTTCAAACTGAGTTCCTAACCTTTTTTAGGATGAGATTCTTGGTGAATTCCCACCAATTGTACGATGGTCATAAATTAAGCATAGGTACCTATGCTCGGAAGAGGACATGTGGGAATACGATCATCGAGTGCTCTTTATTAGTTAGCAACCTAGGTTTCGAGAGTGTCTAAACTAGACTGTGACACGAAAATCTACTCGTATACGGAGGAAAATTTAAATTTATTTATCTCCCCGAAATGCCACTGTCTCCCCGTCAACATATAACGAATTAATTTAAGGAAGTGACTTAATAAAGAGCCATCATTAGTAAAACCAACATCATGAAGTTTCAAATGAAATACTAAGTCTGTTTAGGAGATTATCCAATAAGACTCTCTGGTGGCTATTGAGCCCTGTGAAACCGGCTCCTCAATCTTTGACAACAGTTATGGACGTGAGACCATCAACTTCAATGGCGGCGATGGGTAAGAAGCCTGGTGATTCCTTTAGCTTGAAGCTAATGACAAAAATGTTAAAAGGACTCGTAGCGGACAAGGAAATAAACAACAAACAAGTGTGGGGACCGGCCGTGGCATAGTGGTAAGAACACGCGACTACCATGCGGGAGATCGCAGGTTCAAACCTGGCTCCAGTCATCTTAAAAGAAAAAAATAAATAAATTTTTCTTTCATTGTCGGCTCCGCTCGAATGTTGTTTGACAGCAACTTCGCAGTATTAAGCGTCGATTCAATCGTCGTGTCTAGTAAGAGCTTCTTAAAACAGTGACGTTCGCATTCGTCGATAAATAAGTAGGTGCCGTTAGATGTGAATCTAAAAATAAAAAGCGTGTTAATTCACAACAACGCGAGAAGCTATCCCATACCTCATTCATGGGGTGCAAAGGGAAATTAAGTTTTAAGTTTAAGTCTGGGAGTCAATCCTTATCTTCAAGTGGCTGTGGGGGACAGGGCCGAACATGACGAAAAAATCAGCACAGTAAACTGGGAAAAAGTATTGATATGAGGAGTGATTTCCGGGTAATTTTCTTTTCTAATGACAAAAAGGTTAAGAGGACTTGCTCTGGTGACGAACCTATCAAAGGCGCGAAGGGGCCGGCAGATCCGGCGGGATCCGGAGGAAACCTTCTCTGCGCTATGTTCTAAGAACGTAGGAATGAATCTCCAGCTGTCAATTAATGTAGACCAGAGAACAGCAGTAATACACAGCCACAATAAGTACACAGTTCCAACACACAGTATATGGTGCTCAACTGTGTCTCTGACACATCCACGAAGAGTGTGTTGTGTGTGTTTAACTCAACATTTACAGTGTGTAACGCAAACAGTATAACGTGGTCAACTGCGTCTCTGAAACAGTGTGCCATACACACAGTACATCGTGGACAACTGTGTCTGTGACACATAAACGAAAACTGCATGTGCGAGCAGCGATTGCAATCATATTCTGGAAGCAAACACAGCACCCAGTGTTTTAATGCTCTTGTTGTTTCGCAATAGAATTTCCTCTTTACGTATATTTTGTTGTTGTATTTGAACAAAAAAAAACATTTTGACATTTTAGCTTCTAATGTACAATCGTAACAAATGCTGTGTCGGTGCCATCGCAAACAGTAACTCATACTATGTAGTTATGAATGGTGACTAGAAACTGATGCATACACAGTATGTGGCAGCAACATTGTGCGCTCTTGATTGATTGAAAGTAATACTATTTATCAATGATCGTACAGTTGAGGGTTGTGTGACCGATACAGAAATTTCTATGTGTTGTAGGTGGTCACCCTGAAGAAGCTGCAAAGGACTTTATCAGTAAAGTGTCTCAAGCGTGTAAAATGTCAATGAGAAAAAGACGACCAGGATACACAAACAATCCCGTTTACTGGTGAAATGAAAATATCACTCAATTTCGAAGGGAGTGCATTTGAGCTCGTAGAGAACTAGAGGTGGCTAAGAAAACATCGACCTTCATGAAAAGCGAGGAAAAATGAGCTTAAAAACGCCATTATTACTTAAAAATTTCAGTATTAGTGTGGTAAAATCATGGCTCGCTTCAATTAGCCTTTCACTTGCAGATCACAAGACGGAAGATGTCGTCATATCGAGCCGACGAGTTAGAGAATCAATAAATATAAACGTTGGATACTGCGAAATAACCTCAAAGGATTCATTAAAGTATTTGGCCATAAAGATAGATAGTAAATTGTCATTAAACAGTCATATAAACTATGTCGTTACAAAGGCCACATCGTCTGCAGCGGCTCTTTGCAGGGTGATGCCGAACACGAAAGGTCCTAAATACCAGAAAAGAAAGATTCTTGCGGAGGTAGTTAAGAGCATCATAACATTTTGCCTCACCTATATGGGCTGACTGCATGAAATTAATATCATACTGCGGTAAACTTAACTCGATATACAGACTGACAGCGTTCGATATGCTTACAGAACCGTATCCGATGAAGCTGCGTTCGTAATAGGAGGAATGATAGCAGTGGACTTGCTAGCAAAGAAATAACTTTGGAAACCTGGCAACGGAGATGGTCTACTACAACAAAGGGAAGGCGGACATATAAACTAATACCCGATCTAAATAGTTGGTTGGAGAGAAAACATGGGGACATTGTGTATTATGTTACCCAGTTCCTGGGCGGCCACGATGCTTTTAGAAAATACCAGCATTGTTTTAGGATTATCGATACACCTTTTTGTCCGTGTTGTCAAGTCGTAATTAAAGATGCTAAACATGTTTGCTTCATATGTCCGGCATTCAGTTCCAAGAGAGAGTGTATACAACGACAGTTAGGCCCATCAACTGGAAGTTGGGGTTATGTAGCAAACTATATCAGGCGCATTCTTTTAAAATTCAATAGAGCCTAGACGGCCTTAGCGGAGTTTGAGTAACCTACCCAATCCCATTTTGTAGCACCGGGATTGGGACGAAGTTTGAGGTGTTTTAGCGTGTTAAAGTCTCGCACATTCAAATGATGCAAAAAAAAAACACTTTGTCTCTACTGGTTGGTCAAGAGGGCAGGTTGAGAGTTCAATCCATAGACCAATATTATATAGAGACACCGATTCTCTTACGAAAATTAGGTTCAATAGGCACGAGCAAACTGGAGGGGAAATGTTTGAAAGGGGGGACAATATGTATCGTATGTTTGGCGTGAAAGAAAGAGATTTAGAAGAAAATACTGGGTTTTTTGTGTTGCTTGGTGCACAAATCGCAATAACTTAACATATCTCGAGCCTATTCATCAAACTGACATCTATTATCAGTCCAGAGAGAGTTGGAGACCCATTGCTTGAATCTCGAACTTTAAAGTAGTCATTGTAAAAGTTATTTGAAGTTATGAAAGTACAACTTTCATTGTTATAAAAATTATTTATATTGCTTCACATAGAACTTTATTTATATCAAAATTGCATCAAGAACTACTTTTATTGTACCAAAAAGTACTTTTATTGTAGTAAAAAGATATCTTATTGTACCAAAGAGTACTTTTGCAATTACAACATTAGTTCACTAGCTTAAAAACAACTTAATTTCCCTTACACCCCATGCATGAGGTATGGGATAGCTTCTCGCGTTGTTGTGAATTAACCCGCTTTATATTTTTAGATTCACAACTAACGGCACCTACTTGTTTATCGGCGAATGCGAACGTCGAATAAATAAGTAATGGGATGTTATCTGATCTCTTTGATCCTTGGGGATTGTACGAAGACAAGCATCTTTGTTGAACGGACACTAAGTCTGTACAACCGGGCAAAAGGCCAGTACAATCAGATAACAAGTCTGTACAACTGGGCTACGAGCGTGTACAATCAGACCTTGAGTATGTACAATCGGACAATAAGTCTGTATGACTAGGCTAAATGCCTGTACAATCGGACCTTGAGTCTTTACAACCGGGTTACGAGCCAGTACAACCAAACTATAGGCCAGTACTGCCGTACCTTTAGTTTGTACAATCGGACAACAAGTCTGTACAACCGGGCTATAAGAATGTACAATCGGACCTTGAGTCTGTACAAGCGGACAATTAGTCTGTACAACCGCGCAATAAGTCTGTACAATCAGGCTATAAGCCAGTACAATCGGACTATAAGCCTGTACAACCGGGCTATGAGTCTGCTCAATCGGTCTATGAGCATGTACAATCGTACCTTGAGTCTGTACAACCGAGCTATTAGCCTGTACAATCGGACCTACGAGTCTGCACGACAGACCTTGAGTCTGTTCAATCGGACTACAAGTCTGTACAACCGGGCTATAAGAATGTACAATCGGACTTTAAGTCTGTACAATCGGACAATAAGTCCGTACAATCAGGCTATAAGCCAGTAAAATCGGACCTTGAGTCTGTACAACCGGGCTATTAGCCTGTACAATCGGACGACGTACGACGAAAGCTAAGTCTGCACAACGAGTACTTGTAAGGCCAGGGTCTATAATAGTTGTTCTTATTCTTCTGTTCCAGGACCATAGCAAATTTCATCAGAAAGTTCTACCGAATTTATCTACGAGGCCTCGACGTCCGACGCCACCCGAATTACTGCAACATAAAACCCGTCCTGTTTCCAATCACCGAAAGACCGCCGCGTCGAACAAGTCCTGTTTCCCGTCACCAAATTACCGCCGCTGGTCTAAGGACCGCTTCTCCTTACAAAGGACAACAACCCCAGGTACCGCAATACATTACAGCAGACACCAGCCATCAAACGTCTTAAGGATATCAGACAAGTGATTGCACGTTAGTTTAAGGATCCGTAGTGTTACGTTCTATTTAAATTTTATTTCGTAAAGTTTTGAGGGTCCTTGCTAAAACACCCTGGAGGCGGCTGAGATTACCTTAGTCTAACATAAAACCCCCGTTTTAAGCTTCTATCCTCTAAGCGGAGGTGAAGTTCTAAGATAAGCAAGATTGGTTAAAAATTACTCCCACCCCATACAGTCGTTGTTAAAGAGCTATTCACTTGAAATTTCTTTGGTTCTATCCTCTAAGCTTAATTTGAAGGTATGTAAGATATGTTACAAATCACTCTCATCTCCGATACAAGCACCTGAAGGTATATGTCATAATTTGATTTGTTAACACAAAATGTTTCTATCATTCGCTACCACTACCAACCAATTGGTCTATTTCGCCAACCATTGCTACATTTTTGCCCCCTAATGCACAACGTCATGTGCGAATACATACAAACGTGGCCATAAGTACGTACAATATTTTATAAGCTTTTATTATCAGGCTTTAGTTTACAAATTTCCTTTTCTTTCTTTTGCTCACATTCACTTTATGTGTTTTTTTTTCGATTTGTTCGATTCTGTTAGACCTGTGACAAGAGTCCTCCGCCTCATTTCGATTTCGACTGCAATATGTGACAAGGACATCGACGACAGCAAACACTCTCTCGAACGCCTGTCAATGTTAATTTAGTAAATAATATTTTCGTTTTCCATTCCAGTTCATGCAATCGAATAAGCAATTAAGAAATATGACATTTTTTATTTGTTTTCTTTAAATTACTTTAACGAAAGCTCATTTCGAGCAGCAAAAACAAAAATGGTAGAAAAAACATTGAAAAAAAATAAGACAAACAAATTATAATAATAACAATAACAATGAAAGACTTTTGCCAATATTAATGCCAGCAATTTTTACGGGAAATTGCAAATATTGTAAGAAAATATTTAATCCTATTGACAGACAGGCAGAGCAAGGGAGAAAGATAGAGAGAGAGAGAGACAGAGAATAGCTATAAAGAAAATTATTTAAATATTTCTGAGAATTAATAATACGAAGAAAAATTCACGCGCTTTAATTCTATTAATCCTCTATTATAACAACACGACGAAACATCAACAAGAGAGTTTACAAGTTCCACGAATAAATTATTCCAATAAAAATTTGAACGCCAAGCTTACAGTGGGTGCTGACCCACTGTGCATTGTGTGAAACAAACAGTCTGATGACAACAACACTTGAATCCGATAGGTTGTCGCCTAATGATAATACCGGAGGGGCTGTAGAACAGCTAATGGCTGTTCTTAGTTCTCGCATTCCTACGTAACAGCAACAAAATAAGGCGGGAATGCGGATTGTAAATGTTACATGCACATAAGTAAATGTCTGTCATCTTTACAAGACAACAACATCAGCAAACAACACCACCACAGCGATGACAGCATTGGGTAATGGTAGTGGATAACAGAGTATGATTCTTTGTTTTTACAGACATTCCGTTGGCAAATGTTGACAGAGCTTTATTTAGTCTTAGAGTTTTAAATATTATTTGTTGACTTTTTAATCCAAAAAGTAAAATTGGTAAAATTTTTCGGATGGTTTTGGATGTAAATGTAAATATTACATCAATGTAAGAGGTGGGGGGAAGAGATGCAGAAATTTATGTTTTATTTATTTTTTATTGCCATGAACAATGAACTGTCACAAGGTTAAACATGTCAAATTAAGAGCTGACAATCGAACTCTAGGGTAAATTAAAAGTCTTGTATATAATTAATTAAAATCTATTGTAATTATTATAGATGAGCGTAATTTAAAGGTGAGAGACAAAATAAATATCAAGGTAAACTTAAGTAGGTAGAGAAGTGGCGTACATAACACTGTACAACATTTTTTAGCTCATTAATATGGGATTCAATTCTGAAAACTACACGTGAAAGTAGCCCCAAAAATAAGGACTTCTACGTCATCTGTTTTGTTAAGTTACATGCCATAATAATTTAATATCGATTTGCAGTTAGTAAGGGAATTTGTCACGTTTTAGGCTCTGTTGTTTGACATAACTCTAGAACCACTAGTCCGATTTAGCTTAAACAAATTACAAAAAATTAAGAATTACAATTCCTTTAATCTGGCCATATAACGTTTCCCTACCTAAGCAACAGTTTCACTTTTCCATTAATCAAATGCTTTTGAACTAGGTTTATTTTGTAGCAGTTACAATAAAACTGTTGTACCCCATGGCGTATGATTTACGTGGATACATATTTCTTATGATAATCATACGTCACCATATAACAAGAGAGCCTAAAACGTGACAAATTCCCCTATACGATACTTACTAACTTCAAATCGATATTAAATTATTATGGCATGTAACTATACAAAACGAATGATGCAGAACATCTTCTTTTTGGGGCTACTTTCACGTTCAGTTCTCAGAATTGAGTCCCAAATTCCCGTACAGGAAATACGGTGGACCAGATGAATATGTTTACGACGAATCTTTTGCGGCTGCCATGTTTAAAGACATGCATTTTAATGTACATCAGGTCACGCGTTTTCACCCTGTAATTGACCGAATAGGCGATATCTATTTACTTTCCTGTAATTTGTATACACGCCCCCGATGGAAGGCAAAGAAGAGGACATTTAAGATCATTCTCTGAGCGACTGGAGGAAATATATGACCGCTGCTCTGGCCATGACATTAATATGTTCTAAGAAATTGTAAAGCTAAAATAGTAAGACAAGATTCTCTTGGTTTAGCAGTCGGAAAATTTAGTGTACACAATAACACCTTCGACAACGGCTTCATATAGGTTAGCTTTGCTTCGTCGATAAACAAGATAGTGAGTGGAAACAGATTACAGTATAAAAATATTCACAACCTGGTTATCCCTTGATCAAAAGTAAAAAACCCGATATATCACATGGTAATCGATAGACGGTATGCCTGAAGCGTTATGGAAGAGCTCGTCATGCGCAGTGCACATATTGACTCGGATCACCACCTATTTGCAGACAACGCACGCACACGATTAAATAATGCTAAAGACGCTCGCAACCAAACGCAGAGGAAGCTAGACATCATAAAGCTGCACACCACCGAGATAGCCAATGCCTACTTCAACCAACTCTCTTAATTACTTCGAACTAACCCCCCTAACTCTGATTGACCGCAGCCAATGGTAATGTGTAAAGTGACGGATCAATCCAATGACAAGTGAAGGGAGATGAAACATCCCTACAGGCAGAAAAAGCGTCTATAGGAAAAAAGATTGAGCCAAGATATCGACAATTATTGTGATAGAGGTGAAGCCCGAAAGTCATACCAAAAGGTAGAAACAAAGGTTTTGAACAGCGATTCTCACCTGTAAGGATAGAGAAGGAAATCTGGTCACGGAATGTGCTGCAAATATGAAGGGAACACTTTCGTACTTTGGTCGTTCCCGAAAGGAAGCATAAGTGACGGAATTATGTCAATCATTGACTACGGAGTAGATTGTCCACCACCGTGTAAAAACGATATCAGCACAGCAATTGCACGGTTTAAAAACAACTAAGCAGCGAGAGTCGATAGACAGACGGTAAAGTTTTTTAGACCAGCGCTTATGAGCTGGCAACGTACATACACCAGGCCAAAGGAGTGTAAGCGCAATGATTGGAATCTGATTGTACTATGACCTGTGTTTAAGGAAAGCGATTCAAGTGTGTGTACCAGCTCTAACGAGATCAGCCTTTTACCCATCACTTACAAGGTCCTGTCTAGTGTTGTATGGGCAAGATTATAGGACCTGATCAGTACGGCTTAAGTCCTAGTAAATCCACGAACGGGCAGATATCCACATAACGACAATTCATAGAGATGACCCGGGAAAAGCAGATCGAAACGTACCATCTGTTTATCGATTACAAAGCTGTATGTGGCCGTGCGCTACGATAGAAACTATTAGATGTTATGGCTGAGTTTGGTATCCCAGTGATGCTGATACGACTTTGCGGGGTGACACTGACTGACACGAAGTTCTCAGTGAAAATAGGCACAAATCTGACAGAGCCATTTTCTACCAAGCGAGGCTTTAGACAAGGCGATAGTCTGTCATGCGATCTCTTTAATATTATAATGGAGATGATCATGCGAATGGCTGTAGTATCCATATTTAACAAAAATCACATGGTGGTCGAGTTTGCCAATAATAAACATATCATTGGCTAAGGACTGCGGCATGTTACTGCGACATATTCAAGAATTGAGAAGCAGTAGGCAGAAGTGGGTCTAGCGACAAATGATGACAAAACCGAATTATTTGTTCCAACCAACTATTTCTGTACTCGTCTTAGACGCTACATGAACGTTGACAACCGTAACTATGAAGTTGGCAATAATATCTAGGCTTCGCTATAAACAAAAAAAATAACTCGAGCTTGGAAATCAAGGCAGAAGTATTTATCGTATTTTACGATGGCTCAGTAGAAGCAACGCAGATTAGAATGCCGAAGGTGCCGGGATCAATTCCATCAAACCAGCTACGCGCCATTTTTGGAGGAATTTGGCGAATAAAACTTACAACAACATCTCACAATCCCTTGACACAAACCTTGATATCTACATAGGAACGAAACAGAGTTGCCAACAATGATCGTATGATAATCGTATTACATGCCCGATAGAGTGCCAATAAATGAAAAATCGGTGTAAAGAACCATAAGCTTAGCTACTTTCTCCAGCTGTTACAACAACAACGACAAATGACTCTATCGACCAAAAAAGATCCAACTCTACCAGACCGTGATCCTACCTGTCTTGCTTCTGGGTAATGACACAAGCGGATCAATATATTCTAAGAGTTTTTAAGAGAAAATATTTCGCAAAATATTTGTACCCATTATCTTTCACCGCGACTACCTAACAGCAGCTCACCACCAGCATGGTTTCCGTAAAATGCATAGCACTACCACTGCATTAACCACCATAACCACTAAAATCTCACAGGGCTTGAATCAGCATAGGCCCTGTGAAAGGATACTCCTGGTGGCACTGGACCTATCGAAGGCCTCCGACACAGTCAGCCACACCACACTCTTCCAGGACATCCTGCAGTCCACCCTGCCCAATAATTTAAAGAGATGGAGGGCTAACTATCTAAGTGATCGTCGGTCGTTCGTGGAGTTTAGAGACAAGTGCTCAAATCCCCGTTGAGTTAAACTAGGAGTACCACAGGGCGGCGTTCTATCCCCCCTTTTGTTTAACTTCTACCTCTCTAAACTCCCCACACCACCACAAGGTGTAGATGTATCGTACGCGGACGACTGTACTATTATGGCGACGGGTCAAAACATTGATGAGCTTTGCGATCGTGTGAATGGTTATCTCGGAGAATTACATAATTTCTTCACTGGACGCAACTTGACACTCTTACCAGCGAAGTCATCAGCAATATTATTCGCCATCTGGAAAAAGGAGGTAAACATAAATCTAGCCGTCGTAGTCGATTGCGTCCAAATACCGACTGTGAACCTCCCACGCCACTGCAATTACGCACAAATTGCGAAGTGGGAACAAGACAAAACTATTGGCCGGTCAGTGGATAACTATGCCGCTCCAGTGTGGAAATATTCAAAGCTGCCAAAATGCCGCCCCGAGGACTGTAACGGGCTGTATGCAGATAACCTCTGAGCATCATCTACATGAGGAAACGAAGGTCCTGCCAGTCAAGGAACACAATGTCATGCTGACAAAACAGTTCCTCCTGGGATGCCATCGGAGGAGTCATCCCAACTTTAACATCACACAGGTGGATGCTCCCCCAAGTCATGTCAGGAAGGACCTTCGAGTATATGAGGATAATATACGCAACCACGTACAGGATCCCTTGGATCACTTCTCATATGCTGCAGCTTTGAATGACATTCATAGAGACGCCACCTATTCCGCGGTTTCAAGTTACCGCATGAATGTCGTTCTTGGAGGTCGCCCACCTCCTGTAGCCGAAACAGAGACAAGCCCGCCACGTAGAACAAGAGTGGACCTAGCACAACTCAGATCGGGATGGAGCAACAGGCTCAATGCCTACTGGTCCCGCATAGACCGTGCCGTCCCCAATATATGCCCAGCGTGTGGTCAGGGTCCCCACGATACCTGACACATCTTCAATTGCTCAGCCCACCCTACTCCACTTAACCCATTGGATCTATGACCCAATCCAGTGGAAGTAGCCCAATTTTTAGGACTGGACATTGAAGGAGAACCCCCGGATGAAATTTGTAAAATTTGAATAGTAAAGCTGTTACAACAACAACCGCGACTACCGTAGTCGCATATGCCATGAGCTGTATAACGACATCGACGTAGTCAAGCGCGTTCAAATAGACCGAATGTGCTGGCTTATATGTATGAAAATGAACCAGCTCGAAAAGTCTTCCTCAATAAAATCGAAGGGCGGAGCAGGAGGGCACGACTAAAACTTTGTTAGAGATCGACACTTAGCATGGCGATTTAAGGAGCGCAAAATACAGAAGCTCCTGGAATCTTTCCTACGTTCGACTACTGATGGATGAGCTTCTGTTGCTGCTGCCAAATAAGGAAGAATGTTCCTGAAAAATACCTTAATTACCTTTTACACCCCATGAATGAGTTATGGGATACCTTCTCGCGTTTTTGTAAGTTATCACGCCTTCTTATTTAGATTCTTAACTAACGGCACCTACTTGTTTTTCGATGAATGTGAGAAGCTTTTTACAAGACATGTCGATTGAGTCGACATTATAGTGCGAAGCAGCTGTCGACAACTTCAAGGTTGCCGGCAATATATGAAAAAAATGTAGACGACTGAAGCTTAAAATCGTTCCACGGATCTCCCGTATGGTAGTCGCGTGTTCTAACCACTATGCCATGGCCGGTACCAAAGAAGAATGTTTCTCGAACAGTTTTATTTCATTCCACAGAAATACTAACAATTTCCTCCTACCCTCACCTCGTGTCAGATAAATTGAAACAATTTCACATTTAGCTGAAAATTTTACATTTTCAAACGCACTCTTTTTTCTACACAAGATTAAAATCATTTTATATTAGATTACATTTAAATAACATTTTAAAATTGTTCTCGACAAATTACATTATCGCTTTATACATTTGACTACTTTATATGTAATACAATATTGTTTTTTGTTGTTGTTAGAATATATTGCTGCTACATTGGGTTAAATCTATTTCCAATCGTGTTTTTTTTGTGTACGAACGAACAACAACAATGGTTCAATGTGCTCAATAAAAAAAAGGACACATGACCATATCTACTATTGCATAGTCCATATATACGTATGTTTCTGTGATATATGTACATCGGAGTACATATGTGTTGTGTTGTGTTTTTCATGTGTTCCTCTCATCCTTGATGTGTCCATTATCCTTTGTATGTCGTTTATATCTCATATTTTATGATGGCATCGAAGCGTTTTAAATAGCAAAACATACAGACAAATTGAAAAAGGATATGAGTGAAACAAGAAAATTGAAATCTGTTGTTATGGCAAACAGCAAATTAATTTCACTTTTTTTATGTTGCCTTCTTGTATATGAAATCCATAACAAAAAGTGATAATGGTCTCTCACAAACACACGTGCACACCCACAGACACACAAACGCACACATACACAGTGAAGAGGAAAGAGTAAACAAGAAAAAAAAATGTGATATCCTTTGAACGTTTATGAATGTGTTTGTTGTCAGAATAAATATGTACCATAATCAAATACTGGCAAAACAATATGTGTTTGTTTGAGTTTATAAAACAGTCGCAGCAGTCATCATCAACTTGTGTATATGATTTGAAAAAACAACAACACACACACACAATAGACGGGCAACCGTACCTCCATTCATTCGCCGTCCAGATCCCTAAAGTGGCTCTAAATGGAAACCTAAATACTACAGCGCATAAATCTTGTCGGCTTTCTTTGGCTTCATTCAACCAACCATCTATCCATTCAGCCATTCATTCCCTCATTCACTCACTCACTCACTTACTCATTACAATACCAGAATGACGTATTAGCATTATTTTTGTTTAGAAATGTCTCGTTTTGTGTTTTCTTTGCAATAGACTCTCTTTTGTGTCCTTAGTAAATGAAAAAACTTTTGCTCTAAGATTATTTAAATTCCGAGGAAAAACCCTCTTGAGTTTGCTGGTTACTTGCTTGGCTGGCAGCAAGTGTCATTCGTGCGCAAAGGATTATGTCAATGAACAGTGCTGTGGAATGGAAAAACATATTTAAGGCAGAACTTTAGCTGTTTAGGGGAGAGAAAGGGTAGGTGCATTGAGTTGTGTTGTAACGGCAAGCGGTTTGCAGATTATTTTTTTGTACCGCAGTAGGGGGATAAGTTCAGTTTTGGAATAGCTTAACCTTGCCCCTACACATTGTAAAAGGGGTCCATGCTACATACAAGACTATAAAAAAAATTTATAAAAAACTTATTTAATATTACACAGTACAAAACATGATTTTGGGACTCAATTCTGAGAATTGCACGTGAAAGTAGTCCCAAAAAGAAGAAGTTCAGCATAATTTGTTTTGTCAAGTTACATGCCACAATAATTGAATATCGATTTGAAGTTAGTAAGTAACGTATAGGGGAATTTGTCACATTTTAGGCTCTTTTGTTTGACATAAATCGAGAACAACTAGTCCGATTTAGCTGAAACAAATTTAAAAAAAAATAAGTATTACAATTCCTTTAATATGTTCATATAGCGTTTCCCTACATAAGCAACAGTTTCACTTTTCCATTAAACAAATGCTTTTGAACTGGTTTTATTTTGCAGCAGTTATAAGAAAACTGTTGTACTCTGTGGCGTATGATTTACGTGGAATATTACTTATGATAATCATACGCCACCATATAACAAAAGAGCATAAAACGTGACAAATTCCCCTATACGGTACTAACTAACTTCAAATCGATATTAAATTATTATGGCATGTAACTTGACAAAACGAATGATGCAGAACTTCTTCTTTTTGGGGCTACTTTCAGGTGCAGTTCTCAGAATTGAGTCCCAAAATCATGTGTTGTACTGTGTAATTGACAATCACATTTTCGTTTTTATAAAGGCAACGCTAACTGCACTAATTTCAAAATAAGGTCATAAACTGAGCTCATGGCCTTAAACCTATAGGTTAAAGCTAACACATTGGCATTTTTACATTTTTAAAATATAAAAATCCAACTTGAGCAAAAAAATTCGTATCGCCATTAAATTATTATGGCATGTAACTTGACAAAACCAATGCTGCAAAAGTTCATATTTTTGTGGCTACTTTCATGTGCAATTCTCAAAATTGAGTCCCAAATCAATGAGCTGCAAAATGTAGTACTGTGTTAGTTATCTTATAAAAAAAACACATGTTATTTTAAGATATTCCTATATATACGATTATAATCCTATTTAATGTGGTTTATAACCACTGTCCCTTTTCTCTCCTGGCACAAACAGAACAATGATATCTTGTAGTCTAGGTTTTTTGTTTGTATTGTTGTTGCTTTGTACTGCCTATAAAGTCCTGGCTAATGTCAATTGTGGCTTCGTTACTTAATGTAATTTGTTATTTCTTATACTTTGTTTTTCTTTGGTATTGTGTATCTGTTTTATTTAACTTTTGTTTTTTTTTTTGTTTCAAACGACGAGCGTCCAATGTCTGGCTGCGTAATTATCATAAGCGCAACATTTGATATGTCAGACGAGATAAATAGTATACCAACGAACAGTTTGAAGTATTTAAGAACACAATTTTCTGTCATAAATTTTAGTGGTAAATAAAACATCACAAAAATATAAGAAGAATGGAAGGACCTGATTCGTTTGGAAAACTTTTAAATTGTGATACTAACTCAATACAGATATAGAATAAGGCGTAGGATTTGTTTGAATCAAACTTATTTGTCGTCTTTTAGAAAGAATATTAAACCAGTACGGAAGATTGATGAAGACTTTCAGTCGCATGGTCAGACGAGACAAATAGTAAAACTGTAGAAAATATTATAGCCAACATATGTAAAATGTTCAATTCAATATCGCTGGACATATGGTTAGTTTTTTAAGGTGTGTGCCGAAAGGTTTATTTACGGTTCAAACTGAGAATTAAAGAAAAAGTCTCCAATAATTTCGCACAAACATCTCAAAAGAAATCATCATTTCTATTGGTTGGGGTTAACTTCACGGTTTCTCAGGTTCTACCTGTAATTTTAGTGATTTTGGTAATTTGTAAAAGAGCTTCCAGAAGAGGTGTGACAAATATTTCGGTTTTCTGTGGTTTTGCCTACAGTTACATGATAACTAAACTAACAAAATTCTAATATCCTGCAGTTCAAAAGTTATAAGGGGAAATATTTGTTTTCCAAAAATAGGTCTTTTTGTATGGGAGGTACCAGAAGAGGTCTACCGATATAGTCGAAATTCATTTCTGAGCCAAATTTCACAAGCTTATATCTTGGTCAAAAAAAGAACTACTTCAGTGTACTATGCTTCAATATCCTCCAGTTTTCCGTATGCATATTATTGAACAAATATTAATGTTCCACCAATTAGAAATTTTGTATGGGAGGTAACTGAAGTGGTCGGTCGATATAGTATTAGGTGTACAAATAAGTTTCCGTGGTTTTTTTTTTAAAAATTAGGAATTTATTGTGAAGGAACAATACATTACGTTTTATTCAAAGTATTTTCCATCATTTGCCACTACTTTTCCCCATCTTTCTGGCAACATTCGGATAACCCGTCGAAAAAACTCTTCATCTTTTGACGCTATCCACAAATCTACCCAATTTTTGGTGTCTTCATATGATGTGAAGCGCTGCTCAGACAGACCATGTGCCATCGACCGGAACAGGTGATAATCAGAAGGTGCTAAGTCTGGTGAATACGGCGGGTGGGGTAAAACTTCCCAGTTGAGTGTTTCCAAGTATGTTTTTACCGGCGCCGCAACATGTGGACGAGCATTATCGTGTAAAAGAATAATTTTGTCGTGTCTGGAGTAGTAATGGGCGCGTTTTTCCTTAAGTGCCCGACTCAATCTTATCAATTGTGTTCGGTAGAGAGCTCCAGTAAAGGTTTCGCTTGGTTTGAGCAATTCATAATACACGACACCAAGCTGATCCCACCAAATACACAGCATGAGTTTTTTTCCATGAATATTCGGCTTAGCTGTCGATGTTGATGGTTCGCCGGCTTAACCCATGACTTTCTCTTTTTTGGATTATCGTAGTGAATCCATTTTTCGTCACCAGTGACTATACGATGCAAAAAACTCTTTTCTTTATTCCTGGCAAGCAGCATTTCACTCATGCAATTTCCTTGTTTTTGAATCATTCCCAACGATTTTAAACGATGTGAAATTGCTTGTTGAGTCACTTGTAATGTACGTGCAAGTACTTTTTGCGTTTGAGACGAATCTTCCTCCAATAATACTTCTAATTCCATGTCTTCGTACACCTTTGGCCTTCCACTGCGTTCTTTGTCCTTCACGTCAAACTCACCGTTCTTAAACTTTTGAAACCATTCCTGACAACTTCTCTCACTTAAAGCAGCTCTACCATATGCTTCTAGAAGCAATCGATGCGCCTCAGCTGCAGATTTTTTCAAATTAAAGAAATAAATCAAAAGTTCCCGCAAATGATGCTTATTCGGCACAAAACTTGACACTTTTGCACGAAAAAAATTACGTGATGCTGATACGGAATCACTAGTACTTTAAGGTTATGGTGTTGCCGGATGACAAAACATGCGATATTACGTTTTACATCAGGCAATTTCTCTATAACCTTCTGGTGGGGCCATCTTTTGACAAACAGCGGAAACTTATTTGTACACCTAGTACATTTTCATTTCGGAGGCAAAATTCATAATCTTACATCTTACCCAAAATATGACTTATAAGGGTAAATTCGGTCATTTGAAAGGGATATACAAGAAGGAGTGTGACAAAAGTTTTGGTTTTCTAAGTATTTGTCTACTATTATAAGATAATTGAACTGACGAAATTCAAATATCCTCCAGTTGTCTTTTGGGAAGTTGTGGCAGAAATAATAATTATTCAAAAATTGGTCATTGTGTATGGGAGATACAAAAAAGGTCGGCCGATATAGTCCATATTTATTCCAGAGTCAAATTTTCTTAAGCGTTATCATTGTCTAGTAGAGTTGGTTCATTGTTCATCGAGAGAGCGTTCTCTTAGCGTCCCAAACGAGAAGGCAGAGAGTTCGTTGAAGCTTATAACTTGGGTTTGTCCTCATTTATCACCAGACCCGTTTCTGTCAACTAACTTGAATAGGTCACAGTAACATCTTGCAGTTCTATGCTAATGATATCTATATCATCGACGTCAGCATCTCCATTATGACGTTAAGGAGATCACAAGACAAACTATAACCTTGTCTAAAGCCTCGCTTGGTAGAAAATGGAGCTATTTTTACTGTAGACTTCGTGTCGGTCAGTGTCATGCCGCAAAGTCTTATCGGCTTCGCGGGGATACCAAAATCAGTGATCTTCTTCTTTAAAGACAGCAGCAACATAAATTCATCTGTCAGTAGCCGCTCGTAGAAGAGAATTTTAAGCGCTTTGGCCTTTTGGGCTCCGTAGATAGTTCGTCACATTATGCTAATATAACATCTCTTTCCACTGGTCCATTCAACGAAGTTTTCGACGCCCCCTTCTGCTCGTGGTTCATTCGACAACGATACTCGCTGTTCACGATGTTGGGTCCAAATATTTTGCGATGTATTTTTCTTTCGAAGACTCCTGGAATAAATTGATCCGCCTGCGTCATTACCCTCTATTCTGCTCTGTCGAGCATGACAGGTACGATCAGTGTCTGGTAGAGTTGGATCTTTGTTTGTCAAGAGAGAGTGCTTTATCATTACAACGCTTGCTCAGCGCATAGTAGCAGCGGTTTGCGATCAATACTCGTCTTTTGATATCTAGGCTGACAATATCATTTTTGTTTAAGATGGAGCCAAGGTATATAAAATCATCTACCACATCAAAATGATAATTCTCAACGTTCATGCAGCGTCCTAAATGAGTTGACTCTTTGTTCGTTGAAACAAATAACATTGTTTTGTCCTCATTAACCACCAGACCCACTTCTGAGGAATAGGTCGCAATGCGTGAATAGGTCGCAGTAACATCCCGCTGTCTTCGGCTAATATTATCTATATCATCGGCATACGCGAGCAGCATGTGACTTTTGTTAAAGATGGTACTATTCCTGTTTACTGCGACCTTCCGCATGATCATCTCCATTATGTTATAAAAGAGATCGCATGACAGACTATCGCCTTGTCTGCAGCCTCGCTTGATAGAAAATGGCTCTGTCTATTTTCACTGAAAACTTTCTATCAGTCAGTGTCACCGAGCAAAGTCGTATCAGCTTCGCGGGGATACCAAACTCAGCCATAGCATCTAATAGTTTCTGTCGTAGCGGACTGTCGAATGCAGCTTTGTTATCGATAAACCAGTGGTAGGAGTCGATCTGCGTTTCTTGGGTCTTCTCCAGGATTTGATGAATGAGAATATCTGGTCGATCGTAGATTTACCAGGTCTAAAGCCACACTGATAAGGTCCAGGTCAGGTTCGCTAAAATGGGCTTTAGGCTTTCACATAACACACTAGACAGTATGCGATGGGTTAAAGGCTGATCCCGTGATAACTGGTACACACACTTGGATCGCCTTTTTAATTACAGGACATAAAACACTCAGATTCCCATCATCGGGCATGCATTCCTTGAGCTTAATCGTGTTTATGAGCTGGTGCATGCACGTTGCCAGCTCATCGCCGCCGGCTTTAAAAAACTCTGGCGGTAGTCCATCGGCTCCAACAGCTTTATTGTTTTTAAACCATGTTGATCTCGTTTTGGATTCATGGTGGACAGTCTACTCCATCGTCGATGATTGGTGTGATTTCGTCACTTATGCTGCCTTAAGGCACACTCTGAGTGTCCGTGACCAGATTTCCGTCTCTGTCCTTACATGTGGAGATTCCTATTCCAAATACTTTGCTTTTTGCCTTTTGGTAGAACTTTCGGGATTCATCTTTTATTTTTTATTCCATAGACGCCTTTTCCGCCTGAAGAGGCGTTTCGTCTCCCTTCTCTTGTTATAACATTGTTCCGTCACTGCACGTGTTGGCCTTGGCTGCAGTTTTGGCTTTTATGCAGCATACAATTCCTCATACATTACGTGATTTCCTCATTGTACGAGGGCTTATCTAAGCGTGCTTTTTTCATAACCCAGTACGGTCGTTGCGGTCGAGGTCCTTTAATTTGCAATATGCTGCTACTGTGTGTCGCGACCATCTGAATGGTATTTGTTTGCTAAAATTGGGAGAGTTGGTTAGAATAGGCATTGGCTATCTCGGTGGTATACAGCTTTGCGATGTCCAGCTTCCTTTACGATTGGGTACCTGCTTTTTTAGCACTACTTAATCAAGTGCGTACCTTGGATGTAACTAGGGTTGTGATGTGAGTCAAAATTTCCACCGCGTCCAAAACGTTTGAAATCTGCCTTTCACCGACAATCAATTGGTTTCTTGTCTTTTGATCAGGGGAAAACAAGTTAACCTTGTGGACAACTTCATGCGGAAATCTAATTTCACTCACTGCCATGTTACGTTCCGAAGCGAAGCTAACCATTCTGAATCCATTATCGGAATTAATTCTGTGTAGACTGCAATTTTCGGCTACTGAACCTAGCTTTTTTATACCATCATCCTTAGGGATGAGGGTATATATCATTTTTGATGAAAATCTCCAATAACAATGGGCAGGGCAGCGTTCATATATTTCCTCCAGCCGCTCATAGAATACATCATTTTTGTCCTCGTCTTTGTCTTCCGTTGTGGCATGTTCAGAAATCAGCGTGATGTAAAAATATGTCGCTATGATGCGAATAGTGGCTATCAGGTCACTTTCAGAGTTAAACCGCAAGACCAACAGTCGAAGTGTCTTTCTGACTATGAATCGACATCCAAAATCGGGTATTTCCGAGTGGCAGTGGCATTAGATATCACAGTTATTGCGACGAGTACATACCTGTCCTGCCAATCGCATTTCCTGAATAGCAGTGACTCTAATCATGTATTTGTCAAGGATATTTTTTATTTTCATAAAGGACAAGAGGCAATCAACGTATAGTTCAGTTCTTTGCGTGCCACAGGATAGAATAGTAAAATTATTATTTAACAAATAATTAGGTCTTCTTTGTAAGACGACCTGCATCTTATAAAACTTTTCGCTTAACAAAAGTCGAAGACTTGTCTTCAACAGTTCCCTCGCTCTCTTTTAGAATAACAAACTCAATCCATTACAAAATTTAAAATATAAATCTCAATGCATTCTTTGTTATTGGTCGTTATACTATTGTCTCATTAGGCTTTACTTTATTCTTCTAACGTCTAGTAATATAACCCTAATGCTGAAATGTATACACAGGATTATGACAACCTCTATCAATGGGTCCACCTCCACGCCCCTCACTTCAACTTTCCCTTTCATTATGGAACCTACTACTGTTTCTGTTGTTGGCACAACCAAGAAGGTCATGGTAAACAGTCAACATGATGCCATTTTAATTTGAAGCAGTATTTGAAGAACGGATATCTTCGCCACTTTGAAAAGATGCTGTCATTGCTGATATTGCCACACCGAGATAATGTGCTGTATAGTTATAATTGCTGTTGCCAGTTCATCGTTAAATATAATAGAGGAGGGAGGCAGCAAGTAGCAACATTATATGCAAACTAATGGATCATCGTTTCATGACATAATTTCTGCCTCGTGCAGTATGTGCGTCCATCCAAGACCCTTTTAGCTTTCAACTTCCCTGCGTTGACTTGTAACTCATTACAATTTCATTGTTGTTCTTCGACCATGACTTTAGTGAAATATTTTATAAAGTTCTAAAATTACTTTTTTTTTGTTGCATTTTTGTCTTGTTTGAAATTTTCTTTTCTCTTTGTGCGTTAAATGTTCACTGCTGCTACGACGAGTACAACAAGTAGTGTCTGCAACAAATATTCTAGGCGTACGAACGTTCAACAAATACTACAACACGCAATGTCACTTTGCGACCAAATTGAAAAATAATGGACTACAACCATGCTTCAGTGCTTTCAACGATCCCTGCCGCTCTTCCCACCCTCAACCTTAACATCATCCTTTGCTGGTATCAATTGTTATTGTTGGCCGCTCCAATGATGCAACAATAGAACACAGGCACTCCACTCCACCTCACCCTACACTTCCACGCTTACACTCAACGATATACGAGTACTTCAGCAGGATACCTCTTAACCATGTGCGACGACGAGTACTTGTGGCTCCAACTCTTTGACTGTTGCTGTTGCTGTCGCTGTGGCTAAGGCTGCGGCTGTTGCTGTCACATTGATATGACACTGTCATTGCTGATGTTGCCACACTATGTGTGGGAGTAGGAGTGGATGTGTGAGTGAGTATAGTGTTACACGCTGCTGTCAGTGTTCTTTGCCAGATAAATAGGTTTGATTCAGGAATGAATGATGAAAAGGGGAAATTGTATGTGCAAACTATTTTCCTAAGGACAAAAGGGAAAGGATGCGAGGAGCTCCTATTGCATTTAGAAGATGCGAAAGGGGCCTCTTGCTTAATAGAAAAGCAATTATTATTTGTAGGAAATTAACTTTTTTTAGAAGGGGATTGGGACTTGTTCGCTTTCACTTTCGAGAAGGAAAGTGTTATAGTTCTTAGAAATAGTTATATATTGTTTTATTAGGATTTTTAAATCATTATAGATATTGTGATATTTAGTTTAAGGAATGTAACATATACTGCTAGGGATAACACAATTATTGCGTGTCATGTGTTTGAAAAAAAGTATTGGAGTAAGAAATTGCATGTGCCAAATTCTTGCTGGCCTCATCCAATGCGTTAAAATTGTTGAAAAAGAGTCTTTTCAAAACGAAAATTAGATCTTATGTGGGAAATCCTATTTTTATAAAGGAAATGTAGTTAGTTTTCTGCTACTTTCCCACTTATACTAATAATTCTATTCCCTTCTGTTACAATAATGTGATATTTCGGATAAAGAATTATTAAAATCAAATGAGTAGTTTTGGAGTTTACCCGTTACATACATTTATATAACTAAATTGGTTAATAATGGTAAATATGTACATAAATTCGAACCCACTTAAATACCATCGAATAAAAGGAGCTTGTAAATAACGTTGTAGAAAACTAATAGTTAACAAATCGTCGGCTACTCATGTGTAACTTTCTCATATCGTTGGTATACCGCGTAAACTGACCAACTTCAGTTTTGGTTGGTCATACAGAAAGGTTATGTATGTCAAAGTATGAATGGTTTTTAAAATTTAAATATCCTCCAGTAGTCCGTTTGAAAGTTACGGAAGACAGAATAATCTTCCAATTTTGAATGGGAGATGCCAGAAGGAGTCCGCCGATAAAATCCATATTTATACCTGAGTTACATTTTCTTAAGCACACATTCTTCACAAAACATGATTAAATTCATTGTATTTACAAGAAAGCTATGTATTAAAACTTTGAGGGTCAATTCGGCCATGTGTATGGGAGCAACCAGAAGGTTTGTGGTAAAGGTTCTTCAGCTGTCCGTTTGAAAATTATTGGAGAAATATTATTTTTACCAAAAATAGGTAAGTTTGTATGAAAGGTACCATTACTATCCCATTACTTCATTTCGGAAAATATAAGTATTGATCAATTTGCATAAAGATCAGTTAAGGTTTACACGAGTTATCCTGTCCACCAGCCATTCAGCCAGCGAAAGTACATTTTGGTACAATAACCAGTACAGAAATTTCAGTCAGGTAAACTGACTGATAAATACCATCACCCAATAATAATTCCAATTGCAAGATAATTAATTACAAAATTTGATTATCCTCCAAGTGCCAGTTTAAAAATTATGGGAGAAATATTAATTTTCCAAGCAAGGTCATTTTGTATGGGAGGTACCAGAAGGGGTGATCCGATATAATCCATATTCATTCCTGATTCAAATTTTCATAACCGTACGCCAAATTTGACTGAATTCAGTGTACTTACAAAAAAGATATGTATGTAAGACTATGGGGGTGAGTTCGGTCATTTGTATGGGAGGTACCAGAAGGGGTGAGTCAAATAGTTAGATTTTCCGGGGTTTTGCCTCCTATAATAACATAAATTAATCGACCAATTTTCATTACCCCCCAAGAGTCCGTTTTGAAGTTATAGGAGAAATATTAATTTTCCAAAAGTAGGTAATTTTGTATGGGAGGTACCAGAGGCGTAAACCGATATAGTCCATATTAATTTCTGAGTCCAATTTTCATAAGCGAACATCAAACTCAAAATTTGAGTAAATTAAGTTAACTTACAAAAAAGATATGTATGTAAAACTATAACGGTCAACGGGGGTATGGCAAAGGTTTCGGTTTTCTTAGGGTTTGTCTACTTATGCAAGATAAATAAACTGACCAAATTTAAATATCCTACGAACTTCTGTTTGGAAGTTATGAATGAAATATAAATTATCCAAAAATATGTAATTTTGTATGGGAGGTACCAAAAGGGGTGGGGCTATTTTGCCCATTTACAATCCCATAAGTTCGTTTTGAAAAATATTAATACTGGTAAATTTTCATACCGATCCGTTAAGGTTTACTCGAATTATTCTGCTGACCAGCCAGCCAGCCAGACAGACGGACATAGCTCAATCGTCTTAAAACGTCCTGAAACGAATTTGGTCTTAAGAGACTTGGGGTCTAACTCGTCTCCTTTAATGCGTTACACTTTTTTTTGTATAAAATGATATATACCCTCATCCCTAAGGGTGATGGTATAAAAATAATTTTGGCACAATTATTATTCTGTAGTACAATTAACTGTTCCTTTTGTGTACAATAAAAGTACATTTTAGTACAAATTAAGTACATTTTGATAACATGAATGTACTTTTTGGTGCAATTAAACTACTTTTCTGTACAATAATAGTACTTTTTGGTACAATAATTAGTATTTTAGGTACGATAATTGTACTTTTCAGTACAATAAATTGTACATTTTAGTATAATAAATGTATTTTTTGGTTCAATAAATTATACTTTTTGGTACAATCAAATTAAATAAATTTAAAATAAATAAATTAAATTGTACTTTTTGATATTGAATATTATCAAATAAGGTTCTAGGGCTAAAAAACAGTTTTCCACGCGCCCTATGTCCACTGATTAAGAATAACAATTTGATCTGAAAATTTGAATCTGAAGTGCCGTGTACTATCTGTGTATCACTCTATGGCTAAAATACACATTTGCCAGGCCCATTCCGCCCACTGACTTATTCGTATTACAGCTTACTAAGTATCTGGGTATCAAATAGTATTTCTCTAGCGCTAAAATACAGTTTTGCCACGCCCTAACCGCCCACGGATCCAAAATTTTAATTTCGTCTGCTATCCATATTCGTGATGCCAAGTACTATCAGAATATTTTATGTTATCTCTCTAGCTCTAAAATACAAAATACGTCATGCCGTACACTATCAGGGTATCAAATTGTATCTCTCTAGCGCTAAAATACAGTTTTGCCACGCCCTAACCGCCCACGGATCCAAAATTTTAATTTCGTCTGCATATTCATATTCGTGATGCCAAGTACTATAAGAATATTTAATTTTATCTCTCTAGCTCTAAAATATAGCTTTGCCACGCCCGTCCGCCTACTGATCGTTGCAAATTTAGACCGAAAGTGTCGAGTACTATCTGCATACCAAATTGTATATGTTAAGGCCTAAAATTCAGTTTTGTCACGCTCTAATCGCCCACTGATCCAAAATTTTAATTTCGTCTTCGTGTTGTTGAGAAGGGACCGGCCGGTGCATAGTGGTAAGAACACGCGACTACCATGCGGGAGATCCCGGGTTCGATTCCCGCCTCCAGTGATCTACATTTTACTTTCATTGCCGGCCCCTCGATGTTGTCGACAGCAACGTCGTAGTATAGTGTCGAGTCAATCGGCATGTCTAGTAAAAATTGTTAAACAGTGACGTTCGCATTCGTCGATAAACAAGTAGGTGCCGTTAGTTGTGAATCTAAAAATAGAAAGCGTGTTAAATCACAACAACGTGAAAAGCTATCCCATACCTCATTCATGGGGTGCAAAGGGAAATTAAGTTTTTTTTAAGTAAGTTGTCGAGTATTGTTTGTGTACCAAATTTTATCTCTATGGTGCTAAAATAGAGTTTGGTCACGCTCCCTCCGCCCACTGATCCAAAATTATAATTTCGTCTGCATAATCATATTTGTGATGCCGAGTATTATCAGGATATCTTAATCTCAGGATATTTTAATCTCTCTAGCTCTAAAATAGAGTTTGGTCACGCCCCCTCCGCCCACTGATCGACAATTTAAATATTGGCCGCATATTCATGTTCGTGTTGCAGTATACTATCTTTGTTTCAAATTTTATCTCTTAAGGACTAAAATACAGTTTTACCACGCCCATTCCGCCTATTAATCGAAAATTATATTTCGTTTGTATATTCATATTCGTGTTGCCGAGTACTATCTGTGTACCTAATTATATATCTCTAGGTGTGAAATGCAGTTTTACCACGCCCACTGATCCGAAATTTAAAATTTCGTCTGCATAATCATATTTGTGATGCCGAGTACTATCAGAATATCAACTTTTATCTCTCTAGCTCTAAAAAAAGTTTTGCCACGCCTACTACGCCCATTTGAAAATCTAAAAATATATAGCCTACGGTAACTTCCATATAGTACTCTAACTACCTACTAAATTTCATTGAAGTCGGTTCAGCTGTTTAATAGTGATTGATAGGAATATGAATATGTACCGCACAACGATGGTTTCAACGTTTTCGTTCTGGTGCAGAGGTGATCGAAGATGCGCCACGGTCCGGAAGGCCTGTCGTCGAAAATAGCGATAAAATCGCTGAATTGATCGAAAGAGACCGGCATAGTAGCAGCCGTAGCATCGGCCAAGAGCTGGGCATGAGTCATCAAACCGTTATAAACCATTTGAAGAAGCTTGGGTTCAAAAAGAAGCTCGATGTATGGGTGCCACACGACTTGACGCAAAAAAACATTTTTGCCCGTATGGATGCATGCGAATCGCTTCTGAATCGCAACAAAATCGACCCGTTTTTGGCGATGAAAAGTGGGTCACTTACGACAACGTGAAGCGCAAACGGTCGTGGCCGAAAAGCGGTGAAGCTGCCCAGACGGTGGCCAAGCCTGGATTGACGACCAGGAAGGTTCTTCTGTGTGTTTGGTGGGATTGGCAGGGAATCATCCACTATGAGCTGCTCCCCCAAACGCTCAATTCGGACCTGTACTGCCAACAACTGGACCCCTTGAATGCAGCACTCATGCAGAAGAGGCCATCTTTGATCAACAGAGGCCGAATTGTCTTCCATCAGGACAACGCCAGGCCACACACATCTTTGGTGACGCGCCAGAAGCTCCGGGAGCTCGGATGGGAGGTTCTTTTGCATCCACCGTATAGTCCGGATCTCGCACCAAGTGATTACCACCTATTTCTGTCCATGGCGAACGAGCTTAGTAGTCGGAAGTTGGCCACAAGAGAGTCCTGTGAAAATTGGCTCTCCGAGTTTTTTGACAATAGGGAAGCGAGCTTCTATAAGAGGGGCATTATGAAGTTGGCATCTCGTTGGGAACTCGTCATCGAACAAAACGGCGCATATTTGACTTAAATCGCATTATTATAACCAATTTTATGAACAATTGAAAATTCAATAAAAATACCGCAAGACTTTTTTGACAACCTTATATAAAGTCCACGAACTTTGTGTGAAGTCTTCCTTCTGTTGCTTTCAAAAATTAAGAAAGGGCACTAGAAGATTAAGTTGCTTTCCCAAGAAATCAGACAAATCGAACGAAAAATATTATAATATATTTTAAAAACTGCAATTAAAGAGTTTCAATTTTGTTTTTCTAGAATAACATTTTGTTGCTATGGAAATGCTATCACCCTTCCCTGCAAGTACCTGTACCTATCAGGCAACTGCATGCAACGTCCCTATTTTGACAGTACTGTAGAGGAGTGCGCTTGTATTGGTAGTTGCCATTGGCCATGGCCTAAACTATTGCCTGTGTGTCATCATTGTCTTTTTAGGTTTTTTTTGCCCTAGCTAACAAAAGTTTGTATGTACGAGTATATATCTACATGTGTGAGTGTTGCTTTTATTTAAACTTGAATGAGAGAGCGAGTAAGTTTTGGGCATAACAGCAATTGTATGGAATGGTTTATGTGTGTGTGTGTCTCTGCCTATATATGTATTTAACAGGGTGTTCAAGTGCGTCGTCGTCGTCGTCGTTGTTGACTAAAGTGTGTGAGCGAGTGTGTGTTTGTGTGTTAACAATTTTCTTCTGGAGTTGATAGTTTCAACGATATTGTCACGTTTAAAGCATTGTTGTTGTGAGTACTTGTATTATTGATGCCATTTTACCCGTTTGTTGGCATAGCTATGTGCTGTGTGTGTTTGTGTGTGTGTATCTGTTGCTGCTAGCAATGCTGTTGCTTTTGCTGCTGCTGCTTTATATGGTGTTGCTGTTAGTGTTGTCGTTGTTGCTGGTGATGATGATGATTCTGATGCTGTTGCTGCTATTGTCGTTCTTGTTGTTGTTGTTGATAGCCGTGTTATTGTCTCCTACTACACCTACTTGTTGTTGAATGAGTTTTACTAAATTGCTATTAAGCAACAATCATTGTCATTTTCTTTCTTTTTTATTATTGATTTTACGGCTCTATCCTTTGTTTTAACCCAACAACTACATTTGGGCAAGGGGTTGTACTACCCTCCTCCCCGCCCTCCAGTACGCCGTATAATTCGATCAACTAGCAAGCAACAATTTGAAGTGTTTTTTTGCGCTCTCTGCTCATAATAGCCTACCTGAGGATATATATACATGAGTTTTTTGCTTGTTAACAAAATTTTAGGTCGAGTTTAGTTTCTTTTTTTCGTTGTTTTGTAATATAACTTTTTCAGGTCATCTGTCAAGGCAATGGAGGGTTAACGGTGTGTGAGATACTAGGTTATCGCGAAAAATCTTTTCTCGGCATAGTTTATGTTTTAACTTTAATTAAGTTTTTTTTTGTTGTTATTAAGAATTAAAAGAAGATATTCGAAGGTCTAAAAAATCATTGATTTATTAAGGATTACTAAAAGTTGGCAAAGCGATTGAATACAATCGCTGTAAGGGTTAAGTGGCAGCGTTGTGGGTTTTTGTTGTTAGTGCCTTAGATTTGCTATAGAAACTATAAGGAATATTTGGAGGACTTTTAATATGTAGGTATATATGATTAATACAAAATATTGCAATGACCAAGTGAATAAAATAATATAAAATCCTTACACTACGAGTAATATTATTGAAAAACATCTAAAATTTAAAAATGTTTTAAATTCAAGACCATATCCATGAGAATTTAGCTTTTTAGAGGTCTTCTAAAAGTTCCTTCAACAACAACAACAACAAAGTTCCTGCAACAAAATACTTTAATAAACTTTTGTGTAATTTGTACATAGTGATTCATTAAGAGGTTTGTTTTTACATTGATGTGTTTTTACAAATCACATGTGACTGGTGCCATGCAGCTATCTTATTATTATTTAGTACTGTTTGGCAATTCTTTACAGAAAGAGTCAATCCGTTATAGTGTCTGTAAATTATTCAGCCGTATTAGGAAAACCTGTGAACAATTTTGCACCCACAAAAATGTTTAAGCCTAGTTGACCTTCCGAGCCCACAATTTTCATTACTATTTACAAATATAAAAGTCTCAGTGTACGTTAATGGAAGATATGTGATCGATAAGACCGCATTGCGGCTGTACCGGAGAGTGTGGCTAAAGACCGAGACCAATCGATTCAACGCCTTATATGCCTTACAGAGTATCTGTTCTTCTCTAATGTCACATTCATATATATAAGTCTCAGTGTCAGATATTAGAGGATACGTAAGCGAATAGACTGCATTGCGGCTATAGCGGAGAAGATGATTGAAGACCAAGACTAATGTAACAGGTAGGCCTCACATCTGCAACAGCTATGCGAATTTTAAACCAGAATTTTTTAAATAAATTCCCCTTAGGGCTTAAAGATGGGAAGTATGTATGTTTGGTTAAAATTTTAGGAGGGAAAAATTACTGGTCAGTCGTACATTTGAACCCTCTAGGGGTAATTCCGGGAGAGTTGCGGGCGTGTTGTGGATTTTTTCTGCAATCTTGTTAAAAACCTTTTTGGGCAAATTTTCTTAGAATTCATCATCGAGATTACGATTTGGTAACCATTTGGTGCTTTTTTTTAAAAAAACTTAATTTCCCTTTGCACCCCATGAATGAGGTATGTGATAGCTTCTCGCGTTGTTGTGAATTAAAACGCTTTCTATTTTTAGATTCACAACTAACGGCACCTACTTGTTTATCGACGAATGCGAACGTCACTGTATGAGAAGCTCTTACATGTTTGAACCTGCGATCTCCCGCATGGTAGTCGCGTGTTCTAACCACTATGCCACGGCCGGTCCCATACAAATTGATGCACTCTAATCTATATACATATTTACAACGTATGAGTAATATAAATATTATGCGGATAGTATATTAATCATACGCACTTCATTCCAATATTGTGGATTTAAAAATAATGACAATTGTTATACCCTCACCCTACGGGTAGGAGGGTATATATCATTTGATACGACCTAAAAGTGTAAAACATATAAGAAGTTACTTTAGACCCTAAGTTTATTTAAACCAAATTCGATTCATGACTTTTTAAGTCGTTTGAGTCATGTTCGTCTGTCTGCCTGTCCGTCTGTATGGCTGGTGCGCACGATAACTTTAGAAAGACGAAACCATATGTTTTGTTACTTTGCACGAGTTAATATTTCCCAAAACTACTTACGGTATTGAAAATGGGCTACATGTCCACGCCCCTTCTGGTACCTCCCATACAAATGTACCATTCCGCCCACTTTAGAAATCGAGTAATAATATCAATACACCCAATGCGATCGTGCCCAAATCCTACATTTAGTAAAAGTAAAGCAGTACAAAGTTTTGAAGAAAAACTCTTAGCCAAGCCACGCTCCATCTGGTACCTCCCATACTCATCTGGGACAGGGACCCACTTTAGAAATCGATTAATATTATTAATAGATCCAACGCCATCCTGACCAAATTCTGTTTTTTGTTCAAGCAGGATATAGTTTTGGAGAACCAATTTGGAAGCCATTCCGGCCTATTTAGACATGAAGTAGTGATATCAATACACCCAACGTGATCGTGCCCAATTTCTGTAATTTGTAAAACTAAATCAGGATAAAATTTTAGGAAAAAAAACTGAAAGTCTAGACACGCCCTTTCTGGTACCTCCCATACAAATGTACCACTCCGACCACTTTAGAAATCGAGTAGTAATATCAATATACTAGAAAATTTTATGTTTTACTGAGGGTGATGTATATGTACGTTGGTTTTCTCGACTGAAACTTTCTTACTGGTTAGAGAAATTCATTCGATAAAATTTGTCCAACTTGAGTTATTAAAAGTTTGGCCTGAGAACCGGCCGTGGCATAGTGGTTAGAACACGCGACTACCATGCGGGAGATCGCAGGTTCAAACCTGGCTCCAGTCATCTTAAAAGAAAAATATAAATAAAATTTTCTTTCATTGTCGGCTCCCCTCGAATGTTGTTTTACAGCAACTTCGCAGTAAGAGCTTCTCAAAAAAAACAGTGACGTTCGCATTCGTCGATAAATAAGTAGGTGCCGTTAGTTGTGAATCTAAAAATAGAAAGCGTGTTAATTCACAACAACGCGAGAAGCTATCCCATACCTCATTCATGGGGTGCACAGGGAAATTAAGTTTTTTTTTTTTAAGTTTGGCCTGAGAACTCTAAACCCTTTGGGAGTTTTATCTTACTAACCAAGACTTGGAATCTTTCACCCCCCAGACAATGATCCCGAAAATGTTCCACAGTGTTATTAATGTTTATTGAATTTTACTTCCTAACTATCTTAATCCTCAACTCAAATGTTGCCTACAACTATACCATTATTATGTTGGTCATCCACAATTGTGGTTAGTTATAAGTTTTTTAAATCAGTTAATGCTAACTTTTTAATTATGATAAAATAATTAAATACTTCCACAACCGCAAAAGTGCTTAAAAACACACACAAGTTCTATAGAAATGTGAAAATTTCCGTCATTTCGTGGTATCTACGATATTTATTTATTATTTTGGTGGCATATTGTTTGTTGTTGTTGGTGTCGTTGCCATGATGACCACGAAAATAGCAAAGCAGTAAGAACTTTTTGTTGGCAACAATATAAATGAAAAAACAAAACGCCAACCAACAACAACTAACATTAATGAAGTCTTTAATTTTTGCCTACAATAACAGCGCTGAGTCATTGGTTTCCTTTGGCGAGGTATCCTCGATAACAATAGTTGTAGGTTTTTATGTTAGCGGTTGCCAACACTGTTGGTTTAAGTTTTTAAACAGCTCAACACTATTTCTACTTTACCCTATTACGACAACCCCCATCCCCCCAAAAAAAAAAAACATTGCAGGTCTTCAGGATAGTTTTGTTTCCGTTCCGTTTGCTTTAGTAGTGGTTAAGTCTGTAACTGTATACGACTGTCAAATTCGCCTATACTATAGTAGAACTTTCCCACTATTATTGCCATCATGTTCATTTGTTTGCCATGTAACTTCTTGTTGTGTTTCTTTTTCGCCCTTGTAGTCTGTGTTGTTTATGTTGGTTACTGCTACATAAATTACCCATCCTTTCACTTTGGTTAACTTGCCGTAACATGTTAATTAAGTGCAACAGCCATTTAACCACATCAACCATTTACCATGACAGAGTTTCAGAATTTCATGCTACTCATAAGTAAAATCACTAGTAGCACACACACAGTAGCAGTAGTCAAAAAGAAGGAAGCAGCAAATGCTGCTGCTGGCACATCTCATTATTGTCAGCAATGGTAGAGACATTAACACGACAGCAAGAGTGTGAGTGTTCATTATTGTTGGTAGTGGCATAATAATTGTCACCATTATAGTATTGATGGTATTGAAGTACTTTCTTTTGTGCCGGAGTACTTTTTTGTATTACAAAGCTATTTAATTGTACTTTTTGCGCCAAAAAGGACTTTTATTGCCCCAGAAGAACTTTTCTGATCTACAAAGTACTTTTTTGTGCCGAAGTACTTTTTTTGTATCACAAAGTTATTTAATTGACTTTTTGGAACAGAGTACTTTCATTTGTACTAAGATATTTTTTGCACCAAAAAGTACTTTTATTGCCCCAGAAAACTTTTCTGATCCACAAAGTACTTTCTTTTGTGCCGGAGTTCTTTTTTTGTATTACAAACCTATTTAATTGTACTTTTTGGTAAAAAGTCCTTTCTTTTGTACTAAAGTATTTTTGCGCCAAAAAGGACTTTTATTGCCCCAGAAGAACGTTTCTGATCCACAAAGTACTTTTTTGTGCGGAAGTACTTTTTTTGTATCACAAAGTTATTTAATTGACTTTTTGGTACAAAGTACTTTCTTCTGTACTAAAGTATTTTTGCGTCAAAAAGTACTTTTGTTGCCCCAGAAGAAATTTTTTAAACCACAAAGTAAATTTTTTGTACAGTACTTTCTTTTGTAACAAAGTACTTTTTTGTACCAAAAAGTAATTTTATAGCCCCAGAAGAACATTTTAGAGCCACAAAATACTTTTTTTGTACCGGAGTATTTTTTGTACCACAAAGTACTTTAATTGTACTTTTTCGTATACAGTAATTTCTTTTGTAACAAAGTACTTTTTTGTACCAAAAAGTTATTTTATAGTGCAAATAGTGGTTATATGGCTCAAAAAGTACTTTTTTTATCCACAAAGTACTTTTTTGTACCATAATACTTTTTTGTATTGAAAAGTAATTTTATTGTAATTTTTGGTACAAAGTACTTTCTTTTGTAACAAAGTATATTTTGTACCAAAAAGTACTTTTATTGCCATAAAAGAACTTTTCTGATCCACAAAGTACATTAATTTGTACTGGATTACTATTTTTGTATCACAAACTTATTTAATTGTACTGTTTGGTTCAAAGTACTTTCATTTGTACTAAAGTATTTTTTGTACCAAGAAGTACTTTCATTACCCCAAAAAAACTTTTCTGACCCACAAAGTACTTTCTTTTGTGCCGGAGTACTTTTTTGTATCGCAAAGTTATTTAATTTTACTTTTTGGTACAAAGTCCTTTCTTTTGTACTAAAGTATTTTTGCGCCAAAAAGTACTTTTATTGCCCCAGGAGAAATTTTTTTAATCCACAAAGTAAATTTTTTGTACCGGAGCATTTTGTTGTACCACAAAGTACTTTAATTGTAATTCTTCGTATACAGTACTATCTTTTGTAACAAAGTACTTTTTTGTACCAAAAAATAATTTTACAGCCACAGAAAAACATTTTAGAGCCACAAAGTAAATTTTTTGTACCGGAGTAATTTTTTGTACCACAAAGTACTTTAATTTTACTTTTTCGTTCACAGTAATTTCGTTTGTAACAAAGTACTTTTTTGTACCAAAAAGTAATTTTATAGTGCAAATAGTGGTTATATGGCTTAAAAAGTACTTTTTTCTGATCCACAAAGTACTTTTTTTTGTACCAAAGTATTTTTTGTTTTAAAAGGTACTTTTATTACCCCAAAAGTACTTTTCTGATCCACAGAGAACTTTTTTTTATACCAGAGTACTTTTATTGTACTCTTAGGTACAAAAAAGTACTTTGTGGTACAAGAAACTACCTAAACTGTTGCGGTCTCTTCAAAGTGGATTATCTTTAGGTTACTTATTGCTACATTCGTACAATCAACTTTATTGCCCGCTCAGAAGAGTTGACTAAAGGTGCGATCTCAGGCGGAGATCGGAGTCGGGTCCCGCATATATACTGTTATGGTTCACCTGACATGGATGCAAGGCAGAACTGCTTAGCGGAACGGACTATAAAAAAACGTAATTTCCCTTCACACCGCATGAATGAGGATAGCTTCTCGCGTTGGTGTGAATTAACACGCTTTCTATTTTTTTTAGATTCACAACTAACGGCACCTACTGGTTTATCGACGAATGCGAACGTCGCTGTTTGAGAAGCTCTTACTAGACAGGCCGATTGACTCGACACTTATACTGCGAAGTTGCTGTCAAAAACATTCGAGGGAAACCGACAATGAAAGAAAATTTTTCTTTTTTTTTTTAAGATGACTGGAGCCAGGATTTGAACCTGAGATCTCCCGCATGGTAGTCGCGTGTTCTAACCACTATGCCACGGCCTTTCCCGAACGGACTATATGATTTCGATTAAGTGATCCGATCTTCACTAATGACTCAATAATAGATATCGGAACAGGATCAGGTATCTTTAGCAAGGATCTCAATGGCAGATAACACTTCCGGATTTTAAGGATTTGACATCAAAGATTTTAAAGTCAAGACTTGTGCGTAGATGCAGATTGGCGATCTCAACTCTACCAGCTAATAGTGTACGTCTCTGCGTTGACGCGGAAACAGTGACATACTAAGAAACGATATGACGGACGAATTAGTACTGATGGGCTCATACCTAAATCCAGGTAAGATCCCCATGTGTCATATATACGGCATTTTGAACCGTCACACAGATCGTTTAGCAAACGTATCCTGGGAACACCGCACCAACTAAATATTATAGTGGGATATTTGACCAAGACTGGAAGGATGACGAACCAGATAACTCTTGGAGCTGGATATGAAGGCTGTTAGAAGGCTAAGGGCTGTCTCTAAGTTTGAGAACTCAAGAAAACTATGGTCTATTTTCCTTCTTATAACTGCATTTATGACAAAATAAGGTCACAAACTGAGCTTATGCCCTTTAAACTATAGGTTCATGGTAAAACTAGCACTTTTGCATTTTTAAAATATAAAAATCCACCTTGAGCAAAAAATTTAATTTCGCCATAAAATTATTAATGCAGCCAACTTGACAAAACGAATGATGTAGAAGTTCTTATTTTTGGGTCTACTTTGACGTGTAATTCTCAGAATTGAGTCCCAAATCAATCAGCTAAAAATTGTGTTGTACTGTGTAATGCAACTTTTTTTTATATTTTATATTTTAAGTGGTTATGTTTATTTAACTTAAAACAACGGGAACCACACACAATCACTTCTACATATATCTACTTCCGTTTAACAACAGTTAAAACTATTTTCTTCTCGTTCTCCTTCATCTAGTATTTCTACTTTGCATTCCATTAATTTAGCTTTGCTTTGATTGCTGCTGCTGCGGTTGCGTTTTCTTTCGTTGCCTTTGGGTGGTGCTACTTGCTGGTCTTGAGAGCTGCATTAATTGCACCAGCACCAGTGCTCCACCATACTCATGGTAAGGGAAATTATTTACTCGTTGTGATTTAAGTGGATTTTCATATGGAAAACTTGCAGTGGAAGGCAGCAGGCAACGAAGAGTTGGTGAAAAGCATTTCTAAATCTCAATAGTTGGGGTCGTATATGTAGTACATTACTAATGCTATAAATTTTGTTTTAGCTTAGGTAAATATGTTTACTCCGGCTGAGAACTTTTGGTTGCTGGGGGGGGGGGGGGGGGGGGGGAGCTTATTATTTTATACCATGTTCCAAATAAAAGTGTGAAAACTTTGGCGGATGTCTAAACACAACACCAACTCTAGAGCTGTAAGCAATGAACAGTAAAGAAATGTAAATATTTATATGCCAGTAAAAAAATAGTTTGGAAGTTAAAACACCGACTTTGTATTTAGTTAAAATTGATCATTTAAAATCTAATGCATCTATTTAAAAACAGTCTCTCATACCTAATAAATAATATTTGAAAGTTTTATGACAATCGCAGCAATAAGTCGAGAACTTATGGCCAACACACAGACACATAATTTTATTTTCATACAAATATGAGTATTTTTTTTGAGTTTAGTTTTTGGACGATAACACAGTACAACATTTTTCAGCTCATTGAGCCTAAAACGTGACAAATTCCCCTATACAATACCAACTAACTTCAAATCGGTATTAAATTATTACGGCATGTAACTTGACAAAACGAATGATGCAGAAATTCTTCTTTTTGGGGCTACTTTCATGTGCAGTTCTCAGAATTGAGTCCTAAAATCATGTGTTGTACTGTGTAATGAGATTAAATAAATTTTAACTGGGAATTTACCTTGTAAGAGAAATTTGTCAAGAATTTTTGATAGTGTTTAAATATAATTTCGGTTATGTGAGAGTATATACTATATGAGCTTCTCGATTTTCAAAAGATGTAGCGTACTGCGCACCGTGTCATCCCTGAACTAAACATAGATATTTGAAATAAATTTGCATAGCACTCTGGGGGAAAATGAAATGAGGTAATAATAAAAATCATTCTTAACATTCACTTTTAGAAATCATTCTTAACACATTTCATTTTAATATAATTAAAAAAAATTTGGTAATAATAAAAAAGTAGATAATCATTTTTACCCAATTTCATTTTTCTCCCCACTGTGTTATGTCAACAAGCAAAAGTTGTACGTACCCCCCAACAAGTACTACAAGAACAAGGAAAAAAGTAATTTTCTCTTGTTATTTTGCCTTAAAAGTTGTTTTATTTAACTTTCATGTGGCAAGTACGCCGACAGGAAGAGAAGTGGGCTCTGGCAGCACCAAGGAAAGCGGAACTTTGTACATACATACACAGCAAGTCTTTAGTACAACAAAACCAAATAGTTTATTTAATTATTCAGGCATTCTAGTGCTTAAACATGCAAAGAAATCCCGCAAACGATACTATAGTTTCTGTTGCCATAGAAATTAACTTAAACACACACTCTAACAGAGAGAGAGACACTCTAACAGAGAGAGAGAGAGAGAGAGTTACACAATACACCCATTCAAAGTGTAGCAGAGTACAATAATCATTCAATAACGCAAAGTTGTTAAGGGACATGAGTTTAGTTTGTCAAAAAATGCGATAGGAGTAAATTATAGTTTACACCTAAGTATTACATCACCCAGCTGTTTTGTTAAAATTGCCAATAATTTGTAAATGAGCAAAGTTTTTGGAAAATTATAAAGTAATAATAATAAGAAGCTTGCGTAAACTTTGACTATTTACATTGCATGTTGACTGTTGTGGCAGGGCTTGTATTTGATAATGACCAAAGTTGAAAACCAAAAATAGTTTTGCTAATTTGATTACACTGTGTGACAAATGGTAGGGGCCAGTGATCGGCGGGGGTTCTGAATACAAGGAAAAGTTATATCGGTCAAAAAAATTTAACACGGCGTTTCGCTGGGGCACGCATGATAACTGTGTTGAATTATATGAAAATATCTTAATCTACACGCCCACATCTCATATGTCCTGAAATGAAAAAAACGATTTATTTCTCAAAATTGTTGTTGGTATTAAACCAAATTTGAGCCGATTTGTTCCTGACAACTGTTTTGAATTACATAAAATTATCTCAAAGGACACGCCCACATCTCATATGTCCTGAAATGGAAAAACTGATATTTTCCAAAATTGTTATTGGTATTGAACTAAATTTGGTCAGATTTGTCTCTGGCAACTGTGTTGAAATATATGCAGTTATCTCAAAGGGTATGCCCACCTCCCATATATCCTGAAATGGAAAAGTCTTATATATTCCAAAGTTGTTGTTGGTATTGAACTAAATTTGGCTTGATTTGTCTCTGACAACTGTGTTGAATGATATGAAATTATCTCAAAGGATACGACCACCTCCCATATATCCTGAAATGAAAAAACTTATATTTTCCATAATTGTCGCTGGAATTGAACAAAAAATGGCTCAATTTGTTTCTGACTTATATGAAATTGTCTCAAGAACACGTCTACCTTGCATATATCCTGAAATGGAAAAAACTGATATTTTCCAAAATTATTATTGGTATTGAACCAAATTTGGCTAGATTTTTCTGTGGAAACTGTGTTAAATTATATGAAATTATCTCAAAGGATACGCCCACCTCCCATATATCCTGAAATGGAAAAAACTGATATTTTCCAAAATTGTTATTGGTATTGAACCAAATTTGGCCAGATTTGTCTCTGGAAACTGTGTTAAATTATATGACATTATCTCAAAGGACACGCCCACCTCCCATATATCCTGAAATGGGAAAAACTTATATTTTCCAAAATTGTTGTTGGTGTTGAACTAAATTTGGCTTGATTTGTCTCTGACAACTGTGTTGAATGATATGAAATTATTTCAAAGGATACGATCACCTCCCATATATCCTGAAATGAAAAAAAATACTTATATATTCCAAAACTTATGTTGGTATTGAACCAAATTTGTCTCGATTTTTCTCTGATATATTATTTCAAAGGACTCCCACCTCTCATATATCCTGAATGGAATAAACTTAAATTTTCCTAAATTGTCAAATAAATGTAGATGGTAAAGACGATACTTTAAACCAGATTTATCAAACTATCGAGCTTCAGACGTTTGACAGAAATTTTTGTAAAATGTAAATAATTTCCACAGAATTTACTATCAAAATATCAGCATTCCTATGCCAAAAATAAAAGTGCATTGATACAACTCGAGAATAAAATCTACGCCCTGAGAAATGTCCTAGATTTCGAGGGAGCCCCCAAAAATATTTAACGTACAGCAATCCTAAAACATTACATGAGAGGAGTGTTGACGGTTCAGTGACTCAGCAAATGGGGAGGCTTCTGGTGGAAAGAAAGCTGAGCGCTGAAAGGGGAGGGGTTCCAACTGGTGGAAGGGTTTACAGAGGGATACTTCAGCGAGGAGTTTTGTCTCCACATCTATGGTTAACCTCAGTCGAACAAAATGCTGCAAAAAGCATTTTATTAAATTTAGACACAAATTTGGTTTTGAAAACCGGTTACCAAAAAAACCGAATTTAAAACAACATATACTTAACTTAATTTCCCTTTACACCACATGAATGAGGTATGGGATATCTGCTCGCGTTGTTGTGAATTAACACGATTTATGTTTTTAGATTCACACAACTAACGGCACCTACTTGTTTATCGACCAAAGCGAACGTCACTGTTTGAGAAGCTTTTTACTAGACATGTCGATAAACTCGACACTTGACACTGCGAAGTTGCATCGAGGGGGCCGGCAATAAAAGAAAAGCGTAGATGACTTGAGGCGGGAATCGAACCCGGGATCTCACGCATGGTAGTCGCGTGTTCTAACATTTACGTCACCGCCGGTTCCAAAACAACATATACAAACCGGTTATTGATACCCTCACCCTACGGGAGTTACGGTTTAAAGATGATTTCAAATGTCAGTGTTTTTATACCCTCACCCTACGGGTAGGAAGTTATACATAATTTGATACGTCACAAAAGTGTAATACATAGAAGGAGTTGCTTTACATCCTAGGTTTCTTTGAACCTGATTCGATTCATGATTTTTTATGTCTTCTGATCCAAGTCTGTCCTTCTGGTATTTACGAGACTGTCGAAAGACGTAACCGATTGTTTTGAAAATTTGCACGGGTTAATATTTTCTCAAAACTATTTACTGATTTGCTTAAGGGTTACCCAGCCACGCCCACAATCGGTTTCCAGAAAAACTAAAATTTTCTTAAACAGTTTATAAAATTTTGCGTATTTTAAACAGATTTCCAAATCTGTGAAAAATTTTGTTATTGACTTCGACAAGTTTGTGGACCGATAACAAACCCGGTTTTCCAATAACCCAATAAAAACTGAACTTTAATATTTTTCTTGTATTTTATTTAGAAAAGTCCCAAATATCAGGTGTTAGAACCGATTTGTTAATTAGAAACTTTTTGCAACTAAATATATATGTAAGTTAAAGTTTTGTAAATCGGATTTAAAAAAACCGGAATCAACCGAATCTAAACTGAATTTTTTTGTCAACAGATTTTGTAAAATCGATCAAATGTAAATTTTATATTCTTTAATAAAGTCTCAAATCTCAAAACAAGTTCTAGAACCGGTTTTTTTCATTGGAAAATGTATGGAACTAAATATATACGTCAATCAAAGTTTTGTGAATCAGATTAAAAAAATCCGAAATAACCGAATTTAAACTGAAGTTTTTAATACCAGTAAATTTAAAAACAACAACACAACTTTTAGAACCGGTTTTTTTCTTAAAAAAAATGTAGGCCACTAAATTTGTACATAAATAAAAGTTTTGTGAAACAGATTAAAAAACCCGATTCTTTCGTAACCGGATTTGAAAATCCAACCTATTCTAAATTCAACGTTTCATGGATACCGGTTCTCAAAAACCGATGTTATGACTTGCGCAATTGTAGAACTTAAATATACATTATACTGATTTTCGGAACCGGTTTCCAAAAAAAAAAATTTTAGAAATTTGTTTATGAAACCAAGAATAGCACCCGGTTTCCATAAAAACTTGTCATAACCGGTTTTAATTTTGATTCTAAATTTCTAAATTTGCGACCGGCCATTGCATAGTGGTTAGAACACGCGACTACCATGCGGGAGATCGCAGGTTCAAACCTGGCTCCAGTCATCTTAAAAAAAATTGTTCTTTCATTGTTGGCTCCCCTCGAATGTTGTTGACAACAACTTCGCAGTAATAAGTGTCGAATCAATCGGCGTGTCTAGTAAGAGCTTCTCAAACATTGACGTTCGCATTCGTCGATAAACAAGTAGGTGCCGTTAGTTGTGAATCTAAAAATAGAAAGCGTGTTAATTCACAACAACGCGAGAAGCTATCCCATACCTCATTCATGGGGTGCAAAGGGAAATTAAGTTAAGTTAAGTTATTCTAAATTTCTTAGAAAATGATTCCCAAATCTGGGAATAATCTTTTGTTTAGTTTCGATCAGTTTTTGGATACATATAGATGATTTTCGACCCGGTATCACATAACTGACTCTTAACTGGTTTCAAATAACAGAATTCAAATCGTACGAATGTAGACTTGGAATTTTTTAGAAAAGTGTCAACAATCAAATTTTCGATGTTAAGATCCGGGTTTTTCCAGTCAACTAATGGAATTTTAGAACTTGAAAAATACATAATACTGATTTTGAGAACCGGTTTCCCAAAAAGAGAAGATTTTTAAGAAAACAGTTTTCATAAACCGGTTTTTAGGGCCAGTTTTTTTTTCACTGACCTGGACAAATTTCAAAAACTTATTCATAAAACCAACAATAAGAGCCGGTTTCCAAAAACAAAAACTTAGAAAACGGTTCCAAACTCTGGGAACTATTTTTTTTTTGGCTTCGACCAGTTTGTTTATACATGTAGCTGATTATTGATCCGGTTTCAAATAACTGAATCTAAACTAGTTTCAATTAACTGAATTTAAATCAAACGAACGAAGTTTTTAATTTTATAGATATGTCCAAATAATCGAATTTTAGAACCGGGTTTTTCATAAGAAAATGTATGCAATTAAATTCGAATATGAATCAAAGTTTTGTAGAACAGATAAAAAAAAACACGAAACTTTTATAAGCTATTCTGAATTCCTCGTTCCTCGGATACCGGTTTACAAAAACCGGGGTGAAGTACCGGTTTTTGGGAGTTGACTTGTGGAACTTAAAATTTACAATAAAACTGATTTTGGAACCGGTTTCCAAAAAGGAAATATTTTTAAGAAAACAGTTCCCATAAACCGGCTTAAAGGACCAGGTTTTTTTTATCGACCTGTACAAATTTCAAAAACTTGTTTATAAAACCAACAAAACACTTTACGTTTCGTAACCGGTTTTGAAAACTTTGCATATTCTAAACTCCTCAGAAAATGATTCCCAAGTCTGGGAATAATTTGTTGTATTGGCTTCCATCAGTTCTTGGATACATGTAGCTGATTATTGATCCGGTTTCAAATAACTGAATCTAAACTGGTTTCAAATAACCGAATTTAAATCGAACGAACTTAAGCTTTTAATTTTTTAGAAATGTCCCAATAATCAGAACCGGTTTTTTCATAAGAACATTTATGCAATTAAATTCAAACCGGTTTCATAACCGGTTTTGAAAATTTTGCTTATTATAAACTCTGATATTTTAGAAAACTGTTCCCAAACACCGGGTTTATAAACTATTATATTGTATAAGACTTGGACATAATCCTGTATCTTAAATTTACATAAAACTGGTTTATTTTAACCGGTTTTCGCAAAACCGAATCTAAATAGATATTTTCGTAACCAATTTTTTAAAATTAAACAAATGTGAAGCCAAATTTTTATTAGCAAATAGTTCATAAAAACCGAATTTAAACCATTAAATCGCCGGATATAAACCGGTTTCGAGAATATCCCTTATTTTGAACTCATGGTTTTTAGAAATTGGTTCCTAAAACCCGTTTTTATATACGGTGAAGTATTTTTCAAAACGTTTTTTTTTAATTTCCAGTAAATAGAATTTAGAAACCGGTTTCCGAAAACGGAGTTTTTAAAAAGGTTTAATCATTGGTAACTTTATTAAAAAAAAATTAAAAAAACCTGCACTCTCTATACAAAACGTTCTGCATGACTTATTGAATAACGTCATATTCCGAATTCATTCTGGGAGTAAACTACACAGGTTAACAATAAAGAATCATTTAATTAACTTTTTCTGATTTCTAATTTTTGACACTATCAACCCACTGTGCTCTTCAAGCGTACTTAGTTTTTAGTTGCACAGCAACTACCACTCATTGTACACTTGTACTACAATCGAGACTTGTTATTGTGTCTTAGAATACTTTTGTTGTGGACTTTTTGAGATATGCGGTAAATTTTCGGGAGTGATTTTCTGACTTATTTGCATATTTTGTAAAACAATGTAATGTTTTAAGAATGCACACAACACAGCCACACAAGTTCATTCATTCCTTCCTCTCTCTCGCTCTCTCTCTCTCTCTGTTTTACTCATGCCATAAGAGTAACACTGCAATACAGATTGATAAAGTTTGCCATTATAAAATATTTCTTGTTTCATGCAAATATCCGGATGTATAGATGAATATTTATCTGTGTGCGCGTGTGTGTGTGTAAGTATGTGCATTGAAACCAAAGTCTCTCTCGCTCTCTCTCTCTCTCTGTTTTACTCATGCCATAAGAGTAACACTGCAATACAGATTGATAAAGTTTGCCATTATAAAATATTTCTTGTTTCATGCAAATATCCGGATGTATAGATGAATATTTATCTGTGTGCGCGTGTGTGTGTGTAAGTATGTGCATTGAAACCAAAGTCTCTCTAGTTTCAAAGCCACTTTTATTTCCTTTACCACTTCCGTTCTGATAACCAAACTCGTAAGCAAGCAACAACTTTGCACACAACGAGATGTGAGATGTGATGTGAAGGAGGAGTGGGACAAAGACGCAGTAGACTATGGTGGATTTAACAACAATTATTGGTTTGATGAATGAATACGTTTTCTTTTTCAGTGTTTTCTGCTGTTGCTGATGTTGTGTAAAATGCTTGACCTTTTTTTCTCTACCAACAGGATGAAGAGGCCTTAATGCCATTTAAAGCGGAAATGGACCGGACATCAGACATCGTAGAGCAAAAATGTCTAACGAGTGGGTGGGTTCTTAAGGATCTAAGGAAATCCTTACGTAAAAGAAACCTCAATGCAATCCAATAGTGAGAGTTGTTCAAACAATAAGAACACAGTGAGGTAGATGTAGATTAAATTGTATGCTTTCAAGAGAAAGAAAAGAACCTTAGAAAATTTGTATAATTTTTAATCTGTCTAACTTTTTAGCATGTGATTCATTTAGAGGCTTTTTTAAAATTTGAGTGTGATTGGTGAGAGGTGTCATCTTATTTTTATTCAGCACATCTCTTGACCGAGAACTTGAAAACCACCATATAGATTTTAGCTTTAGACCGTTTGGTCTAGGCGATGGTACCAGTATTATCCTTTCTTTTTCAAAAATCTCTTCTTATCGACCACGTTAAATCCTTCGTCAAATTCTTCACTGTTTGCTCTCACTTTACATTACCAAGCACGGTTTTTAACCCAAACTTAATTTACAGCAAAAAGCGACAATGACCAAGTAGTATACGAAAAAGAGCTACAACAACATGAATCAGTATGTGGCAGAGTAACATTTTGCCACAAAAAAAAAGTTGGCTTTACACAAGATCTGTTTGGGTTTATTTGAAATAATACGGATTTGCTACAATTCCTACACTTTGCAATTGTAACACACATATGTGGCACAAACACACTCTGCAACTACTCTGAGCATTTGCAGCAAATCTTACTTAGGGCTTATTACGGCTAAATGTAGTATTAGTTGCTCTTCTTGCACCACTTCTTGCTCTTTTGTGATACACTGATTGTGTGATAACAATAACAACACTAACACTATGTACATAAGACGTTATTAAGGTTCATACAACTGATTGTTGTACAACTCCGTTGTGTGCCACATACACTCGAGAGCCATTTGGCACTACCAACGACTGACCGACCTCTCCTGCCCTCGTGTCCATTTAGTATTTGACTTCCTGCAGAGCTATCATGAGAGTTAATAGTAAAGCAACTAGCCCAAGACCCTAACATATTGCGAATGTATTTTGAAGTTGGTTAAGACAAAGGCTCTCCTACTCTCTCTCATTCTCTCTGTCTTTGGTCAAGTGTAAATCGACCATGGCGGTACTCTACGTTGGTCACATCCGTTTTGTGGCGACAGCGTCATGGAACTGTGAAATAAAACGTAATTGGGGAATAACAATGAAATGTCACTGCCAGCCACACAGGCAGCCAGGCGGACAGTCGGCCACAAAGCAAATATCACAAATTAGGAGAGCTGTCTCGGAAGTGGCCGGAAGACCTTGTGGAATGACAACATTGCCGAAAGGACATTTCTAATAAACATTAACACACCATATTTTTGTGGTTTGACGCAAAAGTAATGAGTTTTCATTTCATTGCTTAAGAGAGAACGGGAAACGTATATTAAACTTTTCCGTTAAAAAGCTTTTAACAAAAGGAAAATGCTAATTTCTAAACCGGGATGTCTGGTCTCACGTACATTTCAAATCTATTATGAATGCTGTGTGAAAGTGTGAACTAAGAAATATGTTGTTAAACAAATGAACAGACTTACTACCTAAAGGTCTGCTCAAGAGAAAGTAAAACAAATGAACTTGATGTTACTAGGCAGAATGTTTAAATATGCAATTTGGTACGGATAGGTAATTTAAATGCTCAACTAAATGTAAAGTAATCAAAAAGAAAAGGAAAACACGTGTATGGTAATGTCATGCTAGAAAACAATAACTTAACCGGCCACATGGAAAAGGTATCGCACTCTTTTTGGGGAACCTAAAACGAAGCTACTGTTATGTAAAATTTACAATCAAGGATATTTAAAGTTTATTTTTCCTACTAAATATGTATTAAATAATATGATGATTAAAACTAATTATATAATACAAGCTTTAATTTCTCAGACATCTAATACAAGAGCAAACTAAAAGATAATTTCAGAACTTTTAATTGAAAAGCAAATTTTAGAGTTTGATATTGAAAATAATGTTTGATGGGCGTGGGGAGTGTGATACAAGGTACAGCTTCTGATCGGTTTTACTTAGCAAACCCAGAGTGATCCTTGCCAAATGCACTTCAAGTCTACTCACAGAGCGCCGTATTCATGGTACTACTGCGGACGTAGTACCTCCACGTGATGACGCCTGAAACGTGCTTTTGACACCCGTCAGAGCATGTCTAACTGTGAAGGGCGAAACCTTAAACCCAGGCAAGTCGGCTGAGAGTAAGCGGTACCCTAGTCAGCGTCTGACCAGAATGGGCGGCTGTAATAAAATCCTGGCAGGAGTAGAAAACTGTGACGTGGTGTGCTGGGCTTGCAACCCGCCACTGATGTTTGAACTATTGCAATGAAAAGCAGTAAGACAAGAATAAAGATAAAGAATAGACGAGTTCTACGAGAGCCTAGAAAAGATATATGACAGTAGCCCGAGCCATGACCTAAAATTTTACTATGCTATTTTAATGCTAAAATAGACAGGGAGTCTGCACAACGAAACGTCAAACAATGGCATCAGACTAATTGATATCTTTGCAGCAAGAAATATGGTACTTAGCTACACTAGATTTGGCCATAAACATATTCAGAAGGCAACATGGTTATCTCCAGATTAATTGAAGACGAATCAGATAGATCAAGTGGTAGTCGATGGAAAGCACGCATCGAGTGTTCTGGACGTACGAGTGATCAGGGGTGCGAACATTGACTTCGATCACTACCTACCGCAGTTAAGGTACACACAAGGCTAAATGTACGTAACCAGACACAACGCTAGCTGGACATCGGTAAACTGCGGACCACAGATGTAGCGGATGCCTACTCCAAAAACCTAACTCAACTACTACGGAATGCTCCAACCCGAGATAATATTACCTCGCAGTGGCAATATATAGCCGACTCCATAGAGAACTGCGAGAAGCGTACTTGGCTACTTAAAGCCATCTCAAGAAGATGCCTGGTACGATGATGAATGTCGCAATGCCACGAGGGAGACAGATACTGCAATGGCAACGCGAGCCGTTCGTGAACAGTACAGGGAGATGGTACGAAAGGCAACTCGTCTTTTTAAACGGAAAAAGAGACAGGATGAAGGAGAGACAGGCCAAGAGCACAGAGTTTCCGAAAATTCTACCAGAGAGTTAGGGCAAGAATGCGTTTAACAAGGTAGCCCTCCCGCAAGGACAGTGATGGCCAGCTAGTGACGGACCCGGATAACGTTCTCAAGATATGAAGAGATTATTTCAGAAATTTACTGGATACGGACACAACTCAAAAAAACCCCGCTCCAATCCATGACGATGGTATCAACTGTCCACCTACAAGCCAGAGCGAGATATGTGTGGCAATCTGCCGCCCTAAAAACAACAAAGCAGCTGGAGCCGATTGTCTCCCTGCTGAATTGTTTAAGGCTGGCGGGGATGAGCTGATTAGGAGCATACATCAGTTCATGGAGAACATCTGACTAGAGGAGAGCATGTCAGGGGGGATTGGAGTCTCAGTCTGTTATGTCCCATATACAAGAAAGGACATCGTAATGAATGTAAGAACTACCTTGGAATATAACTTAAACTTATCTTAATTTCCCTTTACACCCCATGAATGAGGTATGGGATTACTTCTCGCGTTGTTGTGAATTAACACGCTTTCTATTTTTAGATTCACAACTAGCGGTATCTACTTGTTTATCGACGCTAATACTGCGAAGTTGCTGTCGACAACATTCGAGGGGAGCCGACAATGAAAGAAAAATTTATTTATTTTCTGTTAAGAAGACAGGATCCAGGAGTTGAACCTGTGATCTCCCGCATGGTAGTCGCGTGTTCTAACCACGGCCGGTCCCACCTTGGAATATACCTATTACCAATTGCGTACAAGGTCCTTTCGAGCATATTGTATGAACATATAAAGCCAATGGCTGAAAAACTAATTGGACCTTATCAGTGCGGCTTTAGTCCTGGTAAATCTACAACGGATCAAATATTCACCTTACGCCAAATCCTGGAAAAAAGCACATCGACACCTATCACTTCTTTGTCGACTACTAAGCTGCCTTCGACTCTCCGATAAGGAATAGGCTATATAAGCCCATGTCTAAGTTTTGTATTGCTGCAAAGCTAATTCGAATTTGTAGATTTACTTTGAAAAAAAAAAACCAAATCTCCGGTTATGATTGGTAAGGGCCACTTAGAACCATTCAACACGAAAAGAGGTCACAGTCCTCCACACTATTTAATATAGTTATTGAGAAGGTGATGAGTAAGGCTGGTGTCAACTGGTGTCTGACACCATATTCAATAAGAGCCACATGCCACTAGCCTATGCCGATGATATAGAAATCATTGGCGGACATCTGCGGGATGTTACTGCAATTTTCTCATCACTAAAAAAGGAGTCAGCAAAACTGGGTGGTTTAGCGGTCAACGAGGACAAAGCAATGAATTCAACATACGAACATACAAAACCTGGGAGTTTTCAAGTATTATGAACCACTTTCGTAAGTTGTAATGGGCCACTTAAGTAAGTATTTTACAGGCCGTGGACACTTGAGGGGGAATGACTGCTGTATAACTTTTCCTTTATTTAAGTTTCAGCTATATAACCGTCGGGGCGTAACATTGGAACATTGTCACGTTACTAGTTCGGGTCCGAAGTCTAATAGATATTATTCAATATGTGTGTGCTTTCCATTCCAAAAGAGAATTTAGTGCAGATTTCAAAAGTAGGAAACCAACACCACCTTGTTTGCCGGAGAAAAGGAATTTCAATCTGTTTGCTACAGTGGTTTTTCCTGCATCTGGCCTTCTAATTTCACTGATCTGAGGAATTATTGACATAATTGCTTTATTTTCGACGGTTCGAGAAGAGATCGAATATTCTGTAGTTCTTGCTGAGAGTCATTTAAGTTAGTTTCTTTAATCTTTGTCGCGGATTTTTCGCCTCGATCAGGTCGTCCTAGAACTTAAAGGGTTCCCGAAAGTGAAGCGTGTAAGAGCGTCCTTATTAAGCGGCCTTATTAACAGAAATCACAAAAATTAACAGTTTCATCCTTACAAAATTCATGTGAATGGAAACAGCTACATTTGTTTCTCAGACAAGGCGCACATCCTTAATTGAAGGATCAAAACACCCTGCATTCAATCAAGGTAACCGTATGGACAGATTTGTAAGCAAGAGATTATTCCAACATACTTTTATGGAGATCATAGAAGACATGCTGTCACACACTGACAACACATGCTTTAGAAATTTTTTGCTCCACAGCTACAGAATATCAATGGTTCTGCACAACGATCGTGTTTTCAGCAAGATGCGGCAGCACGTCACATCTCTAAAGACTCCTTGAAAGTAGTTGGCGAAAATTTTGGAGAATAAGTGCTATACAAAAGAAATGATATTAACAGGCCAACTCGTAGGCCAGACTTATCTCCAATGGCCTAAAAACGAACTGTCATACTTATTGAGGTCAAAATCCTTGGTCATGACACATTCTTGTGTTATGGCAATCCGTTTTATCCTTTTACATATTTTCATGTAAGAGGCTCCCGCTTCGCTACTGCATCCATCCTATTTCATAGCATTTGTGCTGTTCTCTAATACTAGATATGTCTAACCGACTTCATATATGCTTTCTCTGGGCATTTTTTTATTCCTCTCTTGCTAAACGATTTCCCTTGTTATCTGAAGTCACACAAATTTGCCACAATTCAAATTGTTTAATATACGAAAGCGTTTCCAATTCTAAAAACTAATTCGTTCGTATTTTCTCTTTATTTATTTTATTGGTAAACAATTGCCGGAAGAAAAATTGCTATTTCCAAGCGAAATTTCTGACTCAGCAGCTTTATCAAGTTCTTTTTCTTTTCAGTATACTTTGGCAAATCACTATGCAAAGTCTTACACCGGAATAACGTTTACAAATCATGGAAATTTATTTCCAAAATATGTGCTGTATTCGAAACTCGATAGACCTCTTAGTCAAGTTCACACATTTACTCTTTCAAATCGAGTCCGTACTGTTCATACGGAAGAAGCCATCGCCGCTGTAGACGTGAGTGTGAGAGAGGGTTCGATTTTCTCAGCAAATCGGTCCCGTCCCGTCCACTACTTCGTGATTTTGTTATTCCTCATGTCATTGCAAATCATTTGGAGGGAGGGTTCCCACAAGATGGCACAGTTAGTGATCAAATAACCTTAAGAAATGGAACTGCAAATTGGCCACCTCGTTGGTGTATTGTGACACCTTTGGACAGCTACTTTTTGTGGGACAAAACCTATACTGATAAACCAAAAACGATTGATCATTGCAATATTGGCGAAATAAGAACAGGTATGGTGAAAACCACAAGATGACATTCATAATGCGCAGTCGCGGAGGCCATATGCTTAATAGAAACTTAGGGAACGCCATAAACATCAGCACTGCTAATATTGATAATATCTAATGTAATAAGAAAAATTACCTCGCACGCGTTACTGCTAACAAGCAGATATAAGTAAAATATAATTTCCTCCTTTTGCTTACTGCACAACTTTACCATTTCCTCAATATACATCTGAGTATAAATATGCCATCGCATACGACACACACACACAAAGCAATTACTTTTGTTTATTCATTTTTTATTTATTTATTTTGGTAAATCAATCATTTCTTCAGTGGCTGCCAACGCACACAGATGCTCCAACAGATTGCCGCTAGAATGTGGCGAAGGGGATTAGCAAAGTATTACCGGTAAAACATTTACACCTATTGGCAGAGCATTTAGCACTTCCCCCCACCCAACTAGTGTTATCCTTTGAGAAAGGGTGACACACGCAATCATCAAAAAAGGCTTAAATGGTCATTGAAAAAAGGCACACGACTTTTAGACCTTTTGTCTCGCTCGACAAGATTAATGGTGCTGCATGGCGTCCCCGCTTCTATCCCTTTGTGTCTTGGCCACAAACCGACGACCCATTAACAATGTTGTAATGTAGGGTGTAGGGTGTAGGGTGTAGGGTGTATTTAGGTGGTTTTATAGTTGTAGAAAAGTTTTCTAATTAAATATTCCTCAATATCCTTAAAGTGTTTATAATTTGTTATATTGTAACAGTTATTGCTACTTGTATTAAAGCATACAGCAGAGGGTGGCGGGGGGCAGGAGCGTGCTCCACCATTTCCTGGGGCCATTGATTCATAGAGTTAGAAAGTGGAGATGGATGGCAGGGATGGTGGGAGGGCGTGTAGTTGTAGGTGTTTGAGTTTGTTTGTTTGTTTGTTTTTCTTTAGACCTTTATTTTGATTGTTATAGCTATTAAATGGCTGGACGGACATTGGCTGCTAAGGGGACATTGGCTGCTAAGGCGTTTCTTAGGGTCAACAACAATAAAGGACTCTCTGCAAAGGACGTTTACTACTGCTACAGTGTTTAAAAGGTCTAGGTCACACACACACACCAAGGTGTTGTATACAGAGCTAGTCCTTAAGAGTTTTTTTTTGTTCCTTCTTCTTTATTTAAAAGGAAACGAAATTGGCATTAAATTTTATTTACACTTTTTTTTTGATTTCTTCTATTTTTCATAACCTTAGTCTTTTCGCTTTTCTTGGGATGTGCTTTTGTGTGGTAATTTTGAAAATTTCATTAATAAATATTTGATTTGTTACCTAGTAGCTATTCATGAGCCTCCCTCTCGCAGTCATTCTCATCCCTCCCCCCACACCTGAAATTAGGCCACCCCCACAATCGTTGTACTAATTTTTGAATGTCTTTGTTAGGCTCCTATGGCTGACTGTAAAGGACGTACGTACGTACACAGGCAGGCTCCCTCTGTCATTACAAGGACTCTAAAACCATAATTGCTTTTATTGCCAATGCCCAGTTTGGCTTTTTGGTCTTAACAAGGTTAATCTTAGGCTATGACTGGCTGTCACGAGCACCAGAGCTGCTACACGACGACTACATTCTTCTAAACATTCACATTTTGAGCTAATTAAAATTGTTATGTTCCATGCAAATGTTGCTACATTCATTCATAGAGCTCTCACCAGAGCTCCGTAGTTCCAATGATACCTTGCCCTGTTATACCGCTCTGTGTGTGTGTGTCAGTTCTACATATTTAGGCCGCAATGGTATGAGACGGTCATACATTTTAGATTCTCTTTATGGTAATGCCGAGTATAACTGTTTGTCGTAATGAGCTGATTCGGCTAAAGATACAGTATGCGCTCGAGATATTGTGAAGGATCCAGATGGAAGACTATTAGCGGACTTTTGTAACAGAGTAATAGTGAAGTTGATATAAAAATGGTATACTCTAAGGATAAAGTTAATGTAGATTACGAAAGGCATTTCAGGAAGAGGAATATCGGAGTGCCTCTCTCATTCAGTCAGTTTATATGTATTTGGCTTCGCGGTGCTATACTCCGATTGGAGTATTCTGATCGTTATTCATTTGGGAATAACGATAAACTAAAAGGCGTTTTACTTTTTAAAGTGGTTCTGAATCAAAAAAGCAAAAATATGCAACAACAACACGTATTTATTATAAAATTTGCTAAAATATGCGCATAAATATGCAAACACCATATATTTCGTAAAATATGCTAAATATGCAAAACGATTGAATGCCATTTTAAAGAAATTTTCATGATTCGTATAGATAACTTAACCGCTTCTAATTTAGGATGTCAACAAAAAGTATGCATTTGCATAAGATGGAAGACAAAGGCAATAACATTAAAATTGCTCTGCATGATTTTAGTAATAAAGTAGGAAGGGCAGACGTTCATGCTTCTGCAGTCGGAAAATTCAGCAATATTCACACTGATGAGCGCTGCGTCATCATTAAGCATAGTTGTAAATTGAACCAGATTTTTACTCAAAGATATTCACAATTCAACTTGAACATCTATTGATCGAAAGACCACAAACCATATTGATCACTTGGTAATACAGGGTCGGCATGTGGTACGTGCGAGATGAAGTAGCGCCAAAAACTTGCATAAACAAATACAAAGAACCAATACATCACACGACTGCATATCCCCGACGGAGCCAATGCCTAGTACGGTCTCAATAACAGCAAACAAACGCCAGCAGTGGTACGAAATTGTACCTATGTTCATCAACGGAACGACCACACTTGGGTAAGAAGTGTACCAACAAGTGAGTTTCAGGACCTGGGGACATAAATATATGGTTGTCAAAGAGCCGATACATTGACAAGAGTCGCCACCACCATAAACACGGCCAAAGTTTGCCTTCACATTGGTGTTCCTGTTATAAGGGGGAAACAGCTAATTACGGGGTAACTTAACCTCATTGATAAGGAAAGATGGGTGAGAGAACACACTTGCACAGCGACCAAACAGATTTAGCCTACCATGGATAAACAGAAGACACGATATGCGCTAAACCTATCTTAGGAAAATCATAGCATGTATAACTGGTAACTGGGCTGTTGAAAACACTCTAAGAGGTTAAACCTTCCCTACAACGATTTTGAGAAAAGCTGCTATGATGAGGAAGACGAGGAGACCACGGTGCATTTTCTATGTCACTGTCAGTTTTTGGTGACCTGTGAAATACATAGATTGCTCGTGGAACAATTGTGGACAATACATGTCTATTAGTAGGCGATTTGCGAAACATGTAAACCTTTATTACAGCAACGAAATGGCTTGGGAGTAATTTCGTCCAAATAGGAAAAATTGGTGCGATATTTCTCAATGGTATTAAGGTAAATGGTATCTAATATCCGAGTGAGCTATACTAAACGCGGCTGTCAAATAAACTTACCTATCTTAAGGTGAAGGAGCTTTTTACAGTTAGCAGGAGCTCATAAACACGATTTGGCTCAAGGAATGCATGCCCGATGATTAGAATCTGAGTTTTCTATGTCCAGTGCTTAAGAAAGGCGTTCCAAGTGTATGTACTAGGGTGATCAATTATTCGGGTTTTTGCGAAAACCGGTTTTCGAATTATTCGAAAAATGGAATTTAAAAAAAACCGGTTGCTTTTTTTGAAATTCACAAAAAACCGGATAATCCGGTTTTCAAATGTATGTCAAATAACAAATTAAAACACAATTTGTGACAAAAAATTTCATTGAAAAATAACAGACAATAATTCAAATATACTTAAAAAAAGTAAACTTTTAGTTTAATTATAATTACAATGCAGAACATTACTGAGATCAGTTTGGTATTTTAACAAAGACAAACAAAACATAACAATTCATATGTAAATACTTGATTATATAAAAATATATTTAATTTAATCTTTAGTTTTCCCTAACATTTAAGAAATAAGATACAATTTAAGTGCTTGGGTGTATAACTATTTTTTTCTTTCATTTTTATAAAACTTGCCATTAAAAATGCCCTCTCACTTAATGTACCAGTTGGAATTATTGTGTACAAGGCATTTAATAATCTGTCAAGGTTTACAGTCCATTTGCCGCTTTTATTCATATATAAAAAATCTGCCAAAAGAAAATTTTTGGTAGAGTTTTTAATGGTAGTTTTAGGATTTTGAACATTTTTTATAGCTTTATTTAGTTCTGTTTCTATAGTATCTTCAGTGGCATCAACGATCATTTCGCCATTTAAATCTGTAAACGAATCTTGTTTTTCAGTAAATAATCGTGAATACAAAATGGACGCCAACTATTTTGTTTCATTTTTACTTGATTTTTTTTAAAAATGCGTCGCTAATTGGGAGTTTACTCGTACTTAAATACAAAATGAGAGTATTCAGTGTTTGAATACGTCTTTCTGATATACGTCTTTTAAAATTTCATATAAATTTACTGATAAATGGTTTTGAACGTTTTGCTTTCGGGATCAAGTGTTCGCACAGTAACATTTATGTATTTTATGTAAGATATATCCGACCATTCATCGACCACAATAGAGATGCGCTGGTTTTTCTGCTTTAAGTAAATCAATTTTTTCTTTAACTTATCTTTTTTGGATAGATAGAAATCATATATTTTCTCCCATATTGTAGTCTCACAAGCCGGCAGAAGCTGGAAAAAACATGTACGAGAACACATTTAATACAATTATGAATGAATTTAAACATTGAGTGTGTAAACATTGAGAACTATAACTTTGAAGTGGTAGATGATTTTGTCTATCTTGGCTCCGCCATAGACAATGTCAGCCTGGAAATCAAGAGACGAGTATTGATCACAAACCGCTGCTACTATGGGCTAAGCGAATAACAAAGATCCTACTATACCAGAATCCATCGGTAAATATACCCATTACGTAATCGCTGATGTCAGCTGTATTTAGTAGCAATTAGTGATGATTCTTTCGCTTAAGTTCCGTCTTACATTTACATAGGAGTGTTAAAGGTCGTTTAATCGGTGCGCTTTGGCTTACAATGTAAGGGAAGATGTCAGTAAGTGTCATTTCGGTTGCAATTACATGATAACACGCTTGATTACGAAGTAAGTGACGATGTTAGTAGGTGTCATTTCAATGGCATTGTAATCGGGGTTATAATGAGTGGACGATGTTTTTCACATTACACATGCATAACGGAGTAAGTACTTAGATCCTCGCTTACAATGTCATACTGATGTCATGGATTAGTAAATATATATAATTGGAACTTCGTTTTATTTACCACTGGAAATCTGATTCTACCTGTCTTGCTCTACAGCGCAGAATCCTGGGTATTAAGACAAGCGGTTTAATCTATTCTAAGAGTCTTTAAGAGGAAAATATCCATATTATCGTAATCGGTCGTCGAATGAACCATGAGCTGTACAACGAAATCGATGTAGACAAGCGCTTTTAAATAGACTCAATGCGCTGACGTAAACACGTTGTACGAATGGATGTAAAGCTCCAGCTGGAAAATTCTTTGGCAGTAAATTCACTGATCAGCGCATAACAAAAAAGATGTTATCTAAGCTTAAACTTACTCAATTTCCCTTTACATAACATGCATGAGGTATGTGATGATTCTCATATGGTATGCCTTTCATTCACAACAAACGGCACCTACTTGTTTATCGACGAATGCGAACGTCATTGTTTGTGAAGCTTTTACTATACATGCCGATTATCTCGACACTTATACTGCGAAGTTGCTGTCTACAACAACGAGGGCGTCGGCAATGAAAGAAAGATGTAGATGACTGAAACCTGGAATCGAACCGTAGATCTCCCGCATAATAGTCGCGTGTTCTAACCGCTATGCCACGACCGGTTCCAAACTATCTACTGAGCTCAAAAGACCGAAGCGCTAGAATTGACACCAATAAAGATAATGCTGTGTATCTGGTGAGATCGAAAGGGTATTGTTCATTATGGGCTTCTACAATCTGACCTAACGATTGATTCTGAACTCTACTGTCAACAAATTACGACATTGAAGCAAGTAATTCAAATCAATTACATAGTCCAGAAATGACCAATAGAAAATGTAATGTGTTTCGTCATGACTACGTCAGACAATACAGACATCTTTGATGATCCGGGAGAAACTGAGAGAGCTTGGCTAGGAAGTTTTGATATATTCACCATATAGTTCTGATCTTGCATCTTCAGATAATCATTTGTTTCAATCTCTGCAGAACTCCGTCAATGATGCTGTGGCCTGCACAACGCAATTGGGTCCGTGTTTCACTCAAGCCTAATTTTTTAGTTGCATACTCATAGGGCGTGTTTTATTCATTCTTTGCTACAGCAAAGTCACGTTATATTTTCGTAGATATAAGAGACACAATTTTATAACAACACTGTTGTTTCTGATACTTGCACTGCACATGCAATTTTCAATTTTTCCAAATTTTTGATTTTATACATATTTTTGATTTGGTCAGCTCCTTATAATGATAATTTCAATACTTCAAATACGAACACAGGCGGCTGCCGTTTTTCAAATAACCAGCAACTTAGTTGAACTTAATGCACTCAACTAAATTTAATATCACATGTTTTGGTTACAAACCACTGGGAGCTGCCTCAAAGGTCACAACTATTGTATCGTAGGATTTATATTCACCATAGCGTTTTATTTTTTTCTTTTCGACTACATTATTTTATCAAAAACTATACGTCTTAACACTAAAATTCTTCAATGCTATTTTATAACATATGTATGTGTGTATGTGTATATTCACCTTTCTCTTTTTCTTCACAGTTGTATTTGAATAATGATTTGTTTTATTTTCATTGCCAGATTTTAAATGATGCTGTGTTTGATTACTATAAATGTACATTAGACTAATCCTTGGATTTTAACACAAATATCACTTTATATGCACGGTACAAACAATTTATTTCTTGTGTTTAAGTAAACGAACAGCAATTTTCTGTGTGTGCTTATATTTTTCTCATTCACAAACAATTATTACCGATAAATTTTGCAAAATTCTTCGAATATTTTAAAATTTCCACGCACGTCTTTACTGCTTGAACTGGAAAATTGTACTAACTTAACATTCCCAAACCAAACAGGTAGTTGCACATCAGTCAGATCAGTCCACAGTGGTTGGTGTGGGAAACACGTGTTGAATGGAAATCATACTAATGGATTTATAGAGCAGGTAGCAAAGTAGTCGCTCGTCCTACCCTTAACAAAAAAAATACCTGTTGTTCTATGCTATGCTATACTGTCCACATTTGAGGAATAAAATCTTTTTTTTTTATGATTCTCACTGAATTCGTCTTACTAATAGATTCGTCATTTTTTCCCCATAATTCCAAGAAAAATCGTAAACTCTCATCGACTGATATCTGTTTGTGGGAACACATATCCTTTTGTGTGTGTGAGTGTGTATGCGCAAATGTTGAGAGGCAGACATCTAGTAGCAAAATTGAGTGCAGGGATCATATTGTATAATTGTTTCAGGATTACCAGACATTAGCTAAGAGGCTACTTGTATTGTCTTATTGCTAATATTTGATAATATGCGACAAAAAGTCATTTTTGTGTAATGTTTGAGGAGGGCTCATTTAGTGGCTACGTCTGTCTGCTAAGTAATTTGCGTCTGTGGTAATGAATTTAAGATATTGGGAATTTATACATTACAATGGTTAGAGGCATAGAGCTGAATGAGTCATGTGTTATATGTATTCGTAATAAGTGTCGTTAAAAAATCATAACCAAGTTGAGGGTAATAAAATCATAGTGGATCATTATCAATGTATGTATAGAATATATCACAAAAACGGCGACATTTGGAAGTGATTTAAAAAAAAACCAAACTATTTTAAAAACCAGTAAGAAAATTTCAGTCGGGCAACCCGACTTACTTATACCCCCACCCTTAGTAAAACATCAAATTTTCTATTATATTGATATTATAACTCGATTTTTAAAGTGGGCGGAGTGGTACATTTGTAGAGGAGGTACCACAAGGAGCGTGTCTAGACTTCCAGATTTTTTCACCAAAACTCTATCCTGTTATACTTACTTTATTTCCCTTTACACCCCATGAATGAGGTATGGAATAGCTTCTCGTGTTGTTGTGAGTTAACAACCCTTTCTATTTTTAGATTCACAAGTAACTGCACCTACTTATTTATCGACGAATGCGAACGTAACGGTTTGAGAAGCTTTTTACTAGACATGCCGATAAACTCGACACTTGATACTGCGAAGTTCCTGTCGACAACATCGAGGGGGCCGGCAATGATAGAACAATTTAGATGACTGGAGGCGGAAATCGAACCCGGGACCTCCCGCATGGTAGTCGCGTGTTCTTACCACTATGCCACAGCCGGTCGCTTGCACCATCGCGTTGTGTGTATTGATATTATAACTCCATCTCTAAAGTGGGCGGTATGGTATATTTGTATAGGATGAACCAGGAGGGCGTGTCTAGACTTCCAGATTTTTTCTCAAAAACTTTATCCTGCTTGAGCTTTACTAAATGCAGAATTTTTGAGCGATCGCGGTAGGTCTATTAATAGTATTAATCGATTTCTAAAGTGGGCGGTACCAGATGGGTATGGGAGGTACCAGATGTGGCGTGACTAGACTTCCAGTTTTTTCTCCAAACTATATCCTGCTACAGCTGGATTTATTGATATTCTTACTCCATCTCTAAATTGGTCGGAGTGGTACATTTGTATGGTAGGTACCAGAAGGGGCGTGGCTAGACTTCCAATTTTTTCCAAAACTTTATACTGTTATGGCTTTACTAATCAATAATATTATTTCTCGATTTCTAAAGTGGGCGAAATAATGTATTTGTATAGGAGGTACCAGAAGGGGCGGGGTCATGTAGCCCATTTTCAATACCGTAAGTAGTTTTGGGGAAATATAAACTCGTGCGTGTTGTGTCTTTCGAAAGTTATTGTGCTTACCAGCCGGACAGCCAGACAGACGGACGGAAATGGCTCAAACGACCTTAAGATGCATGAATCGAGTTTGGTTCAAAGAAACCTAGGGTACTAGGTAACTCCTTCTAGGTGTTACACTTTTGGGTCCTATCAAATGATATATACCTTCCTACGCGCTGGGTGAGAGTAATAGGTTACATATAATAGGTAACAGGTAATAGGCAATAGGTAACAGGTAATAGGCAATAGGTAACAGGTAATAGGTAATAGGTAATAGGTAATAGGTAATAGGTAATAGGTAATAGGTAATAGGTAATAGGTAATAGGTAATAGGTAATAGGTAATAGGTAATAGGTAATAGGTAATAGGTAATAGGTAATAGGTAATAGGTAATAGGTAATAGGTAATAGGTAATAGGTAATAGGTAATAGGTAATAGGTAATAGGTAATAGGTAATAGGTAATAGGTAATAGGTAATAGGTAATAGGTAATAGGTAATAGGTAATAGGTAAAAGGTAATAGGTTATAGGCAATAGAAAATAGGAAATATGCAATAGGCAATGGGTAATAGGTTAATGATAATATGTAGGCAATAGGTAATAAATTGGCAATAGGTAATGGGAAACAGGTACGTACGCTCCGTAATCGATGGAAGGCAATTGACAATATCCAATGTCTATTCCAACTAACTTTTTCAATTACTTCAGATGAACCCTAATGCTGATATTCCACTGCCGCATCGACTTTTGTGGTATTGTCTGAGGAGACAGATGCTGGTTACAGGGCAAAACCGCAATGAGTGTTGAGACGGAGCGTTATAATGAGAGGAGGTGGGTAATGACACGCCTCGTCAGGCAGAAATAAAGTCTATGAAAACTAGTAAGGCGGTTATTTTCGGCTATGCCGAAGCTCAGATACCCTTCACCATTTGTAAAAATGGTGGTAAAACTGGTTATTTGCAAAACAACTATATTTTATTAAACTTTGTACCACAAAACAGGGGTGTTGGAGAGAAGTGGACGTTACTTTTAGCTTCACACAATCATTTTGCGGATAATTTTGTATCGATTTTATTCGATTTACCGATAAGTTGGTGAGTTGGGAAGATGTGTGGGATGTGGGAGTAGTTTAAATCCGATCATGCTTATCTTACCCCTTAACCTCTACTTCTGGACAGAAGCTTACATACCAAATTTCAGCCCGAAAGCTCATAAAGTATAGGGACATACAGACGGACACCCCCAAAAAGTGGGAGTTTGTATGGAAGGTGGGAGAAGCATTCGTCCGATATCGCTCATCTTACAACGTAAGCTCCTATTATAGGATGAAAGTTTGCATATCAAATTTCAGCTTAATATTTCCCAACCTAAGGCTACAATCGCGGGGGCATTTACGCGGACACCCCAAAAAAGGTAGTTTGAATGGGAGGTGAGAGTAGTTTTTGACCGACATTGCTTATCTCAGAAAGTAGCCTCCCCTAAGATATTGAATCATGCATACAAAATGTCAGCTATATACCTCTTAAAATACGGATGCAATCGCAGGGACAAACCCCAAAAAGGTAGAGTTTGTATGGGAGGTAAGAGTAGTTTTTGACCGATCGGTCTCATTTTAATATTCAACCACCGCTTAGAGCAGAAAAGTTTGCATACAATATTTCAGCTTGATTGCTCTTAAATCACTACTGTAATCGCGGGGACTGACATACGGACACCTCCAAAAGAGGGATTTTGTATGGGTGTTAAGAGTAGTTTTTAACCGATCGGTCTCATTTAAATATTCAACCACCGTTTAGAGCAGAAAAGCTTGCACACAATATTTCAGCTTGATTGCTCTTAAATTACTACTGTAATCGCAGGGACTGACATACTGACACCTCCAAAAGAGGGATTTTGTATAAGAGGTGATAGTAGTTTTTAACCGATCGGTCTCATCGTACTACTTAACCTCCACTTGGTGTAGGGAAGCTTGCATACACAATTTCAGCTTGATTTCCCTTAATCTATAGCTGTAATCGTTGAGACAGTCACCAATAAGGGTAGTTGGTATGGGAGGTGGGAGTAGTTTTTTACCGATCGGGCTCATCTTAGAACTCAACCTCCATTTAGGGCAGCAAAGCTTGCGTACAATAATTCAGCTTGGTTGCTCTTAAATTACTGCTGTAATCGCGGGGATTGACATACGGACACCCCCAAAAAGAGAGATTTTGTATGAAGGGAAGCTCGCATACAAAATTTCAGCTTGATTGCCCTTAAACTACGGCTGTAATCGCAGGGACAGACCCCAAAAAGGGGGAGTTTGTATGGGAGGTGGGAGTAGTTTTTGACCGATCTGGCTCATCTCAGAACTTAACCTCCGCTTTGAGGATAGAAGGTTGCATTCTGAGGCTGAAAATTAAACTGAGGCTGTAATCGCGGGGACAGACAGACAGACGGTCACCATTAAATCGACTCAGATTTCGATGCTGATCATTTATATATATATATATATTGTCATACCTACCACGCCTCCTTATGGGCGTTACAAATGGAAGAACAAAATTAATATACCCCTCACTCTGTTCATACGCATGGTGAAAGGTATAAATAGGTGGGCAATGCTATCGAAAATTACAGTGATAGGTTTTGGAACAGGGATCCCCACCTGTAAGGACAGAGACGGAAATCTGGTCACGGACACTCAGAGTGTGCTGCAAATGTAGAGGAGGCACCTTTATGCTCTACTCGTTCAGCATAAGTGACGAAACCAAGCCAGTCATCGACGACAGTGTAGATTGAACACCACCGAACCAAAACGAGATCAGTACGGCATATGCCCGGCTGAAACATAATAAGACTGAGGCATCCGATGGACTTACGGACAAAGTGAATGCACCAGCTCATAAACATGATTTGCCTCAAAGAATGCATGCCCGATGATTGCAATCTGAGTGTTTTATGTCCAGTGCTTAAGAAGGAGGAACCAAATATGTGTATCGTGTGTGCTATGTAAAGGATTAAAGCCCATGCTAGCGAACCTGATTGGGTCTTATCAGTGCGGCTTTAGGCCTGGTAAATCCACAACCGACCAGGTATTCAATCTATGACAAAGGCAGATCGATACTTGTCTTTTGTTTACCGATTACAAAACTGCATTCGATAGTCCGATACGATAGAAATAACTAGATGCTATGGCTGAATTTGATATCCCCTCGAAGCTGATATGGCTTAATGCAATTTAATGACAAAGCCCTCTCTCGAAGAACAAAGATCGAACTTCATTATACACTGATACCACCTATCTTGCTCTACCGCGCAGAATCCTAACGTAAGCGGGAAATTACTTCGCAAATTATTTGGACTCACCTTCGTTAACGGCGAGTGCCGTCGTCGAATGAATCATGAGCTGTATGAGTTGTACAACGACATAGACGTAGTCAAGAACTTTCAAATAGACCGAATGCGCTGGCTGGGACACATTGTACGAATGGATGAAAATGCTTCAGCTCCAAAAGTCTTCGGCAATAAACTTTATGGACGGAGCAGGAGAGGGCGACAAAAACCTTGTTGGATGGGCCAGGAGAAATTTAAACTTGGTGTGGCGAAAAATCTATGGAGCGCAAAAGACCGAAGCGCTTGGAATTCTTTTCTGCGTGATGAATGGATGAAATTATAGTGGATGAATTTCAGTTGCCATATAAAAGAACAAGAACTTGCACTGCCAGATACTTTATACAAATATCAAATATGAAAGTGATAAACTTTTTCTGTATATCTACATTCTTTGTATGTTTTCGAGCCACCCTAAAGTATCATGAGAAAACATTGGATAAATTTATAATGGATGAATTTCTGTTGTTGCTGCCATATAAAAATAACAATAACTGCATTTTACTTTATACATATTTCAAATACGTATGTGGTAAACTTTTTCTGTGTATCTACATTATTTATGTGGTTTCGAACCACCCTAATGTATCATGAGAAAACATTGGCTTTTGTTAATAGGTGTTATAATACACCAGCATCCTTCTGTGTTTGCAACTGTGTCGGTTTTTGTTTGTTTCTCTCTGCCCCATCACTCATTATACTGGCGATAATATTTGTATGTGTGATTGTGGTAATGCAGGGCTACTACTACTGTTGATCTCCCCAGACACCACGCCACACCGCCTACACTTCCTGTGTATGACCAAGAAGCCAGTGTGTTACTGTGTGCTGGTGTGTGTAGAGGTCGTCTGTACATTTGTTTGTGTCGGTTAAGAGTGATTATACAGACCTCAGGGTGTTTTATAAGTACTCTCTTGTTCATATTTTACAACAACGCAACGACCAACATCATCATCAGCAGCAGCAACAGCAACAATAGCAACAGCAAAAAAAAGTTGACATAACTAATTGACACTTATTTTATGGTTATTATAATATTTGAACGATACAACAGCAGCAGCAACAAAAAACAACTTGGGAAATGTTTAAAGCCACATCTAAATGTTGTCGTTGTTGTCGGACATGTCCTTTTAAAATTAGTACCAAAGAACGCCATGTTTCATAAAGGTGGTGAGGCAGAAGGGTAGCAATTGAAGTATGGTTGCATCAGTGGGGTCACGACGTAATGAATATCACAAGCTCTTTGATTATTTATGCAAACAGCAAAGACTGGTGCTATTGGTTCGAAGAATAGAAAGATTGAAGGACATTTTGAATTGTAAAATACGCCGACATGAAAGACTTTGTGTCGCACACGGTGATCACATGAAAATGAGGTCCTTTGATAGGCTAGCTTAAAGGGAAATGAGACTCTTTCAAAAGATGATGGACTAAAGGCCAAATAATTCACGATGATAGAGTGACTTAGAACAAAATTCAAATTTATACTTGCTGACTTTTAGGAATTAATTCAAATGAATCATTAAAGGACTATATAAATAAATTAATGTCCCAATTTAATTTAATAATTAAGTGTTTATTGCTGCAATGACCCTTTAATATTTAATTACTAACACTTGTCTCTCTTTGATTTCTCTCTAGTAAAATTGGACATTTATCGCCTGTCCTTTTGTTGTTTGTGTTTATTTGTAACTTTTGTGTTGTTTACAATTTAAACAATTTCGTTATAAATTTGATTAGTATAATTGGCAAATGGTTTGAATAGAATATATAATGCCTGTATAATCACTTCTAATACGATTAAATGTGAATCGCTTACGGTCACCCAGCCAAGGAGTAAGAGATCACAAGCCTTAGTCCTTCGACACTCTTATTTTAAGGTTACACTTGAATTGTTCGTTGTGTTGACAGGAATTTGCTTTTGTTTATAATAAATTTGATGTCCTAACGAATAATCTCTATCATCCATTGACAATTTGATTTGTTTGCGAAACAAACAAAATTATCCATGGAAACCTAAGCAAACTCCGTGCTGGCTATTGTTTTATGCCTTTTGCATTAGAAAAGCAATGACATGGAGACAGTTTGATGTTCGTTACTAAAGCATTTATTAAGGAAATATTATAAATGATTGGCGAACGTCGCACCAAAACACAACGGCGGATAGTAAGATTAAAGACCATGGGGAGGGTTGCCTGTGATTTGAGGCAGGTCCTGGTGGACGTTGTCACAAAATAGTTATACAGCCCTTTGCTTGGCAAAAAGGCTGAGTTCCTCATGGGCAGGGGATATGCGTTAAACGAAGACAAAGGACTGTGTTTTTTCTTCCAAAAAAACTGTCATGTTATCATAACCTCAAATATTGGTAGTAAAACTAAACCTTTAACTAAGGCAACACAAAGGACGAACAAAGGAATCATCAATAAAAAAAATCGAAAATAGTGTTACTGTCAGCACATGGCTGTCAAACCTATATCAAAGTATATCTATAATAAAAAATGAACGACTACGCACATACGACTATCGGCCAAGCAGAACGAAAGTATAATTTTTAATGTGAATTATAAGGAATTGCTGAAATTGCTTATTTTGTGGAACAGTGAAAGAGTTAAACCAAAATGATTGGGGTGAAATTATTAGATATTAACTAAGTTAATAGCTATGGAAACGTATATGATGCATTCCGGCAGGTATTTACAAACACATACAGATTGGAGAGAATTTTAAGGAAATGCTTTGATACAAGACTATTGGATATCTTTAAAAATTTCAAGAAAACGAACTGTAGGACCTATCTCTTTCATCTAAAGGAATGCTTCGGTTACCATCCGAATACTCCGACTAATAAGTCTTAGCTAGAAAAAATAGTTAACAAATTCACATTTACATGTAGAATCACGCTCAATGAAACCTGCAAAAGCACTTGTTGTAATGCTATCAAAATATATAATAAACCACAAGAACGGAACCATGAACTTCGGGATCTAAGATACGTCGTTAGGGGACTTTTCAATAAGGCCATTGCTTGCAACAATTAAAGAGTTTGAAACATTTACAAAGCTAGTATTTATCTGTATAAGAATGAAACAAGGAAGGTTAAGCGGAAGTCATGGAGAATCATCTACGAATTCATGTAGGAAAACATCCAGACTGATCGCTTCAGGATCCTGCTTTCTAAAGACTCACCGTGTACGGGATATGTAATAGAAGATGATAGAACGTGAATCTTTTAGTCCGAAAAATCTGTCGGGATTCTCCAGGACACCTACTTTCCCAACTATGACTCGAACACATGACATCAGCCGGAATTATTAGGTGGAAGTCCGCCTATTATAAAAACAGTACCAATTTTTTAGCGTATCAAATGGTTCATCAAATAAGCTAAACGATCAGAAGTTTTTATTGTTGATAACCAATTCAGTTTGGAACCCCTTCATTGATCATCGTCAGATCCCTTTGTGACGAATTGGTGCACTCTGGCTGATCATTAGCTGTATATATGTATATTTATATCTACGTCCAACAGTTTGTAAGTGTGGAACAATCTGAAATGGTCAATTAAATGCTTTAAACCCTGCTCAATAACAGGAGACCTTATAACTATCTTGTAGATGGTGAGCAGTAATTTTCATGATGGAAGTCATTTCCAACATTTGGAAGCAAACCAAAGAGGTTTTCATCCCAATAGCTGGCAAATTCTCTCGAATGCTCTATCAATAGGCTTCTGATACAATTAGTCTCTCATATTTTGTATCCTCACACTAAAGGGAGGTCAACTGAGACAGCTCTACACTCTATAGTCAATACAATTGAGAATTCCTCTAAGAATAAGATTTGCTCTCTGGGAACTTTCCTAGATATCGAGAGAGCCTTCACTAATATTTTACCTACAGCATTCCTATAATCATTACAAGATCTTAGACTGACAAGTTCAGAGACGCACCTAATTGGGATGCTTTTGGTGGAAAGAACCGCCAGAGCTGAATTGGAGGGTAGGAACGTTAAAAGAGGAACATTTCAGACAGTAGCTCTGTCTCCACTTCTATAGTTAAATTCTGTCAATGAACTGCTTGTTGAATAAGAGATGGCCAAAAGCCAGGTATTTGTCTACTTCGATCTGTACGAGTATAAACCTCATACAAACCGTACTATCAAACTGGATCGTCAAAACCAAGCTTATCATGTTTTCTCGAAAATACATCCAAGATACCAAAATTTGGACCACCGTCACTTAATTGGCTTTAATTGCAGTTGTGAGAGCAAGTCAAGTATATAAGGATTATCTCAACTTTTAAATCCCGTGGCATGATGGTTAGAAACCGAGACTACAATTTGAGAGATGCGTAGTTCGATTCACGGCTCCAGGCATTTACATTTTTCTTTCATTGCTGACCACCTTGACAGCAACTTCGCAGTATAGTGTCAAGTCAATCGGCATGTTTAGTAAAAGCTTCTCAAACAGTGACGTTCGCATTCGTCGATAAACAAGTAGGTGCCGTTTGTTGAGAATCTAAAATAGAAAGTGTGTTAATTCTCACTAACGCCAGAAGCTACCCCATACCTCATTCATGGGGTGTTAAGGGCAATTAAGTTTAAGTTTTTTTTAGAAATCCTTTGCCTCATTACTGCGGTAAAAGAGCTATAGTCAAGCACTGGGAACTGCCTACACATGTCTCTATGTGAATTTATATAGCAATATTATATTATATAGCAATGGCAGAAATCACAGCTATACTTTACTTGAGGTTGCTGAACTACTGAATAATAGCGTTACCTCCCTCCAAAGGAACTGCATTTACACAGACAGCCAGGTTGCTCAAAAATGCCTGGAAGCCGTGTTAAGCACAGCTTACATGGATCCCGTTGTAATACCATTTCTAAATTTTCGCACCAAATATTCCTAATCTGTTCGATCGCTCTTAAACCATTTCGTTGCTCTAATGAAAGCATGGATGTTCCGCAAATCGCCAATGACCAAGCTTATCATATCTCAGGTCACCAAAAGCTGGGCAGTGACATAGAAAATGTTCCGTGACCTCCTTCCCTTCCTCATAATCGCAGCTTTTATAAAAGACGTTTTAGCCTGTTTACCAAGATCTCCGGTGATCTGATAGCCGATTTACTATTAGTAAGAATTTTTTCTATACGGCTATTCTAATGGCCGCTATTTCGGCCTGAACTATGCTATAATGATCTGGTAGTCTAATCGATAGCTGCAAATTCAACTCCTCCGAAAAAATTCTACAGCCAGCACATCAGAAAATGGACCCATTGTATATTCAAGAATAAATGCAGACTAGCACCAACTTTAAAACAAGCTAGGATTCTCTGGCCCCAAATGAACAAAAAGAGGACTAAGAAACCACTAAAATTGCCGAGAGGTAGGATATCTGCAGTTTTTAGAACTCTAACGACACATTGTCTTGTTGGAAAACACTCCCTTAGGTTTGTTCATAAAAACTCCACTTACTATATAAAAGTACACTTTAGGTTCAATAGAAGTTCTTATTGTACAATATAAATAATTTTAAGTACAATGAAAGCTGTCTTTGCAGCAATGTGATTACTTCTTGGTACTATAAAAATAATTGTTGGTACAATAAAAGAGTTGTTCGCGAGAGTCACGATGATCGAATTGGTTTTGTTACAAGTAATTGTTGGTACAATAATTGCTAGAAGTAACTTTTGGTTCACTAAAATTACTTTTAGTAAACCAATAAAAGTACTTTTTGTGTACCAAAAGATACTTGTAGTATATCGAAATGAACTTTAAATGTAGGAGAAAATTCTTTGGTTTGTACCAAAAACTGTACCAAAAGGGTTCATTAATTTACAAAGAAGTACTTTTAGTGCACAAAAAATACATGTGTTGTATCAAAAGTACTATTATCGTATTGTACATATTGTATCAAGTAGTACTATTAAATCCCATAAATGAGGTATGGGATAACTTCTCGCATTGTTGTGTATTAACATTATTTCCATTTTATATTCACAACCAACGGCACCCACTTGTTTATTGACGTATGCGAACGTCACTATTTGAAAAGCTTTTACTAGACATGCCGATTGACTCGACACTACACTGCGATGTTGCCAACAACAAAAGACCTACAGTAAAAATAAAATTTAGATGACTGGAGACAGGAATCGAACCATGGATCTAACGCATGTTAGTCGCGTGTTCTAACCACCATACAACGGCCGGCCCCAGTACTATTATCGAATCGAAAATTACTTTTAATCACATAGATGTCGACTGTTACTTCAAAATCTGTTTGCATAATAATAATTTTGCCAAAAAAAAAATGTGCAGAAAGACGGTCAGACATTCTCGGTTAGCTGATTCAAAATTAAAGAAAAATTAATGCGTGAAACTACAAATATTTAAACTGTATATGAAAGGGACTCATAAATCTTTACGTAAGAAAACACTTTGTAAATCAAGTTTTTCAAACATTCAAACAATACAACATTAAATGTTATTAAAAATTATACAATTTTAGCAATTTAAAACAACATCTAACAATCTAAGTTATATCTCATTTAAGAACTACTTCAAATACAAGTGAAAATATTGAATAACGCTACTATTCTATGACAAGCCAATTTTAATAACACTAATGATTCAACCAAATCCAAAGTACTTCTGGATGCGTAATTTTGCTCTTTTACTGGTTAATTACCAATACAGCCACATACTATTAGTCCGTGACAAGATTTTTCATGTTGCCATAGTCAAATTTAATTCTGCATCAGCCATTCATCTTATTACAATCCTTTTACAACTCATGACACACATACACACACACACATTGCCATATAAAGTTTGACACATTTTCATGACACATTCCGAAAATATAATTCCCTTTAGTGTCATCCATATGTTATGACAAATTTGTGTAAGCTACTCTGTGTGGCCTCTTCTGCCTCCCAGCGTATCTAGGGACAAATCAACTTAGAAAATATTACAATTTGATTTTACACAAAATTCTCTTCAAATAATGGTTTTTGTAGTAAATGTTGAGGTTTTTACTGGAAACATCTTTGCCATTTCAATTTCACTTCAATTGTTATAATTTTCTATGGTCTTACATGAAGCTTAAAATACTGAGAAATACGAGTGTAGGAGGAAGGTCACATATGGGTATGGGTGGGCATGATATGTAAGAGTAAATGTGTGTGTGTGTATGTGTGTCTGTGTGTATATTTGGGTGTATGTGTGTGCTATATCTCAGTAAAATTCATTACAAACCAACTGAAAACTTCATCTACAATTTTAATCATGTCTCAGCGTTGTTTGTTGTTCTTGCTGTTGTTTCAGCAGCAGCAGCAGCAACAACAGTAGATTCATGAGCTGAAGGACATTTATTACCAGTGACATTTAGTTTCTCAAGTCGTTTCTTATTTCCTGTTTTCTGTAGTGAACGTACGTAGTATTCATTGCTTTAGTCCCTTGTTCGTATGCTCAGTCATTCACTCGTCCAGTCGTGCAGATATCCTGGTAGTTTTTCCACTCCTACTCATCATGTAGCCTGATGACGTTATTGCTGCTGCTGCTGTCATTGATGATGACGAAGATGATGATGATGATGTTGCTGTTTGGGTATGGTTGCTCTTGTCGTTGTCTTATCATATAACCCAATTTAACCAATTCACATATTGCATTCTCTAAAGTTGTTACCAACACCTAGAGGAATATTAAACTCGTACCGTTCTAACATGAAGTGAAATATTCACAGCTACACAAAAATGTTTATTAAGTGCGAGTATTATTTGCCCTCCACATCGTTCCTTTCGTGCATCCTTATATCCATTTGTGCCATGTTGAACTATTACAATGTGTGAATGAAGGAAACCGTTACAAAGTTTTCCATTTAATTGTACGTTACGTTTACATTAACTAAACCGGTTGTTTGTTTGTATGGTTGTCGGACTTGGTCCTCCTTATTGAGGGATGTGCAAACAAATGGTTGTTATCTGTGACTTTTTTCCCATCCTTGTCAGCTTTCCCTTTTCTTTTTACTATTAAGCGTGTGGGTTTTTTTTACTCTCTGGCATTTGTATTGAGGTACGCCGGTCCTTTTTTTGTAATTTGGCTGTTTATTTGTTGATGTCCTATATAGTTTCCATTTCGATTATATCTTTCAGTCGTACGTCTCCACATCCCCTTGAACATCGTCAATAGCCTTAATGGTTTGTAAACTTTTAGCAGAAAATTCTTTTGTATCCTCTTTTCCTTTTTCGTTTTCTTTAAATAAAAGTATGCAAAGGCACAGGATGAAGGATACAAATAAATGTCTTTAATTTGATGTAAAATTTGATGACAATTTGATCTTCACAATATGATTGCAAATGATACTGATTAAATCTGAATCAGCACAAAGTTTAGTTTGGACATTGGCCAAGGCGAATTAAACCCTGTCAAAAGTAAATGAATTAAGGACAAGGATTGTGTGTGTTAAATAATTATTGTTATATAAAAACTTAAACAATTTTCCAAGAAAACTTTTTATGCTTCCATGCAACAAATGTGGCAGTGACATATTGCCATAGGCCGTAATGGATAAGAAATTGAGAAATGGGAAAATTTAATTTCTAGCAAAGAAGTCATTAAGTCACAAAATACATTATATTCATTAAATTCATTATTAAGTTGACTAAATGCATTAAATTCATTACATTAATTTCATTTAATTCATTATAAATTTAAATCATTAAATTCACTAAATTCACTAAATTCATTAAATTCATTAAATTCATTAAATTAATTAAATTAATTAAATTAATTAAATTAATTAAATTAATTAAATTAATTAAATTAATTGAATTCATTAAATTCATTAAATATATTAAATATTATAAATTCATTAAATTCATTAAATTTATTAAATTCATTAAATTCGTTAAATTCATTAAATTTATTAAATTCATTAAATTCATTAAGTTCATTAAATTCGTTAAATTCATTAAATTCATTAAAATCATTAAATTCATTAAATTCATTAAATTCATTAAATTCATTAAATTCATTAAATTCATTAAATTCATTAAATTCATTAAATTCATTAAATTCATTAAATTCATTAAATTCATTAAATTCATTAAATTAATTAAATACATTAAATTCATTAAATTCATTAAATTCATTAAATTCATTAAATTCATTAAATTCATTAAATTCATTAAATTCATTAAATTCATTAAATTCATTAAATTCATTAAATTCATTAAATTCATTAAATTCATTAAATTCATTAAATTCATTAAATTCATTAAATTCATTAAATTCATTAAATTCATTAAATTCATTAAATTCATTAAATTCATTAAATTCATTAAATTCATTAAATTCATTAAATTCATTAAATTCATTAAATTCATTAAATTCATTAAATTCATTAAATTCATTAAATTCATTAAATTCATTAAATTTATTTAATTTATTTAATTCATTAAATTCATTAAATTCATTAAATTCATTAAATTCATTAAATTCATTAAATTCATTAAATTCATTAAATTCATTAAATTCATTAAATTCATTAAATTCATTAAATTCATTAAATTCATTAAATTTATTAAATTCATTAAATTCATTAAATTCATTTAATTCACTAAATTCATTAGATTCAAAAAATTAATTTTATGCATACAATTTACAAAATTCATAAAATTTATAAAATTCATTAAATGCATTAAATTCATTAAATTCACTAAATTCATTAAATTCATTAAATTCATTAAATTCATTAAATTCATTAAATTCATTAAATTCATTAAATTCATTAAATTCATTAAATTCATTAAATTCATTAAATTCATTAAATTCATTAAATTCATTAAATTCATTAAATTCATTAAATTCATTAAATTCATTAAATTCATTAAATTCATTAAATTCATTAAATTCATTAAATTCATTAAATTCATTAAATTCATTAAATTCATTAAATTCATTAAATTCATTAAATTCATTAAATTCATTAAATTCATTAAATTCATTAAATTCATTAAATTCATTAAATTCATTAAATTCATTAAATTTATTTAATTTATTTAATTCATTAAATTCATTAAATTCATTAAATTCATTAAATTCATTAAATTCATTAAATTCATTAAATTCATTAAATTCATTAAATTCATTAAATTCATTAAATTCATTAAATTCATTAAATTCATTAAATTCATTAAATTTATTAAATTCATTAAATTCATTAAATTCATTTAATTCACTAAATTCATTAGATTCAAAAAATTAATTTTATGCATACAATTTACAAAATTCATAAAATTTATAAAATTCATTAAATGCATTAAATTCATTAAATTCACTAAATTCATTAAATTCATTAAATTCATTAAATTCATTAAATTCATTAAATTCATTAAATTCATTAAATTCATTAAATTCATTAAATTCATTAAATTCATTAAATTCATTAAATTCATTAAATTCATTAAATTCATTAAATTCATTAAATAATTTAAATTCATTAGATTTATTGAATTCATTAAATTCTTTGAATTCATTAAATTCATAAAATTCATAAAATTTATTAAATTCACTAAGTTCATTATTCATTAGATTCATTAAATTCATTAAATTTATTAAATTCATTAAACTCGTTAATTTCATTAAATTCATTAAATTCATTAAATTAATTAAATTCATTAAATTCATTAAATTCATTGAATTCATTAAATTCATTAAATTCATTAAATTCAATAAATTCATTAAATTCAATAAATTCATTAAATTCATTAAATTTATTAAATTCTTTAAATTCATTAAATTCATTAAATTCATTAAATTCATTAAATTCATTAGATTCATTAAATTCAAAAAATTAATTTTATTCATAAAATTTACAAAATTCACAAAATTTATAAAATTCATTAAATGCATTAAATTGATTAAATTCGTTAAATTCATTAAATTCATTAAATTCATTTAATTTTTTAAATTCATTAAATTCGTTAAATTTATTAAATTCATTTAATTCATTAAATTCATTAAATTCATTAAATTCGTTAAATTCATTAAATTCGTTAAATTTAATAAATTCATTAAACTCATTAAATTCATTAAATTCATTAAATTCATTAAATTCATTAAATTCATTAAATTCATTAAATTCATTAAATTCATTAAATTCATTAAATTCATTAAATTCATTAAATTCATTAAATTCATTAAATTCATTAAATTCATTAAATTCATTAAATTCATTAAATTCATTAAATTCATTAAATTCATTAAATTCATTAAATTCATTAAATTCATTAAATTTATTTAATTTATTTAATTCATTAAATTCATTAAATTCATTAAATTCATTAAATTCAATAAATTCATTAAATTCATTAAATTCATTAAATTCATTAAATTTATTAAATTCATTAAATTCATTAAATTCATTTAATTCACTAAATTCATTAGATTCAAAAAATTAATTTTATGCATACAATTTACAAAATTCATAAAATTTATAAAATGCATTAAATTCATTAAATTCACTAAATTCATTAAATTCATTAAATTCATTAAATTCATTAAATTCATTAAATTCATTAAATTCATTAAATTCATTAAATTCATTAAATTCATTAAATTCATTAAATTCATTAAATTCATTAAATTCATTAAATTCATTAAATTCATTAAATTCATCAAATTCATTAAATTCATTAAATTCATTAAATTCATTAAATTCATTAAATTCATTAAATTCATTAAATTCATTAAATTTATTAAATTCATTAAATTCATTAAATTCATTAAATTCATTAAATTCATTAAATTTATTAAATTCATTAAACTCGTTAATTTCATTAAATTCATTAAATTCATTAAATTAATTAAATTCATTAAATTCATTAAATTCATTGAATTCATTAAATTCATTAAATTCATTAAATTCAATAAATTCATTAAATTCAATAAATTCATTAAATTCATTAAATTTATTAAATTCTTTAAATTCATTAAATTCATTAAATTCATTAAATTCATTAGATTCATTAAATTCAAAAAATTAATTTTATTCATAAAATTTACAAAATTCACAAAATTTATAAAATTCATTAAATGCATTAAATTGATTAAATTTATTAAATTCATTAAACTCGTTAATTTCATTAAATTCATTAAATTCATTAAATTAATTAAATTCATTAAATTCATTAAATTCATTAAATTCATTAAATTCATTAAATTCATTAAATTCATTAAATTCATTAAATTCATTAAATTCATTAAATTCATTAAATTCATTAAATTCATTAAATTCATTAAATTCATTAAATTCATTAAATTCATTAAATTCATTAAATTCATTAAATTCATTAAATTCATTAAATTCATTAAATTCATTAAATTCATTAAATTCATTAAATTCATTAGATTCATTAAATTCAAAAAATTAATTTTATTCATAAAATTTACAAAATTCACAAAATTTATAAAATTCATTAAATGCATTAAATTGATTAAATTCGTTAAATTCATTAAATTCATTAAATTCATTAAATTCATTAAATTAATTAAATTCATTAAATTCATTAAATTCATTGAATTCATTAAATTCATTAAATTCATTAAATTCATTAAATTCATTAGATTCATTAAATTCAAAAAATTAATTTTATTCATAAAATTTACAAAATTCACAAAATTTATAAAATTCATTAAATGCATTAAATTGATTAAATTCGTTAAATTCATTAAATTCATTAAATTCATTAAATTCATTAAATTCATTAAATTCATTAAATTCATTAAATTCATTAAATTCATTAAATTCATTAAATTCATTAAATTCATTAAATTCATTAAATTCATTAAATTCATTAAATTCATTAAATTCATTAAATTCATTAGATTCATTAAATTCAAAAAATTAATTTTATTCATAAAATTTACAAAATTCACAAAATTTATAAAATTCATTAAATGCATTAAATTCATTAAACTCGTTAATTTCATTAAATTCATTAAATTCATTAAATCAATTAAATTCATTAAATTCATTAAATTCATTGAATTCATTAAATTCATTAAATTCATTAAATTCAATAAATTCATTAAATTCAATAAATTCATTAAATTCATTAAATTTATTAAATTCTTTAAATTCATTAAATTCATTAAATTCATTAAATTCATTAGATTCATTAAATTCAAAAAATTAATTTTATTCATAAAATTTACAAAATTCACAAAATTTGTAAAATTCATTAAATGCATTAAATTGATTAAATTCGTTAAATTCATTAAATTCATTAAATTCATTTAATTTTTTAAATTCATTAAATTCGTTAAATTTATTAAATTCATTTAATTCATTAAATTCATTAAATTCATTAAATTCGTTAAATTCATTAAATTCGTTAAATTTAATAAATTCATTAAACTCATTAAATTCATTAAATTCATTAAATTCATTAAATTCATTAAATTCATTAAATTCATTAAATTCATTAAATTCATTAAATTCATTAAATTCATTAAATTCATTAAATTCATTAAATTCATTAAATTCATTAAATTCATTAAATTCATTAAATTCATTAAATTCATTAAATTCATTAAATTCATTAAATTCATTAAATTCATTAAATTCATTAAATTCATTAAATTCATTAAATTTATTTAATTTATTTAATTCATTAAATTCATTAAATTCATTAAATTCATTAAATTCATTAAATTCATTAAATTCAATAAATTCATTAAATTCATTAAATTCATTAAATTCATTAAATTCATTAAATTTATTAAATTCATTAAATTCATTAAATTCATTTAATTCACTAAATTCATTAGATTCAAAAAATTAATTTTATGCATACAATTTACAAAATTCATAAAATTTATAAAATGCATTAAATTCATTAAATTCACTAAATTCATTAAATTCATTAAATTCATTAAATTCATTAAATTCATTAAATTCATTAAATTCATTAAATTCATTAAATTCATTAAATTCATTAAATTCATTAAATTCATTAAATTCATTAAATTCATTAAATTCATTAAATTCATTAAATTCATCAAATTCATTAAATTCATTAAATTCATTAAATTCATTAAATTCATTAAATTCATTAAATTCATTAATTTCATTAAATTCATTAAATTTATTAAATTCATTAAATTCATTAAATTCATTAAATTCATTAAATTCATTAAATTAATTAAATTCATTAAATTCATTAAATTCATTAAATTCATTAAATTCATTAAATTCATTAAATTCATTAAATTCATTAAATAATTTAAATTCATTAGATTTATTGAATTCATTAAATTCTTTGAATTCATTAAATTCATAAAATTCATAAAATTTATTAAATTCACTAAGTTCATTATTCATTAGATTCATTAAATTCATTAAATTTATTAAATTCATTAAACTCGTTAATTTCATTAAATTCATTAAATTCATTAAATTAATTAAATTCATTAAATTCATTAAATTCATTGAATTCATTAAATTCATTAAATTCATTAAATTCAATAAATTCATTAAATTCATTAAATTCATTAAATTCATTAAATTTATTAAATTCTTTAAATTCATTAAATTCATTAAATTCATTAAATTCATTAAATTCATTAAATTCATTAAATTCATTAGATTCATTAAATTCAAAAAATTAATTTTATTCATAAAATTTACAAAATTCACAAAATTTATAAAATTCATTAAATGCATTAAATTGATTAAATTCGTTAAATTCATTAAATTCATTAAATTCATTTAATTTTTTAAATTCATTAAATTCGTTAAATTTATTAAATTCATTTAATTCATTAAATTCATTAAATTCGTTAAATTCATTAAATTCGTTAAATTTAATAAATTCATTAAACTCATTAAATTCATTAAATTCATTAAATTCATTAAATTCATTAAATTCATTAAATTCATTAAATTCATTAAATTCATTAAATTCATTAAATTCATTAAATTCATTAAATTCATTAAATTCATTAAATTCATTAAATTCATTAAATTCATTAAATTCATTAAATTCATTAAATTCATTATATTCATTAAATTCATTAAATTCATTAAATTCATTAAATTCATTAAATTCATTAGATTCATTAAATTCATTAAATTCGTTAAATTCATTAAATTCATTAAATTCATTAAACTCATTAAATTTATTATATTCATTAAATTCAAAAAATTCTTAAAATTCATATAATTCATAAAATCAACAATATTACCAAAATCCATATAATTCATGAAAGTAGTTAAACATATAACAAATTTAAAATATTTATTTTATGGTAATATTTTTTCATGCTTCTTTAAAGTTTTGTTTGCAAACCCAATGTTGCCTATTTTACAACTTTTGCTATCATTTCATCACATTCGCTTAACTTTCTACTATGATACAAAATGACTAAATTTAGTCTACAGTAGTTTTAAACTTACCCCATATGACGACATGAAGAATTATAAATAAAGTTCAAAATGTTAAAGTTCAGTTCCAGATGTCTTTATGTGCCCAAACTGAATGTGGATGGCAGAATTCTAAGGACATTTTCCATAATAAAAATTATTTTAAGTTATTTAATAAAGCGCCAGCAACCCTTTTTGCAATCCTTGCGTTCAACTCGCTCGCAAAGGATGATGATATGGACAATGTTGACATTCCGGAAAGATTTTTAATGAAACCTTTTAATTTTGAATGCCATATGTTGTGGCACAGAGAAAGAGAAAAAACACAAATCAGTCGTAAAACATAAGACCGAAGAGGCGCACAGAATGTATGCGAGAGACTAAGCGGACCAGCAACTGTCTCAGTTGGGGTTGGGGTGGGAATCATCGGAGCTGTGTTTGTTTGTTTGGGTTTTTATCTATCCTTCATTAAACACAAAAGTATTTTTTTACGACCACTTTAAAATGATCATAAAACAATTTAAAGCATCCTCTTGTGCCTTACCTTGTGGCTCCTCCCACACACACGTAACTGAGGGGGGAAACAATAAACACCCTCTTTGGTCCCGGCAACCTACTTCCCAACTACCCTTTTTCGTGTTTTTGTTGTTTTGACAAGCGCCAGTGGCTGCTGTGAATAGAGCATTCACAGTGTTCACAGCATTCGCCACATTTTGTAAGCATTTTAACCAAATTGAAGTCTCAACAAGTCAAAAGTGCTGCAAAGTTTCATCAGAGTGAACACAAAGCAGCCAGCAAGCACAAAAACAACACATAAAACTCTTGGAAAACTATGGCAAGGCAATAAAAAAAAAACAAATCTACAAATTGCAGTTGAAACAAGCCAGAAACAACGCCATCAGCCAACCCAAGCGAACCTATTTTCTTGGAAATGCCAGATATACTTAAATAACGAAAAATGAAACAAAAAGAAACAAAAAACTATTGCAAAGTTATTGTGCACCATCTTCATTAAATATGGAAACAGCGTAGATCGCCGCGTCATCCTGATGTCACACACAGGCCACGTACCGGGTGGCAGTATACTTCAATAGAGTTGCCAAACCACGGCCGCCACCGCTGCCATACTTGTCCTCATGCGGCGATACAATAGGATTGACGTGGCCTAAAGAAATTTGCAACTGTGCTCATCGGTGGGTTGTGTGTTTGTGCTTCTGCTTTAAATAGCCAAACACACTTATGAATATACATAAGTGTGTATTCGTGTTACATGAAACAAATACAACACTCTCCTAAAAAATGTTTACAACATACATACATATGTATTTCTATTGGTTTGGGTTTGCATGAATTTTGAATATCTATTTATCCGTCCATCCAGCCGTGCATCGAAACAACTGTTGATGACAGCATCCATACAAAATAACAACAAGAACAACAATAACTCAAGGACACTAGAACAGCAAAACATGTTCAGCCCACACATGACGCCTGACAATTATCCAAAACAATGGTACTCGATATGAATTTTAAAGAATATTTCTATTGAACGTTTGCTTTCTATGAACGTTGTTGTAGGGAGAGGTAAAGAGTAAAGAAAATTCACTTTTCAAAGGAAACAATACATATACTTTTTACAATTACATACTAGAAGATTGCAGGAAATTTCAGTTGAATTGGATGTGATAACGACGGTTGACCTACTTCACACATTTTGGGGTATGTCTTTTTTTCAGTTTTCATTCAAATTTAAGATTGTTATTTCACAGCTGGCTAAGAGAGTGTAATAACTGGAGTTGAAATTTGAAATAATAAAAATGGCAAAAAAAAAAAAACAATTCGCACCAAAGTGGAGGACAATTACTAATGGAATAATAAATTGAATACAATATGATTAAAACAGGACTTTTTTGTTGGATGTTACATGTTTTTGTAAATTTTTCAGTTAGAAAATATTTAGTGCACAATGACGTAATGTCTTTAGTTTTGGTTTTCTGAAGGTTTGTTCGTTTGAAAATTGAACTGATGAAAATTTAAATGTCCACCACCTGTCAGCTTAAAAGTTGTTGAAGAAATATTATTTTTACAAAAATAGATCACTTTGTATGGGAGGTACAAGAAGGGGTCAGTTAAGTGTTTACTCAAGTTATCCTGACTACCAGCCATCCAGCCAGCCGCCAGCTAACCAGTCAGTTACGGATATGGCTCAATCGTCATAGGTAGTCATAAAACGAATTCGGTCTTAAGATACTTGGGGTCTAACAGGTCTCCTTTAATGCGTTACACTTTTTCTCGTATCAAATGATATATACTATAATCCCTAAGGGATGATTTCTGCTGATCCATTCTGATTGTCGAGAAGGAAGGGAGATGATAGGGATAGAACAAAAGAAGAGGTCTTCTAGATAACTTTCCCCAAAGTATCCTAGACCCCTATGGGTTAGAGTGGGTCAGCAACAATAAATATGTTCCATCTCTTCAGATTCCTCTTCGTTCTCACACTCACTACAGTAGTCCGGTATGGATCTAACCCATTTGCCTGTTCCATTTGTAATGGCCTGTAAAAATTCCACAGGCCAGTCTAAAATCACTCCTGCCACCGCCAATCATGTACACCGATCGGTTATAATGGGCGTTTTAACTTAGACTGATATAGTCTCAGTCGCCTCCTGGGTTTGAACAAGGACCCTTAAACTCTTACGAAATGAAAGAATGGATTTTCCCTGACGAGGCAACAAATTATATAATTTACAATTCAGAAAATTTAAATAGAACGAAACACTCAGGATCCTCAACCTAAAATGCAATCACTGGTCTGATATTCTTGAGATGTCGGATAGCGGGAAGTGATAACTGGGGTTATATTTGGTTAGAGACCTCGTATCGTTGATGGTGTCAGATGTAATGTATTGCGGTATGTACTGGGGATGTTGTAATTTGTACTCAGAGGTGGTCCTTATACAAGCGGCGATATTTCGGTGACGGGAAACAAGGGTCGGCTTGACGGAGAGTAATTCGGTGACGGGGAACAGGAACGGGGAACATGGATAAATTCGGTAGGACCTTCTACCGAAATTGTCTAAGGTCATGGACAGGAAAAGTTAGGACTACCATTAACAGGTCCTAGCCTTACAAGTACGACGACTCGTTGTACAGACTAATTGTCCGTTGAACAGACTAAATGTCCGACTTAACAGGCTTATTGCCCGATTGTACAGGCTCGGCGCACGGTTGTACACACTTATTGTCCACTCAACAGACGCAATGTTCGATTGAACAGGCTTATAGCCAGATTGTAGCCCGGTTGCACAGAATTATTGTCCGTTGAACAGACTCAATGTCCAATTTAACAGGCTTATAGCTGGAATGTACAGGCCCGTGGCCTGGTTGTACAGATTTATTGTCCGTTTAACAGACTCGTTGTCCGATTAATTAGGCTTATAGCCCGATTGTACAGACTTATTGTCATGCACAGACTTAAGGTCCAATTGAACAGGGCTATAGCCCGATTGTACAGGACTATAGCCCGGTTGTTTAGACTTATTGTCCGTTGAACAAACTCAATGTCCGATTGTACAAGCTCGTGGCCCGGTTGTACACGCTTATTGTCCGTTGAACAGACTCAAGATACGATTGAACAAGCTTAGAGCCGGATTGTACAGGACTATAGACATGTTGCACAGACCTATTGTCCTGTGAACAGACTCAATGTCCGATATAACAGGCTTATAGCCTGAATGTAAAGACTCGTGGCACGGTTGCACAGACCGTTGAACAGACAAGCTGTGCGATTGAACAGGCTTATAGCCCAATTGTACACGCTTGTTACCCGGTTGACAAAGATGCTTGTCTTCGCAAAGGATCAAGGAGATCAGATAATATTCCTTCACTTGGTAATAAACTTCGTCTTGTCACCGTCAGTGATATGAACCAATTGAAAATTATGAAGTAGTTGACTGTTAATAATGCTTTCACTGAACGCCGCAATGTGTTAGAAAGAATGTCTGCGTTGCTTACCGATGATGACGTGTGTGTTGTGAGGTGGTATGGTATATTCCCCTTTAGCGCTCGTGTCGCTGCAAATCATAAGGTTGCGGACAAGAATCTCACTGAAGTCGGTTAATGATTTTTTTCTAAAAGTTATATTTTAACGGCCTTATTCATAAAAACTTATAACAGGTTTATAAACCATTTTTAAGCAATTTTCGAGAAAACAATATTCATAAACGATTTGCATCTTCAATAAGTTAAAGTAGGGTTGTCTCCACTTTAAGCATGCTATAACTTGACGTTTGTACAATTTATTCTATATTCATAAATTTGTGATCTTTATTTAGAGTTTTTCTGCATTTTCCCTATTGGAAAGAGCTGTTGCGTGCATTCGTTGTGTAGGAAATTTTCTTCTTAATCATCGCGCACATAGAAAAGTATCTAAATAGACACTTTTCATTAATGAATTCCATTTTAAAAAATATTTCTCCAAAATTCTTCAAAAATAATTTATAAATAATGAAATAATATTCGTGATGTATAAACAATCAAAACAAGGAAAAAATGTAATCGGTATCCGAATATTATTTCAACATAAGGAAAAAAAAATAAAATTTTTTAATACAATTCTTACTATAACGTCTTTCTTAGAGTCATGAGAATCGTAGTCAATGAAAAATTGAGCTACAATAATGTTCATAGTTTATTGTAAGTGCAAATACACATTTGGTATCCGATTAGAAAACTTTTGTATCTGACTATAAAGCTTTTTTTATACATCATTAACGACAAATAACAGTCGGCGTTGCCACCGGAACACATTAAGCTAAAGTACCGATAAAAAACGTTTATGAATACAATTTCTTATTAAAGGTTTTTTAGAGCTGAAGAATACTTTAGCTAGAGATCGCTTCATACATACTTTAGAAATTTTTTATGAATAAGGCCGTAAATGTATTATACTATTCTTATTATACCCTCATAATAATATGAGGGTATAGATATCATTTGATACGATCCAAAAGTGTAACACATAGAAGGAGTCACTTTAGACCCTTGATTTACTTGATTCAAATTCGTTTCATTAATTTTTAAGTCGTTTGAGACATGTCCGTCTGTCTATTTGGCCAGTACGCTTGATATCTTTCGAAAGATGCAACCAAATTTTTTGAAATTTTGCACGGGTTAATATGTCTCAAACCTACTTACGGCATGGCAAATGGGCTACATGGCCCCGCCCCTTCTCGTACCTCCCATACAAATACATCATTCCGCCCACTTTAGAAATCGGGAAATAATATCAATACACCCAACGGGATCGTACCCAAATTCTTTATTTAGCAAAGCTATAGCAGTATACAGTTTTGGAGAAAAAACCTGGAAGTGTAGCTACGTCACATCTGGTACCTCCCATCGATTAATTTTATTAAAAGAACGCGCGAACGTGCCCAAATTCTGTATTTAGTTAAGCTATAACAGGATAAGGTTTTTGAGAAAAAAACTGTAAGTCTAGACACGCCCTTTCTGGTATCTCTGATACAAATGTACCTCTCCGTGCCCAAATTCTGTGTTTTGTGAAGCTACAACAAGACGAAACTTTAGAGAAAATAAACTAGAAGTCTTGCCGAGCCACATCCGGTAACTTCCAAACAAATATACCACTCCGTCGAGTAATATTATCAATATAATAGTAATTTTAATGTTTAACTGAGGGTGAGGGTATATGTAAGGCGGTTGCCCGACTGAAACTTTCTTATTGGTTTTTTAAGTTATTATATTATTTTAAGTATTATATTTTTATGTACGAACGAAATCATTATGTCCTCTTGTTACAAGGTATGTGCTGTATTGTCGAACCACAGAGATGCAGCGGTTATACAGTCGGTGAACATCTTCCAGAAAGTCATTATCAGGCATAGTCCAGTCACCTATGGCCAATAGGTCTGCTGATTCATTAGCAGGAATCTCGCAAATTCCTGGGAGCTAACAGAGGCTAAAATTCTTTAATAAGTTACAGTTTCTCACCAATTTTGATCTATTCAAAGTAAAATTTAACACTTTTTTTGCAGTCTGGCTATCCACACATATGGTTGTCCGTCTGCTAGTATCAATTCCACAACCCATAATAGAATCTGTGGCTTTCTGATAGGCCGTAGCATAGTCTGAAAACACTGCATTCAGTATGTAGCCTAATGGTGTAGGCTTAGCTGTAGGTTTTCGCTGTAAACAACAAATCATGTGCACGGTTTAATTTTTGAACAGTCAGAAAAGGCATGGATTCACCATAAGGTGTCCTCAGGTCATTCTATTTAGATTTTTTTTCGGAATTTCAACGGTAAATTTAAGGAAATCCACATATTTCTTCAAAAAATCAGTACGAGGTGGCACATGAAAAGAAACACCAATACCCAAAAGCCGGAAATCTTAGCATAACCATGAATGGATTGATGCCAATCGTAGGATTTCCTCAGTCTGATAACCCCTCGGACTGTAACAACCTTGACGTACAAGTCTAGGGCCGGAAGACCCAGGAACACATCAAAAGACGCTTGCGATGTAATTTTTTTAGCATCAGTAATCTCCATTGCTTTTATTTAGATCTCTCACCAAATCAAACGTCCGTGGGTGATAATTTGCCAGATTAATGTGTTATACAACCACATTGCGAGCTCCAGCATGAGTCACCAACTTTTACTGATACGAGTTCCGGCACGCATAAATGACATTGACACCCTTTAACCTTTTTTCGATAATTTAGTTTGTGATCAAGGACTACATATGGATTCAATTATAGAGCTTCAGTTTTATTCCCCATTCACCTTCGGGCTGAGTCACCAACTATTACACTGACAGAGTTCCGGCACGCATAAAGAGCATTGACACGCCTCTTTAACCTTTCCTCGGTATTCCTTGACTAATTTGGCTTGTGATCAAAGACAACACCTAGGTACTAAGCCTACGTTGAGACCAATTTGGCTTGTGATCAAAGACAACACCTAGGTACTAAGCCTACGTTGAGACATTCAGTTCAACCCCTATTTTGCTTCGGGCTGAGACCCCAGTTTTTACTGATAAAGTTCCGGCACGCATTTAGTATACCCCTCTTCAACCTTTTCTCGATATTCCTTGACCAATTTAGCTTCTGATCAAGGACAGCTCCTAGGTACTTAGCCACCTCATTCAGTTTCAAACGTACATATGTCGCTATATTCTATTCTTTGCATTGAGTATTGGCATACTCTATAATTATTCAAGGAGCATCACCAAAAGCCTTATACCCAATAAACAAGCACTAGAACTCGTCCTTTACAAAAAGAAAAAAAAGAAAACTTGCTGCAATCGAATGTAGTTTAATTTTAGACGTGCTCGCTGCACACAAAAAAATTGTTATTTTTGCATCTCTTCTATCTGTGCAAGCTTTGCAAAACACTAAGAGCTGTCTTTGTGGCAAACATCAAAGAACAAAAAAATAAAATAAAAATAAAAAGTATAGAAACTGTGCCAACTATCAAAGAATCTCTGAGCCTCCCCTCTCTTCGCTGTCTGCTGTCTGTCAATGTGTACAATCATAGTTTTTTTTTTTTGTATATGTCTGCCATGTTCATCGTTTGTCCGTGCTACCAACAATTGGACATAATTAGCATTTTCAACATATCCAAACAAGATCCTTTGATACACAAATAAAAAAAGGACATAAAATAGAGACCAACGCAAACAACAGCAAAGATCCAGAGCGCATCGTGTTGCTGCAGCCCGAGTTTGCAATTTATGTTAAGTTCTTAAAATGAATGTCGCACTGCGTGTGACTGCCCAACGGTGAAGCCGCCAGCACACAAAAAAAAAAACTTCCGACCAGAAAGAAAAACAACAGAAATGACAAAAATCAACACAAACACTTTAAAGTTCTTGACTTCTGTGCCAGCAGAACACACATCACATGATGCACCCGCCGTGATGAATGCCGCCAGAGCAGAGGTGTAAATAAAGCGACAGCTTAAAATAAATACGTATAAAAGTAGTAAAACCAAAATGAAAAATATTTAACACGATCCACTGTAGCACGAAAACTTTTGTGTGGCGCACAGTGGTTAAGTCAAGGATATGACATGAGTGAATTGTTTAGGCATTTGAAAGTAAAGATTGGTAGGTACATTAAGTGTATTTAGGAAATTAAAAGTTTTGCTTTCCCCATAGTTTATACAAATAGTTCGTGGTTACAAACTACTCGCACTTTGCTGCAGTACTCATTTCTTTCAATTATTTTCAACATCACTGTGCAGTGCTTGTTACTGGGTCACAAAGGTCTAAGGGGTTAAGTAAGCAGTGTCAGCGAAATGACAGACAGAAAACATAACACGAGACACCAACAAATACCGGGTAATAAAAATAAACCCAAATCCGCTGGCATAGCATGACGTTTATGTATGTTTGCCAACGCATAGCGTAGCAACGCGTCCATACTTCGTCTGTCACTCAGCCACACTCACACACACGGACCACACAGCTAAACAACTACAGGAGCAGTCAGTGTGACACACATGTGGGACAGTATTCCATGCACCACACATGTATGTACAATAGAGTGGCCATAGTGGACATTTTTTGAAAAGTTAAATTTTTCGCACTGAAAAATATGAGTTTGGGGATAAAAATAATTAGGCATATTTTTTTTGGTTCCGAGTACCTCCGGGTTGAGCCCAAACTTTTATTACATTACCCATTTAGGCTGAAGTGCAGAATATGGGGCGGGAGCCCGATTAAAAACCAAAAATATGCCATTGTCTTCATCTTGGCCCCCAAACATCGGAATGATAGGTCAAAGTTGGCGCTCAGGCCTATGGGGCCCGGAGGGTCAAAAAAGGGGCCCCTTTCGGTTCTATGACGACCCCCCAGGTGCGGGTACTCAAATGAAAGATATCCAACGATGTTATTTTTAGGTTCCTACGGGTCTCCTGGACCGAGTTAGAGCCATTTCCGGGATATACCAAGAAATAAAAATTTTTTTAACTAAATTTAAAAAATTTAAAAAAAAAACTTTTGCGTGCGGCGCTACTAAACCCAACATAGGTGTACCGTCATTTCGCCCAATGTCATTTCGCCCAAAAACAACCATGACATATCGCCCAAAAGATGTCATTTCGACCAAAAACCTAACTACAACATGACATATCGCCCAAATGCTATGACAGAAGACCCAACTCAATTTTTTTGGGCGAAATGTCAGACTCATGACGACGGCACGCCCTGCTGCATACGTCGCAGTCAGTCTTGTACTCTCTCTCTCGGTGGGGTGCACGCCCTCGCCGCATACGTCGTAGTCAGACTCGCTACTCTCTCTCTTTCTCTGGCATTATTAAAACACGAATGCGGTGGGAGGCACGCCCCCCTAAGGCGGGGGCAAGAGTACAAGACTGACTGCGACGTATGCAGCAGCGCGTGCCGTCGTCATGAGTCTGACATTTCGCCCAAAAAAAATGAGTTGGGTCTTATGTCATAGCATTTGGGCGATATGTCATTTTGTAGTTAGGTTTTTGGTCGAAATGACATGGTTTGGGCGATATGTCATGGTTGTTTTTGGGCGAAATGACGGTACGCCTATGTTGGGTGTAGTAGCGCCGCACGCAAAATTTTTTTTAAAATTTTTTAAATATAGTTAAAAATATTTTTTTTTTCTTGGTATATCCCGGAAATGGCTCTAACTCGGTCCAGGAGACCCGTAGGAACCTAAAAATAACATCGTTGGATTCGTCTCGAAAATATCTTTCATTTGAGTACCCGCACCTGGGGGGTCGTCATAGAACCGAAAGGGGCCCCTTTTTTGACCCCCCGGGCTCCATGGGCCTGAGCGCCAACTTTGACCTACCATTCCGATGTTTGGGGGCCAAGATGAAGACAATGGCATATTTTTGGTTTTTAATCGGGCTCCCGCCCCATATTCTGCATTTCAGCCTAAATGGGTTATGTAATAAAAGTTTGGGCTCAACCCGGAGGTACTCGGAATCAAAAAAAAAATAAAAAAAAAATATGCATAATTATTTTTATCCCCAACCTCATATTTTTCAGTGCGAAAACTTTTGGATTACACATTTTTAATTTTTTCTATATAACGCTATGGCCAGTCTAATGTACAAGCAACACTCATTCGTCTACGTACAATCTTACTCATACTCTCTAGGCTCTTGTCTAACAACATATGGGATAGAGTTGTTACTATTAATTGTTGTTGTTGTTGCATTTACTGTTTGTTATAGCGTTTTCTTTTTTTTTAGTATCGCGTGGCGTTTCTGTTTTCCAGCACAAACATTGTTGTAGTTGTTGTGGTTTTTGCTGCCATTGCAGATGCTGTTGTGGTGGAGCCATGTACGCGCACACACAAGAAGTCACTGTTGCTACTGCTGCTGCTGCTTAACCATCCATCAAACGAGTTAACCTACAAGCAACGGCAATAACAACAACAACAACAACAACCAGGCCAATAATAGCTGTGTTGTAAAACACGAAACTAATGAGAATCAAACAGAGCAGACCTCGGTGCCACAACACAAATAGGCAACATCAACAACAACAACCAGCCACATTTGTGCTTTAATGCTTCATAACGGGTTAAAGGTTCTATCCGGTGATTTTGTTGTGTTACCGGCCGTATGTTGCTGATGCTGCCCGACATTGTTCGTCATCATCATTGCGTTTGTTATTGTTGTTGTTGTTTGTACAACATCATAAAAACAAACAATGTGACACCACGTACAACAATTGTCACATAACCGCAAGTGTGCCATTAGATTTAGTTGATAATTTCATTCGCTGCTGCAGTTTGTATTTTGATGTTGTGTTATTGTGTAGTTTTTCTAACTATCCAGAGTTGCCAGAGGGCGTACATGTTGTTAGAGATAAGCTGACGCAAAGCAGGAGTAAACCGACATGGCTTTAAAATGACAATCTTATATGAAAGGCTTTAACGAAGGTGGTTGCTAAAAACAGTATTCCTTTGGTGCCAACTAAACCTTTAGTCTGGGGTTCAACTCCTGGCTTCTGTCATTAAGAGAAAAGAAATAAAAAAAATTCTTTCATTGCCAGCCCCCCTCGATGTTGTCGACAGCAACTTCGCAGTATAACTGTCGAGTCAATCGGCATTTCTAGTAAAAAGCTACTCATAAAGTGACGTTCACATTCGTCGATAAACAAGTAGATGCCTTTAGTTGTGAATCTAAAAATAGAAAGCGTGTTAATTCACAACAACGCGAGAAGCTATCTCATACGTCATTCATGGCGTGTAAAGGGAACTTAAGTAAGTTAAACGAGGGATCATAATGGATATGACAATTGCGGTTTCTTTAATACCAATGTGATGATGAGTTCATAGGCAACAAATAATAGTTTTTTTAACATCTTAGCATATGTTAACTTTTCGAGAAATAACTTCTATTGGCAATTATTGACATTCCCACAACCAAAATTTAGTCCCCTTCGGTTCAAACCACAGATGTAGATTAAAAATTAAATGTTAGCTTATATGTACTAGAAATTGTGGTAACTCTGCACGTTTACACTCTCGCACACAATGCCACTGACTCCCTGAAGCTCATAATGTGATAAATATATTCATGCGTATGTGTTAAATACTTGTAGGCGCATGTGTGTGTAAGTGCGAGTATGCATTGTGCTATTAGTATTATGAGGTGTTAAAAGTATTCAAAAGGATTTAACATAATTGATGTGTGAAAATTTCGCGGAAATACATTTTAATAATACAATTTACACTTTATGTCAAAATGAATATGAGGGAAATTAAACGCTTACACACACACACCCACTCTTAAGTGTACAACCCCACCGTAAATGAAGTGATTAAAATTGATTAATACAACAAACACACAATTAAAGCCGTATAACAATGGAAAAGCATAGCTGCAATAATCAGAGAAATAAACAACAGTATACACAATATAAGTAAAGCCAAAGGATTGAAGCCATAGGCGTCAGTATGTTAATATAGATTGAATAAAACTATAGTTATTGTTACATTTCTAAACGCCGCAAGGTACAAGGACACTTAAAAAAGTTTAAACAAGTTATAGTTGCAGTAGAGTTTAATTATATTACAATTTTTGGAAATGCAAAGTGAAAATTGCATTTATAGTCGAATCACGTTGCACAGTGGGGGGTATTGAACACCCAAAACGGAGATTAATGCAAGGAAGCGTCCGATCTTTGCCAAATTTGGCACAGATGATCCTTCTGCTTTAAGATCGATAGGTTTGAAGTTTTTAAGAGCTAAGAGCCAAGAGCCCGAAAAGAGCCAGCTCGCGAGCCAAGAGCCCAAATAAAGAGCTGGCTCGCGAGCTAAGAGCCAAGAGCCCAAAAAGAGCTAGCTCGCGAGCTAAGTGCCAAGAGTCCAAAAAGAGCTGGCTCGCGAGCCAGGAGCCAAGAGCTCAAAAAAGAGCCAGCTCGCCAAAAGTAATTCTTGTCATAAGAAATTACTTTGGTACAAAAAAAGTGCTTTGTGCAGCAAAGTGTTTTTGGGCCAGTAAAAGTCCTTTGTGTACAAATGTGTACTCTGGTACAAAAAAAGTACTTTGTGTCAAAAAGTACGTTAAAAGTACTTTTGGTACAAAAAAGTACTCTGGTACAAAGAAGTACTTTTTACTGAAAAGTACATTAAAAGTACTTTTGGTACAAAAAAAGTACCTGGTACAAAAAAAAAATATTGTGTGTCGAAAAGTACATAAAGTGTACTTTTGGTACAAAAAAAAATTACTTTGTGCCGAAAAGTACATTAAAAGTACTTTTGGTACAAAAAAGGTCTCTGATACAAAAGAAGTACTTTGTGCTGAAAAGTTCATTAAAAGCACTTTTTGGTACACAAAACAAGTATTTTGTGCCGAAAAGTACATTAAGAGTACTTTTGGTACAAAAAATTCCCTGATACAAAAAAAAAACTTTGTGTCAAAAAGTACGTTACAAGTACTCTTGGTACAAAAAAGTCCCTGGTACAAAAAAGTACTTGCTGAAAAGTACATTAAAAGTACTTTTTGGTATAAAATATTACTCTGGTACAAAAAAAGTACTTTGTGCCAAAAAGAACATTAAAAGTTCTTTTGGTACAAAAAAGGACTATGGTACAAAAAAAGTACTTTGTGCAACAGAAAATTTTTTTTGGGCTATTGAAATTTCTTTTTGGCATAAAAAAGTACTTTTGGTACATAACTTTGGTACTTTGCTCAAGAGCCAAAAGCTCGCTGTCTCGAGAGCTGGCTCTTTTTGGGCTCTTGGCTCCTGGCTCGCGAGTCAGCTCTTTTTTGGGCTCTTGGCTCTTAGCTCGCGAGCTGGCTCTTTTTGGGCCCTTGGCTCCTGGCTCGCGAGCCAGCTCTTTTTGGGCTCTTGGCTCTTAGCTCGCGAGCCAGCTCTTTATTTGGGCTCTTGGCTCGAGAGCCGAACCCTGGATAAAATGCCATGTATCTGGCTATCGGGACTGGGTGAAATTTCGGGCAATTGCTTAGCGTATAAGATAGCTAGACAGAAAGTGTAGGTATACTGATCTCTACATGCCGTTGCCACATCAGGACATTAACAGATATTATATTCAATGATAAATTCAGACTCACTCTATATTGTATGCAAGCTAGGGTTCTCCGACCGCAGGTGAACAAAAAGGGGACTAAACAACAGCGTAACTTAGCGAGAGGTAGTAATTTCGCATTTAAAGGGAAACTAACGGGCATAGTCTTGTTGAAACATGCGCTCTTTGATTAATCCAAAGAAACTCCACTATATGTAGATGCTGCATGTAAAAGGATAAAGGAACAAAGAAACGCCCTTCTCTTGGATTATCCAATATTAGCTAGAGTAAAAATAAGGGTATTCGGGAACTATATAGTAAGCACCCAAGACCTGCAAGAAATACCTGTAGGAATTCATGGAAAGATAGGAATTCTTGCTATACGGTAAATTTAAGGCACCATAACGGTTCATGGCACCATTAGCCTAAATGTACTAGAGAGTGTGTTGTCTTGCAACCTATTGCTTGTTGCCCTACATGACAAATTTAAATAACGCAGCACAACATTTTTCAGCTCATTGATTTGGGACTTAATTCTGACAACTGCACGTGAAAGTAGCACTAAAAAGAAAAAGTTCTGCATCATTAGTTTTGTCAAGTTACATGCCATAATAATTAAATATCGATTTGAAGTTAGTAAGCATCGTATAGGGGAATTTGTCACGTTTTAGGCTTTTTTGTTTGACATAACTCGAGAAACACTAGTCCGATTTAGCTGAAACAAATTAAAAACCAGTAAGAAAGTTTCAGTCGGGCACCCCGACTTACATATACCATCACCCTCAGTAAGACAAAAAAAATTCTGGTATATTGATATAATATTATTACTCGATTTCTAAAGTGGGCGGAGTGGTACATTTGTATGGGATGTACAAGAAGGGGCGTGTCTAGACTTCCAGTTTTTCTCTCGAAAACTGTATCCTGCTTGAACTTTACTAAATATCGAATTTGGGCACGATAGCGTTAATTCTTTTAATAATATTAATCGATTACCAGAAGGGGCGTGGCTAAATTTCCAGTTTTATTCTCAAAAACTGTATCCTACTATAGATTTACCAAATAAAGAATTAGGGTACGATCGCGTTGGATTTATTGATATTACTACTCCATATCTAAAGTGGGCGGAAAAGTACATTTGTATGGGAGGTACCAGAAGGGGCGTGCCTAGACTTCCAATATTTTTACCAAAACTTTATCCTGTTATAACTTAACAAAATACACAAATTAGGCACGATCGTGTCGAGTATATTGATACTATAACTCCATCTCTAAAGTAGGCGGAGTGGTACATTTGTATGGGAGGTACCAGATGGGGCGTGTCTAGACTTTCAGATTTTTTCTCCAAAACTTTATACTGCTTGAACTTTACTAAATACAGAATGTGGGCACGATCGCGTTAGTTCTATTAATAATATTAATCGATTTCTAAAGTGGACGGTACCTGACGTGTATGGGAGGTACCAGATCGGGCGTGTATAGACGTCCAATTTTTGTTCTCAAAAACTGTATTCTGCTATAGCTTCACTAAAATAAAGAATTTGGGTACGATCGCCTTGGATTTTTTGATATTACTACTCTATATCTAAAGTGGGCGGAGTGGTACATTTGTATGGGAGGTACCAGATGGGGCGTGTCTAGACTTCCAGAGTTTTTCTCCAAAACTTTATTCTGCTTGAACTTTACTAAATACAGAATTTGGGCACGATCGCGTTAGTTCTATTAACAATATTAATCGATTTCTAAAGTGGGCGGTACCAGATGTGTATGGGAGGTACCAGATGGGCCGTGGATAGACTTAAAGTTTTTTTTTACCAAAAAACTGTATCCTTCTATAGCTTTACTAAAATAAAGAATTTGGGTACGATCGCCTTGGATTTATTGATATTACTACTCCATATCTAAAGTGGGCGGAAAAGTACATTTGTATGGGAGGTACCAGAAGGGGCGTGCCTAGACATCTAATATTTTTTCCAAAACTTTATCCTGTTATAACTTAACAAAATACACAAATTAGGCACGATCGTGTCGAGTATATTGATATTATAACTCCATCTCTAAAGTGGGCGGAGTTATACATTTGTATGGGAGGTACCAGAAGGGGCGTGGCTAGACTTTACATTTTTTTCAAAACTTTATCCTGCTATAGCATTGCTAAATATAGAATTTGGGAATGATTGAGTTCGATGTATTGATATTATTACTCGATTTCTAATCTGGGCGGAATTGTACATTTGTATGGAAGGTACCAGAAGGGACGTGGCCATGCAGCCCATTTTCAATACCGTAAGTAGTTTTGGGGAAATATTAACTCGTGCAAAATTTCAAAACATTTGGTTACGTCTTTACAAAGTTATCGTGCGAACCAGCCGGACAGCAGACAGACAGATGGGCATGGCTCAAACGACTTAAAAGTCATGAATCTAAAGTTACTCCTTCTATGTGTTACACTTTTGGGTCGTATCAAATGATATATACCCTCATCCCTAAGGGTGATGGTATAAAAATTATGAATAACAATTCCTTTAATTTGTTCATATAACGTATTACTACATAAGCAACAGTTTTAGTTTTCCATTCATCAAATGATTTTGAACTGGGTTTATTTTGTCGTATGATTTGCGTGGAATATTATTTATGATAACACTGTGAGACAAATGATAGGGGTCAGTGATCGGGAAGGGAAAGTTATATCGGTAAAAAAAAAAGTTATACATGTCCCGGCGTTTCGCTGGGTCACGTCTATGACTCGAGTTATATCGATTTGAAGTTAGTAACTATCGTATATGGGAAATTGTCACCTTTGGTGGTCTTTTTTTTTTTTTAAATAATTAGAGAACCACTAGTGCGATTTTGCTCAAACAAATTTAAAAAATTAAAAATAACAATTCCTGTAATCTGTTCATATAACGTTTTTCTATATAAGCAACAGTTTATCTTTTTCCATTCATCAAATGATTTTGAACTGGGTTTATTTTGTAACAGTTACAATAAAACTGTTGTACTCCGTGGCTTATGATTTAAGTGGAATATTACTTATGATATTCATACGCCAACATATAACAAATGAGCATAAAACGTGAGATATTCGCCTATATGATAGTTACTTACTTCAAATCGATATTAAATTGTTATGGAATGTAACTTGACAAAACGAATGATACAGAACTTTTTCCTTTTAGAGCTACTTTCACGTGCAGTTCTCAGAATTGAGTCCCAAAATCATGTGTTGCTATATATAATGAATAAATTGCCGAAGTCTCCAAATAACAAACAAATGCTTCCCACAAATTAAACCAAAAACGTAAGTGACACATAAAACTTAATATGACTCACTGAAATATAATCTCAGTGATTCCTGGCATCAAATTTTTCTAGCTGTTGTCTGCCTTAAAAGTGTTCCAAACGCAATATACTCCAGACAAAGATTACTCTGACTTTGTTCCTCAACTAATGTAAACCTCAAAATATTTTTTTTCTTTCTGCTGTTACTCAGTCTCTACCGCAAAACTTTCTCGGTGCAATCGAGCTGGATTAATGTCTACCTTACAAGTGTGTGTGTGTGTGTGCGAGACTGTGAGCTCTAATAAAATCGTTGTCTTTGAAAAGTAATTAAATGCATTTACGCAGAATTAACAAGAGATTCCTGAGGTTTTTTTTTTACTGTTGTGTGTGTTCTTCATCTTGTGTTGTGCCACCTATTAAAATGTTGTTAATTTGATACAACTATTTCATTTCACATTCATTCGCTTCCGACAGCTCCTTTCATTCATTCACTCACTCGCTGTTTGTCTTCTTGGGAGCACATCAACAACATCATCATTTGATTTCTGGCTGTCTTAAATTGCCACACCGCAAAAAAGTAGTCAAGCTACCAAGGGGGAGGGTGACTGTGAGGCTGGCAGCAAATGAAAAAGATCAAGAAGAAAAGCTGAAGAAAATTAAAAATCCATTATTAAGTGTTTTTCGCCGACACTTAATTTTTACTCAACACAAAAGAAAATAATAAAAAGGAAAAAAAACGCGACGAAGGAAAAAACACCGTCGACAAAAAACACTCAACTGCAAACAACAAGGAAAAAAAAAGAAAATAACATGAACAATTGTCTTTGATGGCAAAATTAAAAAGGAAATCCCAAACTAAGTAGAGAATCTTCCTAATTACAAGCGGCAAACGAGCGTTAGTCAACAACGCGTGGCAACGGTGTGAAGTCGGTCTACAGTCTATGGGAAAACGCTAATGAGTTTGAAGCTGTAAAAAGATTATAATTGATAGTTTACAAACGAACGATAGCAACATAAACAAATGGACCGAGTCGAGCGAGCGACTTAAAAGGCGAAACAAATGATTTAACTGAAAGCGTATGAGATGAAAAGAGAGAATGAAGGCCAATGAATGGAAGGTCTGGAGAATTGAAGAAACATCGTTAACGTCAGGATAATTAAAGACAACAAATGTCAAAAATTAACTGGGAAATATTTACGAAATATTGTGGGCAAACATGTTGTGGAGTAGAATGTTGCTAGGGCTGAAAAGGGTGTAGTAAGGCAAAATGATGGATACTGGTAAATGTTGCGAACAAGTGGTAACTATCGGGAAAAGGCTACGTAATTTTAAGAATATAACACATAAAACCATAAATAGGAATTATGACCGTGGGAATTTTCTATATTACATAAGTTGAAGCAGAAGACACGAATTTGGATGTGGTTTCATAGTCGGCAAGAGACTTCGATAACTGGTCTCGCGGTTTAACCCTGTATGTGACCGAATAGCCACCATTCGCATCCGGGCGAAATATTTTTACATCACGCTGATTTGTGTACACGCCCCGACGGAAGATAAAGACGATGAGATTAAAGATGCATTTTACGAGCGCCTAGAGGAAACATACGACCGCTGCCCTGGCCACGACATTAAAATTGTTCTGGGAGAATTTAATGCAAAAATAGGAAGGGAAGATGTTCTTGGTCCATCGATCGGTAAATTCAGCCTGCATACCGACACGTCAGACAACGGGTTTAGGCTGGTTAGCTTCGCAGCGGAAAGGAACATGGTAGTGAGTGAAACCAGATTCCAGCACAAAGATATCCACAAGGCAACTTGGCTATCCCCCGATCAAAACACCAAAAATCAAATTGATCATGTGGTAATTGATGGCAGGTATGCATCTAGTGTCATGGACGTGCGTGTGATCCGTGGTGCTAATATTGGCTCGGATCATTACCTGGTTGCAGCCAAGGTGCGCACAAGATTGAGCAGAGCGAAAAACGCACGTAACCAAACACAAAGAAAGCTGGACATCGCGAAGCTGCAAACCCCAGAGATAGCTACTGCCTACTCCAACCAGCTCTCCCAACTTTTACGACACAACGCCTCTACTTCTGACGTTCCCGATACACAGTGGCAGCATATTGCGCATTCCATGGCAACCGCCGCAACAACCGTGCTAGGATATAAAAAGCGGCGCTCAGACGAATCCTGGTACGATGAAGAATGTCGCATAGCGTCTGAGGAACAGGATGCTGCTTATAGGGCAACGCTACAGCCAATTGTAACCCGTGCTGCTAGGGAACGGCATAAGGAGAAAGTAAAACGGGCGAGACAGCTATTTAGGCGAAAAAAACGGCAGATGAAGAAACGGGAGAACGAGGATATAAAGCGATACAGGGATAGAGGTGAGACCCGAAAATTTTACCAGAAAGTAAGAGCAAATTGATACGGTAATGGCCTCCCTACCTGTAAGGACAGTGATGGAAATCTGGTCACGGATACGCAGAGTGTGCTGCACATATAGAGAGAACACTTCCAGCGACTGCTGGTTCCAGAAGGCAGCGCACGTGAAGTTATCACGCCAATTGTCGACGACGGCTTAGATTGTCCACCACCAAGTCAAGCCGAGGTAAGAAGAGCAATATCGCGGCAGAAAAACAACAAAGCAGCCGGTGCCGACGGTCTGCCCGCAGAGCTCTTCAAGTCCGGTGGCGAGGAGGTGATGACGAGCATGCACCAGCTCCTGCGCACGGTTTATCTTTAAGAGTGCATGCCCGACGAATGGAATGTAAGCGTACTAATTCCTGTGTTGAAAAAAGGTGGTCCAAGTGTGTGCTTCAACTACCGCGGGATCAGCCTTTTACCCATCGCATATAATGTCCTGTCGAGTGTGCTATGTGAAAGACTAAAGCCAGTGTTATCCAACCTGATCGGGCCTTATCATTGTGGCTTTAGACCTGGAAAATCAACAACTGACCAGATTTTCATCCATTTTCGGCAAATCCTGGAAAAGACCCAAGAGAAACAGATCGACACGTACCATCTTTTTGTCGACTATAAAGCTGCATTCGACAGCCCGATTACTCGAAGCCATGGCTGAGTTTGGTATGCCAGCGAAGCTGATACGTCTTTGCGGAATGACGCTGACTGACACGAAGTCTTCTGTGAAGATTGGCAAGGACCTTACGGAGCCATTCTATACCAGACAAGGCCTAAAACAAGGCGACGGCCTATCGTGCGATCTCTTTAACATTGTGATGGAGATGATAATGAGAAAAGCTGCAGTAAACACGAGTGGCACTATATTCAACAAAAGCCACATGCTACTCGCGTACGCTGATGACGTAGACATCATCGGTCGAAAACTGCGGGATGTGACTGCAGTATAGAACCGTTGCCGCTTTGCTAATCCTGGTCTGAGTGTTCAGATTCCAATTCAGTTTACTGTCCAATATTAGGCCGAGTTATTTAGCACTATCAGAGAGTGTAAGTGCGAATCCATTTAATCTTGGTTCTGTTTAACTTGGGTTTACACCCAGTCCACAGTCATGACACCATTTTAAAAGAAGTTTAAGCGCAGATTCCAGTAGCTCAGAGAGTAGTTTCGGATCCATGCCAGTGACTATTAGTGCCACATCGTCCGCATATGCGACGGTTTTGCAGCACGTTTTTTCCACCTTCCTCAGGAGAGTGTTGATGTTGAGATTCCATAGGTGTGGAGAGAGTAATCCTCTCTATGGAGTACCGCGAACAGCCACCTTGGAAATATTTGACACGCCCAAACTGGATCCAATGCGCCTAAATTTTAGTAATTGATCAACTAAGGCGATGACAACAGGGTTAATCTCCAGTTGTTTCATTGAGTCAATTATGTAACATTTATAGAAGAAGATAAGCAGTTGACACAAAAGAGAGTGGACTACTTCACCTTCCATGCAAACAACTGCCTAATGTTGCATGGGTTTGTTCTAGGCTCGGGGGCAATTATCCCTTTTGTTCGTGTATAAAACTAGTTCGAACATTTTTGATCATGTTTGAAGTAATACGTTTCATCCATACTGGATACATTGCACTAACAACCATTATCACTTCAATTGAGTTTACCCTCTCTCACATCACATCATAACGCCGCACAGGACACATTTATTGTAGTACAATAGAATTTTAGACATCTCTACACCCCAAACACGTCGATTTTCCTTTACTAAGTTTGCGCTGCGAATACGAGCGATATACAAAATAATTATATCACACAAATTGCACTCATAAAATAACAACACAACAAATGTTGCCACTCGACATAAAACAGCAACAACCAACGCACACACACACACACACAGCTAAAGGCTGGTGGTACATACCAAAATATGAACACAAATCTTTTGCTATTAGCATGTCTATACTTACGTATAGACATTAATTTTACATGTATTTGTGTATGAAATGTCATGTCCTGTATGTTGTTAACGTTTGAATTTATATGAATTAACAGCCTTTAGCAAAACATAGACAAGTGGATAATGCGGTGCCATCAGAAATGGCAAAGGGGAGACACAACTATTACTCACCGTCATCATTTGCAGGGTTAAACTGAATAACCAATAAAAGGCCAATAAGCAACCTAACCAGAAATCTGGATTACTACAATCTATAGATATAAAGTTTTGTATGCTAATGTGGTTTCTAGGCATAAGTGAACAGTGCAATGGGACAGGATATAAGTAAAATCATTTGCTGCAAAAAATCTTGATAAGCAAGGGTACCCTAAGGGAGGTAGGCAAGGGTTTCTACAGTTCTATAATACGGGACGGGATTAAACGTTTGTATGAGAAGTACCAAAAGGGCGTGGCTAGACTACAATTTTTTTTATCCAAAAGTTTATCCACAAAATACAGAATTTGGGCCCTATGGCGTTGGGTGTATTGATACTATCACTCTATTTCTAAAGTTGGTAGAAAAGCACATTAGTATGCGTACCAGCCGGACAGACATACGGATTTGGATCAAACGACTTAAAAAGTCATGAATAGGGTCTAAAGAGACACCTTCTATGTGCTGCACTTATGGGTCTTTTCAAATGTTGTATACCCTCCTACACGTAGGGTGAAGGTATAAAATATATGGAAAATTGTTTAAGAAAAAAAATTTTGCCTTGCCAATTTGCTACACTTTGTAAGAAAAAATATGTTATAATAACCTAAACATGTTCAACTATTGCAAGGACCTTACCCTCTTTTGTTGACCTTGGAAATTTTGACATAATTTCATAATATCACCGTGACTAAAACATTAAAATATATAAATATCAAGGATCTTAAGTTATCCAGTTCTTGCCTGGCTTTTAATCCTCTGATCCTTTGCAATTATTTAATATTTATAATAAAACAAACCCACTGTGCACATACCACAACTTATCAGTTGGCATTGCAAGCCGTTGTTCGTTCTCCCCCTGCCACTTATCTGGCCATCATCATATCAACATTAATACCACCCACTTAGATGTCATTAGTACATAAATATCCAGCGAAGCTAATAATGATGATGATGACGAGGATGCGGACGATGATAGTGATGGCAGTGATGATGATGTTGATGATACGATACCAATGAAATATAATACATTTCAAGCGATTAACCGCAAAAGCAACAACTACAGCAAAACAATCATTAACTATAACAACTGATTACAAAACACAAATACATACAAAATACACTATATGAGAGTGTACACATAATGTCGAGTAGATATGAGTGTGTGCATTAATCGTAGTATATGTACTCAGACAGTATCGTGTTGACTGCATATGGTGTGTACTACATTAGTACATGCTACATCTCTTATTGATTTGCACAGCGGCATATTAAACCACAAAAACCAATAGAAACTATATTAGCCGCTGGTAGTGTCATGCAGAGAACATGTCACACAAAAAAAAAACAACAACATCAATGGATAATGGAGTAAAACAAAACCTCAGCACCAGGGCCGTTTTTTTTTGACGAACAGCATGCGAGCTGTGCAAACACAAACAGACACACGCACTCGGATGCTCAGCCATATTCAGGAGTTGTACCCTCAACATTTAGTGGCCATACAAATGTAGCAGTATTTATACAGTTACAGATTTCATTTACAAATTGTTGACGTTACGTTTGTGGCAATTTAGTAATGTAACAGTAACACACACAGGCACGCATACATACATAAACTCACACTCTTGCACTCACATACAACCGTCGAGTTGTTAGAGTGAGCGAGATTGATATTGATTTAAATATCATAAAACGCAATTCTAGGATACCATAGCACTGTGTGCCACCATCTACTATAGTGGTATCCTGCTGTTTGCTTTCCCATTATCGAGCCTAGCAGGCGTAGTGTTTGGCTAATGCATTGCTCGATGAGCTGCCATTGACGCTGTGAAGGTCATTAAGAAAATGGCAAGGAAGGAAGCAGGAAAATAGGCTGTCAACGTTCTGTGCGAATCCTTGGGAAATAACCATCTTGCAGTTGATGAGGATAAGAAGTGAGATTGATAAATTTGTATTCAATTAAAATTGGAATTTATTTTTAATTGAGTTGACACGTTGTGATGCTGGTGATATTTGGCGAAGGACACGGTGTACGAAGTCAGGATGAACATAATAAAGGTAATATACCGTGACAAGCGCCTTGTGTAACTAGTGGTTGGCTGTTTTATTAAGTGTTTGTTTAGAGATTTAAAATCAATGAAGGAAGTGAATTTATAGAAAAAAATTGGTAGCAAAACTCAGTAAGAAAGTTTCAGTCGGAAAAACCAACTTACATGTACCCTTAACCCTCAGTTAAGGGCGGAATGGTACATTTGTATGGGAGGTACCAAAAGGGGCGTGGATAGACGACCAGTTTTTTCTTCAAAATTTTATCCTGCTTTAGCTTTACTAAATCAAGAATTTGGACACGATCGCATTGGGTGTATTGAAATTATTATTCGGAGGTACCAAAAGGGTCGTGGATAGACTACCAGTTTTTTTTCCAAAACTTTATCCTAATATATCTTTACTACATACAAAAGTTGTGTGGTGTATTGATATTATTACTCTATTTCGAAAGTGGACGGAATGATATATTTGTATTGGAGGTACGTGGCCATGTAGCCCATTTGCAATACCGTTTTGGGAATATTATTAAGTCGTGCAAAGTTTAAAATATTTGTTTGCGTCCTCCGAAAGTTATGGTGCGTACCAGCCGGACGGACGGACATGGCTCCAACGACTTAAAAAGTCATGAAAACCAAGTACACCCATACCTCCATATACGACCTAGATACGTTCCCAAAATGTTGGCCGTAAAGCGAAACGCAGTGAAGCGAGGTAATAAATTTTATACCTACTTATATTTACATACATACCTACTTATTTCTACACACCTACTTATTACTACTCAAGAACGTAAAAATGTCCAAGAAAACTACGTCTACTTACGATCAGCACAAACAAGAGACTGCTGCATCAACACTCGCTGCGCTTGTGAGTGAATGCTTTTGTTAGTCTCTCACTTTTCGCAGAAAAACGGTGTACCCCCTATTTGCTTTTAGCCGTATAGCGAGGTAATGTGCGCCGTAAAGCGAAGGTGTTCCAGAATTGAAAAAGGACGTTATAGCGAAATGCCGTAAAAGAGGGGCCGTATAAAGAGGTATGAGTGTATTTGAAATTAAAATTTTTAAGGAAACCGGCATACCGTTTTTTAGAAAAAAAAACCAGGCCACAAAATCATTTTCCTCAGCTGTACCGAGGCTTGGATACTATTTACCAGAAGAAGAACTTAAATACCATCTTAGAACGTAAGCTTCGCTTAGAGAGTAGCGGAGGTTAAATTTTAGTTCTATAGCCTTAATTTTCGGCTGAAGTCGTGGGGACAGATAGAGGAACACCTCCAAAAAGGCGGAGTTTGCATGGGAGATGGGGAATTTTTTGTCCGATCTTGCTAATCTTAGAACTTAACCCCTGCTTAGAGAATAGAAACTTGCATACCATTTTTCAGCTCGATTGCTCTTAAACTGTGCCCGAAATCGCGTCGACGGGCAGATGGACCTCCCAAAAAGGGATAGTTTGTATGAAAGATGGGAGTAGTTTTTGTCCGATCTTGCTAAACTTATAACTTAACCTCCGCTTAGAGAATTAAAATTCAGTTCGATAGCCCTAAACTACGGCTGTAGTCGGAGGGACAGACAGACGGACACCCCCAAAGAAGGGGAGTCCACATGGTCTAACATGAATCTCGCCGTGTAGGCCTTACTTATGGTGCGCTAAATTGCCAACTCCCCCAGGGATTGCCCAAGCAAGCTTGAACCACCAAGGAATAGAAGCCAACAATTTTGGGAGCAAGCTACCGCAATTGTCGGCTCTTTCTTACAGCCAGAAGATACCATAATTGGGCATGTTAGACAGACGAACACTCCAAAAAGGGGGAGTTTATATGGAGGTGGGAGTAGATTTGATCGATCTTTTTCATCTTAGAACATAACCTCCGCTTAGAGAATAAAAGCATGTATTACAAATTTCAGTTCAATAACCTCTACTACGGCTGTAATCGAGGGACCGGCAGACGGACAACTCCAAAAAGGGGTAGTTTAATTTCTAGATAGCTCTTAAATTACCTCTGTAGTCGCAGGGACGAACCCCGGAAAGGGGCAACTATTATGTGAGGTGTTTTTGACCGTTCTTGCTCATCGTAGAATAAGGGACCTAAGCGTAGGGACGGACCCCACAACGGGGAGTTTATATGGGAGGTGGGAGTGGTTCCGACCGAACTTGCATTCAGCTCGAAATCTCATAAATTACGGCTGTGATCACGGGGCCAGACAATCAGACGGACACACTTAACACGACTCAGAATTCGACGCTGATTATTTTTATATAAATGCCTCAAAGAGGTCAAAGGTCAATATATTTTAAATATATGAAAATGCGTTTGTCTTCGTTTGTTTGTATTTTTTAGTAACGTATTGACTCGAAAACGACTAGACTTATTTTTTTAGACACAAAAAGTGGGCGTGGCCCCGCCCATTGGACCCTATTTTTTAACCCCAATATCTGGAGGACTGTTTCTCCAAATGCCTTGAGAATTTGTGCGGATGCATAAGGCAACAAAATTCGTAATCCAAAAAAAAAAAATTGGCGGGATCGGATAAGCGGGCGTGGCATAAAATTTGTAACTTAAAACGGCTTTACCTCATGTACATTAGAAGGTATAACGATGATATTTGGTATATATTGTTGGCACAGTATGAATCACAGCAAGATACAGCAGCAAGTAGGCTGTGCCACACTCCTGCCACGTCTTGCAAATTTCACAGAATTATAGAGATAAAACTAGGCTAGTTGGAACCATGTTGGCAAAAAGGGCCTAGTCAACGCCCACACACGTCAGTATTAGACTATTACATATTTACGAGAAAAAAACAATTAAATTTCTAAATCAAACATTGGTACAAAATATAGGATTTACTAAAAACCTGACCTCCTTGAAATATTGAATATTGGTAAAAATAGAATTTTCTAAAAACCTGACTTTTGACTTCTTTGGGGCATGGGAAATAATTGGATGATTTTACTTAAATTTCCGTCATGTTTATTTTACATCAAATGGCACAAAAAAGATTATCCATACATTTCGCTACCGCCCTAATGTATACACGCATGCCACGCTTTATTGAGGGCTTTACAAATGAAAGAACAAAGTCTTCTAGTGAAGGGTATACAAATGTCTTTGGTATTAAGAGCCATGAGCCCTACCAGTATCTGTAGATATAAAGATTTCCATAATTCGTTATTTCTTTATGTTTAAGAGGCCAACGAGATGGTTGCCAGGATGATCACGTCTTACCATAGGATAATTTCATAATTCTTAACACTATGGAGAATTACAAAAATTTTGTGTCATACTATAGAGTAAAATAAATCATTTTAACATTTGACCTAAAAAGCATAAAAACAGTATACCCATACCAAAAGCCACACCTAGGCCATTTAGACAACTGCAGAGCTTCAGCATTGAATATGTCAATAGATGACAAGAGCATTTCTTGGATCAATCGAAGAAAAGCGTGCTGCGCAACCCATATTTTAGCAATGAACGACTTTATTATCGAAATAGTTCTCCTGAGGATTAAAAGACAAAAATACACTACTGTGTGGCTTAACACTCTTCCACTTAACAGTTTAATCACTGCCGCAATAATTTCTTTTTGGTACGCCTTCTACCACATCTAAAGCTACTACGAGTTATCACTATCCCGTACACACACACACACACACATTATCTGATTTACACAGTTTACACATTTGTACTTTACTTTTTGTTTAATTTCAATGGAGATTACAGAATTCATGCTGTCATTAACTGCTGCGTTTCCATTCATCTTTTTTGGCCAACACTTGCAATGAATGGCAGGATGCCCACCTCCTCCCTAGGGTTTAGCACGTCCAACGCAACTAAATACGAGTTAGTATGTGTGCCGGTGGATAGGCGGCCCAGTTAGACCTAACAGCTATAATAGCTACAAGTTGAAGGCGACAGTAACAACAACAACAACAGCAACAACATAGTAACAATTATATTTATGTCACCAACACTCTAACGCCGCCATGCCATCATTATTAAATGACTTTGTATAAAAGAAATGAGACGCTTGGCGAAGAACAGTGATATTTATCTGTGGAAATCTTCTTTAAGGCGTTAAGAACTTATTAAATAAAGAAACGAAATGTTGTACGTGATAGTAGTAGTACGGACAACACCGACATCATGGATGGCGACCGACCGGATTGTAGGCAAACGGATAGTGGAGGATGATTACCATTTGCCAACCCACGCATTGCTGCAAATAGTATAAATGAATATTCACAATAACATTTGTAATGAAACACAAGGCGAAAAAGTACAGAAAGAAATATGTATAATTTTTATAGAATGGATGAAGCCAAAGGAGGCAAAGGAGCAAGTCACACAATGCACAGTGGGTGGAAAACTCATGCTAGTACAAACTAGGGGTAATAAAAATTCGTAGATTAGCATAAGCGTTTTGTATTTTTTACGCACTAAGATAAATTTTCCCTTCAGAGTGACATCAGCGACACTTATCTAGTATAGAAAATGTATCGTCAAACATCTGTAATATGGCATTTTTCTACAGGAATATAGAATATGTTTCATATGGAATAAGTGGGTGAATGACATATCTACACAAGGAAAGTCGTCGCAGAATAATAAAATGTCACGAACATTAGCGCTATGTCAAGAATTGTGTCGAGGCGGAACAAAACCTAATTTCCCTTTACACCCCATTAGAGGGGTTTGGAACATCTTCTCGCGTTGTTGTGAGTTAACACGCTTTCTATTCTAGATTCACAAAAAACGGCACCTACTTGTTTATAGACGAATGCGAACGTCACTGTTTGAGAAGCTTTTACTAGACATGCCGTTTGACTCGACACTAAACTGCAAAGTTGCTGTCCACAACATAGAGGGGACTGCCAACGAAAAAAAAATGTAGATGACTGGAGCTGGGAATCGAACCACTACAATGCGAGAGTCGCGTCTTTTAACCACTACGCCAATGCGGGTCCCAGTCGGCGCGGAATATTACAGTGCACTTGTTATAACGGTTTCTTTTTTACCCTAGCTCTAATTCATACTGTACCAAGTTGTCCTCGCAAGGGGAACTCCTTCGGGAGGCCTTTGGGGAGTATCGCACCCACGGACCTGAGAGAACCACGGACCTGGATCTCGTTCTGGCCCTGCACGGCAAAAAATGGAAGTAAAGAAGTACATCTTTACGATGGAGTCTTAAGATGGTGCTACGGGAGGTCGGATATGCCCAGGGCGGTTTGCCCTATGTAAACCGCCTGCTTAATCGTTTGGGTAAGGAACAGCTTTTGCTGTGCCACGTACTGGCTGTGGTTAAACCAATAGATACGCTGGTAAACTAAGAGTTTTATGCTCGAGAGAAATTGGGCTGGGTATCTCTGGATACCTTACGCGTCTTGTATCTCTTATTGTTTTTACGAATTTTTATTCTACAGGACGTTACTAGATGTAAAACACAAACGACTCATGTACCAAGTTGTCTGCGGGTCGGCCTCCGGTTGTCACGGTCAATGGGGTCTCGCTCAAATATTCTACTTCGGTAAAGTATTTGGGCATGACGGTGAGCGAGCCAAGCTGACTAGTTTAGTAGGACAATTCCGCCGGGTGATGAGGTCTGACTGGGGTCTGAGCAGGCGTGAAGTACGTACCATTTATGGTGGCTTGTTCGTGGCATGTGATACTTATGGGACACCAGTATGGTGCGATGTAGTGAAGTCTGCTCATGGCCGTAGGAAGATTTTGTCACGCCAGCGAGTCGTTCTGCTGGCGTGTTTATGCGTGTGGCGCACTCTGTCTACGGATGCCTTGCAGGTACTTATGGATGGCAAACACTGGGGATAAATTTCTCATTGATTTGCTTCGTTAAGACTTAACCAATCCTAAAGAATCCTGCTCAGCTTGGCGAAGCAGCGGTCAACGGCCGGTTGGGGGTACCACCCTCCCTGCATACAATATGGTCAAAGCTGGGAATACCTTTGGGTAAGAAAAATATCCAGTGGTTTATCTGGTACCACAGGTGGCTGGGAGTTCCGGGGTCAGGTTTCCAGATTCCACTCAGTCATCACCGATGTTCGGATCCCAGTGGGGGATGAAGTCAACCCAAGCCCAAATATATGGTTGCCGTTCACCGTTGTCGATCGGAAGGCGTTTGGAGTTCTACGGGTCTCCCACTGGTGAGGGTAATGCATGCCTGTAGTGAAGTACCCAATCCGTTATCATCTATCCCGAGTGCTGGAATGCAAATATTGGTGCCTGTGGATATGTAAAAATTCCATGTCCGGTCTTAGCGAAAGGCTACCAATTCTGTGAAGTATGGCTCATCAAGTCACACATTGGTAGTAGTGTGAGTGTGACGGGTAAGGAGGGGATCAGGAGCCACGGGACATAGTCTCCCCGTTGGTTGTAGGCCTCCTTGTGGGAGCATCACGCGGGCTGTGGTTAAAACAGAAATCGCTGGTAGAGTATTTGCGGGCGACGTGGAGTTACATTGCAACCGGGTGCTACATACCCAAAGAGTATCAGAGGTGTTAAGATAGGCCTCACCTTGGTCAAAGGGATGTATGCTCCATACTAACATGCCCAATTATGGTATCTTCTGGCTGAAAGAAAAAGCCAACAATTGAGGTAGCTTTCTCCCAAAATTGTCGACCCTTATTCCTATATGGTTCAAGCTTGCTCCCAAAATTGTCGACTACTATTCTTATATGGTTCAAGCTTGCTTGGGCCATTACTGGGGGCGCTAGTAATCGCACTGTAATATGCCAAATGTGTTTACCACATCATATGTAAGGCCAGCACAGCGAGACTCATATAAAACCATGTGGACTCTGTACCAACAACACATACCAAATATCAGCTGTATACTTCTTATAGTTCATGAGATACAGCATTTCAAAATTTCAAGTTTTATACCACTCCCACTGTTCCAATCCCGCTCATTTTTCGTTTCATCACTAACTTTGCTCCCAAATGCATCCAACCAAAATTTTAAGGCGACATGAGAAACAGTCCTCCAGATATTGCGGTTTCAAAAATAGGGTCTAATGGGCTGGACCACGCTCACTTGAAATGATACAAGTACCTTATTTTCAACACCGACCACACAGAAATCGGTCAATCCGTTTTCGAGTCTATACGGTACTAAAAAGTGCCAACAAACAAAGACAAACTCATTTTCATACATATATATTGATTTGACCTTTGACCTCTTAATAATAAGTAATACAATTTTCCACTAGGGCATTACCGAAAATCCAAATTTATATAAATGATTAGCATCGAATTCTTAGTTGATTTAAAGATGTCCGTCTGTCTGTCCCCGAGATTACAGCGGTAGTTTAAAAAACTGTTATCCCTAAGCGGAGCTTAAGTTCCATGAAGAGCAAGATTGGACAAAAACTACTTGCAACTCCTATACAAACTCCATATGTATATCCCCGATATTACAGCCGTTGTTTGAGAGCTAAGGCGTTTAACGAGCAAATATATTCCTCTACAACTACCTTGTAAATTTTTGTGTTTATTACTTTAACTTTCTCCCACAGTTCATTGTAAAAACAAATGAATGAATGAATTCTACGTTAGAATAAACAAATTGGCAAAATATTTAAACGGATTGCAGCAGTAAAGTTAAAGCTTCGCAACTTTTCCTTACCACAATAACAACAAAGACAGCAGCAGCACGACCAGGCAGTAGCAACCAGAAAAAACACACACAGCAACAACGTGCTAGAACGTATTAGAAAGATACAATAATATCTTTTAACTGTTAACTGGGAAATACGTAAGTACGTAGCGGTATCCGATGTTGAACGACTTAAGCAAAACCGACATATCCGTCGCAACAGAAACAATAACAACAAAGCCGACAACGCCAATACCACAGATATTGAAATCGAGTAACACAGGCAACTCCCCAGTCAGCCACAGCAGACAAGAGGACACCAACCAACTGCGACACGGACGCACTGACTCACTCACGCCCCCCATTTGCCGCTGCCACCAACACCACCCTCAAGAAGTTCATTTCAATTGGAACTCAATGTTGTTGTGCTGGGCTCAGCTGTATGTTTCATATACAGTGGTGTAGTCGCTGTTTGTTATTATGGTTGTTGTTGTTTTTGTTTGTTTGAAAAAGTATTGGAACGTGTGCGAATGCAATGCAAACGGTAATTTGTAACAGATGTTCTTGGATTTTGGTGCTATGTGCACATACTAGCGACAGATATTGGGTGCTCATCTAACCCAATGGACGGACTGGCAGAGAAAGAACATGCTAGTAGCCCCCACTATGAATGGTGGTACTCTTACTCTTAAAGGCTCTCTGTCGTAGTCTTGGTAATCTCTTGGTGGCAACGTTAGTCATGGGTCGTGGTATGACGTTGAATGGAGGAGGGGAGTAGGGCGATATTGGTATTGAAATTGATATAGTAATATGGATTGTCTACAAAAAATATATTGAAAATATAAGCCCAGCAAAGCAAAGCAATATAAATGTATGGGCGCGCAAACAGATGAAGCAGCCTAACTAGATTAACCCATTAGTTGCGGGGGAGGGGAGAAGAGGTAAGTCTATAATTTTAAAATATAGACTTGGGGATTAGGGCGATTTTGTTGTTGTTGTATAGAATGTATTTGTTTAAGTTTGAAGGCATATGATAGGAATTTAAGGAAAAATATCTAAATAACTAGTAAAGAAAGTGAAAAAATTGTTGTTATTGCAAAGGCATAAAGACGTTGAGTGTTAGCAGCAGACGGTTAGCATATGTTTTTTGTTTTTTCTTGTTGTTCTAAAGATAAATAAATATTTAACTTAAATGTGTATGGTAGAATTTTTTTTGGTATTTAATTAATTGTATTTAATTTGGCCAAAAGAAGTAACACGAATGCCAATGCGCATCACACAATGTGGGTGAGAACCGAGAGCAATAAACGAGCTGAATATCGTTTACACTTCATTATAAGTAAAACCTTGATAATCTGTAATATAGGCTTAGAATTCATCTTCGTAACATCGTTAGGAGGAAAATATTATTTTAGGGACCTAAAAACGTGTCACTGGGGTCGGAGAGATGCAGATGACAACGCGCACTACATAATATGGGCTAGTTCCGACATCAATAATCGAGGTGAATCTCTTTTTTATTTCATTATAAGTGAAGTCTTGGCAATCTGCAACCCCTTCATAATATCGGTTTGGAGGGAAGTCTTCGACCTTACTCTATTACTCAATAACAATGTAAATCTGATTAAAGCGTACTGTCTGATCACTCGTTTTCTGATCATAGATACATATCTCAAGTTCCACATAGATTTAGAAACTCTGAAAGGGATTCCTTTTTCTGAAAATGAACTGGAGTAGCTATCTCAGGCACTTAAAAATAAGCTTAGATTACTTTTTGAATACTCCGACTACTAAATATGAGCTACATGAATAGGCTAGCAAATTCTCAGATGCATGCAATCACACTCAATAAATCCTGGAAAAGCACTTCTTGTATTGCCATCAAAAGATATATTAAGCCATGGTTCTACCATGAACTTCGGGATCTAAGATCCTCCGTTTGGCGACTTTTCAATAAAGCCATATCCAGCAACATTCAAAGAAATTAGAACATTTAAAAATCTGGTCTTACTCTGTGTAGAGATGAAGTAAGTAAGTCTAAGCTGAAGTCATGGAGAAACTTCTGTGAATCCATAATAGGCAAAAGCCAGACAGCAAGCTTCAGATACTTACTTTCTACAGACCTTCTGCATACGGGATTTTTAAGAAAAGATGGTGCAACGGGATTCTCCTGGACACCTACTTTTCCAACAGTGACATAAACACTTGTAAGGTGTCTTAATTAGTCTTAGTCTTACTCTGTATAATGATTAAGTAAGAAACGCTAAGCGGAAGTCATGGCAAATCTCCTATGAATCCATTGAGGGCAACATCCAAACTGCACACTTTAGATACCTGCTTTCTAAAGACTCACAATGAACAGGATTTTAAATAAAAGATGATAGAACGTGGACCTTTTCGCTGGATAAATCTGTCTGGATTCTCCTGTATACCTTTGTTCACACCAATGACTTGAACATTTGTCATCTGCCAGAAAAAGTCAGGTTTCTTAAGTAGTCTTAAACTGCATAAGGATGAAGTAAGGAAAGCTAAGCGGAAGTCATGGCGATAATCATAGGGGGCGACATCCAGACTGCACGCTTCAGGTACCTACTAAGGACTACTAAGGACTCACCGCCTATGGGATTTTTCAGGACACCCACTTTCCACTTAGACTTGAACACTTGTCATCAGCTAGAAATGTTGGGAGAAAGTCCTCCTAACTTAAATATATATCGCTCTGTAGTGCGCTGAAAGAATCTGATATGGTCCATTCAATATTTTAAACCTCATAAATCAGTCGGATCTGGCGGTATATTTCCAGCTCACTAACAGAAGGGCTTAGGGCTTTGTAGGCCTGACGTAATTTTCAGGAGGTGCCTCATGCTGGGAGTTATCCATAACATTTGAAAGCAAACCAAAATCGTTTTCAGCTCAAATGCTGGCAAATGCTCTTACGTTAAACCAAAGGACATTTGACGAATCGATCTATCATCTTTTGTGTTTAAAATATTTGAAGTAATTTTCAAAGGCTGTCTTATGCCCGGAGTCGTCCCAACATACCAAAGTAGTTTTCAACCCAAAAGCAGTCAAATGGTCCCACGTTAAGAAAAAGGACATTTCACAGATCAGTTTCCATCTGTTGTCCTTAAAACAGTTAGGTTATTAGGAATCTATGTTCGAAGTAATCTTCTGCAGAATTAGCAATCAAATTCTCAGCATGTCTATACTTAAGAAATCTCAACTAATAGAACTCTCCTTTCTACAGTAAGTACAATCGAAACCTTCCTTGAAAATAAGAGCTAAGCGTTGGGGTCTTTCCTAGACATGGGGGGAAACTTAACCATATTTTACATACATAACTCCTTAAATCATTGCATGATCTGAGGACAGTTCAGTGACTCACCGAATTGGGATGCTTCTGATGGAGAGAACTGCCAGAGCTGAATGGGGAAGGATCACAATGGCTGGGAACATTAAAAGAGGAACATTTCAGGGAAATCTCTGTATTCAATTCTATGGTTAAACTCAGTCAATGAACTAATTCTCGAATTAGAGGCGGCACATTACCAGGTATTTGACTACACCAATGATCTTGCAATCGTCTGTACGTGTAAAAACCTCAATTTACTTAGCGCTCGGATAACTCGCCTATTTAATATATTCTCAAATGGACCCGCCCACAGTGGACTATTGCTAAACCCACATACAAATTAGCTTAACTTGTTTTCCAAAAATAAAAACGCTAACATAATTTGAACCATCGTCACTTAATGGGTTGACAGAGCAATTCAAGTATCTAGGGATAATGATAGACCTTAAGCTGAATTCAAAATCCAATGTGGAAAAGAGTATCAAAAAGGCATCTGTTGCTCTTTACTGTTGTAAAGGGGTTATAGGCAGGCGCGCGGGGGGCTGCAGCCAAAGGTTACTATATTAAATTATCTAGTACAGCAATAGTTTAACCAATACTTTTCTATGGTATACCAGTTAATGATGGAAGGCACTGTATGAAACATATTAAATCAACTACATATATGAGAGTGAATCGGTGTCTTCTATATAACTTCCCCCTTAGTATCTTAGCCTCCTACGGGCTAGAGTGCGGCAGTTACAAAGAAAATGTTCCACCATCTTAGATCTATTCCATTTGGCTGTCAGGTGCCTGATATTACAATGACCTGGTAAAATGCCACAGGCCAGGCAGTCCCAGATCACTATTGCACAGGTAAACCATATTCGCCGAGCGGGATTTGCTGTATTCCGCCCACAGCAAGTTATACAGTCGGTTCCTGAGTTCCAACATTCGCTGGCTGTTTTATACATCTTAAGGTGAACATCATTCGGATAGTCCTGATCAGACATAGTACGGCCTTCTCTGGCCAAAAGGTCTGCAAATTCATTTCCAGGGGTCTCGCAGGGTCCCGTGCCCATCTATACAAAGTAAAATTGATCGCTTTTATTGCAGTCAGGCTATCCACACAGATGGTTATCCGTCTGCTAGTATCAATTCCACATACCATAATAACATCAGCGGCTTTCTGAATGCCCAGCACCTCGATTTGAAAAACAATTCCTTCATTATGTATCCTGAAATTGAGGCTTGGCTGCAAGTAGAACCAGCTCCTGTAGCCTGTCCCAACTTCGAACCGTCAGTTAAGACAAAAATAGAGTCACCATAAGGAGGCCCGCCGTCATTCCATTCCGATCATAGCGGGATTTTAACGTTTACTTTGCGGTAATCCGGACATTTCCTAAAAAATTCAGTACGAGGTGGGAGATAAAAAGAAACATCATTACCCAAAAAACCGGAGAATCTTCACATGACCATGTATGGATTGGTGCCAATCGCAGAATTTCCTCTGTCTGGTAGTCGCGTGTTATAAAAGTTATCAAAAAAAAAATTTTTGGTCTGAGGACTCCGCATCCTTTGGTGGTTTTTCTATACCAGCCTTGCAATTTCTCACGCCCCATATTAGATATTGCACTTAACCAATAAATCCAGAATAGTAGAACGATGGGCGTATGATTAATACCAAATCCGCATAAAATTAATATTACTCATACGTTGTACGTAGCGAGTACCATATGCAAACTCGCTACATATATACAGCACAATACTTTGGTCATCAGCTATGAACAGTTTTCTACTTATCACAGATGAAGCGATCTATATTTGCCTTTGGAGTTATTATAGTTCTCTCAGCTGACAAACTAAGCTAATAAAGATCAAGATAAGCAAAAAAATGTTTAAAGTCTTATCAAATGCTTGGCCTTAGAACACTAAATCTTTTAGGGGGTTTACTATACTGATATACAACCTTCACGCTGTCTTGGAATTTTTCACCCTTTAGATTGATTGTTTGCACGGGACCGGCCGTGGCATAGTGGTTAGAACACGCGACTACCATGCGGGAGATCGCAGGTTCAAACCTGGCTCCAGTCATCTTAAAAGAAAAAATAAATAAAATTTTCTTTTATTGTCGGCTCCCCTCGAATGTTGTTTGACAGCAACTTCGCAGTATTAAGCGTCGATTCAATCGTCGTGTCTAGTAAGAGCTTCTTCAAACAGTGACGTTCGCATTCGTCAATAAATAAGTAGGTGCCGTTAGTTGTGAATCTAAAAATAGAAAGCGTGTTAATTCACAACAACGCGAGAAGTTTTCCCATACCTCATTCATGGGGTGCAAAAGGAAATTAAGTTTTAAGATTGTTTGCACTGTGTTATTTAACCATAAATCCACTATATTGAAACGATGTGCCTATGATAAAATCCATATAAAATTAATATTACTCAGGCGTTGTACATACATTTGTAGCGAGTTTGCATATGGTACGACAGTACAGTACTTGGGTCATGATCGTCATTCAATATCATCCGTAGTGACCAGTTTTTTACTTATTACAGCTGATTCAGCCTCGGGCTGCAATGGCCTTGACGTACTAGTCTCGTCTAGTCCAAAGCCGCTTATGGTGTTTTCCTTTTAGCCCCAGTAATCCCCATAGCAGACATCCCTTAGTCCTTCCTAAAAATTTTTAATAAATTACTCTTATCTCGGTCTTCCCACCAAAATAGGCATCCATATGTAGTAATTGGCCGAACTACAGCAGTATTCAGCCACATTGTGATCTTTGATCTTTATCTATAGAGATCCGGCACGCATAAAGGTCACTGACACCCCTTTTAACCTATCCTCGATATTCCTTCACTAATTTAGTTTCTAAAGAACAACACCTTTAGATTAGACCATAGAAACTCCTCTCCCCTCCTCATGTAGCAGATTGAAGAAACAGCGAACACATGCTGTTAGATTGCCTATCATTAGATGGAATAAGATCCAGGGTATTTGAAAATCTTATGCATAGTAAGTACAGAAGTCCTGCATGATCAGGACTGATCGGCAAATTAATCGAATTAGCGAATTACCGAGATAGCTAGTCAATATTTGTTATAGGGGAAATTGAAGGCATTAGAATGGCGTCCATTAGCCTGAGTGTGCCGCCTTACAAACTAATCTAAGTCAATTATAAAATTTTAAAGCAGTTAACAATTTGTAATCTAATGAAACAAGGAATATTCACAATGATAGATTTGTTGGCTACCTTTCGCATGTCAACTACAAATATTCATAATCAACGCTATTTCTACCACAAACTCCTTTTTTGGAATTCCCCTTACCATCATCTTTCCGATCCTTCAATGTTATCTACCTACTCTCAAAGGGTTATGCGGTTGATTGCAATTTCCCATTGAATTGTGTAATTTTACAAAATACTCGCGTAATACCGTCATTCAGTCAGAGAATACATATGTGTACATTTACAATGAACCTTTCATAGTATTCAATTGATATTTGTATGGACGACTAAAGAGAGATGTTATAAATATAACGATGCCGTTAATCCTTTAAGGGACAACATAAATTTAAAAGAAAAATAAATAGGAAAATAAAGAAAAAAAATAAATTACACCAAAGGACAAATACTTCTAAGGAAAGGACAACAAAATATAATATAAATGCAATGGAAGCTTACATCTGTTACGTATGGGGACACATTATATACAATAGCGAGATACAAAATTTCAAATACTAAATCACAGCATTAGTACGATAAAGTCAAGTGGGATAAATGGTAATGAAATATTAATGTTACATTTTTGTAAAAAATCGCAAAATCTTTAAGACATTTTTCACAGAGAAGTTAGCCGTTACGGGTTGTCTTTAATATATCAACCATAATCCTGAAATAAATTCTCTTAAACTTGTTTGGTCGTCAGAATTACCTGCTGTCTTAGGAAAGAAAAACCTGCTTATGGGAGCAAAACCTACTAATTGCTGTTAAATATATTCATAGCTTTGCGCCAAGTGATTATTGTTGGTATAAGACATCAACAAGGAGAGGGGAATGCAAAAAAAAACCCTCCGATTCTTATCTGACAAATAGGAACAAAGGGCAACAAGTTCTAGTTACATTTACATATTTACATACATTAAAATAAGGGAGCACCACACAACAACAACATGTCCTCCACTTGAATGCCACCAATGTCGTATTTTCTATTAGGCCATTTCCTATGGAAATTATTCAATTTCATCTCGCTACAATGTTTTTTTCTTTTCCTGGGTTCTCTAGGAAGTAGCGCCAAGATATATATCCTGCAAATGATTCAGGACGCAATTGCGACCTCTCTATGTGCGTGTGTGTGTGTGTGTGTGTGTGAGAGCCAACATTTCACAGACTATGATAAATTAAGCTTTAAGCGAAGGCAGCAAAAGGAAGTGAAGGGAATAAAAAGATTGTTTTGTGTATATTATTCATATCATTTCTTGAATATACAGAAATAAATCTGATATGGAAATTTGCCATAAATCACAAAGGAGAATGAGTATCATTAGGTGATGGCAGCGGTAGCGGGAGATGGAGCAAGAGCAGCAGATTGATTCATTCATTTATGGAGTGTGTTCTAGTTAGAGGGTACTCGTATAATGTAATGAGTTTTTTGTGTTTTGATATCGATAATAAAAGATTGTATCAATTATTGTGGTAATTGAAAATAACAAGAAAATATTAATGAACACCATCTAAAGGGAAGGTAAGGTGAGAATTGATTTAAAAGTAATTGTATATATAGAAGAAGGGGGATTTTATATGCTGCACTCTCGGTTTACGCAATTATATTAAAGAAAAAAATTTGAAAATTTGACTCAGGAATAAAAATGTACAATATCGGCCGACTCATTCCCATGCAAAATTACCTTTGTTTTGGGGCAAAAAATATTTCTCTCATTACAACTGGGGGATATTTGAATTTGAGCAGCACCAACCCAAGTGGTGGGTGAAAAATTCCAAGATAGGTTGAAGGCAATAGGTCAGTATAGTAAAATCCCCCAAGTGAGTGGCTTTCATAGGCCAAAGTTTTTATGACCTTTTACATTTTTTTTCTTACCTTGTTGTGATTTCCAACCAGAACTGAAAAACAATTGGTGATTTCTCATTTCATTCTTCAACAGAATTGTAGGTAAGGCTTAAATAAATAATTTCTAGTAACATGCAAAAAATCAAGTTAAACTTATTTTATCGCATGAAATCTTTTAAAACCAGTAAGAAAGTTTTAGTCGGGCAACCCGACTTACATAAACCCTCACCCTCAGTAAAACATCAAATTTTCTATTATATTGATATTATTACTCCATCCCCAAAGTGGGCGGAAAGGTGCATTTATATGGGAGGTACCAGAAGGGGCGTGTCTAGACTTCCAGATATTTTTTTTCTCAAAAACTTTGTCCTGCTTGAACTTATTAAACACGGAATTTGGGAACGATGTCTAGACTTCCGGTTTATTTCTCAAAAAGTTTATCTTGCTTGAGATTTACCAAATACGGAATTTGGGCACGATAGCGTTAGGTCTATTCATAATTTTCACCGATTTCAAACGTGGGCGGTACCAGATGGGCATCGGATGGAGCGTGGGTAGACTTCTAGTTTTTTCTCCAAAACTCTGTTCTGCTATAGCTTTTCTAAATAAAGAATTTGGGTACAATCGGGTCGGATTTAATGATATTGTTACTCCATCTCTATAGTGGGCGGAAAGATACATTTGTATGGGAGGTACCAGAAGGGGCGTCGCTAGATTTCCAGTTTTTTTTTCCAAAACTTTATCCAGTTATAGCTTTATTAAATACAGAATTTGGGTACGATCCCGTTGGGTGTATTGATATTAGTACTCGATTTCTACAGTAGGCGGAATGATGAATTTGTATGGGAGGTACCAGAAGGGGCCGGGCAATGTAGCCCATTTAAAATAACTTAAGTAGTTTTTGGAAAATATTAACTTGTGCTAAATTTCACAACATTTGGTTGCATCTTTCGAAAGTTTTCGTGTTTACCAGCCAGACAGCCAGCCAGACAGAGAGACGGACATGTCTTAAACAACTTAAAAAGTCATGAATCGTATTTGGTTCGAAGAAACCTAGGGTCTAATGTGACTCCTTCTACCCCTACGGGTAGAAGTTTTCTCAAACTTTTCCCAATAACTCCAAATTCCCAATGTTGTCTCATGTGTGATAAGTGGAAAACTGGTCATTGCTGATGAAATTGAATGACGACTATGCTCCATGTACTGTACTTTGCATATGTAGCGTGTTTGCATATGGTACATATGTATATAATCACTACGTATGAAAAATATTAACTTTATGCGGTTTCTATATTAATCATACGCACTTCGTTCATATATTGCGGATCTATGGTTTAATAACACAGTACAACAGCTAATCTAGGGGACTATAAATTCCAAATCAGGGTGAAAGTAAAAATCTGCTAAAGAATAAAAGGACAAACCATAAATGGTTCTTGAGTTAGAGCTGTAAGTCTAAGCAAATAAAGATTAATTTAAGCAAAAATATAAAAGGTTATAGAAAAAATGTTTGGCCCGACGACTCCGAATCCTTTGGTGGTATTTCTATACTGGCCTTGTACCTTCACCCTGACTTGCAAGTTCTCACACTCCCAAATTGGCTAAAGCGCTCCAGAATATTTGAAAGATGGTCGTATGATTAATACCAAGTCTGCATAAAATAAATATTACTCATACGTTGTAAGTAGCGAGAACCATATGCCAACTCGCTACGTTTATACAGTACAGTACTTAGGTCAGGGTGGTCATTCAATATCATTAGCAATGAACAGTTTTCTATTTATCACAGATGAAACAGTCTATATATGGCAGGAAATTTGGAGCTATTGAGAAAAATTATGACAAAAGAGTCATCATCAATAGTTCTCTCGTTACAGCTGATAAACTAAGCAAATAAAGATCAAGATAAGCTAAGCAATATGTTTAAAGTCATAACAAAAGTTTGGCCTTAGAACGCCAAATCCTCTGGGGGTTTTACTATACTAATATACAACCTTTACACTGGCTTGGAATTATTCACCCTTAAATGGTTTGCACTGGGTTATTAAACCATAAATCCACGATTTGGGAATGATGTGCGTATGACTATTATAAAATCAAAATCAAATGTATATTACTCATACGTTATAAAGGGTTTTCCAATGAGAGCTGTTATTGTGAATGGCCCGCTATTTCGTTCGCTGTCACTTTTGAAGCTTTTATTCTTTGACATTTGACAAGTAGAAACTACGCCATTACTAAAAATGGAACGATACACGCATTAAATTTATTAAAATTCACTACAAAAATGGTGAAAATCTTGCAGTCATACTTCGCAAAACTAAAACATTTTTTGGTCGTCGTGAAGCACCTTGTCGGACCGCAATACAGAAATTGGTGAAATTGTGAAGAATAAAACCCGTGCACGTCGCTCAAGAACAACTGAGAATAATGTTGCTGTAGCCCAAAGTGTTGAAGAAAACCCAGGTTTGTACATTCCTTGTAGTTCTTTGGAATTGGGCATTCTACAAACGTCATAATACGTTTGTACAGTTCAGTTAACACAACTAAAAATGGCCGGTCAATAACAACGTCGTGTCTTTGCTGATTGGGTCCTTGAAATGCTTGAAAATGATCCGGTATGCCATCGAAAAATCACCTTGACTAATGAGGCCTACAGCAAGCAAAATTTTCGCATCTGGAGCTCGGAAAACCCAAGAGTTATTGTTGAGAAGCCTCTCCATCCTCAACGTGTGACTGTTTGATGCGGTTTATGGTCCGGCGGGGTCATTGGACCTTACTTTTTCGAAAATGAGGTTGGATCAACTGTTACGGTGAATGGATTGCGCTATCGAGAGATGATTAATGAGTTTTTAGGGTCGCAGTTATATGGTATTGATCTGGACAACGTTTAAATTAAACAAGACGGCATAATCGAGGACATAGTGAGGCTGTCGAGGACATAGGGCAGCCACTTTGCGATTTGGTTATGGAAAATTTCATGAAATGAATATGGTCCTGTAAGCGTGTTCGTGGTGGCCATTTGGCTGATGTTGTTTTTCATTATTAACGGCATACCTTCCTCTTTATTATGAAATAAACATCCGATTATTTATCTTTTTTTCTTTGACTACCAAAATAACACCTCTTATTGGAAAACCCTTTACAACGTACATATGTAGCGAGTTTGCATGTGATACCACAGTACATTAATTGGTTGGGGGTCATCATTCAATATCATAAGCAGTGACCAGGTTTTAACTTATTACTGATAAAACAGCCTATATATGGCCAGAAATTTTAAGAGATATTGTGAAAAATTTATGATAAAAGGCGATAGCTATAATTTGTTTTTTAACATTTCATTAGATAAAATTAGTCCAACTTGATTTCCTATATAAATGTATTAATATAAATTATTTATTTAAGTCTTAGCTACTGCTGAAGAATAAAATGAGAAATCATCAATGGCTTTTGAGTTATAGCTGAAAAACTATCTTAAAGGTCATAAAACTAAGTTTGGTCTGAGAACGCCAAACCCTTTGGGGGTTTTACTAAACTGATCTAGCTACCTTCACCATGACTTAGAATTCGAATTATGTCAAACAAAAGAGCCTAAAACGTGACAGAGTCCCTTATACGATACTTACTAACTCCAAATCAATATTAAATTATTATGGCATGTAACTTAACAAAACGAATGATGCGGAACTTCTTCTTTTTGGAGCTACTTTCACGTGCAGTTCTCGGAATTGAATCCTAAATCAATGAGCTGAAAAATGTTGTACTGTGTAAGTTTTAATTAAGAATAACATCACAAAAATATAACAATTCATTGATAGTAATGATGCTGTCCGTTTGTATGCAATTGCCATACCATTCTCCATACAAAAGTCAATTAAATGCTTCTATACAAAATCAAATGGGAAAAACATCATTTTAAAATATTAAAACCTTAATGAATAAATAATAATAATAAATGCATATTTGTTTTAAGCTGTGCCACAAAACCGCACATTACAACAAATCAATCAATTAAAGACTTCATACAATATTTAACGTTTGCATAAAAATTGTTCAATATTAAAATGAAATAAGTTTAACTAATTGAATGGCTTAGCAACTATTTTTTTTTAATTGTGGGAATTATTTATTGTATTTTTTTTTTGTTATTCATTAAAATCTATAGCGATGGTGATACATTAATGTTATTATGGCCATCAAATTGAATTTCAATAAAATTAATAATTAAATACGTTAAAAAGCCAAGAGGGGAGGGAGGGAGTATAATGATGTTATGAATGTAAGCATATATTTTAACTATTAATTTTAGGTCTAGTTAGAGTTAAGACAAATTTATACCTTCAATAGCCTATTTATAGTACAATGAGGATTAGTAATGTTTACATGGAAATAGTAGACTTTAATTTATAAAACAAACTGTAATTCTGAAATGTTGTCTTTAGTTATAAGAGATTACACAGTACAACATTTTTCAGCTCATTAATTTGGGACTCAATTTTGAGAACTGCACGTAAAATAAGCCCCAAAAAGAAAAAGTTCTGCATCATTCGTTTTGTCACGTTACATGCCATAATAATTTAATATCGATGTGAAGTTTGTAAGTATCGTATAGAGGAATTTGTCTAATTGAAGGCTACTTTCACGTGCAGTTCTCAGAATTGAATCCCAAAATCATTTGTTGTACTGTATAATCTATATATATAAAAGGCTTGGGTGACTGACTGATCACTCTCCAGTCCAAACGGCTAAAGCTAGAGCCGTGAAATGTAGAATGTAGGTTTCTTTTTTGACGTAAGCGCTCACTAAGACGGTATTTTTAGAAATTCGGACTGCACGAGGGTAAAATAGGCGTGTCACCGCCCCATACAACACGAAATTTGAAATGGCTGTATCTTTTAAACCATTATAGGTACAAAATCAAGATTTGGAAAGTATATCGGACGTATAAGAAAAAATAAATACTTTGTTTCTGGAAAAAGGGGCGGTGCTACGCCTCTTTTTTAATCAATAGTAATATTGGCCAAATAATCTGACCGATTGCAATTATTTTTTCTTTGTGTGATATTGTCTATAGGGCCTCTGTCATAGGCTACATAAAAACATAATTAGACAAAGGGGCGTGGCACCGCCCACACTAACCAAAATTTCAATCGTTCATATCTCAAGAGCCATTAGAGGTATGAAGATGAGATTTGCTACATATGTAACCGGTACAAGGGGGATTGCGTCCGACGCTAGAAAATGGGCGGTGCCACACTCCTTTTGAATCAATTGTTATGTCGGTCATATTAATAGCTAAGAACGGATTTTTAGAAGCTCGTACTTTTATGGGTTTAAAATAACCAATAAGGGATAAAAGTTGTATCATCACCTAAACCAATCGGCTAATGTTATAATCGCGAAATTCATGTGGAAATGCTTACTATCAAATTGGATTGAAGAATTTTTTTTTAAAATCCGATATTTTGTGTAAAAAATTCGTAATAGGGATAAAAAAGTTACTATCGCCTAGACCAAACGGCTAATGATGTAATCATGATAAGTTGTATAGGCTGACTCCGTATGGAATTAGAACGAAGCAAGGAGGGTTTTCAAAATTCTTACCTTTTAATGGTAAAAAGGACTGAAAGAGGTTACAACTGGTAATAAACGGCTAAAGGTATAGTCTCAAAAATTGTGCGATGTGAAGTAATTTTAAAATTCGTTCTTAAGTTGTAAAAATACCGGAAAAAAGATAAAAGTGATGATATCACACAGATCAAATACCTAAAGGTAGATTTACGAAAATGTAGATAGAATTGCTCCCTACAGCATTAGAGAACTGTCAAATGGGGTTTTTCAAAACTTGAATACTTAGAGTAAACTGGTACCATCGCACAGTGGGGTATGGGACCCCCAAAACAGAGATTAATTAAAAAATGAAAATTGCGATTTCCAATTAAAGTTTTATACTCAATAATTGACACAGGATACTGATTCAATAGATACTAGAATCAATTACATATGTTGTTTAGTTAAAGTTCTATGCTCCCTCAAACTTCGCAAATTTTTTCGACTTATCTACGTGTTAGCGAAAAGTGAAATATCGATATTTTGGAGTGGAAGTTTTTGCCTTTTATTCATTTAAAAACTTAATTATTGAATGACAGGAATAACAATTAGTTGTATACAATAAATATATATAATTATTTTAAAATTATTTTTTAAAAAATGGTCTAAATTTAAGGTTTTTTTTTAAATGTATATAGATTTTAACAATGGTTCCGTGTAAAACCCTGTTGAAAAATTAACATAATTGTAAAATATAACATCTGTACTTACAAAATCAATAAAAAATCATTTTGCGCGTTTTTGCGCCAATTTGTTTTATTAAATAAATTTTGATGTTAGACACTCCCGCGAAAAAGGGTGGAAAATTCGTTTGGTTTGATTTGATCTCATTTTCTTTGTTTTTGCTGTATTGCAATTTGTTGATGAGCATTAATTTTTAATTATACCCTACATAAGGCAATATATGCTGATTTGCCTTGATAATATTCATATGGAAAATACTGTTAAATGACATTATTTTACAACAACTCTAGATTATATAGCTGTCACAGCAAATATCTTCAAAACGTTAAAATATCTGAATATTTGCGAAAGTTAATTCAGAACTGATTAATTACAAGCACTAAAACTAATTGTTCGTGCAAAATTCAGAGAAATGCCTTCTAACTAGTACAAGTTACTTTTATAAAATATGATTCATTTCGAGGCTTGTTTTTTAAATGGTTTTATATACAAAAAACGAGTGACTGATTGCGAATTGTTATTTGACTGGTATTAAGTATTGCTTGACATTTTGTCATGAAGTAACTGAAATGGAAACAGCGCCTCCAAAAATTATTTTTTTTTTTTAAACATGTTTTTCGAGCCCTTCGCTCTACATGTAATGTGCATAACAGACTATCTTAGTGCACTATTGTCAATATCATTCTCAAATTTTAGCCTCAGTATACGTTATTTGATAATACGCAACAAAAACTACCACTTCCGTCCACAGTGATAAGAATGTTGCGCCTGTAGCGGAGACCGTTACTAAAGATATCGACCAGTCGATTAGACACCGTGAGCATTCTGTGCACGCTTTGCATTAGATATGCAACAACTTGGAATGGCGCTGTAATTATGAATTCCCATTGTCAGTTCTTTCCTTTCCCAACGCCTCCGCCCCACCCCGCCGAGGTTGCTCTATGCAGATACTTATTTAAATGTAAACGGCTTTTGGTCCATTTATATATATTTAAAACATTTAAAACATAAATCAGTATCAAATTTCAAAGAAATCGGATATAAACCGTAGCTTTTATAAAGGTTTGATTCTACTACAGTATACATATAACTATATATATGGGGACTATATGTATTTACGGACCGATTTCTTAAAAACTTTAAACCAATCGATCTTATAGCAAAAGGATCATCTGTACCAAATTTGACTAAGATCGGACTCTTCCTTGAATTAATCTCCGTTTTGGGTGTTCAATACCCCACTGTGCATCGCCCAGACCAAACGGCTTAAGCTTTAATCGTTTATGGGCATGTTTTCTATTTAGTTAGAGGGGGTACCGGTCCATTTTAGTTGTGCGATACGAAAATATCTCTTAAAATTCGTACTTTTAGGGATAAAAAGGGACTAAAGTGGTACAATTGCTAAAACCAATTGTATAAAGCTACAATCATATAGATTGGGTATTCGTTTATCTTATAAGGCGTTGGCATTTTACCTGTATTGCTTAAAGTCATAAGAAGGGTCATTGTAAGTACGGATGAAGCAACGCGAGCCGGTAAAGCTAGTATTAGTATAATCGAAATATAAAATATATATAATTTTTACATAATTTTTTGGTGAATTGCATAGTTGAAAGCTGATGTGCTTAGCATTCTATAAATTTGATATATTTCTGTGTTGTAAGAAGTACTTATTATGCTCTCTTTTTACAATTTGTTTTTGTTGCATGTATATTCCAAGCATTTGTACCCTTTTCTCTGCCGAGAAAGAAACAACATCAGGTTTTAAGTCCTTTCATTCGATTTGCATTCTAGATCTAATTTTGCTTTATAGTTTTGTGATCTATATAAAATCTGTTTCAAATATGAATCGTTATCTAAAAAAACAACAAAATTTAAATTCTCATCAAGGCCTCTGCATTAATATACATATTTATATACATATTAATAAATACATGCAGTTAATGTAAAATGATTATCGATTGAAATGATAAAAATGTATGTGTTGCCATTTGATTTTGTATTGCAATCACACGCAATAATAAAACGTATGATTAATATATAAAAAGAAAATATTCATACGCTGATGACGTCTATTTAATATGAATTAAATAAACATTTTACTACAAAAAAAACTTCATGTGGAAATTGCAACTGCAGTTAGTTGTGTTTTTTTTCAAATTCTCTGCCGTGCTAGTGTTGTTTAATTGTATATAAAATTGTTTCCCCATGCGATGAGTTGGAAATTATTTTTTACTTTCTACATATGTATATTTGTATTTTATCGAAGGTCGTTAATTTTTTTCACGTCAAGTTGCTCTACACTTCAATAGTATTAATTTCTATCATCGTTTTAAGACCCTTTATTTATAATAATTTACAAAAGCTTTTTTTGTTACGATTTTTTATATCAACATTTGATTTATAAACTTTTGATTACTGTTTGTGAATGCATATGAAGTAATTTAACTCGCCTACTAGCAAATATGTGTGAAGAAATATATGCAGTGAACTAGCATTTTGACATACAAACATTATTCTGTGATATAAACACATGCTACGAACCCTTTTGGGAGTGTTACTATACTGATATACCACCTTCACCCAGGATCTCGCTCCAAGATCCAAGATTGGCTGTTGCACTGCGTTATTAAACCATAAATTCATAATATTGGAACAAAGTGCATATGATTAATATAAAATCAGCATAAAATGTATATTATTCATACATTATATATAGCGAATACCATGTGCAAACTCGCTACATATGTACAGTATAGCACTTGGGTCAACATCGTCATTCAATTTCATCAGCAACGACCAGTTTTCTACTTATCACAGATGCAGATTTATTTAGAGTTTTAGGAAAAATTTATAAAAAAGGGATAATTGACAGTTTTTAGAAGATTTCGTTCGATAAACATAGTCCAACTTAATTTTGTACATGCAGATATTAAAAATTTTTTTTTACTTAAGTTACAATTCTACTAAAGAATGAAATGAGAAATTACACAGTGCAACACACTTTTTCGGGGGTGAACCTAACCAATATCAAACTATAGCATTTGACCTCAGGCAACAAAACCCTTAACTCCATTTTGCTCCTCTACGTCACAAATTTTTTTTACAGTGGTTTAAAGTTCGATTTTTTTGGTCAAAAGTCGATTCAAAGAATATGAAAAATCATCTATAAAAATACTTTTAGGGTATTTCTTGTCTTCATAGACCTATACTAAAACAATCTGGGGAATATTTTCTCTCATTTCAACCCTCTAGCTCCCACCCGTATGGGACATTTTTGGCCCAATTTTGGAAAACTCTTTAAAGGTCAACTTTGAACGGAGGTCAAGGCTTATTCTCCGGAAAATTTCACTAAGAGTCACCGAAGACAAATAGCCTCTATGAGTCAAAGGTTCCAAAAAAAAAAAATCTAAATGAAATGTTAATGGAACGTTAAAAAATCTATTTTTGAGCAAACAGTGCAACACACATTTTCGGGAGTGAACCAAACAAATATTATACAGTAGCATTTAGCCTGAGTAACAAAACCATACACTCCATTTTGCTCCACTACTGCACAATTTTTGTTTACAGTGGTTTAAAGTATAGTTTTTTTTGGTCAAAAGTTTAATAAAAGAAAATGAAAAATCATGCGTAGAAATAGATTTGTGTTAGTTCATGTGTTCCGAGACCTACATTAAAACTTTCCGGGGAATATTTCCTCGGAACATTTTAACCCTATATCCGCCACCCATGCTGAACATTTTAAGAAATTTGACTTCTAAGCTGTTTTTTTTACATTCATCCTAAGATGTCCCATACGGGTGGGAGCTAGAGGGTTCAAATGTTCTGATGAAATATTCACCAAAAAATTTTAATGTATGTCTCCGAAGACATGAACTATCCCAAATGTATATTTATACATGATTCGACTTTTTACCAAAAAAATGAATCTTCAAACCACTGTAAAAAAAATTGTGACGTAGTGGAGCAAAATGGAGTTTAGGGTTTTGTTACTGAGGTCAAATGCTACTGTTTGATATTAGCTTGATTCACTCCTGAAAAATCTTGTTGCAATCTTTGCTCAAAAGAGGCCTTCATAACATTTAATTTTGATTTTATTTTATAACCTTTGACTCGTAGAGGCTATTTGTCTTCGGTGATTTTTAGTGAAATTTTTCGAAGAATATTTCTTTCGAAGATTCTAAGCCTTGACATCTAAACAGTTCTCCAAAATTGGTCAAAAAATGTCCCACACGGGGGGCAGCTAGAGGGTTAAAATGTTCCGAGGAAATATTCCCCTGAATGTTTTAGTATTGTTCTCCGAAGACATAAAATACCCCAAATGTACTTTTATAGATGATTTTTTATATTCTTCGAATCAACTTATGACCAAAAAATTCAAACTTCAAACCACTGTAAAAAAAATTTGTGACGTAGTGGAGCAAAATGGAGTTTAGGGTTTTATTACTGAGGTCAAATGCTATCGTTTGAAATTGGTTTGGTCCACCCCGGAGACAAAGACCCTAAAATTGTGTCATAGTGTTACCAAAGGTTCTTGAGTTATAGCCGAAAAAGTTAGTTAACAAACTCCAAGATAAGCATAAAATATAAAATGTCATGAACATATAAAATGCCAATGGGAAAAACAAACTCTTTAGGGTTTTTATTATACTGACCTAGTATCTTCATTCTTTCTCGGAATTTCTCACCCCCTGATTGGCTGTTACACTGTATAATAAGAAGACAAGACGTAGCTATATCGATGTTATCCCTATGCCTTTCACGTGATTTTGTGGCTGTCTAAGGCAGTCGTCTTGCTTATTGTTTGTTATGAGTAACCCTTGTTGGGCCTCACCTAGGCCTAAAGTCAGTCATGTAGAATTTGTTTGCAGCTATACAAATTATTATACCTATGGATATATAAAGACCTATAGAGAAGAACGAAATACTTTGCGGGCACACAAAAAAGTCTATTCACATTAAGAAAGCTCTGTTTATTTCGTTAAATATTTGTTATAATTTTAAGCTAGACTGCCTTGATTCGCCAATATGACATCTAATAGAGTTAAATGTCAAATCAATCAATTTTTTTATTATACTCCACACATGAAATGGTTGATGTATAACATAGTCATATCTATGATTAGATCATATCACAATGTAATGTGATTTATATTGAGTTAAGTATACGTATCAATGTGTTAAACAAACAAAAGTTTACACTGCCATCATTAGTATTCTTGTCACATAGTGCAAACTTTGCCAGATGCATTATTACAAAATACGTGACATTTAGTTTATAAATTTTTTTTTACAAAGTATAAAAATTTACTGGGGATGATGTGATTTGGTTATAATTTTAAATGAACTTATTTATTTTTAAGCGGCTTGTGTAGATATACAAATTGTAAGCATTAATCAAATGTCTTGAAGAAATTTCTTGAAGAAATTTTACAATAAATTCTATAGAATTCATTATATAGAATGTCCTTGAAATTGTTTTTTATATTAAATTAATCAAATTAATTATACCGACAAATACCTAATTTAATGCAAACTGAATTAATTATGCATCACTTTGATGTCTCATTAGTAATATTAAATGTCGACTTTAAAATTTTCCTATGCGAATCGCAATCACTAATTACACAGTGCAACAAATCAATCTGGGGGGTTGAGAAATTCGAATTCAGGGTTAAGGTACTAGGTCAGTAAAATAAAACCCCCAAAGAAATTGCCCTTCTCAGACCAAACTTTTTTTTTACTTTTATTTCTTAAATTGATGTTAGTTCGCTTTGTTTTTCAGCTATAACTCAAGAAATGTTGTTGATTTTCTATTTCATTGTTTAGCTGAATTGTAGCTAAGGATTATATACATAATTGGTATTAATGTACCCATGTAAAAAATCGAGTGGGACTAATTCTGTCGAATGAAATATTAATACAAAATTTTATTTATCGCTTTTTCATAAATTTTCTTTTTTTAGACTGTATCATCTGTGATAACTAGAAAACTGATCAATGCTGATGATACCGAATGACGGACGACCATTGTACTCGCTACATACGTATGTTTGCACAACGTATGAGTAATATTAATTTTATGCGGATTCTATATTAATCATACACACATTGTTTCAATATTCTGTATTTATGAATTAATAACACAGTGCAACAGCAAATGTATGGGGTGAAAGATTCCTTCACGCTCAATTAATATGGAAAAAATCTTATAGCATGAAATCTTAAAAAAAATTTACATTTATCAACTTTATTGTATAAATTTTATCCAAAAACTACAAAATTCTGGTCATATACATCTGTGATAAGCAGAAAACTGGTCATAGCTGATGATATGGAATGACGACCTCGACACAAGTAATGTACTGTACCTAGGTAGCGTGTTTGCATATGGTAATCACTACATACAACTGTTCCCACAACGTATGAGTGATATTCATTTTATGCGAATTTTATACTATTCATACGCACATCGTTCCAATCATTTAAAACTGGGGGGGTGAGAAAATCCAAATTAGGGTGAAAGAAATAGGTCAGTATAGTAAAATCACCCCAAAGGGATTGGCGTTTTCACCAATTCTGCTAAAGAATAAAATCATAAATCATCTATGGCACTTGAGTTACGCGAGCTGTTCGTGAACGGCACAGGGAGAAGAGACGAGAGGCAACTCGTCTTTTTAGAAGAAAAAAGAAGGAGCTGAAGAAGAGGCAGGATGAGTGCACTGAGTTGCTCCGAAGTAGAGGGGAAGCCCGAAAATTCTACAAGAGAGTTAAAGCTAGAATGCGTGGAACAGGGTTGCCCTCCTGCAAGGACAGCGATGGTCAGCTAGTGACGGACCCGGATAACGTTCTGAAGATATGGAGAGATCACTTTAGAAATTTACTGGATACTGACACCACTCCAGAAGACCCCGCTCCAATCCATGACGATGGTATTAACTGTCCACCTTCGAGCCAGAGCGAGATACGTATGGCCATCTCCCGCCTTAAAAACAACAAAGCTGCTGGAGCCGATGGTCTCCCTGCTGAATTGTTTAAGGCTGGCGGGGAGGAGCTGATTAGGAGCATGCATCAGCTCATGGAGAACATCTGGCAAGAGGTGAGCATGCCCGGGGATTGGAGTCTCAGTCTGTTATGTCCCATATACAAGAAAGGAGATCGTAGTGAATGTAAGAACTATCGTGGAATAAGCCTATTACCAATTGCGTACAAGGTCCTTTCAAGCATATTGTGTGAACTTCTAAAGCCAATTGTAGAAAAACTAATTGGACCATATCAGTGCGGCTTTAGACCTGGCAAATCTACGACGGATCAAATATTCACGTTACGACAAATCCTGGAAAAAACCCATGAAAAGCAGATCGACACCTACCACCTCTTTGTCGACTACAAGGCTGCCTTCGACTCTCCGATAAGGAATAGGCTTTATGAGGCTATGTCTGAGTTTGGTATTCCTGCAAAGCTAATCCGACTTTGCAGATGTACCCTAGAAAACACCAAATCCTCGATTAAGATTGGTAAAGATCAGTCTGAACCATTCAACACGGAAAGAGTTCTCAGGCAGGGCGATAGCCTGTCCTGTACACTATTTAATATAGTTATGGAGAAGGTGATGAGAAAGGCTGGTGTCAACATGTCTGGCACCATATTCCACAAAAGCCACATGCCACTAGCCTACGCCGATGATATAGATATCATTGGCCGAAATCTGCGGGACGTTACTGCAGTCTTCTCATCCCTAGAAAAGGAGTCGGCAAAAATGGGTTTAGCGGTCAACGAGGACAAAACAAAAATAATGATTTCGACGAACAAAGAGTCCTCTCGATGGGGACGCAGCGTCAACGTTGAAAATTATTGTTTTGAGGTAGTTGATGAGTTTACCTACCTCGGATCTTCCGTCAATAAGAAAAATAATGTCAGCCAAGAAATTAAGCGGAGAATAGTGCTAGCCAATAGATGTTTTTTCGGACTTCGGCAGCACTTTAGTAATACCACCTTATCTCGGAATACTAATAAACAGCTTTACCTGGTGCTAATCTTACCCGTTCTTTTGTATGCTGTCGAATCATGGGTGCTTACTACAACGGACATACAAAACCTGGGACTATTCGAGAGGAAAGTACTCCGAAAAATTTATGAACCTATCTGTGTCGACGGCGAGTTTCGCCATCGGATGAACCATGAGCTGTATGAGCTTTACCACGACATCGACGTAGCTAAAAGAGTCAGAACACAACGACTACGATGGCTGGGTCATGTTGCCAGGATGGATGTAAATGCTCCAGCGAGAAAGGTGTTTGAAGGCGAACCTGAAGGACTGCGCAGAGCAGGGAGACCAAAACTCCGTTGGAAGGACCAAGTGGTAGGCGACGTGCTACCATCTGGTAGGACGAACTGGAGAACACACGCACAAGACCGAAGCGTGTGGAATTCTTTAGTACTTCAGGCCTCAAACTTATGAACCATGTTTGTAAGTTGTAATGGGCCACTTAAGTAAGTACTTAAGTTATAGCTAAAAAACTAAGCGAAAAAAGATCAAAGTTAGAAAAAAATGTAAAATGTCGTAACAAAGGTTTGGCCTAAAAACGCCAAATCTTTTGGGGGTTTTAGTATACCGGCCTATATTATCTTCACCCTGACTAAGAAATTCTCAACCCCCAGCAATTACCCCAATAACATTCCATAGTGTAATATCCCAGTAGGAAGTTCCGTCATACACGACTTTGTTCAACGCTGTGCTCAAGACAAAATGTGAAAAATGTATGTACTTATCGTCAAAACACTCGGTTCACGACAAGCTGACCGACAAAATACTAATGTTGTCGTGCATCAAACACATTCAACAAAATCAAAGGGAAAAAATGTGTTGCTATGATAATGGGAACAAAAAACATCTTTTCAAATGGCACCAATTGACAATTCAAGATATACATAGGCTTCAACGACAATGTGACCGACATTTTCATCCATCAGGTCGTGCATGATTGTGTGTCGCTTATATAGTCATCAGCGATAATACAACCGACATTGTCACCCATCATATCGTGCATGATTGTGTGGGCGACAGGTCTTTTGTATAGGTGTCAACGAAAATTTGACCGACATTGTCGCTCATTAGGTCGTGCAGGACAAAGCGGACACTTGTATGAAAATTTCGTCGATGATTTGTATGGACGGTCCCCTAAGTGTCATCAACGATTTACTATGGTCATGCACCTATCCTTGAGGATGTCTTGCAGACTGTTCCTACTGGGATATTCAACCGTATATAGAGACTTCAACTTATAAACAAGCTAGGGTTATTTGGTCGCAGTTGAACATAAAGAGGGATAAATTAGTACTTAACTTGTCCCTTAAGTAGGGACGTTGCTGGAAAAAGTGCCTTATAGAAGAAACAACCAAACAAATTCGCTTGAATTGCCCAGCATTAGCTAAACTAAGTAGTGTGGTAAACTCCGAAGCCACGTATTATATACCTGTACGAATGTTCAGCAAATTCAAGGACAACTGCAGATTAGCAAGATAGTCATTGCTGTAAGAGAAATAACAGGTATCACAATGGGATTTACTAGCCTAAAAGCGGTAGAAAGTGTGCTATATTGAGGTCTGTTCAACCTTACCTAACATAATCTAGGGCTTGCATTAAGTTATGAAATATTTGCATTGTCTATTACAGGAAACATAAGTACTTATGTCTCTGTATTGCTGATGTAGGGTAAGGAAATAAGTAAAACCTTTACTGGTTGATGGGATAAGGTTAGGTTAGGTTTTGGGCAATTGTAATCTGGTAAAAATCATATTCTACTACACAGAGAGATCTGCTGATTCATTGTGATTGTCCGTTAGAAAGGAAGGGGTGGAGAAAGGAGGAAAGAGGTGAGGGATAGAGGTAGACATGGAAGGAAGCGCAAGAAATGTATAAAATCTCCTACGGGGACTGAGAAAAATGCCTCTAGATCTGTGTTATAGCCTTCTACGGGCTATAGCGGGGCAGCTAGAAAAAAATATGTTTCATCATCTCGGACTCCTCCTCGTCCTCACACACACGGCAGTAGTCGGGTGTGAACCTATCCCATTTGCCTGTCAGGTGTCTGATATTTCAATGGCCTGTTAAAATTCCATACCTCAAACGCCGATCGGGATCTGCTTTATTCGGACCACAGCGATCTAGCAGTTATGGTTAATGGTTCGGTTCTGGTTGATGGTTCGGTTCTGGTTGATGGGGTTAAACAAATATTTTGTTTGCAGTAGTGCCTTAAATGTCGCTGATAAATATTAAGTATACGTCGTAATGCGTGAATTAGTAAACATAATTTATATGAATTGACTAAAACCATTAAAATGTTATGTTGCTACATATCATTCATTTACACAGTACAACACATGATTTTGGGACTCAAATATGAGAACTGCACGTGAAAGTAGCCCCAAAAAGAAGAAGTTCTGTCTGTCAAGTTACATGTCATAAGAATTTAACATCGATTTGTAGTTAGTAAGTTTCGTATAGGGAAATTTGTCACATTTTAGTCTCTTTTGTTATATTGTTATATGGTTGCATATGATTATCATTCCTAATATTCCACATAAATCATACGCCACGGTGTACAACAGTTTTATTGTAACTGCTACAAAATAAACCCAGTTCAAAACCATTTGATAAATGGAAAAGTGAAACTGTTGCTTATGTAGGGAAACATAATATGAACAGATCAAAGTAATTGTAATTCTTAATCTTTTAAATTTGTTTCAGGTAATTCGTACTAGTGGTTCTCGAGTTAAGTCAAACAAAAGAGCCTTAAACGTGACAAATACCCCTATACGATACTTACTAACTTCAAATCGATATTAAATTATTGTGGCATGTAACTTTACAAAACGAATGATGCAGAACTTCTTCTTTTTGGGACTACTTTCACTCGCAGTTCTCTAAATTGAGTCCCACATCAATAGGCTGAAAATTTTGTATTATGTTATTATCACAAGTTACCAAAGCAATCGATCAGTCTTACGTACAAGTAATGTTAATCTATATATATAAAAGGCTTGGGTGACTGACTGATCACTCCCCAGCCCAAACGGCTAAAGCCATAACCGTAAAATTTGGAACGTAGATATCTTTTATAACGTAGGCGCGCACTAAGAACGGATTTTTGGAAATTTGGACTGCAAGGAGGTAAAATGGGCGTGGCACCGCCTCATACAACTCGAGTTTTGAAATGGCTGTGTCTTTTAAACTATTATAGGTTCGAAGTCGATATTTGGTACCTATATCGGTCGTATAAAAAAATACTTTGTTTGTGGAAAGTGGGCAGTGCCACACCCCTTTTTTAAAAAATAATAATATTGGCCAAAAAATGGACCGATTGCAATTGAATTTTCTATGTGTGATTCTGCCCATAGGGCCTCTAAAATAGGCTTCATGAAAACATAATTAGATAAAGGGGAGTGGCACCGCCCATAAAAACCGAAATTTCAATCGATCATGCCTCAAGAGCCATTAGAGGTATGAAGATGAGATTTGCTACATATGTTACTGATATAAAGAGGATTACGTCTCGCTGTAAAATGGGCGTTGCCACGCCCCTCTTCGCTATATCGGCAAAATAAATAAACCGATTGCAATAAAATGTTCACTGTGTAGTACTATTCATTTGGCCTCTATCATAGGCTACATGAAAACACAATTAGACAAAGGGGCGTGGCACCGCCCACACAAACCAAAATTTCAATCCGTCATATTTTATGAGCCATGTAAGGTATGAAGATGAGATTTTCTACATATATACATATATACATAGTACATGGGGGATAACGTCTCGCTGGGAACTGGGCGGTGCCACACCCCTGTTGGAAAAATTGTTATGTTGTTTATATTATGAAAAATGGCTTGACTAAGTGATATGTTGAAAAGGCTGTAGATAGGATAATGAGATTTGTGGTGGTTGTTCCTCTTTTCGAGAATAGATTTTTGGAAATTCATACTTTTAGCGATAAAAACTACCAATAAGGGACAAAACTTACACAATCACCGATCAATCGACCAATGCTACAATGGCGAAAATGATGCATAAAAAAAACTAAAAAATGGTTACAAATGTTACTGTCGCCCAGACCAAACTGCTAATGATATAATATAATAATATGGATAAAACTGGTACTAAAAGGCTAAAGGTATAGTCTCAAAAATTGATAAGAATATTTTAGTTGTGATATATGGAGTAATTATTCAAAATTCTATCTTTAGGTGTAAAATTACCGAAAAAGGGATAAAACTGGTACTATAGCCCAGATCAAATGCCTAAAAGTAGAATTACGAAAATGTATATAGAATTGCTCCTTTTAGAATAAGAAAGCCGCCAGATGGGGATTTTAGAAACTCGAACATTTTGGGGATAAAAAGGCCGAAAAGGGAAAAAACTGGTACCATCACCCAGATCAAACGGATAAAGCTTTAATCGTATATGGGCATGTTTTCTATAGAATTAGAGGGGGGTACCAGTCCATTTTAGTTGTGCGATAGAAAGTATATTTTTAAATTCGTGTCTTTAGGGTGTGTTCGCTCCTTTTCAGTTTACCTGTACAGCTTAAATTAATTCTTAAGAAGATCGGGTGAAGCAACGCGAGCCCGGAAAGCTAGTATTGTATATATCTATCTATATATATAAAAATGAAATGGTCCACGTATGTCTTACCATCACTTGAGAACGGCTGGAGCGATTTGGCTGATTTTTTTTTTATTCGATTCGAAATTTTCCGTAGATTGTTTGTGTTGAAAAATATCAAATCCAGGTGGCGCTAGGGTGGATTTATATCGAAAATTTGAATGCATGTACCAATTCAACTGAAATTTAGAATGGATATTCGTTTGATCATGAGAAAACATTTTATGTACAAATGGACCCGGTAGATGGCGCTAGGGTGGATTTATATCGAAAATTTTAATGCATGTACCAATTTAACTGAAATTTAGTATTTATGTTTGTGGAACCTTGAGAAAAATTGTTTGTATAGATTGACCCGGTAGGTGTCGCTAGGGTGGAATTATAATGAAAACTTTTACGAATTAAACAATTTGACTGAAATTTTGAATGTATATTTGTTTTATTATGGGAATTTTTTTGTATATATGGACATACCGTTGATTTGGCTGGGGTTGAATTATTTCGAAAATTTATATCGATTGTCCGATTTTACTTAAACTTAAAATATATGATTTTTTGGCATGAGAAAATTTTAAATGTATGTTTGGAACCAGTTGCCGGTGTTTAGCTTATGACACACTTAATTTTTGGAATGTCTTTAGTCACTTTTTTTTAACATCATAGTTATTCAAAAGTCTATATATATAAAAAAGATGTACATTTTGATGTCACCACTAATTGTGAAAACGGTTGACCCATTTATCCCAAAATTTCAGTGAAAGTTGAGGATTGGCGGTAGATGGTCACCCAGACCGCAAAAAGGCTTAAAGAAGAATGACTAACTTTTATAATGGCGCACTTCCTACAGAATTAGAGAGCTTTACAAAGTGGTTTTTCCCATTTCGAAATTTTAGGGGACAATAACGAAAATAGGAATAACTGTTGATATCACCCAGACCATACGGTTAATGGGGTTGCTGAGCCTAATGAAGGCATTTTTAAAAATTCGTACTTCTTAGGATAGAAAGGTGCAATCACCCAGTACACCAACGCAGAAAGTTATATGTCAGTCAATCGGCTTAAAAATGTGGTTTTAGAATATATGCCTATCAATAAGTAAGTTTTCATCACATCATGGACGACACTGCTCATCCGTTTTAGCAATTCTTATAATATATAATAATCTTTAAGATATATGAAGAACAGAATTTGTCCGAGAAACCTCGCCCTTTAAAATGAAATATTTTAGAGGTCAAAGAAATATACCAATCGTTATTAGATTTCAACAACGCTCAACATATTTTACAAAAATTTGGAGGCAGGACGAAGTCTGCCGGGCCAGCTAGTTATTTATAAATATCAAGTATACCCACTATATAAATATTAAGTATACGCACTTGGGTCTATTTTTATGCGGTAGATACGTTTTCCAGAAATCAGCATACAAAAACCGCATAAAAAGAGTCCTGAACGTTAAAGTGTGAAGTGATGACTATCCACTATCTAAATATTGAATTACTGATGTACTGATACTTTCGATTTCGCCTTCTTCTTGGTTACCTTGTTAGAGTGGTCGATTCTATATAAATCTTGGTTAAGGAATCCTTAAAAAAATATTTTTGATGTGTAAAGAAACGCCAACATTCACAAAAAAGCTTTGTATAGACAATTCATACACTGTTAGATGTTTGTTTTACTGTAGCCATATATTCATATCTATACCTTATCAAGGTAACAACATATCCATACCGTCATCTACGGAGGTTTCAAATAATAAAATCGCTAAAATTTTCTGTGGTACATGAAATTACATTTTAATAAATTTTTATTGATTTCAATAAAGAATGTAACGAATTTTCATTAAATTACATTGCCATCGCTTCTTAAATTTTTCTCGTTATTTGAAATTGAAATTTCATAAAAAAAAACAATTTAAGGAAGTAACAGTCAAAATGTCATTATAATGTTGTCATTTTTTGTGTATGTTTAACAAATAAGATATGCCAAAAATATAAACCAATAATTTGCAAGTAAACAATTTTCATTAAATTATATTCAAATAATGGCTTCAACATTCGGTTGGTGACTCAAGCATAAGAATTCTTGCTTTTTATATGAAAATTCGATATTGTAATTTCATTTAATTAAATTGATGATTTTAAAGTAACAATTTTTTTTTTCATCTAATATGTTCATCTAATATGCTAAACAAATTCGAAATGTTAAACAAATATTTTGGCATAAATTTATTTAAGGCAACAACAAATATATGACTTGAAATTGCAAAGAAAACACAAATGCCTGTCCAAATCAATAGTAATGGTAAGAACAACAAAAAAGTTCCTTTTACTTATTCAATTGTATGTTTTAAATCTGACAAATATGATTTAAATTTGGAAAACCAATAGTTATGATTCGTGTAGAACTAAAACATATTAAATTTTCTGATAAAATGTTGTAGTGCATATCAAACAATTTATTTTAAATTTGGAATTATGCTTTATTTGTGTAAAATATTCAATGTAATATTGTTGCATACTCATGCATTAGCACAATACATATTTGCAATCCCTTTTGTTTTTATGTTACGCACTTAAATACTTTTCCGATTTTGTCCAACATTGTTTTATAACTATATATATGTATATATTGCTATTTTGTTGTTGAGGCAACAAGCAACGGGGAAACGTTTGTGAGAAGGGAAAACTTTCGTCTGTGTTCTAAATTCCTATTACTGGCTTTGTGTAGTGGAAATTTTTTTTGACTTTTTTCTACGCACTTAATTCCTTTGTGCTATGAGAATTTGTGTTTCTAAATCTTTTAATTAATTCCAGTTTTTAAATCGCCTTTAAGCAAAGTGTTTCAATACCTTTACAATGGCATATTGTGATGACATAGATGTTGCTTGTTAAATCACTATTGCATGAGCAAGGTAGCTATAGAAGAAAAGTTTTTCAATTACATCTGCTACCCTCCCCTCCCCCAATAAAAAGAAAGCTTATGTAGTTGTAAAGTTTTGTGATGAAATGGGGCTTTTTGAAACTGGAAAAATTTCATATTTGCTGTCATCTGTTGTGTAGTGCCAATATTTAATTATGACTAAACATAAGCAAAATTCAACGATTTTAAATGATTTCCATTAAAAAATTTGGTCTTAATGTTTTTCTATGTAATCTATTACGTATACTAACAAAACATTGAATGCGAAGACGCATGATATTCATATTGTTCATACGTACAGCTAATAGATAGTATTACGGTAGCCATAGTTACTTGTGATAATTAGTGTTATGAAGTAGTCGCTAATTTGATGAGAATTTGTGTATCTTAACACATCGACGACATTTAATGAATGAATGCTATGTGGAGACACCACATTGGGGGTTTTAGGCAATTAATTTTGATTCTGTATACTAATTTACACATCACGATGCAAACTTAATATTAATCAGCAACAGTGGGGACTTTAACAGTTGGTTTCAACGCCAACAAGCAAGAAGAAATCATGGCAAAGAGTTGACTTGTTGGTTGCCTCTTAATTAGGCAAAGACAAAGTGACAAAATATATCAAGATTGATGTGACATAGGAAAGTAAGACATATTAATATAAAAACTATAATGATCATGTATTACATAGTATTACATTTTACTTCCTTTAGTGAATCTCTACACTGCCTATACTTTGTGCGTGTCCTTTTTCAGCATAAAGACTGATTCATATTGATAACGAAATTACGTTATTTCGTGTTTCATTCAAATCGATGCATTTAATAGTAGATTTTTCATACAATAACACTGTGGAACATTTTCGGGGTCTTTGTCTGGGGATGAGAGATTCCAAGTCAGTACAGTAAAATCCCCGAAGGTTTCAGCATTATTAGACCAAACTTTTTACGACTATTTTTATTACCTTCTTATATTTGTTCGCTTAGTTTTTCAGCTTAACTCTAAAACCATTGATGATTTCTCATTTCATTTAGCAGAAGAATTGTAGAGAATGTCGAGCCTTTTGGGAGGTCTTACAATACAAACCTAGTACCTTTCTAATCCCTCAGACTGACTGTTGTACTGTTATTAAACCATAAATCCACTATATTGGCCTGATGTGCGTATGATTAATATAAAATCATAAATATTACTCATACTTTTTACATTAAGAAATATTACTCATACGTGTACATTGGAAGATTTCATGCAAGGACTCTAGCTTTAAAGACTTATGACATGAAAAAAAACGTAATTTTCCTTTACAAACAATGAATGAGGAATGGGATAGCTTTTCGCGTTGTTTTATTTTCAGATTCACAACTAACGGCACCAACTTGTTTATCGACGAACGCAAACGTCACTGTTTCAGAAGTTTTTACTAGACATGCCGATTGACTCGACAATTATAAAACATGTAGACCGTTTACTCTCAATGGAGACGCGCTGGACTCGTGTCGAGTTTTATTCAGTTACTAGATACAATTTTGGCTCAATGCAAACGGTTTTGTACCAAATTGCTGCAGTCGGCCTGATAAGAGATTTTACCGTTACATACACAAAAATGCTCGGTCGGTATTTCTTTAAACACTAAGGGCGGACAGAACATTTTCGCTTTTGTGTCTGGTACTGAAACCCACAAAATTTGCGAAATTAAGTTTTAGACATCTTATTCGCATTTTAAGCACGCCATAAGGTAAAAACCCGGAAAAGCCAGCACATCATGGAACACGGACAACGAGACCATATATATTTATGACATACAAGGCGAATGGTCGTTTAGTTTATAACTATACTGCCCCACTCTGTACCCCATTCCCCACTCTGTACCCCATTCCTAAGTTTTAATATTTAATTTTTAATTTTTAATTTTTAATTTTTAATTTTTAATTTTTAATTTTTAATTTTTAATTTTTAATTTTTAATTTTTAATTTTTAATTTTTAATTTTTAATTTTTAATTTTTAATTTTTAATTTTTAATTTTTAATTTTTAATTTTTAATTTTTAATTTTTAATTTTTAATTTTTAATTTTTAATTTTTAATTTTTAATTTTTAATTTTTAATTTTTAATTTTTAATTTTTAATTTTTAATTTTTAATTTTTAATTTTTAATTTTTAATTTTTAATTTTTAATTTTTAATTTTTAATTTTTAATTTTTAATTTTTAATTTTTAATTTTTAATTTTTAATTTTTAATTTTTAATTTTTAATTTTTAATTTTTAATTTTTAATTTTTAATTTTTAATTTTTAATTTTTAATTTTTAATTTTTAATTTTTAATTTTTAATTTTTAATTTTTAATTTTTAATTTTTAATTTTTAATTTTTAATTTTTAATTTTTAATTTTTAATTTTTAATTTTTAATTTTTAATTTTTAATTTTTAATTTTTAATTTTTAATTTTTAATTTTTAATTTTTAATTTTTAATTTTTAATTTTTAATTTTTAATTTTTAATTTTTAATTTTTAATTTTTAATTTTTAATTTTTAATTTTTAATTTTTAATTTTTAATTTTTAATTTTTAATTTTTAATTTTTAATTTTTAATTTTTAATTTTTAATTTTTAATTTTTAATTTTTAATTTTTAATTTTTAATTTTTAATTTTTAATTTTTAATTTTTAATTTTTAATTTTTAATTTTTAATTTTTAATTTTTAATTTTTAATTTTTAATTTTTAATTTTTAATTTTTAATTTTTAATTTTTAATTTTTAATTTTTAATTTTTAATTTTTAATTTTTAATTTTTAATTTTTTATTTTTAATTTTTAATTTTTAATTTTTAATTTTTAATTTTTAATTTTTAATTTTTAATTTTTAATTTTTAATTTTTAATTTTTAATTTTTAATTTTTAATTTTTAATTTTTAATTTTTAATTTTTAATTTTTAATTTTAAATTTTAAATTTTAAATTTTAAATTTAAAATTTTAAATTTTAAATTTTAAATTTTAAATTTTAAATTTTAAATTTTAAATTTTAAAATTTTAATTTTTAATTTTTAATTTTTAATTTTTAATTTTTAATTTTTAATTTTTATATTTTTATATTTTTATATTTTTGTATTTCTATATTTTTATATTTTTATATTTTTATATTTTTATATTTTTATTATGTTAAAAATAACAAAAAATTATGCTAACCAATGTGTCTCTTCGCCCCACCATTCTCGTTTATGCTCTTGTGACTCTAATCCCCAAAAAACACCGAATTGCATTAATAGCTGCCATAATTCATTCAATTCTTCTCTTTTTGTCGCTTTCATGTATTCACAAATCTTTTGCACACTTTTCATATTTCAACGGGTTTTGTTTTATTCTCTTAATGTTTCCTTTTTTCCCCCTGATTCCTTTTGGCAAAGAGCAGTGCTTTACTTATGACCCCTTTGGGGGGGGCAACCTTTCGCCACTGATGACCCCCGAGAGTGTAAACTTTGGCAAATACTAGTTCACTGAGAATGTGTGATGTGTAAGTGCATTAAAATTGAATTTATTGTCATATTTATCCGATCTAACGCCACATAAACATATACACACACACTTGACACTAGACGATCCCACACATGCACACACACACACACGCGCACACATGTTAATGGACTCTTATGCCATAGAGAGTTACTTATACACTGAGCATATTGTATTTGCCTTGTATTATGAGGTCCTGGCCCCCACGCTAAAATATTCACAAAGATTTGCAAACGCTCTTGTAATACGATACGTTGTGAGCCAAGTTAATAACACACATCAACACCATTAAATCTTATCATTTTTCACATATGATGGCAGTGTAAGCTTAGTACCAACCGAATGCCTGACGAAATGGTTGATTGAATAAGAGACAGCGCAAGTGGCTAGGGAAGGGTAACAAATCGGTTAGCAAGCGAGAGAGAGAGAGAGAGAAAGAGAGCGGCACAGGACAGAGTGTGTGACCGCCTTTTGAATGAACGCATGAATATGGCCTCTACAACATAACCCTGTTTGTTATCTACACTTCTGCACATCAACTTACACAATAACCTAAAAATAACTATAATCCTCGCCAGACACTCGCACACACAAATGCAAATAATTGACATATGTCTGTGCGTGTTTCATTCAAATCAGCTTAAATCACATTTTTCCATCACCAAAACAAACATAAATCAAAATACACACACTGACAGCAGCACAATGGGCACAAATAAAAGAAAATATTACATTTTAATCGTCAATACATCTATCTATATATTTATGCTTATCCGTTGCCTGGCTTTATAGCCAATTCATCCATCTAGTATGACGTATGGCTCTTCCTTTTTCTCAGTTAGTTGATTTTTGTGTCATCCCCTTGCACATAAAGATTTGTCAGTAAAACCACTGAAAATCACAATTTTTATAGGATTTTAATAATGCACATTAACTTTTACTTCACCGCTACACTCAGCCACATGTACATACATGGACGATGTATTAGTAAAGTTCTTGCACACACACACACACGCACTCATAAGAGCCGGAAGAGGAGATGGCGTTTTTCGACAACATTCGACGAAAATGCTGATGTCTGCAGTTAAAACTCTGCAGTTAAAACTGAAGTACCCGCATAATGTTGCCACAGCATGGTTGCACAGTGGGCAGAAGTGTTTAGATTTTATTAGCTGCAGTTTATGGGAGAAATTTAGTTGTTTTTTTTTGTTAATTGTAATTGCAAGTCATAAATTTATGAATACTCCAATAAGGTTTCAGATATTTTTTGTATTCTTAACAAAAATTAAGGAATATAAGATATTCGCTATATAAAAATAATAAGCTTTTTAATACGATTAAGCCATGTCCGGCCACCTGGCTAGCAGTAAGGCTTCTCCACACGCTGACTTCATTAAATCTATCCGATTCAAATTAATATGTAGCATTGGTACTTTTTATGCATGTCTAGATCTGGTATTGAAAATGGGCGACATATCTACGTCACTTCTGGTAGCATACCAAATGACCTATCTGTCAACCAAATTGTTTTGTATATGTGATTAATTTAGAGGTTTTATTCTTATTTGTTTCTTTCTCTGCAGATTACGCCTGACTGGTCAAACTATAAACTTATTTTAATTCAGCATTATTTGACAATTTGTCCTGAAAAAACTAAGACCGTAATAACGTCTGAGGTCGGGGCCGACCATGGTTAGAACACTCGACTACTATGCCGGAGACCAATGTTTTTTATTCATGTATCAGTCATCTTCATTTCTATCATCGGTGGCCTGTGGGAGTTGTCGACAGAAAATTCGCAGTAAAAGTTTGGTAAAAGCTTCTCAAACACTCTAAACCAGTGCCAGGGACATCTTGATCGATGGCAACCATGTACCTATGGTCCAAAACCACAAAATTTTCGGGGTCATCTTCGACAACTTCCTTACCTTCTCCAAGCACGCCTCTTTCACCAGAGATAAGGTAAAAACCCGGAATAAGAAGCTCAAAGCCCTTACGGACACATCATGGGACAAGGACAAAAGGACCATAAGTAGTTATGACATGCCAGACGAATGGTCACTAAGTATTTAACTATACTGCCCTTTTGTTATCTACAAAGGAACGAAACAGAGTTGCCAACAACGATCGTATGACAGTCGGCCCAATCGATTGCCGATAAATTGAAAAAAAATTGGTATAAAGAATTATCACCCCAGCCATTCCAACAACAACGTGGTTACAGTGATCGCTATACTCAAGGTTAAAGTGCAATCGAGGTAAGACAGCCGACTCCATCTTGCAAAGGGCTAGAGTTAGGATCCCGACCGTATTCTCCATCTTGCAAAGGGCTAGAGTTGGGATCCCTAAATCGCACCTAATGACCCACAGGAGATCCTGCGGATAACCAATCATTGCAACTCCTCAATTACCACAAAAGAATTGAAGTGCTATTAAGGTTCAAGACCCAGTAGAAAACGTCCGGCAGATCAAATTGGTTCTAAGCCATAAGTCACTACAACTCCTGAAGGAGTTAAACTGCCAAATTTGGTTTGGGTTCACACGCGTATCCTTCATTGTATACAAAGTGGATACACTAAGTGGAAAGCTCTGTGAAACTAATACTTGAGATAGCGAGGATAATGCTGATAAATACACCAAAAGCGAATACATTGATCGTGCTACTGGAAGATGAGCAATATAGTGTAACGACTGACCTGAGGTGCAGCTGATCGAAATACTCAAGAATGAAGGTAGTACAAAAAAAATTTAATATTGGCTCGGATCATTACCTGGTTGTAGCTAAAGTGTGCACATGATTGAGCAGTGCGAAAAACGCACTTTACCAAACACAAAGAAAGCTGGACATCACGAAGCTGCATACCCCAGAGATAGCCACTGCCTACTCCAACCAGCTCTCCCAACTATAACGACACAATGACTCTATTTCGGACGTCCCCTATAAAGAGTGGCAGCATATTGCGTATTCCATGGCAACTGCCGTAACAAAAGTGCTTGGATATGAACAACTTCGGTCAGACGAACACTGCAACGATGAAGAATGTCGCATATTGTCTGAGGAATATGGAATGACGACAGCTATTTAAGGGAAGAAAACGTCAGAAGAAGTAACGGGAGATCTAGTATATTGAGAGGTACAGCGAAAGAGATGAAGCTCGAAAATTTTATCAGAAAGTAAAAGCAAAAGGTTAAGGTACTAGACTCACTTTATATAACACAAGATAAGGATAATAAGGATGGAAATCTGGTTACATAAACGCAGAGTATGCTGCATATATGAAGAGAAGAGAGTTCTAAAAGGCAGTGCACGTGAAGGTATTACGCCAATTGTCGACGATGTTTTAGATTGCCCACCACCAAGTCAAACCAAGGTAGGAAGAGCAATATCGCGGCTGAAGAATGATAAAGCAGGCGGTGCTGACGGACTTCCCACTCAGCTCTTCAAGTCCGGTGGAGAGGAGCTGATATTGAGCATGCACCAGCTCCTACGCACGATTTGGCTTAACGAGTGCATGTTAAAGCTACTAAGCGCTGTGCTGAAAAAATGTGATCCATGTGTTTGCGATAGGCATTTTACCCATCGTATATAAGGTCCTGTTGAGTGTGCGATCTGAAAGACTAATCTAGTGTTATCCAAACTGATCAAGCCTGACTAGTGTGGCTTTAGACATGGTAAATCAACAATTGCCCAGATTTTCAATCTACGGCAAATACTGGAAAAAACTCAAGTTACACAGATCGACACGCACCATGAAGCTGCCCAATAGGGCAGAAATTACTTGAAGCCATGACTGGGTTTGTTATTCCTTAAATATTTTTACGGGAGAACGCTGACTAACACGAAGTTTTCAGTAAAGAATATTAAGCGTAAGTGAAGCGTATGATGTCCTGTGCTTAAAGAAGTGATCCATATGTTTGCTCCAACTGCTGCTGGATCAGCATTTTACACATCGTATATAAAATCTTTTCGAATTTGCTATGTTAACGACTGAAGCCAGTGTTACACCATCTAATCGGGTTTTATAAGTGTGGTCCTGGAAAATCGACAACGGACTAGATATTCACACTTTGGCAAATTCTGGAAAAGAACCAAGAGAAACAGATCGACACGTACCATCCTTCGAAAGGCAGAAATTACTTGCAGCCAAGACTGAGTTTTGTATTTCTGTAAAGCTGATACGCTTTTGCGGAATGACTCCGATTGACACGAAGTCTTCAGTGAAGATTGGCAAGGACCTTATGAAGCCAGTCTATACCAGACCAGGCCTAAAATAAGGCGAAGGCCCATCGCGGATCCTCTTTAACATATCAATGAAGGTGATAATGTGGAAATCTGCAGTAAACACGAGTGACACTATATTCCACAAAACTCATATGCTTCTTTCGCACGCTGATGACGTAGACACTATAGGTCGAAAACTGCGGGATGATATAACTTGAAAAAAAAACTTCACTTCCCTTTACCCCCCATGAATGAGCTATGGGATGCTTCTCGCGCTATTGTGAATTAACACGCTTTCTATTTTTAGATTCACAACTAACGGCACCTACTTGTTTATCGACGAATGCGAACGTCACTGTTTGAGAAGCTTTTACTGCGAAGTTGCTGTCGACAGCATCGAGGGGGCCGACAATGAAAGAAAACTGCAGATGACTGGAGCGTGGAATCGAACCACGGATCTCCCGCATGGTAGTCGCGTATTCTAACCACTATACTCCGACCGGTCCCCTAAACAAATAACGTCAGCCTCGAAAACCGGAGAAGAATACTGATGCTAATAAATGATACATCGACGAAAAAAAATCTAGTTATACCACATACTAGTTGTACCTATCTTGATTTATGATTTAAAATCTTGGGTTATGACACAAGTGGATGAATCGGTATTGGAGTAATGGAGAGAAAAATACTACATAAAATATATGGGTCCATAATAGGTAACGAAGAGTATCGACGTCGTATGAATCATGAGCTGTACGGGCTAAGCACTGATATTGACGTGGTCAGACGTATTGTTGAGCGTAGGCTAGGTCATGTTGTACTCACAGACGGCAATGCTCCAGCTCTAAAAGTTTTCGAAAATAAACTCGTTGGACGGCGCATTCTACTTTTTCTACTATTCGGCAAAGTCCTACCTTAAGTTTCTTTGTTGATAACGCATCCGAAACTCTTTCTTATGAAAAGAATCGCCCTAAGACTGAGAATAACCGTAGCTACGAGGTAGCCACTTTCAGAAGAAATAGCGCTAAGACTTAATGGATCGTGACACAATACTTATAATTTCAATTTTATTCCGAATAATTCCCATTTTAAATTAATTCTACATCTTATAAGTAATATGTAATTCACTTATATTTAATTTTTCATCTCTAACATCTCTAACAACCGCCTTCAATTTGATTAACATCACCACCTGTCGCAAGTCTCGATTTAACAACATAATTTTACAGAAAAACAAAAAAGTTTGCTATAATTAAATTGCTTATACTTTCAAGTAGTTAACATATTAAATGAAGCTGCCAGTGTTCTAGTATAAATTCCACGTAATTCCTTGATGCGTTTAACTGTAAATGGTGACCTGTTTTTTTTCACATGGCATCAAGTTTATTTATTGCACAGTCGTTAAAATCAAATTCACTGGAAATGTGAATTTTAAATATTAATCTGTAATTTAATATTATTTCTAAAGATTTAAACAAGTAATGCTAGTCGATGATTTTGTATGATATATTATGTATAAAACAAAAACTCATTAAACACAACTTGTCGTTAACAAACCATAAGGATTAATGGATTAACATTCAGACCACTGTGTTGCTACAGCAATAAGTCTGTAGTTTGTGATGTTAAAATTGCTGATTATAATAACATTGTTAATATCGCTGATAACTGCAGCTTTTTGCATATGCAAAAAACAAACACACTTTAATGACTCACACACATGAGTGCATGCTGCACTCTAAAATGCACTGGTAAAATCAGACCCATTGAAATACCCTTTTCTGCAAAAATTTGCATTCCCCTCCGCACGTTTGTAAACGAAACGAACACACTTTAGACTACCCCACCTTAAGAAATGTTAGACACACACACACACACAAATACGCTTTTTCAAACTCGCTTCAATGCGTTTGCCTAAAAGCCAATCACAAATGTAACATATTTCTTGTCAACCCAACTTCACACACATTACATTACATTGGTTTCAGTGCTTTGGATTTTATAATTCTACTCGATTAGTTTCGTTGTATTTTACAAACGTTTCCCGTAATATTTCTCTTTTATTAACGAACGTTAGAGGCAAATAAATGAACGTTTTCTTTTTGTTTTCTTCACTAGCGTGATATCCGTATACAACACCGGGAACGAAGTTCTGTTATGTTCCAACGCGTGACAAAGTCTCGTTTGAACTGAACTCTTAGTCACTGAATGTGGCACAAGAAAACCTAACTAACCAAACACGCCGAGCTGTGAATGCATTTCGAACGCGTTTGTTTACAACACCCGGAGTAAAGTTGGCGAATGGGGATGATGTGGGTGGCGTTGGATGTGCCGCCTTTTTGGTTCGGAGCATGTCATTTAAGACCAAAGACATAAATGTGTGCTGTTCTATTAAGCTATATGTTGCTAAACATGTTGCAGTTGCTGGAAATAAAAAAACACATGTTTCCCACACAGATAACCATCACCAGTAACGAAAGGTTATCAACATCATTGTTGTTGTGGTGGTGGCAACATGTATTTGTTTGCTTCCGTACTATGAGTATTATCAAACCTAGAGCAACATGAGCAAGAGTATGCAAAATATGCCAAGAAGTTGTAGTTTACAGAGGCATATTCATAGCCCTACACTTGAAGGCAAGAGTAGTGACAGTTTTGTGTCCAAAAACGGACGAACTCCTAGATTAAATATCTCCCCAAATTCCTAAGAGATATATATGAGAACTAAAAGTATTCAGTAGACTCAAAACATACAGAATAGAGTTAATGTGTTTAGGCATGTAAATAGGGTGTAAGGCGCCGTAAGACACAAGAATGTGATGACTTTTTTATCATATCTGCGGGGAAATGTTGTATGTGAACGGTTGTCGACAACCAAAGTGCCATAGAAAATAGTTCTAGTTGTCTCCAGGTTTTCCATAATTCACAAAATTTAAAATGGAAATCAGAAAAGTTTTTTTCATCGGCGATATTTGTTAAACTGGAATATATTTATATGATGTATGGTTTCTAGTGCCGTGATACGAGCCAATTTAAGATAATCGGTAACTTTACTAAATCATAGTTTTAAGTAATAAAAAAATTAATCCTTTAGCAATAGGTACAACAGATTTAGGATCCTACCTGAACACAGGATGTTGGTGCATTGGTAAGTAATATGAGTAAATCAGGATCGTATTGTTTAGAATCTTTGAATTTGACTGTAATATATTTGAGGATCGGCATGGTATTAATTAACAGGTTCAATTCGGGTTAACCGGCAACTTAGGTTCGTATCGCTGACATGGGAAATTTGGGATTGTCGGGGTTTCAGCTTCGTTTCGGCAATTCACGATTTTATTGATGATTCGGTTTTGTTAGTAATTATGTTTCGGTTCGGTAATGCGGGTTCGTATCAATATCGAGCCGTCGGTGATTCTGGTCGTATTGATGATTCGATTATGTAGGTAATGTTTGCAAGTGAGTCGATCTAAGATAATTGTTAAGATTAATAAGTGATTTCGGATTGTTTGGGCACCCAAGATGGTAGACTATAGTAAAATCTGCAGGCCGTATCCGTGAATGAGGATCATATGTCATGAATGATTCGTTGATACCTATAATTCAAGTTATCCGGCAATTTAGGTTCGTAACGGTGAAATGTGTCGTTTGGGAAATGAGTTCGGATCCATGAAACGGATTCATACGATGATTCGGATTTATTGATAAATCTGGGTTGGGTCGGAGATTGTCGGGATTTCAGCTGCAGTTGGTCGATTTAAAATTTATTGATCAGAATCGTACGTGGTTGATTCTTCATGTCATATGAATGATACATTTTTTTTTTATCGGTAATTCAAGTTTAAGTCTGTAACTCACCATAGCCTTCGGGTAGGGATAATTCGTTATAACCTCTAATTCAGGTTCAGATTGGCGACATATCAATGATACATTTGTTATCGGTTCATGTCTAAAGCTCATCATTCCATGCATTCAAGGTATAAGACCGCAATCGGTGTAACAAAAATTAAGATCTTTGGACACCAGAACTAAGTCCTAGTAAAGATGTTGTTAACCATTGGATATTCAGATATTAGTACAAAATCCGAGCAACGAAGACGAGAACATTCGGGTATCAAATTGAAGTGCGATTAACGTGGGCGAATGCCTTTTGACCTCGGACCGAAGTTCAAGCAACGTAGGCAGAAACTTCCGGGTATAAGATCGATGTCCACAAAGAAAAAGTGAAAACTTTGTTTTCTTTGTTTTTGTAATCTCTAAGAATAGCAATATGTATATGGTGTAGTTTTCTAGATCGGATCTTAGGAAAAAGGACTCAGAAATTTTAAACGTCCTCCATAATGTGAAATCTCCTACACAGTAGCTTTTGATATCATTTTTTTTTTGCACATATAAATATAAAAAAATAAATATGTTTTTATTATTATTTTGGGCAAAAACGTTAATACAAAATGTTGCGCATATTTGGTTAATTTTAACATTATTTATCACTGAGATCAAAACAAATATGTTACACCTCTGGCCATCGCATTTCTAAGACGTTTCCACCAAAGGTCCTCCCAAACATACTGCAACTTGCTTACTAAACTCACCCCTTGCAAAACATACAGAGGAAACAATTCTTAGCAATAACAACACCAACAACAATGACAATGTTGATGACACGCGTTTTATTTTGTTTGAACATATGGTGGCCCCTGTAAGCATTCTGAACTACATAACTAACCTACATTTCATTCAAACATCCCTTTCACTAAGCGTTTGAATGGAACCTGTAACGAACCATCAAACAAATCCTCCCCTCCGTGAACACACCGACAGCCAAAGAGGATGACGGACACATGTTGCCAGCAGGCTTGTTGCGGCAGGCAACAGCACACAAACACAACAAAAAGGGTTGGAGGTCGTTTCAATTTGTTTACTTTGTTGCATGGACTGGCGAAAATAGAAAAAGAGTTGCCAGATGGTTGTGGTAGGTAGGGGATAAGGGAAAATTCGCAGTTATTGAAAATTTTTTCTATTATAATATATAAATAACATAAACAAACTTAATTTCTCTTTACACCCCATGAATGAGAAATGGAATAGCTTATTGCGTTGTTGTGAATTAACATGCTTTCTAATTTTAGATTTACAACTAATGGCACCTGCTTATTTGTCGACGAATGCGAACGTCACTGTTTGAGAAGCTTTTACTAGACATGCCAATTACCTCGACACTTATACTAGAAAGTTGCTGTGGACAACATAGAGGGGGCGACAATGAAAGAAAAAAATGAGCTGATTGGAATTAAGAATCAGACCATGGATCTGCCGCATGGTAGTCGCGTGATCCAACCATGAGACCACTGCCGGACCCTAGAAAAAATAACTTTTGTCAACATAGTTATTATGGGCCTCGCGAGGCTATGGGATGCCTGACACGATTTTTCATTAAAAAATTATTTTTACCAACGACCCGATCGGCATTTAAGGGGGGTTTGACACCTTTGGGTAGTTACAGCTGAGGGAACACTTTATGTAACATTTTGATTTGTATACGGGAGCCCCCTTAGGGGTTGAAGATGCAGGTATGTTTGGGATACATGTTAGTTGGGAAAAATTACTGGGGTCATACATTTTACCCCTCTATGGTCGACTCCAGGGCAGTGGCGGCTCCTGTTGGGTATTTTTCCCCTTCCCCATCGACTTTGACCACGATGCGCGGCCATTTGTCCTCACATCCCCTGCCTCATTCTTTGGCTTATAAACTTTTTTCACCAACCTCACAAAGTTAGGGGATGAGCCGTATCCAAATCTTGTTACTAAGGATCTCTATGCAACATGTGTATTACCCATACACATAATATTTCTGTATGCGTACGTTCGATGTAGCCTGACACTGATTTAATGCCTTTGCATCAAATACTTAATGTTTAACATCCTTTCTTTAAAATAACGACAAATAGCAGAAATTTCAGAATTCAAATATGGTTATGTTACACAACATTTGCCATACATCTTCTCTACTCCTTGCCTTACTATTTCTTCCGCTTATCACATTACCAAGTGTCCTTTTAAATGAATTAAATAAAATCCATACTCATATGAATAAGTTTCAATTAAAACCCGATACATCTATTGAATATTTAGTAGTTTATTTCTGAAATACCAACTGCTGTACAAACAATCCTGCACCGGTAGTATAACACCAACAACAGCCGCAGCAGGATTATTTGTAGCAACAGCAACATAAGGATTAAATGACATCCAGCGAGTAGCAACGATTTGTCATGAGCCACACGACATCCTTTCTGGTAACAACAACAGACAAACGCATTGCCAGCGCGCACAAACGGCAATAAAAATAACATTCTCAACAATCACCCACCAATGGCATACAGTGACAGCGGAAGTGAACTCCCAAAAGAACTTGGAAACTCTTGTCCATTTCGGAATTTCCATATATTTTTTTTCTTCTTTTATCGCTCGTTATGTTGCTCTTCAAGGAAGACCCACATAGAAGGGGCAACGAAACGCACTGACCACGGCGGCAGCGATAATAAACGTATAACGAATTGCAAATAGACATACAGACAGGCATCCATAGCGCCTGGGGGGGCAAAAAGGACGAATGATGTCCTGCGAATGATGACGAAGGCGGACTGTGACAGCAGTAAACAGCAACAACACTGAGGACAACACGACTAATGCGATTTGTTTGTTAGCACAGAAAACAGCAGAGTGAAATAAAATGCTCGCTCTACATCAACATAAACATAAACAGTGGTCAAGGAACTGGAATAAATATGCGCCGGTGATGAAGATGGGTGGCTCAAGGAGGGAGGATAATACGTTGCAGATACACTGCAAACGAAAGACAGCAAAAATCACATAAATCCTGGAGGCAATGAGGTAATTGAATTTAAGAGATATCATACTTAAGTGGTTGGTAATGCGAATTTGCCAGATTTACAATTTGGCCAAAGACCATTCATTCAACATTGTCGTGGCAACGTTTAAGGCTAAATTGAAGTTGAGCAACAAAATGTTGTTCTTTTTGTTTCAATGAGGACATTTGCGAAATACGACAAAATGATAAGAAAAAGAAAAATATTATGAAAAGTGATTTAATAAAGTGGAACAGCTTTGTGTAGCGTATAATTTTTTGAAATGTAGGACATTTAATCAAATCGCAGTCTAGGATTTTAAAAACAAGGAAAAGGGAAATTTGGTCAAAGGGCAGATGTGCAGTGTATCGAAATCATGACACCTCTTAAACTCAACGAATATCAAAAATAGCCAAGATGTCGGTTATTTACAGGATCTTGAACATGAAGTCTACATCGTAATATATCCAATAACGGATGCAGACTATGTAGCTTTGCGTTGGCAAAAAGCATGATAGCAAGTGAAATCAGATCTCTGCATATAGATATTCACAAGGCTACCTGAATATTTCTTGATCAGAAGACAAGAAACCATATCAATCACATGGTTATCGATGAAAGGCATGTCTCAAGCGTTATGGATGTGCATGTAATGTGAGGTGCAATATAAAGTTGGATCACCACCTAAATAATTGCAGCCACCTAGATAGCCAATGCCTATGTCAACCAACTCTCTTAATTACATATAGTGACAACAAAACCAAGCTTAGACGGGAGTTGGTATGATAAACACTACAGGAGAAGAGAAAACAGACGAGACGTCTCTTCAAACTGAAATGTCGTTTAAGGAGAAATAGACAAAGGGGAGAGGACATTAAAAAATAATCTACAATATAAAGAAGAAAGTCAGGTCACCAACACGCATACTTAAAAACTTAAACTTAATTTCCCTTTGCACCCCATGAATGAGGTATGGGATAGCTTCTCGCATTGTGAATTAACACGCTTTCTATTTTTAGATTCACAACTAACGGCACCTACTTATTTATCGACGAATGCGAACGTCACTGTTTTTGAGAAGCTCTTACTAGACACGACGATTGAATCGACGCTTAATACTGCGAAGTTGCTGTCAAACAACATTCGAGGGGAGCCGACAATGAAAGAAAATTTTATTTATTTTTTTCTTTTAAGATGACTGGAGCCAGGTTTGAGCCTGCGATCTCCCGCATGGTAGTCGCGTGTTCTAACCACTATGCATAGTGTGCTGCAAATATGAGGGAGAAAAAAATCAGCTCACGAACACGCAGAGCGTGCTGCAAATATGAAGAGGACATTTTTATAAATTGTTCTCACTCATTCACATTCTCGTTCCTAACCATCAACGAATGATTAAATTATTCACGACAAAACGAGGTCTGTATGGCAATTCCACTTCTTAGCAGCAATAAAGTTGCAATATACTGCCGGCAGAGCTTTGGAAGGTCCGCAGCTTGAATCAAAAGAAAGGGGGATTGAATGGGTTCAGAGAATTTACCAACAGCAGCTTCAATGAACTACCCATTCCCTTAGATGTTCGGGGGGCTAAGAAGAAATTCTGAGACATCATAATCCCTAATCTCTGCTGGTCGAATACCCGAAATACAGAGGCAGCGGGACTCGCAGAAGACCGTGATGAAATTCGTAGTTTTAACCCTGCTGATCATTAAATCGGAGAACTTAATCTAGAAATAAGCAAGAAGGTCAACGAATATAAGCAGAATTTATGGCTAGATAATTTGAAGCAATACAACTTCAATTCTGGTATCGGTAAATTGTGGACAACGGTTAATTCACTCTCGAATCTTGGCAGGAGAGACTACCGGATGGCAATCACCGCCACTGTGACTGACCCAAAGCGGTGCGAGTGTTAACATACAAAGAGGTAGGCCCTGACGGAATATCTAGGTTGAAGCTGAAGCAGTTGGGCATCCCGGGAGTCGAGTACCTGACTTATGTCCTCAACTTGTCCCACTGACCACTCTAATAGTACCCGAAGGCTGGATATAAGCAGAGTGTTCCCGCTATCACAGGTTCATCTACTGGCTTCAGTCATCTTAAAAAAAAAAACTTTTCTTTCATTGTCGGTTCCCTCGAATGTTGTCGACTTCGCAGTATCAGTGTCGAGTCAATCGGCATTTCTAGTAAGAGCTTCTCAAACAGTGACGTTCACATTCGTCGATAAACAAGTAGGTGCCGTTAGTTGTGAATCTAAAAAAAGAAAGCGTGTTAATTCACAACAACGCGAGAAGCTATCCCATACCTCACTCATGGGGTTTAAAGGGAAATTACGTTTTTTCCCACTACTAAAACTGGGCAAAGATGCGAAACATACAGGCCTATTTCTCTACTCCCGCCAGTAGCAAAGACAATTGAGGCTTTAATCTCCCCAAGCCTTACAGCACATTTTCCAATTGCGGATCATCAGCATGAATTCCGTGAGCAGCATAGTACGACTACTGCTTTACACGCTACTACCACACACATAAGTCGCGGTCTTAACCAGAACAAGCCGAGTGACAGTACAGTCCTCGTGGCGTTTGGCTTATCCCGTGTTTACGTAAACAAGCCCGAGATCCTGGAAGCTCTCATAGACAACATTCGACACGAGTGCGAGAATCTTTCGCCCGAAGTTCACGCCAAAGTGATGTAAAATGGCATAAAACGAACCCGTATGGCAATCAATTGTGACGTCGCCCATTTGACAGATATCATCTTCTCGACTTAACCAATAAAATTCTAAAGATCCAAATAAACATAATAAAAAAATGGAATCGAAGTTTTTTATTGAGAAATGAAAGCCAAACAACATCGGATGATTTCTTTTGGCCCACCTTGTATGATGTGGAACGTCTACCCTGCTAAGATTGCCACTTTCTTCGCTGCGAGAAAAATAAAGGTTTTTTATATCACTAAATCATCTGCTATACTGTTCACTGCAAGGACAGCGCTTGTGAAGGAGCAGCTCAACGTGATAGTCGATGGCACAACAATTCCGACCGCCAATTATCCTAAGGTTCTTTGTGTCATATTTGACAACCTCTTCCGATTCAAAGCGTACGCCTCAGCCATCTGCAATAATATGAGAAGTGGAAGCAAATTCCTCAAGTTGCTAGGCGGCAGCACTTGGAGAACCGATAAAGAACCCTTGTTGACCTCTTTATAAAGCGATTGGTCGATCTGTGGTTAACTATGTAGCACCAGTGAGGTCACAGAATATGAACGATACGCACTGTAGGAATCTGCACACATACAAAAATGCCGACCTAAGAACTGCTACAGGGTGCCTTATCCTCTGTCTTCTGTGGACCACCAAACTGGGGAAACAAAGGGCATACCCTTGTGCCGACATAATTTTCTACTTTCGATGCAGTATCAGCTTGGTTGTTACCGGTCCAGCCATCGGTAACAAGAAAGGCTCCCACCTCCCACACAGGTCGGGAAAGACCTTCGTGATCTAGATAGCCAACGCTACAAGAGAGAGCCTCTATATCAAAGAGTATATCAGGCAGGCATAGCGGACATTCACTCAGGCGCAGTCGTTGAAGCCGTAAACAATTACAGAGTGAATGTCATGCTTGGAGATCATCCTAAATCAGTGGGTTTGGAGGAAGAGGAATTACCATGGCAGACATCTGGCTTATGTAGTCGCCTCAATTCATACTGGGCAAGAAATGATAGCAATATGTCGAATACCTATCCCGCCTGTAACCAAGGACCAAACGACACACTACACCTAGTCAACTGCCCTGCAAAACCAGCTCAGCTTGTTCGTAGGTCTCTTTGGACTCACCAAATGGAAGAAGCCACCTTTCTTGGCCTGAAAACAAATTCAGCAGAAAACACAATACAAGGCGAATCGAATAACAACTAATGGACAACAAGGCATATATACTGCTACAACAACAATCACAAGGTCTACTGAGCTAGTAATGTGCGTGCAACAGTTGTGAAACATGTTTTGACAAAAGGAATTCGATGATAGGAACCTTAGTCTTCTGTGTAACATAATTTTTAAGACCGATCCAAGTGTATACACCAACTAGTACAGCATTATTCTCCTACCCGTCGCATACAAGGTGATGTCAAGTTGGTTTTGTGAAAGAATAAGTGGCACTTTTCGAACCTAAGTAGACCCTATCAGTGTGGCCTTATACCAGTGGCAGGCAAAATAGAACGCGCACAAAAGCCGTCTGCGCTGTCGAATTGTACACGGTCAACCAACCGTTCTCTAAGGTTCTCCAAATAATCATTACTTATTGTTTGCCTGTCTGTACTTGTGTTTGTTTTTGCATTGAACGCGAATCAAGTGTGTGTGGTGTCGCTTTCATAACACTCAAGCAAATACTGATGGATTTTAATCCAACAGAACTTTTGAGTAGGTGTAAATTGCCGATCGTGTCTGTGTAAAAAAAAAACGATTATCACGAGACTATGAGATGCCTGCTTTAGACCTGGAAAATCACAAATGACCACCTGAAAATACAATATCTAAAATTTTCATTTAAAATTTAATTTCATTCAAAGGTTGACCACGACTGCGCCGTAAGTGGTTTATTCATAAAATATATCATTGGAAAGGCCGCAGTCTCTTCTTTCTAAATCCACTGAGAAGCTTAACATCGGTTCATATTCAACCACGTCACTGATTTAAATGGTCGTAACCAAGTAGGAAGTTCCGTCATACACGACTTTGTCGTCAACGCTGTCCTCAAGACAAAATGTGAAAAATTTATGTATTTTCACCCATCAGGTCGTGCATGATTGAGTGGGTGACGTGTAGCTTATATAGGCATCAACGACAATTTGACCGACATTGTCACCCATCAGGTCGTGCATGATGGTGTGGGCGACAGGTCGATTGTATAGGCATTAACGAAAATTTGACCGACATTGTCGCTCATCAGGTCGTGCATGACAAAGCGGAAAATTTCCTCGACGATTTGTATGGGCGGTCCCCTAGATGCCAACACAATTTACTATGGTCTTGCACCTATCCTTGAGGATGTCTTGCAGACACATCCTACTGGGAAAGGTACGAAAACCTGAATTTTTACCCGCATCGGAAATTTTCAAAACAAATTCGTGTTGTGCTCAGCGGTACCTACCGGAAAAATTGCATCATTCCCCAAGTATCTTTTTGTCGCACTGCGTAACTGTTGAACATTATTTCTCTGTCTGTGCCTGTGTCTGTTATTGTGTTAAATTCAAAACAAGCGTGTGTGGTGTGGATTTTATAACACTCAAGCATAGACTAACTGCCTTGAGTCCAACAAAACTTTTGATTACATGTGTGGCTTGACCACGAGTGCGTCGTAAGTGGTTTATTCAGAAAGTTGTTCCTGGTATCTCAAGCAAACCAAATGTCTTGTTAAAACCATATGTCACCATAATATCGGACATACAATTCAGAAGAGCTTGCCATTAATGGTTGTGTTCTGCACGGCCTCATGTTTTCTGGAATAAGTGCCGAAGATTCAAGCTGCAGTATTATCCTCACTAAAAGATGGATGTGGTGATTTTGGAGGCGTACCATCCAATAATACTTAAATCTGTGGATGGAATTGGACCTAGTGGTTACCAAATGTTTATTATGCAAGATCACTGATTCTCGTAATACAGCAGAATAACTTTAACTCTCGGCAAATTGTCAGATAATAGTGAATAAACATAAAATAACAACTTGACACCAACTATGCATGTTCTATAAAATAAGATCTAACATATGAAAACAAAACCTCTAGATGAATCACACGTTATGTTCCATTTTTTTGTTTTCATCTTGATTTATTTTATATTGCTTTACATTGCTATTCATTGCTTAATTTAATGTGAAAATATTCGCAGAATTGTAAATCAAAACAATAATACCAATGTTTCAGTATTGATCTCACAGGACTCAAACCAACTGTAAGCATTAGCTTAAAGCTCACTTGAGTACATTTTGCGTCATTTTATTTTTTCTCTCTTGATACAAATTTGTAATACGTATTTCCCACACTCTCACATTTGTATTCCACATCCTCTACTTGAGCAGCAAACATCAAAAAAAGACCTATTCCCAAGATCTCAAGCTATTAACTTCAAATACAATAAATGGTGCGTCTTATACGCAGCAGGTGTGTCATCACTTCTGGTTAACTAAGGCCATGCATTTTGATCCTTATCAGAGGTTATGTTTACCGTAATCCCCTCTCAAGAGAGCGTTAGAGCAAACGTGCACACAAGCACACTGGTAAAAGTGAACACACACACAAGCACACACCCACCCACCCACTTAACCATATGTTAAGCTATTATCCTTGCAGAAAATATATATACATATTTACCTTATTCACCTTATTTGCCGTTGTGTGAACTTCCCATTTTACACTCACACACTTACACCCCACACTCACACAAATATGTTCTGTTCCACTTAAATATAATCCTTTGTGCCACTAAATGTTGTGCGTGCCACACTTGCAGGCAGGACGAGTGACAACAACCGGTAGATACTACAACAAAAATTGCATTTTCATTACATTTAGTGCTAAGTTAAGCTGCTGCTGCTGCTGCAATCTCTCCATTGTTTTGCAAAAAGAAAATCTATTGTGCTGCTGATATCGTCGTATCGATGTCGATGACGCTGATGTTGTGACAGTCACTGCAGCTTCTGCTATTGTTGTTTTTGCTGTCAGTGCTGCAGATGCCAAAGTCACTAACGCTGATGCTGCTGCTGTTGTTTTTGTTTTGATTTTATTGCAATTGCTGTGCTTCTGTGCTCCACTGAGCTTTAAATTCATTCGTTATCCTTATTTTGTTATGATTCTTGTTGCTGTTTTCCATTGTCGTCCTTGTTGCCATCGTTTGTTGTCATTGGTCGTTCCAGTGGGTGTATGATTTTGTTGTATTCGTTTTTTGTAAAATTAATTTAAAAATACAATTGACATTGAGCTGAGGCACAATATGTCCTAGACACATTGAGGATTACATCTTTCACACAGACACTCGCACAGACATTGAGGGATATTTGCAAAAGTTCTATGTAATAGAGATATATAACTATATATATAGGCTATGTCAATATGTCGGTATGTCCTTGCATCTCAGTGTGTGTGTGTGTGTGTGTGTGTACTGCTATCGAGTAAGACAAATATAACTACCTACTGCATTCTATTACTCGTACAACAAACAAACAGATAAACAAATTAATGGCAAAACAAGCGAACGGAGAACTTTAAAGCTACAGGGAATTATATGGCAGAGCCCAGTATTCCCATCCAGTGGTATCATCATCATCATTCTCATCATCGTCCTCGCCGTCAAAACTCATAGTAAACGGATTGACCAGCAACAGTTTTGAGGTGGTCTCACTAACAGTTTAATTAAAGTTTTTCAATATTTGTTTGTCTCGCCTTACACAGTACAACAAACGATTTTGGGACTCAAATCTGATAATTGCACGTAAAAGTAGCCCCACCAATAAGAACTTCTGCATCATTCATTTTGTCAAGTTGGCTGCATTAATAATTTTATTGTCATACGATTTTTGTTTGCTCTAGGTGGATTTTTAGCAAGGTTATGAATCATAGTTGTATATATAGAATAGGATTGCACATTCTATGACCGCTGTCGCAACGACCATACTACACTCAGACATGTCCTGGTGCCAAAAGTCCTACATAACAGGCAACGATTGAAACTACAAAAGTCAATAGATCGTCAGCTTTTCAAGCATTCGTAATTCGGAACATCCGGACCTAGGAAAGTATCATTTAACTACAACTGTCTCCAGTTATGCGAAATTTGACTCGACACGATTGTGTACTCGAAAATGAATGTGTTTCGCCTTCTGGCAATTTCACGACCGACAAAATATTTAGACTACGGCAAATCCTTGAGAAGGGCCAAGAAATGCCAATCGACATTAAACTTTCATTCACCGACTATGATTCAGCATTCCACAGTTTTATATGACAGATACCATTTATCTTCTTACGCCAGTAGCAAAAACAATTGAAGCATTGAGCCTCCCGACCCTGATAGAACATTTTCCAATTGTGGATCATCCGCATGGATTCCGTAAGCAGTATAGTACGACTATTATTTTACATGCCATTACCACAGGGTCATCGTGTCGGTTGATCTATCGAAGGCCTTCAATTCTATGAACCACGCCACGCTTTTCGAGGACATCGCCAACAAATCACTCCCGAAGCACATGTATCAAACTGTTCCAAACCTCGTAGAGTGAAACAGGGAGTACCCCAAGGTGGTGTGATATCTCCGACACTGCTGAACTTTCATTAACCTTTCATTAACTTCACCACCACTTGACGGCGTTGAAATCATTTCATATGCTGATGACAGTACGATTCTGGCGTCAGGCCCTTCCATCGATGACATATATGGAAGGCTGAAGGTCTACTTGCCTGAGATTGCCAATTTCTTCGCCGCGAGAAACATTGAGATATCCGCCCCCAAATAAACTGACACACAGTTTACTGCATGGACAGCGCAAGTGAAGGAGCAACTTAATGTGATAGTCGATGGCACAAAAATTCCTACCACCCATTACCCTAAGGTCCTTCGTGTCACATTTGATAGCCTATTTAGGTTTAACACGGATGCCACAGCTATCTGCAATAAGATTAGAAGTAGGAACAAGGTCCTCAAGTCGCTAGCTGGCAACACTTGAGGAACCGACATAGAAACCTTGTGAAGCTCTTACAAAGCGATTAGTCGGTCTATGGTTAACTATGTGGCACCAGTGTGGTCTCCGAACGTGTGCGAGACGCACTGGAAGAAACCTGCATACCAAAATGCCTATCTGGAATCTGTGGCAAGGTGCCTCTTCATGGGGAAACGAAGGTCATACCCGTACGTTGGCATAATTTTCTTCTGTTGAAGCAATATCTGCTAGATCGTAACCGACCTAGTCATCCCAACCATCACTTTATGGCTTCTCCTCCTCCCAGACCTCCCATACAGGAAAGACCTTTATGATCTAGAGGGTGATATCCAAGAGAGAGCCACTAGATCAAAGAGCAACTTAGGCAGGCATTGCGGACATTCACTCTGACGCAGTAGTAGAAACCGTAAAGAATTACAGAGTGAATTTCGTGCTTGGAGAACACACTCCACCAGTGGCTTCGGAGTAAGAGAAATTTCCACGGCAGACTAGAATTGTTTTGGCTCAACTAAGATCTGACAACTGACAAGATATTCACACGTTGGCAAATTCTGGAAAATACCCAAGAAAAACAAATCGACACGTACCATCCTTCGAAAGGCAGAAATTACTTGCAGCCAAGACTGAGTTTGGTGTTTCTGTGAAGCTGATACGCATTTGCGGAATGACTCCGATTGACACGAATTCTTCAGTGAAGATTGGCAAGGATCTCATAGTGTAGCTTTCATAACACTCAAGCAAAACTGAATGCTTTGAATCAAACAAAATGTTTGGTTACGTTTGAAATGCTAATCGTATATGTGTGAAAAAAAATAGTACAGAAATTTCAGTCAGGTGAACTGACTCCGTTGGAAAGACCAGGTTACTGAGAACCTTACAGAACTCGGTGTAACTAACTGGAGAAGAAGCGCAGAAAATCGAGGCGCTTATACTATTTGTCTACGTGCGGTATATAATCCACTGGGATTGCATAGAAGTACCAGCTAAGTAAGTAAGAACTGACTCAAAAATACTCTCAACCATTGGGTGTATTGATATTATTACTCTATTGCTAAAGTGGACGGAATGTTAAATTTGTATGAGAGGTACCAGAAGGGGCGTGGCCATCTAGCTAATATGCAATCCTGTAAGTTGTTTTGGGAAAATATTAACCCATGCAAAGTTTTAAAATATTTGGTTATGTCTTTCGAAAATTTTCTTGCGTACCAGCCGGACAGACAGACGGACATGGATCAAACTACTTAAAAAGTCATGAAAGGAATTTGTTTCAAAGAAACTCAGGGTCTTCCAGTGACTCCTTCTATGTGTTACACTTTTAGGTCGTATCAAATGAGTGGTGTATATATGTCAAACAAAAGAGCCTAAAACACACAAATCAGCTTGACGATTGTCCAAAGCTTTGCAAGCTTGGTGAATACCATGAACAAGACCGTAAGCGATCAATGCCTTTTTCAAAACTTCTTGCAAATCTTGATGAATGCCCAACTTCATATCGATATTAAATTATTATGGCATGCAACTTGGCAAAAGGAATGGTGCAAAACTTCTTCTTTTTGGGGCTACTTTCACGTGCAGTTCTCAGTATTGAGTCCCAAATCAATGAGCTGAAAAATTTTTTACTGTGTAAAAAAAGGAGACACTATGGCTTAAGTTGTGTAGCTGATAACTATTTCGCTTCGACGTTATTCCCGAATTGACTTTCTATCCTAATAGTATAACAGCTTTATACGTATCTTAAAATTTGTTCATGACCTCACCAGGTTCTTGAACGAATTTCTTTGCTGGGTTACTAAACGTAGTAGTCTACTTATAGAGCAGTACAAATATTTACAAAAATACTCACAGAAATTGTAAACATTCCACTGAGATCAAATTAAAAATGCACAAAACTATGGGAAAAATATAACAGCAACAAAAACAAACAAATACCAATGGCAAAATCAGAAGAGCCTTGACTGATACGCTGTGCTTAGCTGTGCGGCCATAGTAAGGGTATTCACTCTACGGTGTAATAAAGAGCAATTTTGTAAGTGACTCAAGAAAGTGGATAGCTAATCATTATACGAATGTTAGCAACAAAAGAATAGGAGTTATTATACTATTATCACTACTAAAACTCCACAAAGACAAAGATGGCAACATTTTTAATTAAATGACAACTTGGATCAAAGCAGTATTTGATCTGGTCTGACCCAATTGATATTTTTATTGAATTTTTTTTTTGATCTAATTTGAAAAAAAAACAGATTATTTTTTTTGGAGTGTCTTAATTTTTGTTAGATTTTTAAAAAAAAACCGATATCACGCACACAAAAATATCACGTGTTTGTATATATAGCTCTAGATACTAACAATAAACTGACGGTGTGTAATCAAACATTGCTTTGCGTACATGTGAATTGCCGTTCGTGGCTGTGTGAAACATACGATTATTGTCCGGCTCACGAGTCTATGGGATGCCTAGCACTACTTTAGATGTTAAAGTAATATTCAAATATCCTCTTTACCTCTGCCTACTTTTCTATTTATTTATCGTTTACGCCAAATTTCCTATACCCCCTGAATACCCTTCATATCAGTCATGCGATTAAATGCTGCCACAGATACCGACAGATTCAAAGTAAGAGCAGAAAAAAAAGCGACATGAAAGTCATCGACTTTTGCTTTCTATTTAAGGATGGTTGCCTGGTTGATGATGGCGGTTATCTTAGTTTGAATGTAACACAAACAACGATGTTCTTGCTAGCTTGTCTGGTTGTTTCTAGGTTGGTTGGTTGATGATGACTTTGTCGGAGTGGGCAAATATTGGTGGATGCATACTTGGAAAGTAATGGAGGCTATGTATGTTTCCCCTGTCAAGGTTAGTCATGGCTGTATGATTGTGTGAATGAACTCAAATGCTATAAGTTACGGTTAAATGATTGGTTAGTTGGCAGTTGGGAAGGATGTGTTGTAGATTAGACGGGAGATGGAGTTACAGCTGCAACGAAATGTGTGATAAAGGACTTGTGAAAGAATTAAGAAGGGTGTAACATAAATGTTCAAGGTTCCGAGATTCAAAAATTAACAGTAATTAGTAATTAAAGTATAATGTAATTATATCAAAACTATATATGTGATTAGCGGAATACTTATATTAGGATGATACGAATATTGTGGAATATGCGGCAGATGTGGTCATCATGATAGTTGAGAAATTTCTACCAACGATGTGTGACTTTATCGAAACTGTCCTTGAAAGCTGCAACGATTGTCCAATACCAATACCAATACACGTTGATATAAAGAACTTCAGACCACCGAAGCTAAATGGGGTGGAACTGTATCTCTCAACGGATGCCAAATACCTAGGTTGAAGAGTTATGTCAATGCCCTTTGGGGACTCAGCCCGAAGGTCACTATGTGGCTGTATACTGCAGTAGTCCCGCCCAATATTAGTTATGTATGTCACGGGGTTGGCATTGGCATGATGGTTAGAACACGCGACTACTATGCGGCAGATCCGTGCATCCTATACCTCATTCATGGGCTGTAAAGGAAAATTAAGGTAAGATAAGAAAAGTTTATTTAAAATGCGCAGCAAGGTCCAAAGGATGTCTGCAATGGCGATTACTAGGTGTAGAAGGAGCACACCGGATGTGTTACATGACCATCCGCCCCTGGACTTATACGTCAAGGCTATTACAGACCAAGGGGCTATAAGACTAAGGAAAGCTGGCGATTGGCATCAATCCATATATATTGTCATGCGAAGATTCGCTGACTTTTGGGTAATGCTTCCTGTTTATCCCCCACCTCGTGCTGACTCTTTAAAGAAATGTGTGAATTTCCGTGAAGTAAATGTTGAAATTCCGGAAAGATCGGGAATCCTTATGGTGACTCCATTTTTATCTTTACTGACGCTTCGAAAATGAAACAGGGCACAGAAGCTGGTGTTTACAGCGAAGAGGTACCGCTAAGCCCCTCTTTCAGACTACATAATAAATGAAATTTTTTAGGCTGAAGTACTGGAAATTCAGAAAACCGCGGAGGCTATAATGGAATTTAGAATTGATACTAGCAGACCGATAACCATCTGTGTGAATATCCGTGCTGCAATAAAAGCGATCTATTCTACATTGGGTTGTTCAGGATGCAAATCTCTGTTGGTTCCCAAGACATGGCGATGTACAACCTACAATTTGTAACCTATTTGGCTTAGTGGAGAATTAGATGTGGATAATAGCCAGTGGAGGTTGGATCTCCAGATCCCACTGTATAACTGCTAGGTCGCTATGGTCCGAGTACAAAAGATCCCGATGGACGTATGCCCTTTTCAGGAATTATCTGAGACTGGCCTGTGGAATTCTAAAAGGCCATGACAATATCAGGCAGCTGGCAGACATATGTGATAGGTCCATACCAGAGATCTACACCAGTAGACCGCAAAATCCAAGTACACCGCATCCGAACATAGTTCTTTTCATACGCAAGTATATGAGAGAAGGCTGTACTATGCCTGATTAAAACTCTCTGGAAGAGTGTCAGCCGCCTGTTTGTTAACTTTTTGGCTTAGAAGAGGATTGGATGTGGAAAACAGTAAGCAGACGTTGGATCTCCAGAACTGACTATATAACTGCTAGATCGCTATGGTCCGGGTACATCAGATCCCGATAGGCGTACAAGATTGGCCTGTGCAGGAATGAACTGAGATTGGCCTGTGGAATTCTAATAGGACATGGTAATATCTGGTACCTGATAGCAAATGTTAGCTGTCCCGCTCTAGCCTGTAGGAGGCTAAGATACTGAGGGAAAGGGTATAGAGAAGACCTAGAGTCTCTCTCCCTCCTCAGTCCGAGTAGGCAATTTAATATGTTTCATGCGGTGCCTTCCATGACTAACCGGGCCAAGATGACAAATGGGAATTTCACTTCGTCCTCCATCCCTCCTCTCTCTCCTTTTTTCATCATCCCCTTCTCCTTTTCTAGCGGATAATCACAATAGATCAGCAGATCTAGGTGTATAGTGTGATCTTGTTTATTACCACATTACACATGTCCACAACCTAACCTACGCTATAACATAAATACCACCATTTACTCCTTACTACCCCAGATTATTCGCTTATATGCTATATACTCTATGCTACTCCAACTATGCCACTATTTTCAACAATCACAAAAATTAAAGTTCCTTCTCCAAAATGTAAGCTTGTGCTCCTCATTATGTTTGCATATAACAGAACTGTCTCACGACATGAACAACTCATATATGTATACAAGCGCGTGGTGCATAGCACTTACCCTATTGGGTTGTGTTAACATGTAACAGCAACAGCTTTTATATATACAACACAAATGTATGTCACATGTACTTGTTTTATTGTTTTGTTACTGCTAATACTGTAACTGTAACTGTAGCTGTAACTGTTACTTTGCGCCCACATCCAGTCATTACTGTAGTTATTTTAATTCATCCCAAATAGACACAGCCAGTGTTACACACAGAAGAGACATCATCAACATCTACATCTACAACACCACCATCATCATCGTGACAAACAAACCAACCAACATTATGCCGACTTTAATTGTAATGGAAATAGGTAGTAAAAATTGTTTTTTACCTACCTACACAGTTCCGGGCTTTGCACTTTACTTACTCCCTTACATGGAGTAAAGCCTCACAGCCATTTGCCTCCTGTCCAACTCGTGAGATTCTGCTTGCAGATTTCTCATTTGTTGGGTGACACGTCGTACTCTTATCATCTAAGCGTGAGTAAAGCAAGGATAACAATGGGATGGCTCAGTGATACGGTGGAGTAAAATATGTGAAAACAATTATGAAAGGATTCTTTTGCATCGTCTAACTGTTTGCCGAAGGTGGGTGGGTTAGTGCTGTTCAGTGGGAGAAACTAAATTGATAGTATGCTGTTGGATCGTTGTGTTAGTTGGCTGACTTTGTTTCGTTACGTTGGCTTTTATCTAAATTGTTTTCATTTTACTTTTATTTTGACATTCGCATACATTTTCATCAGGGGCCTGAACACGATTGCAAACAGGGAGCGAGAGAGAGAGCAAGACGACAAACGAGAGCTGCTAATTGAAACCAGTGTGTCAAGAGGTGAGGAAATAATAAACGAAGTAGTGACAGATTATGGTTTAACACCAGCGAGCTGTGTTAAAGTGTTGAAGACTTAAAGGGGTTGCAACAATGGCTGCCATAACACCGAAAAACATAGCGAAATTAAGGATAATTAGCAGTAATTTTCGTGAGAATCAAAAATTTAACTACATTTTAAACTAGTGTCAGGCAAAACTAAACGCACTTACACACAAATGTAACATGTTTGAGTATGCGGATTTGTAGCAATTAAAGACTGGCAATAGACTAACTGCTTGAATCAAACACAGTTTCGCGTACGTGTGAATTAACAATCGTGTCTGTATAAAAAATACGATTATTGCGATGCTGTGGGTTGTCTAGCACCGTTTTAATATAATTGATTGTGTTAGAAGCAAAGGGATGCAAATGAAAAAAGTTAATTTCGAAATATTTGTCTTCAAAGTTTCAAGTTCTAGTGCAAATATAGATATTACTTAATGTGTTTTCGGCTAGATATTAGCACTGGTAATATAAATTGACTTCATCTCATGCTGGTAGATATAGGTAGTGTCAAAATATATATATATAATGGTACTCGAATATTTATGGCATAGTGATTAGAACATGCGACTGTCATGCGGGTGGCCTGGATTCGAGATCTGTCAAAGTCATCTACATTCCTTTTGCATCCCATGAATGATATATGAGGGAGGTTTTTCCAGTTGAAAGAGATAACACTAGACACAACATTATTTTTAAGACTCACACACGGGGGCTACAGTTTAGCGATGATTCCGAACATCAACTTTTTAAGAAGGTTTAAGCTTGATCTCTACCACATCGAGAATACAATTACACAGTACAACATTTTTCAGATTTTGGGACTCAATTCTGAGAACTGCACGTGAAAGTAGCCCCAAAAGAAGAAGTTCTGCATCATTCGTTTTGTCAAGTTACATGCTATATAAATTTAACATCGTTTTAAAGATAGTAAGTATCGTATAGGGGCTGCATGGCCACATCCGTTCTGGTATCTCCCATACAAATGTGCCTTTCCGCCCACTTTAGAGATGGAGTAATAATATCAATACACTCGACATGATCGTGCCCAAATTCTGTGTTTTGTTATGTTATAATAGGATAAAGTTTTGGAGAAAAAATCTGTAAGTCTAGACACGCCCCTTCTGGTACCTCCCATAAAAATGTACCTTCCGCCCACTTTAGAGATAGGGTAATAATATCAATACACGCAACGCGATTGTGACCAAATTTTGTATTTTGTACAGGTATAACAGGATAAAGTTTTGGAGAAAAATTCTGGAAGTCTAGACACGCCCCTTCTGGTACCTCCCATACAAATGTACCTTTCCGCCCACTTAAGAGATGGAGTAATAATATCAAATTCTGTATTTAGCAAAGCTATAACAGGGTAAAGATTTGGAGAAAAATTCTGGAAGTCTAGGCACGCCCCTTCTGGTACCTCCCATACAAATGTACCACTTCGCCCACTTTAGAAATCGAGTTATAATATCAATAAAAAATAATTTTTTTTGTTTTACTGAGGGTGATGGTATATGTAAGTGGGTTTGCCCGACTGGAACTTTCTTACTGGTTATAACTAAAATGGTTTTCTTTGTAAGCACACCTTTTTACCATAAGAAACGCAGATGCATTTGAAACTTATTTCTATATGACTTTTGGTAGTTTTTTATGAGGCAGTCACTGATATCACAATTAGAACACTCGACTATCATGCGGGTGACCTACGATCGACCCTGCCACAGCCATCTTTATAACACTGATCTTTGGCCGCCTTGATATTGTCGACAACAACTTTAAAGAAGTCGAGTACGTCGGTATATATAGCTACTCAACAGAAGCTGATGTTCGGATTTATAATTAAGCCGTAGGTGCCGTTTGCGTAAGTCTAAAACAGTTAACTCACTCATAAACGAGCAGCTTTAGTCGAAATCAACAGCTTCTTGTTAATACAGTTGTGCGCTTTTGTATGAAAATGATCACAGTACAACATTTTCAGCTCATTGATTTGGGACTCAATTCTGAGAACTGCACGTGAAAGTAGCCTCCAAAAGAAGAAGTTCTGAATCTATCGTTTTGTCAAGTTACATGCCATAATAATTTAATATCGATTTGAAGTTGGTAATATAACTCGGGAGAATTACAATTCCCTTAATCTGTTTATATAACGTTTCCCTACATAAGCAACAGTTTCACATTTCCATTCAGCAAATGATTTTGAACTGGGTTTATTTTGTAGCACTTACAATAAAACTGTTGTAATCCGTGGCGTATGATTAACGTGGAATATTACTTATGATAATCATACGCCACCATATAACAAAACAGACTAAAATGTGACAAATTCCCTTATGCGATACTTTCTAACTTCAAATCGTTATTAAATTATTATGGCATGTAACTTGACAAATGATGCTAAACTTCTCCTCTTTGGTGTTACTTTCACGTGCAGTTCTCAGAATTAAGTCCCAAAATCATCTATTGTACTTTGTAATTGAAAGCATATCCAAGTTTTTCTTATAAGTCCGACTATGGCATGATGACTGCCATGTGTGAGACCCATGGTTCGATTTCTGTCTCCAGTCATCTACATTTTTCCCTGTTATTGTCGGCCCCACTGTGTTGTCGACAGCAACTTCGCAATATAGTGTCGAGTCAATCGACCTGGCTAGTAAAAGCCTCTCAAACAGTGACGTTCACATTCTCATTCATGAAATGTTAACGGAATTTCAGTTTTTTTTTCTTTAATGTTATATCCAAGTTGTATAACTTTTGCCTAAAATAACTCATAATTCGACTTTAATACATTATACAACTAGCATATAGTTTAAAGCTTTGTATTCCTAAATAGAACATTTAAATTTTGATGCATTTCCAGTTTAACTAGCAGTGTTAAAATGTCGTTAAACACATGAACCATATAGAAATCACATCACAAATGTGACAAAAACAAATAATCCTTAAAACACACATTAACACACACATTTGAGATTAATCTAAAAACCATCGATGTTACAGCTGCTACAACGGATTTCTGTAGAAAATCAGAACTATGAGTGTGACAGCCCTTTTGCTGTCCCGTGAAATGTTGTCATTTTACAGTACATACACTTTTTTAGTGAAAACTAAATCTAGTAGTCATCCTTGTGTAAGCTCTTACCCCACACATATACGCGCGAAAACTTTGCAAGGACTTATGCGCTATGTGCACTTGGAATGAGTGCCAGTGTGTGTGTGTGTGTGTGTAGGTAATGGAATGTTATCGTGTAAACTTCACATTTAAATTGTGGTAATGTTTCTGTATTTGTTTTTAGTTTTAACAACACATTCATCATCGTGTATGTATGTGTGTGTGTGCAAAGTTTAAGGACAACCAATGTGTTTAATTTCTCACACTCAACTGCAAATGTACGATGTTTGGTGGCCAAATACACTTGCTACCTATTACAATCTAATGACACACCCACACACACACACCTACTTACATACAAATCTACACAACACATCGTCCTTATGAATATCATGATTATGTTAAAAACATTCATTTTGTTTGTTCACATGCTAAAAAAAAAGTTTATAGTAGGGGGGACATACGCGGCACTGTGTGTGTAGCTGGAGGGGTTATTTTAAAAATTAAATAATATTCTCTTCACTTGTGCTCCCCACGGCCACTTTGTTGTACTTACTCGTAACTACCTTTACTTGTTTCTGCCACTAACTGTGGCAAGGAAATACGTAAATCTATTACGAGAACGTGTGCGGGTACATGTGCGGGTGTATGTGTGTTGGCCGTGGGGGCGGGCACAACAAAGTGGTAGAGTAAGTGAAAGTGTGAATAACAAAAACGCAAATTTAGTTACTTACAATATCGTCCAAGTTGTTAGTCGTCGGTTCCTTCATACCATGACGCAAATGGGAAATATCTGTAAAGAGAAACAATAACAAAGATATGTATATTAAAACAACAAAAAAAGGCAGCAAAAGAAAATGAATGAGTAAATGAATGAATCCAAGAATGTAGGGAACCAGCTGAATTCCTCCTTGATGTTGTTTGTGCGTCCCGCTCTTGCTACCCTTAGGGTTGGTAGCACCCAACACTAACAAGTGGGGAACAAATTGTTCAACTCTTATAAGATTTATACATTTAAAGTAATTGAATTTAATAAAGATAATTTATTTGTTGCTAACACGTTTAAGAGCAAGCGTGAAGCACATTGGCAATATCAATATCATCGTCATTCGTTGTATCCTTTCATTTGAACTAGTTAAGAATTGATTTCCAAATTGGCTGATTTGTATTGGGATGGTAATTACAACAAAAAGGATGAATATGAACAAGGACTAAAGACATGTGTCGGTCAAGGGTAGAGTAGATGGTCTTCCAAGAGAGCAACAGAAATTTCTAGTGCAATATATTAAAAAAATGTAACTCAAATATAAAAAAAATACATTCAATCATTTAGGATATCCTAACACAGTTAAACACATGATTTTGGGACTCAACTCTGAGAACTGCACGGGAAAGTAGCCCCAAAAAGAAGAAGTTCTGCATCATTCGTTTTGTCAAGTTACATGCCATAATAATTTAATATCGATGTGAAGTTAGTCAGTATCGTATTCAGTCTGCACACCGAAACGTCGAACAATGGCATCAGTCTGATTGATTGATTTCGCTGCGGCTAGAAATATGGTAGTTTGCAGCACTAGATTTGACCATAAAAATATTCATAAGGCAACATGATTATCTCCAGATCAATTGACGAGGAAACAGATAGACACGTGGTAGTCGATGCGAGATACGCATCGATGTTGTGGACGTACGAGTGATCAGGGGTGCGAACATTAACTCCGATCACTTCCTTACCGCAGTTAAGGTGTACACAAGTCCAGGATGGCGAAAAACATATGTAAGCAGGCACAACGAAAGCTGGACATCGGTAAACTGCGGACCACAGAGGTAGCGGACGCCTACTCCAACCACCTAACTCAACTGCTGCGGAATGCTCCAACCCCTCGCAGTGGCAAAATATAGCCGACTCCTTAGGACGTACTGCGAGAAGCGTACTTGGGTACTCAAAGCCGTCTCAAGAATATGCCTGGTACGATGATAAATGTCGCAATGCCACGAAAGAGGCGGTTGCTGCAGACAGGGTGAAACTGCAGCCAATGGCAACGCGAGCTGCTCGTGAACGGCACAGGGAGAAGAGACGAGAGGCAACTCGTCTTTTTAGATGGAAAAAGGAGCCGAAGAAGAGGCAGGATGAGTGCACAGAGTTCCTCCGAAATAGAGGGGAAACCCGAAAATTATACAAGAGAGTTAAGGCGAGAATGTGTGGAACTGGGTTGCCCTCCTGCAAGGACAGCAATGGTCAGCTAGTGACGGACCCGGATAACGTTCCGAAGATATGGAGGGATCATTTCAGAAATTTATTGAATGCGAACAGCACTCCAGAACAGAACACCACTCCAATCCATGACGATGGTATTAACTGTCCACCTCCGAGCCAGAGCGAGATACGTATGGCCATCTCCCGTCTTAAAAACAACAAAGCTGCTGGAGCCGATGGTCTCCCTGCTGAATGGTTTAAGGCTAGTGGGGAGGAGCTGCATAGGAGCATGCATCAGCTCATGGAGAACATCTGGCTAGAGGAGAGCATGCCCTGTGATTGGAGTCTCAATCTGATATGTCCCATATACAAGAAAGGAGATCGTGGTGAATGTAGAAACTACCGTGAATTATGCCTCTTAGCTATTGCGTACAAGGTCCTTTCAAGCTTATTGTGTGAAAGTCTAAAGCCAATTGTAGAAAAACTAATAGGACCATATCAGTGCGGCTTTAGACCTGGCAAATCTACGACGGATCAAATATTCACCTTACGACAAATCCTGGAAGAAAACTCATGAAAAGCAGATCGACACCTACCACCTCTTTGTCGACTCTCCGATAAGGAATAGGCTACATGAGGACATGTCTGAGTTTGGTATTCCTGCAAAGCTGATTCGACTTTGCACATGTACCTTAGACAACACCAAATCCTCGGTTAAGATTGGTAAAGATCAGTCTGAACCATCCAACATGGAAAAAGGTCTCAGGCAGGGCGATAGCCTGTCCTGTCCATTATTTAATATAGTTATGGAGAAGGTGATGAGAAAGGCTGGCGTCTACATGTCTGGCACCATATTCCACAAGAGCCACATGCCTCTAGCCTATGCCGATGATACAGACATCATTGGCCGAAATCTGCGGGATGTTACTGCAGTTTTCGCATCACTTGAAAAGTGGGTTTAGCGGTTAACGAGGACAAAACAAAAATTACGATTTCACGGAACAAAAAGTTCTCTCGATGGGGACGCACGTAAACGTTGACAATTATTGCTTTGAGGTAGTCGATGAGTTTACCTACCTCGGATCGACCGTCAACAAGAAATATAATGTCAGCCAAGAATTTAAGCGGAGAATAGTCGGCAGCACTTTAGTAACACCACCTTATCTCGGAATACTAAGAAATAGCTATACCAGGTGCTAATCTTACCCGTTCTGTTGTATGCTGCCGAATCATGGGTGCTTACTACAACGGACGTATACAACCTGGGAGTGTTCGAGAGAAAAGTACTCCGAAAAATATATGGACCTATCTGTGTCGACGGCGAGTTTCGCCATCGGATGAACCATGAGCTGTATGAGCTTTACCACGACATCGACGTAGCTAAAAGAGTCAGAATCCAACGACTGCGATGGCTGGGACACGTTGCCAGAATGGATGTAAATGCTCCAGCGAGAAAGGTGTTTAAAGGAAGTCCGTAGCTTGTGGAATTCCTTATTACTTCAGGCCTCAGGCCACTTAAGTAAGTAATGATGCAGAACTTCTTCTTTTTTGGGCTACATTCACGTACAGTTCTCAGAATTTAGTCCCAAATCAATGAACTGAAAAATGTAGTACTGTGTAATTTAATGGCCATACAAATTTTTCGCTCAATGTGAAGTTTTACAGCTTTTTTTATATTTTAACATGTTGTACTATGTTATATAAACACGAAGACCTTCCTCCCCTCCAAAATGTTATACAACTCAAATAAAACTTTAATTGAAATTATTGTAAGACAAATAAACAATTTAATTGTTTGGCTACAACACAATCTTTTACGCGGTATAAGAGATATACAATTTTGATAATATTTTCCCACATTTTCTCTAAGCCCCTAATTGTATTAATTTGAAAAAGTACTCTACAGTTTCAAAAATATTACCAAAATTCCTTTGCATTTCCGGTTATTTTCGTGCTAAAACTTTTCACATTAAAGCATATCGTCATCATTATCGTTATCATCATTGTATTGCCCTCTTTTATTTCTTAATCAATTAAGGCAACTTCTGTGCAAATGTTATTTTCCTCCCCCATTTCATTACGATAAAATGTTTTCGGAAAACACATTTCAACTTTTAACTTTAAGTTAAGAAAAAGGATATCTTTAAAGTTTTCAATTTAATTTGCCATTTGAAGATGTCGGCGGTAGGGGTCGTCGCATTTCTTAGCTTTAACTACTACAGACTCTAACAATTTAACACACTTCCTGCATGGAATGTCTTCTACATTTTGATATAGAATTTATGCATAAAATTCAAATAATAATATCAAATTGTTCTCGTACGTTTTGTCCTTCCGCTTTCAAGTGTCGCCCCTCCCCTCGAGTATTTTATTTGCATTTCAATGTGAGAGTTAAGTGGATTTCTCATAATGTCATCAGCGATTTTACTGGCTGGCTGGATTGTGTGAAATGCCCCTTTTCTTTTTGTTGGCGTACGTTTTCTTAAGGCGGCTGAAAGGATATTGTTAGTATGCGTGTGCGTGTGTGTGTGGGTTTGTCTATATATCTTGGGGTGGGGTACTTGGTGTAAATGCGTAAGTGTTGAGATTGTTTTTAAATCTTCTCATATTTTTTGTTGTTGTTCCGTTGCGTTGCCAGCCTCTGTAGGAGGGTTAAACCATAATTGTATTGTTAAGTGTCGGAAGAATGAAAACAAATACCGCAAGAAAAACGTGGTTATTGTTGTTTTAGTTAGCAGATATCGAGTGTAAGGAAGAGACAGTGCACAGGGGCAATTGTTGGTTTTTTTTATGTAAAAAACATAATATGGTTAATTATGTCCTTAACCTACGGGTAGGAGGATATATATCATTTGATACGACTCAAAAGTGTAACACATAAAAGGAATTACTTTAGACCCTAGGTTTCTTTGAACCAAATTCGTTTCATGACTTTTTACGTCACTTGAGCCGTGTTCGTCTGCCTGTCTGCCTGTTTGACTGTTTGACTGTCTGGCTGGCCGGTTGGTACGCACGATAACATTCCAAATATTTTACCAAATGTTTTGAAACTTTGCATGGGCTAATATTACCCCAAAATTACTTACTGTATTGCAAATGGGTTAGATGGCCACACCCCTTCCACTCAACGCGATCGTGCCCAAATTCGTATCTAGTGAAGCCATAGTAGGATACAATTTAGGAGAAATAATCTGGAAGTCTAGCCACGCCCCATCTGGTACCTCCTATACTAATTTTAATATTAATATTTATATTCACGCACCCAACGTAATCGTGCCCTAATTCTTTATTATATAAAGCTATGACAAACAAAGTTTTGGAGAAACAATTTAAAGTCTGGTCACGCCCCACCTGTTACCTCCCATACATATGTCGCATTCCGCCTACTTTAGAAATCGATTAATAATATTAAAACTTTATAGTGTCCAATTCTGTATTTAGTAAAGGATAAAGTTTTGAAGAAAATACTGGATGTCTAGCCACGCGTCTTCTGATACCATTCTGCCCACTTTAGGAATCGAGTAACAATATCGATAAACCCAACGCGATCGCCTCTAAATTCTGTATTTTGTAAAGCTATAACTATATAATACTTTTAAGAAAAAAACTGAAAGTATAGCCACGCCCCTTCTGATACCTCCCATACAAAAGTACCATTCCGCCCACTTTAGAAATCGAGTGATAATATCAATATACCCAACGCGAACGTGTCCACATTCTGTACTTTGTAAAGCTATAACTAGATAATGTCAATGGTTGTGACATGGTTAAACCTAGATCACCCGCACGTTTTATACCTTTCATCACGCGCACGAATGGATTGAAGAATATGTTAATTTAGCTCTTTCATTTGTAACGCTCGTTAGAAGGCGTCATAAGTATGATAATATATACGATCAGCTTCGAATTCTGAGTCAATTTAAAAATGTCCGTCTTTCTGTCAATATGTCCCCGGTATTGCAGCCATAGTTTTGCAGATATCGAGCTGAAATTTGGTTAAGTTCTAAGTTGAGCAGAATCGGTCTAAAACTTCTCCCACATCCCATACAAATTGTCCCTTTTACGGGATCTGTCCCTGCTATCACCGTCTTATTTCAAGTGCTATGCTAGCTGGTATACTAGCTCCAATCCTATATGCGGAGGTTATGTTTTAAGGTCACTAAGATCGGAGAAAAACTACTCCCACCTCTCATACAAAACAGCCCCTTTTTGGGGGTGTCCGTCTGTCTGTCGCCCGATTACAGCAGAAGTTTAAGAGATATCGAGATGAAAATCGGTATACATGCTTCTATCCTCTAAGCAGAGGTTATGTTATGAATTGAGTAATATGTGACAGAAACCAAGCCTGCCTTCCATACAAACTTCCCCTTTTTGGGAGTGTCCGTCTGTCAATCCCTGTGACAACACCCTTCATTTAAGAACTATCGAACCATATTTTAATATACTAGCTACTTTTCTATAAGCAGAGGTTACGTTCTAAGATGAGAAAAATCGAGCACCCCTTTTTAGGGGTGTCCGTCTGTCTGTCGCCCTATTACAGTAGTAGTTTAAGATATATCGACCTCAAATTTGGTATACAATCCTCTATGCAGAGGTTATGTTATAAATTGAGTAATATGGGACAGAAACTACTCCAACCTCTCATACAAAACAGCCCTCTTTTGGGGGTGACCGGCTGTCTATATCTTCGATAACAATCTAAATGTAGGTGGTATTTCGTTGAGGATAGACTCTAAGCGGAGGTGAAGTTATAAAATGACCAAAATCTAACAAAAACTACTCCCACTTATTACACAAAACTTCCCCTTTTTGGGGTTAAACATAACAATACTGTCGGCGCATGAAAGCAATTCAAGGTCAGTATTTAACATTCCAGTGAAAACTTATTGCCAAAAAATGGATGTTGAATACTAAAAGTAATGACTAACTCTGATACTCTGAACTCCCCCTTTTTTGCGGTACAAAGTTTAATAAAATACATTTGTAGTGCAAATTCAATTCAGGGTGAAGGTACAGGGCCAGTACAGTAAAACCCTCAAAGGGTTTGGCGTTATCAGGCCAAACTTTTTTTTTAATGCCCTTTGATATTTTTTGTTTCTGTTAATTCATGTTTGTTTAGTTTTTCAACTATGACTCAAAAACCGTTAATGATTTGTCATGGATACTTTAGTAGACTTGTAGAGAATGCCAAGCCATTTGGGGTTTTAGTATACTGATCTAGTACCATCACCCTGACTTGGAATTTCTCAGCCCCCCAAATTTACTGTTGCTCTGTGTTATTAAACCATAAATCCACAATATTGGAACGAACTACGTATGATTGATATAAAATCCGTATAAAAATAATATTACTCATACGTTGTAAATACATAGTTAGCGAGTACCATATGCAAACGCGCTACATATGTACAATACCGTACTTAGGTCAGGGTCGTCATTTAACATCATCAGCAATGAAAAGTTTTCTACTTATTGCAGATGATACAGACTATATATGGCCAGTAACTGGTGATATAAAGAACCGAATGAAAAATCATCAATAGTTCTTGAGTTGTAGCGGAAAAACTTAGCGAATAAACATCAATATATATATATGACTGAAAATTCTCTCAAAAGGTTGTCCCCGCAATAACAAGGATCAGAAAGCAGTTATCACGCCAATTGTCTAAAATAGCCATAAATCCAAACTGATGTTAAAATGGCAATGTCTCGGCTGAAAAATAATCAAGCAGCCAGGACCCACGACGGACTTCCGACAGAGCTCTTCATGTGATAAGCTGATAACGAATATGCACGGTTTGGTTTAACGAGTGCATGTCCGGTAATTTCAGTGTATTATTTGAAGCCAGGCGATCTATCGCATATAAGGTTTTGTGGAGGACTATATACGACAGACTAAAGTCAATGTAATCTAATCTGGTAGGATTTTATCAGTGACCGAATATTCACACTACGGCAAATCCTGAAAAAGACCCAAGAAAAACATATCGTCACATATAATTTTTTCCTTGACTATAAAACGGACTTCGGAAGAAAATATTGAATTCGTCTCGAAAATATCTTTCATTTGAGTATCCGCACATAGAGGATCATCATAGACCCAAAGGGGCCCACACTATAGGGTCTTGATCGGCATCCATCGTGCGGCGCCATAATGTTCTTGGTCTGCCTCGACATCTTATACCATGGGGGTTCCCGGCGACAGATTTATGTCCTGAGGGGTTGCGTCGAATGCAGTAGGGCCTGGTTATACCCTTCACCATGCGCATGAACGGAGTGAAGGGTATATTCATTTTGTTCTTCCATTTGTAACGCCCATAAGGAGGCGTGGTAGGTATGACAATATATATATATAAATGATCAGCAATCTGAGTCGGTTTAAAGGTGACCGTCAGTCCGTCTGTCTGTCCCCGCGATTACAGCCGCAGTTTAAGAGATATCGATCTGAAAATTTAAATGCAAGCTTCTATCCTCAAAGCGGAGGTTGAGTTCTAAGATGAGCCCGATCGGTCAAAAACTACTCCCACCTCCCATACAAACTACCCCTTTTTGGGGTCTGTCCCTGCGATTACAGTTGTAGTTTTAGGGCATTCAAGCTGAAATTTTGTATGCACGCTACCCTACACCAAGTGCAGGTTGATAGTAAGATGAGACCAATCGGTCAAAAACTACTCTCCCTCTTTTTAGGGGTGTCCGTATCTCAGTACCCGCGATTACAGTAGTGATTTAAGAGCAATCAAGCTGAAACATTGTATGAAAGCTTTTCTGCTCTAAGCGGAGGTTGAGTATTAAAATGAGACCTCCCATACAAACTCTCCCTTTTTTGGGCTTGTCCCTGCGATTTAAGAGGTATAAATATAATGAATCTTACGTACAAAATGTCAGACGCAAGATTCAATATCTAAGCGGAGGCTACTATCTAAGATAAGCAATGTAGGTCAAAAACTAATCCAACCTCCCATTCAAACTACCTTTTTTTGGGGTGCCCGCATAACTGCCCCCGCGATTATAGCCGTAGGTTAGGAAATATTGAGCTGAAATTGTATATGCCAGCTTTAATCCAATAATAGGAGCTTACGTTGTAAGATGATCACTATCGGACGAATACTTCTCCCACCTTCCATACAAACTCCCCCTTTTTGGGGGTGTCCGTCTGTATGCCCCTATAGTTTATGAGCTTTAGGGCTGAAATTTGGTATGTAAGCTTCTGTCCAGAAGCAGAGGTTAAGTTCTAAGATAAGCATGATCGGATTTAAACTACTCCCACACATCTTCCCATTTTTGGGGAGTTACAAAATTCATAAAAATAAGCTCCAACTCATAAACTTATCGGTAAATCGAATAAAATCGATACAAAATTACAGACAAAATGGATGTGTGAAGCTAAAAGTAACGTTCACTTCTCACCATTCCTCTTTTTTGTGGTACAAAGTTTAATAAAATATAGTTGTAGTGCAAATAACCAGTTTTACAACCAATTTTACAAATGGTGAAGGTTATCTGAGCTTCGGCATAGTTAGATATTGTGTTGGATCACCAATTTCACTGAATTTTCCGTAGACAGCTGTTGACAAAGGCCTTGAGCTTACGCTAAGCGCTCACGACTCACATCCGTAAAGCAGAATGGTGCTAATGTTTGAATTAAAAGTAAGCAGCTTCGTGTTGCGGGAAATCTGCTTGTCTTTATTTTGTTTATACGGGAAGTGACATCAAGAGTGGTTCATAGCTAAAATTTTTGCCCTATACCGGATTCGCTGCTAAATTTAAATTCCAATTTAGTGGTGTCAATATGCAGGGCGACGGAGTGTGCGATTTGGCTGAGAAGATCGATTATGAGCGGTGGGTACAGAAACCATCATGCTGGCTGAGAATATTTGATTCCAACTTGTCTTGAATTCTGGTGAGTGACAGTGGTGCTGGATTATTGGAAGGAGAGCTTAGTAGCGTAATACCCCTGTAGTTTTTACAGAGAGATAGATCACCATAGAATGATGGTTAGAACATGCGACTCCCATGCGATCCCCAAGTTCAACTCCTGGCTCCAGTCATCTAAAATATAAAAACGTAAATTTTTCTCCATTGCCGGCCCCCTCGATGTTGTCGTCACCAACTTAGTAAAAGTAAAAGCTTTTCAAAAAGTGACGTTCGCATTCGTCGGTAAACAAGTAGATTCCGTTAGTTGTGAAACTAAAAATAGAAAGCGTGTTAATTCACAACAACGCGAGAAGCTATCCTATATCTCATTCATGGAGTGTAAAGGGAAATTAAGTTTTTTTAGATCAGGGGCCCTATCAGCTAATCTTCTGGAATTTTTTCTTCTTTTAAGATAGTTTCAAAAACGAGGTTAAGGTATGATGCCGTTACAATCTACTGTTGAGTAAACAATTTAGCAACTATAACACATATAAAAAAACAATAACAACATAACATCATACTCGCCCCACTGTGCCTAGCCCAAGCATAATAAAAACACTAAATAAATTGTTTGTATAAAATTTGCTTAATATCAGTGGCCTGACTCTCACTCTCTCTCTCTCTCTATCTCTCTCCCTCCCTGCGTAAATGTTTTGCTTTGCTTAGAATTTATTAAACAAATCTTTTGTTTTATTTTGCAATTTATATCCGTTCTGTTTTCCGTTGCCCAAATGTTTTTTGTCTAGTATTTTTTTATACAACAAAAATAAACAGTTTCAAATTTGCGTGCGTGCGTGTGTGTGTGCATGAGTTTGCAATATGAATATTTCAATTGGACTTTTTATTTCCTGATTTCAAAATCCAGTAGCAAATGGGTGTGTACTGCACCATATCATATTTAGAAACAGTAGCAGCAATAAAACCAACAACACTCATCGGCCACTGTAACTGAAATCACTTAATGTCGACCCTGCAGCCCTTATGCTAAATTTTAGAGAGAAAAAAATCGACAAAGAGTGGCGGCCATTAGCCCCGCTCACTGTACGGATATAAGAAATGTGTGAAGCTCAGCAACAAATTATAGCCGAAACATTTGTTTAATGCTTTTGGGTGATTTATCAAAATCATTTTGAGCGCACTGAATGGATACACTGAATGGGCTTTTAAAAACCCACATTTGTTGGGGGTTCGTGGTTATGATGCATCAGCGTATTATACATACATCAACCCTCAATGAGCAACAACAATAACAAAACACATTTGCGTGGTAATAATTGTAAATACATTTTTATTTGGCCGCTGCCATTGACGACCCCAAATGGTTTATAAAAATTTTCGACTCTCTTTGACTCTTTCTCTCTCTATACAAATGTATAGGTATTAAAATTAATACAAATCCAGCAAAAATTTTATTTATGCATTATGGTGGTAATGGCTCCAAGCAACAACACAAAAAAATATGATGCTTTTTCATAAATCGCCCAGTGATTATGCGAAAATCCCAATTAAATAAACGCATGTGCGTGTGAGTGCGCGAATTGTTAAACAAGTGAAGTGAAAAATTATGTGAATTTCATATTGGGTAATTGTGTAGAGTCGGTCGTTGTTGCCATCACATACACACATACACGTATTACGGTGATAACGCCGGCGATTAAAGTTTCATCGCATGGCATGTGAACTTTTGGGCCATGTAATTCTTTACAAAATGCATTTATCAGAGACAACGTGACATTTATGACTACAACTTGCCGGATTTAAGATATGATTAAAATGGTAATATATCTTGGCGATAATATACTTGTGACAGATTAAACTCAATTTGTGTGTAATTACTAAGGGCAATGCAAATGCAAATTTATCACAGCAGACATATTAATCGAGGGTCACCGGAAAGAGGGCACAGATATGTACAAGAGATCGAAATAAACTCATCTTTAGATAATAGGATCATCATAACAATAGAGAATAAATTTGAAGATAAAAATTAGAGATAAGAAATAGAAATTTAATAGAAAAACAAGAACTCCAAGCGTTGATGACCCCAGCAAACTTTATAAGGACAATGATTTACGGATATGCACCTGAAATGTCCGAACCCTCTATGCAACTGATGGATGTCCTCGACAAATACAAGGCTGACATCACCGCCATACAGGGATGGCGCTGGTCGGGACAAGGATGAACACGTCGAAAGAACTGTTACATCTTTTACAGCTGCTATGCAGAAAGACACGAATTTAGATGTGGATTCATAGTCGGCAAGAATGGTTGACTTCTGGTCTCGCGGTTCAACCCTGTAACTGACCGAGTAGCCACTATTTGCATAGAGGCGAAATATTTTTACATTACGCTGATTTGTATGCACGCCCCGACGGATGACAAAGACGACAACATTAAAGATGCATTCTATGAGCGCCTGGAGAAATTATATGACCGCTGCCCAGCACATGACATTAAATTTGTTCTGGGAGAGGTACTAGTGTTAAAAACGCTCATAACCAAACTTAAAGAAAGCTAGATATCACAAAACTGCATACCACCAAGATAGCCAATGCCTACTCCACCCAACTCTCTGAACTACTTCAAACAAACCCCCATAACTCTTAAGTTCCCGACAGCCAGTGGCAATATATTGCAAATACTATGACTACTGCCGCAACGACCATACTGTCGCTAAATATCTGAGGAAATGGATGCTTACGGAAGAGCGTCTATGGAGGTAAAGAGAGAGCCAGGACATCGAAAGTATAGAGACAGAAAGGAAGCCTGAGAGTTTTACCAAAAGGTAAAAAGCTAAAGTTTTGGAACAGGCATCCCCACTTGTAAGGACAGAGATGGAAATTTGGTCAAGGCTTACAAATAATAAAGCCGCGGGAGCCGCTGGACTGCTGGCAACTTTTTTTAAAGCCGGTGGCGATGATCTGGCAAAGTGCATGCACCAGCTCATAAACACGATTTGGCTCAAGGAATACATGCCCCATGAATGGAATCTGAGTGTTCTGTATCATGTGCTTAAGGAAGACGATCTAAGTGTATGTACTAACTATCACTGGATCAGACGTTTACCCATCACATACATGGCCCTGTCTAGTGTATTATGTGCAAGACTTAAGTCCATCCTAGCGAACCTGATTGGACTTTATCAGTGCGACTGAGGCCTGGTACATTCTCGACCGACCAGATTTGCACACAACGACAAATCCTGAAGAACACCCAAGAGATGCAGAGCGATACCGATACCATCTGTTTATCGCTTACGAAGCTGCATTCGACAGTGCGATACGACAGAATCCATAAGGTGATATGGCTGAGTTTTGTTTCGCCTCGAAGTCTTCAGTGAAAATTGGCAAAAATCTGTCAGAGCCATTTTCTACCAAGCGAAGCTTTAGACAAGGCGAAAGTCTGTCCTGCGATCTCTTTAACATCGTAATGGAGATGATCATGCGGAAGGCTGCAGTAAACATGAATGGTACCATCTTTAACAAAAGTCACATGTTGCTCGCGTATGCCGATGATATAGATATCATTGGCCGTGGATTGCGTGATGTTACTGCAGCCTTTGCGAGAATTGAGAAGCAGTCGGCAGAAGTAAGTCTGGTGATAAATGAGGACAAAACCAAGTTATTTACTATAACTTTGAAATTAAAGACGATTTTGTTTACCTTGACTCCACCATATGCGCTAGGCAAGCGATCTAATGACAAAGCGCTCTCTTGAAGAACAAGGATCCAACTCTACCAGACTCTGATCGTACCTGTCTTGCTCTACAGCGCAGAATCCTGGGTAATGACACAAGCGGATCAATCTATTCTGGGAGTCTTCGAGATAAAAATACTACGCAAAATATTTGGATCATCATCGTTAAGGGTGAATACCTTCGCCAAATGAATCATTAGCTGTATGAGCTGTACAACGACATCGACGTAGTCAATTGCGTTCAAATAGACTGAATGCGCTGGCTTGGACACATTGTACGAAAGGACGAAAACGCTTCGGCTCGAAAAGTCTTCGGCAATTAACTCGATGGGCGGCACAGGAGGGGGCGACTAAAACTCCGATGGATGGACCAGGTGAAAGAGCTGTTAACTAAGGTTGGTGTAACGAACTATCTACGGAGCGTAAAAGACCAAAGCGCTTGAAATACTTTTCTACGTGCGGCTACTGATAGATAAATTTCTTTTGTTGCTGCCATTAAAGAAGAAGAAGAATTATACATCCAATTACTATCAAAATCTCATTATGTCTACACTGAAGAAGGATCCGTGGTCGGTTTAATCGAAAACTATCTTGGGATTTAAGATCTACCCTCCTATAAACTTAAGGTTAGGGTAGCTTCTCCTGTTGTTCTTAATTAATACGTTTTCTAATTAAGATTGACTCGACACTAACACTGCGAAGTTGCTGTCGACAACATTCGAGGAAAGCCGACAATGAATGACAAATTTATTTATTTTTTTTTCTTCTTTTTAAGATGACTGGAGCCAGGAGTTGAACCTGTCATCTCCCGCATGGTAGTCGCGTGTTCTAACCACTATGCCACGGTCGGTCCCTATTCACATCAATTCACATCAAACGGCACCTATTTGTTTATCGACAAATGTGAACGTCACTGTTTGAGAAGCTTCTACTAGACATGCCGATTGACTCGCCACTTACATAGTACAGCAAATGATTTAGGGAATCGATTCTGTGAACTGAGAATGTCAGAATTGAGAAATTGTCACGATTTAGGCTCTTTTGTATGACAATATGAATACTATACGGTGGCGTATAAGTAATATTCCACGTAAATCATACGCCATGGAGTACAACAGTTTTATTGTAACTGCTACAAAATAAAGCCAGTTCAAAATCATTTGATAAATGCAAATGTGAAACTGTTGCTTATGAAGGAAAACGTTATAAGAACAGATTAAGGCAATTGTAATTCTTAATTTTTTTAAATTTGCTTTAGCTAAATCAGACTAGTGGTTCTCGAGTTATGTCAAATTAAAGATCCTAAAACGTGACAAATTCCCTTATCCGATACTTACTTACTAACTTCACATCGATATTAAATTATTATGGCATGTAATTTGACAAAAAGAATAATGCAGAAAGTTTTCTTTTTGGGGCTACTTTCACGTGCAATGCTCAGAATTGAGTCCCAAATCTATGTGCTGAAAAATGTTGTACTGTGTTATACTTCAAAGTTGCTGTAGACAACATCGATGGGACCGGCATTGAAAGAAAAATGTAGATGACTGGAGCCGGATATCGAACCACGGATCTTCCGCATGATAGTCGCGTGTTCTAACCACTATGCCTCGGCCGGTCCCTACAACAATCCTAAAATCATTACATTCAGCGACTAGGAACGGCTACAAAGAAACACCTCAGGGAGGAGTTCTGTGTTCTTTTTCTGTGGATAACCTCAGTAGATGAACTGATTCTCGAATTAGGGTGGCCGGGTATTGGCCTAGGTATTGGCCTACACCGATAATCTTGCCATAATCTGTACGGGAAATCTCTCAACTTACTTACCATTAGCACAATCCGCCTACTAACTATAGTATAAAACTGTACCCCTAACATTGGACATTGGATTTTGGAAATATAAAAAGACAAATTCGAACTGAGCAAGTCAAGTATCTAGGGATTATCCCCGACAGGAAACTGCCTTGGAAATCCAATGTGGAGACGGACACTCCAAAAAGAATGGAGTTGGTATGGGCGGTGGGAGTAGTTTTTGTTTGAGCTTGCTTATCTTAGAAAATAATCTCCGCTTGAGGGATAGAAGCTTACACACAAAATTTTAGATCTTTGGCTCTTAAACTACGATTGTGATCGTGTGGAAAGACTCCCCCCAAAAAGGGGATGTTTGTATGGGAGTGGGTTTTGTCCGATCTTTAACATCTTAGAACTTTACCTCCGCTTAGAGAATGGAAGCTTGTGTATCAGGTTCAGCTCGATAGCTCTAAAACTACGTTTGTAATCGAGTTAGACGGACAACCCCAAAAAGGGTGAATTTGCATGGGAGGTGTAAGAAGTTTTTGTCCGGTCTTGATCATTTTGGAATTTAATATCCAGATAGAGGATAGAAGTTTTTATACCAAATTTCAGCTTGATAGCTCTATAATTAAAGATGTAACCGCGGGGACAGATGAACACTCGCAAAAGAGGGAGTTGATATGGGCTTGGGTTGGCTTGCGTATTTTTCGTCAGATTTTGCTCGTCTTAGAGCTTGAGGGATAGAAACTTGTATACCAAATTTCAGCTCAATACGTCTTTAACTACGGTTGCAATCGAGGCTTTTAAATAAAGGCTATAATCGCGAGGACAGATGAACAACTCCAAAGAGAGGGAGTTGGTATGAGCTTGGCTTGCGTAGTTTTCGTCTGATTTTGATCATCTTAGTACTTAATCTCCGCTTGAGGGATAGAAGAAGCTTGTATAACAATGACTCATGAACTACGGCTTTAATCGGGGGTGGGGACAGACTGACAACTCGTAAGGGGGGAGTTCGTATAGGTGATGGGAGTAGTTTTTGCCCGTTCTTGCTCATATTGGAACTTTACCACCGCTTAGACGATATAAGCTTCCATTTCAAATTTCAGGTGGATATCTCTTAATCTACGGCTGACACACAGAAGGACGGTCACCTCTGAATCGACTCTGATTCGATGCTGATAATTTATATATATAGAAATGGAATAGCAAAATAAATATACCCTTCACCCCATTCGTGAGCATGGTGAAGGGTATAATAATAAATGGAGACTCACTCTAGCTTGTAAAAAAGGTTTTTCAGAAAAACATTTCGAGCACTTTTCTTAAAAATCAACTTATCCAGCACATTTGCCAAAATAGCCACCTTTAGGCTAATAAGAGACCCAAAAAGATACTCAAACTACCGTTACACCTACAAAAGTAGGTAACAAGTGAGGCCAGACAGAACTTCTGGAGTTTCTATGGCCTAATCTAAGGGCGAGTTTTCTAACAACACAATAACCCGTTAATGTTCCTATAACTTCGGATATTCTACCTCTCGGCAAGTAAAATAGTTGCCAGAGAACCGTAGTTTGTTTACAAGCTATTTATCATTGTAATACGGTAATTGCCAAGCAATACCGCATAAAATTATGACACCAACTTGGCAGAAGTCACACTATATCTGTCAAAAAAATTCAATTGCTAAAAAGCCTTTAAATGAATCAGACTTCACCAAGTCCGGTCTTGGCTATTATTTGAAAAGTCACTTTGGGAAAACATGACGTTAATCAAAAATCTATAAACCAACAGTTTGCTTGTTGTATGCTTGTATTTAGTTTTATATTTTCACCCTTAACGGCTGCAGGCCTAATAGTTAAACTATGTCAAGCAAAACTATATAAAATAAGATAACAGTTTTAAGACATTCACATGTGATCTGTAAAAATAGACAAATGGAAAAGTAAACCTCTAAATGAATCATATTTTACTAAGTCCGATCTTGACGGTTACTTTGTGAGGCTTAAAGTGGTACCACCTGAAACATGGCATTAACCAAAAACTCAACAAACCCACAAATTTATTGATGTTAACTTTTAATTAGTTTCATCTTTCATGGCTTTATCATAACAAGTTTCATCGACTTACCAGCAACGCATTTAAATTTGTAAAATAAATAAATTTACACTATTTAGTTACTCAACTACTTACTATCTTATTTATAGGTCTCCTCTATGATTTTTATAGTGAAAGCCCTTCAATTATTTTAAATATGTTAAGGATTTATTATGCGTTTCCATTAAATGCCGACATATTTCCGTAGTTGTTGTTGCTTGCAAAAAGCTTTCATTAAGCCATGTGCCAATATCAATTTGTTCATTAAATTACAGCGTTATTCTTGTGCTATTTGTTCGCAAATGCAAAATGCAAATATGGTTTAATGCGTAAATTTACATGATATTGAAGTAGTTTTTTTCTTTGTGTATGGCTTTTAAATAGACTTTCATGGAATTTTTGTTTGTGGAGATTATAAAAAGGGTGAAGTGGTAGCATGATGATGGTTTTATGGGTGGTTTCTATAGAAAAAAAAAAATGGGGATGAATAATTGAATCTAACTAAGGCATCAAAATAAAGTTAATTGTGAGATATGATAAAATGTTTACTTACACATTTAACCCTTATCCTGAAAACTGATTCGTGAAATTTTCTGACAATTATTTTTTTGGCCTAAATTTGGTCTTAAGAGTTCAATTAAGTTAAATACACTTTTGGATGTGCCCTACGAATAAAGTTACGGATACTGCATTTATGGGTCAATATTGCCCTATAAAAATATCAACGAAATGTTTAACTATGTGTTTACGTGAAATAATCTGACGTACGCACTTAAGCTACGCACAATAAAACGCATCTCAATTCAGCGCATAACTGTCCGGTAAAGAGCTTTCACTCTAGCGTTCTAGCAGTGCAAAACTCAACAAGTTACCCACCTCTAACTTCAGTAAAATAACGCAAAGAGTTAGTTATAATTTTTACTGCTACCCGTGAAGATCAATTTAATATATACCCCGAATACTTGGTTTTTTATACATTTTTTAACGGTTTTCTAACAATAAACGAACCCCCCCCAGTGCCGTATAAATTGTTATTTAAAATCAATTGTGAATTAAAGGTAATTTATAACTGAATAAAATGAAGTTTTGTAACGATTTTTAAATCCCCGTGTTTTTTCCTCATTCTTCTGAAATTTAAAACACTTGTCTATTCGACCCCCTCTTCCCCCGCATTAACATTTTATGGTCCGATCGAACCGGATCGACAAGTGTTTAAAGGAAAGAAGATTTTAATTCCAGGTTTTCGTTTGAAACTTCATACTACAATTCAACCCGATAAATACATTCCCCGTGAAGTGAGTAAATTGACATCATCTTTTGGTTTTGCATCTTTAAGTACGCCTACGAGATTTGGAAAAGGTATGTAAAGTGTATATACTCCAATTATATCGTGAAACAAAGTGCAACAACAAAATAAAGAGTTTTAATTTGCAAAAACAATAAGCAAAGAGAGAACGGTAAACCTGTTTTACCATCAGTGAAACAAAAATATTCTTTGCTAATTTGAAACGAAATCCACATAGAGCTTAACAGAGAATTTTACGATATTGTCTCTGTGCTTATAAACTCTCTGTTGTGGACATAATTTCGAGTGATTGTAATGCTCATTTAACATTCGCCCCGTAAACTTCCTCTCTCTCATCTTCAACTCGAGCATAACATTTGTGAGATCCATAGTCTGTGTGATATTTCATGTGTGTGTTTTTTCTTAAAGATCAAACGCTGCAAGTGAGAACTTGAGAAGAAAAGCTTTCTGTAAACGGTCTCTTTCACTTACAGAGCAATATTGCCCACATTCGCAGAGAGAACTGACATTATAATACTCTTATGAACGGCTAACGTAAAGCTGTGGTCAGCTCTCTGTAATATCACAACACACACCGATAGTCATCAACTGGTTCTCTGCAGCGTATTATGCATGTTATGTTTTCTCTTTTATTTTTAAAATTATCATTGGAAGTATAACCATTTGTAAGAGAGAAGTATTGAGTTGAATTTCATACATTGCTCCGGAATACGTCAACGTATTAAATCTCATATGGGAAATATTCTTATTTCTCATAACTCTCATTTGTACTGTACAAACACGAAAGAATAAAAAGAAATAAAAACAGAAGAATAGAAATATAGAAGTTCATTGAACCCAAGAGAGACTGACAAATCCGTCAGATGCATTTAACATATGTTTGGTTAATGAACTTCAAATTGGTTAAAAACATTATCGGTTTAGTTTGAGTTTATTTGGTATTGCACTTATATGTATCAAAAAGTTTAACATAACCCTTTTTTGCATACACTCTATTATACTTAACCCAATAACATTTTTGCTATATACAACTTTTATAAACTAATAAAACTAACATAATAAATTTTTTCTTTAATTTACGGAACTAATTTTGAATTTTAAATATAAATTTGAATTCAAATAAAAAGACAAAACGAGCTTTCTTCACAAATTGTTAAATGATTTTTTTCCAAAATTTCAAAGAGAAAATTTATACAGTTGTCGTATATAATACCGATAAGTCCAACGATTAAAGTTGTAATTAAATAATTTTACAATTGATTCAATAAAATAAAACTTTGACAAATTCAATTAACTAAATCTTTATTTGAATTTTTCGTAATTCAAATTTAAACTGATTTTTTTTGTTTTTCCTTAAGCTGTCGATCAATTTACTATTATTTTTCGTCGATACTCTTATAATCTTCTAAGTTTGTCGTAATTACATCCGCATTTTCAATTTTTAAATAATTCTATACGGAATTTAATAATTTTTTAATAATTCTCTTAAATATATTGTCCGAAATTTAATTAACCTTTGCCATGTCTACCTTGCAACGATTCATTCGCGCTTCCGATCGTGTTATCCAATTCCATCAATATTTTGTCGGTATTCCCGACACCGACCACACGATCCATACATTGGACGTTCAAAAGGATGAGATCGTACATTTGTGGGACTCCCTTCGCACGTCATATGACGTTGTTTTAGATAGCCTTGAGTCTCAAGAGGAAGAAATTGACCTTGAGAGTATAAATAAAAAGTTTTATGCGGCCTTTGACGCCCATTTAAAATGTCTCTCGAAGGCCAATGAGCTTGCAGATAACCTCAAGGTTGGGTTATCAAATTCGCCAAGCACTGATGATTCACGACAAATGCCTAACCCCAGTATATCTTTACCTCCGTGCGATACTGAAGTCTTTTCTGGAGACTATGTATCCTGGCCCACCTTTAGAGACATGTTCTCTGCTCTCTATAAAAACAATCCCCGTTTGACGGCAGTTGAAAAACTTTGTCACCTCCTCAAAAAGACTCAAGGGGAAGCTCGAGCCATTTTAAAAACTTGCCCTCTTACTAATCAGGGCTTCGATATGGCATGGCAAAATCTCGTCGATAGATACGAGAACAAAAGGGTTTTAATAAATGCCCAACTCAAAACATTATTTAACCTGTCCCCTATTTCAAAAGAATCGGGACCCAATATTAAATGCCTTCAGCGTACAATCAATGATTGTATTGCTAATCTATCTCTGCTAGATATTGCTACCGATAAATGGGATCCTATTTTTGTATACGTATGCTCGACCAATCTTCCCGATTTAACACTGAACTTATGGGAACAATCACTTGTTAGTAAGTCTGACTTACCCAAATGGAAAGATTTCGACTCTTTTCTTACAGCACGATTCCATACGCTAGAATCAGTCGCTGATATTCGAGCATCGGTAACTCCGAATACATCCAAGCCCGTGAATAAAAATCAAAATCAACGTGAAGCAAAGCGGTTAAATGCTTACCACACTCAGGTGTCGGAACAAGCAAAACAATGCAGCCTTTGCGCTGAGAACCACCCTTTGCGATTATGTCATGTTTTTTTGAGAATGTCTGTCGAAGATCGGTACGCGACTGTAAAATCACAGAAACGCTGTACGAATTGCCTTGCGACCTCTCATGAGTTTAAAAAATGCAAGAGCCAATACGTTTGTTCACTGTGTCGATCTAAGCACCATTCTTTGCTGCATCGACCCAACAATACGACAGCTTCTTCTCAAATTGTCGATACTAATAGAAACCCCCAAAATCATGGCATAATACCATCACAGACCCCTGCCAATATAGCATCAACTTCGTCGGGAACCCGTCAATCTTATGCTACGAACTTACAGTCCACTTCTGCTTCATCTTCCTCCGCTATAGTTTTAGGGACCGCGTTAGTCGATGTCTGTATAGGTGACTTTAGGTACAAAGTACGTGCCCTGGTTGACCCTGCCTCAGAGGCTTCGTTTATATCAAGACCCCTTCAACGAAAACTAGCCATTTCGGCAAAATCATCACAGATTGGTGTCGTTGGCCTTAGCGGCTCATTAACGGCGACATCCAGTCAAATTTGTTCAATCACACTAGGGTCTCCTATTGATACAAATTTCGAGATAGACGTTGAAGCCTTTATTATTCGAAAGCTTACAGGTCAACTATCTTACCAGACCTACATGTCTATCATCAAGACCAGTTTTCCCGATATTCCCATAGCCGATTTCGGTTCAAATACAATCTCACCCATTGACTTGCTCTTGGGTGGCGATGTATACCCCAAAATTATTCGAGACGGCGTACAATGGGACAATAAACAACTTCTGGTTGCCCAGAAGACTGTCTTTGGGTGGATAGTCACGGGTAAAGTGACTGAGAATAAACTGTCTTCCACTGTCGCATCATTTTATAATGAAATCGCGCTTAACGAACAATTAACCCGTTTCTGGGAGTTGGAAGAAATCCCAGAGCTACCAGTGACATCCAGCGAAGACAAATATTGCGAACAGCTGTTTCAGGCCACCACCTATAGAAATGCGTCAGGTCGGTTTGTCGTTTCACTCCCATTCAAACGAGAGTTTCCGAGTAAAATAGAACTAGGAGAATCTCGAAGAATTGCTTTATCGCAATATCTAAGAAATGAAGCCCGATTAAACAGGGATCTTCAGTTAAAGGCAGATTATGACAAGGTCATTAACGAATATTCAACACTTGGTCATATGACAAGGGTTGACTCAGATTCGTCCGCCTCATACTATCTTCCCCATCATGCTGTTCTAAAGCCCGAAAGCACCACAACAAAGCTTCGGGTGGTGTTTAATGCATCAAACCCCTCATCTAACGGCATAAGCCTTAATGATGTCCTATATACGGGCCCCGTCTTACAGTCAGATCTGACTACTCTACTTCTTAGGTGGAGAATGTTTAGATACGTTTTTAATGCCGACATCGAAAAGATGTATCGGCAGATTCTAGTGAACCCCAAACATACCCCATATCAAAGGATTCTACATCGAGACGAATCCTCATGTGATCCCCATGATTTTGAGTTGAACACTGTGACATTTGGTGTCAACTGCGCCCCGTATCTGGCCATAAGAGTTCTACTTGAACTTGCAAATCAATGTGAGCCAGAAAACCCCGAAATATCTGATATAATCAGACATTTTATGTACGTCGATGACGTTCTATGGGGATCAAATGATCTTTCCACAGCTATTGCCGCTAGAGACAACCTTGTAAGAGTGCTTAGGTCAGCTGGATTCTGCTTACGAAAGTGGACATCTAACACAGACTCTCTGCTACAAGGCATTCCCCCCGAGCATTTGCTTGACTCAGCGTTTTTAAAACTATCAGACACAAGTACAACTAAAACACTTGGTTTGAAATGGAACGCTGGAAGTGATTACTTCTATTTTACCCCCCGTAACAACCCCGATGAAAATATCGTCTCTAAGCGCAATGTATTATCGAGAATAGCAATGCTATTTGACCCCGCCGGTTGGCTTGCCCCCAAAATTATTGTTGCGAAAATGATTATGCAACAAATTTGGAAAGATAAGACTGGTTGGGATGAGAATCTTCAACCAGAAACTCTGCTACAATGGCAAACTTTTCTCAATGATTACCCCGTAATCGGAGAAATAAAAATACCCCGCTTTGTAGATTATGACTCTTCTTATAATATAGAATTTCATGGATTTTGTGACGCCTCCGAAAAGGCGTATGCATCCGCCTTATATATAAGGGTGGAAACGCCTGATGGACTAATAAGATCTCACCTGGTGGCTGCAAAATCCAAAGTTGCCCCTGTTAAGTTTGTGACCTTACCTCGAAAAGAATTATGCGGCGCTGTGTTACTGGCACGCATGATCTACTCACTACGAAATGACTTGCATCTCAAAAACCATGGCTTATACCTGTGGACTGACTCCACTATAGTATTAGCATGGCTGCGAAAGGCTCCATGTCAATGGAACACCTTCGTTGCCAACCGCGTGACCACAATTATTGACAAGGTTGGAAATGATAATTGGTCACATGTGTCTTCACAACACAACCCCGCCGATCTTGCCTCTCGCGGTACAACGGCTCGAGATCTAGTCAATAACAAATTGTGGTGGAATGGCCCGCCATGGTTAACTTTACCAAAATCACAATGGCCTAGGAGTTCTGCAATTTTAGAAACCAAAGAGGAACTACGACCCCTCAAGACTCATGTCACCCAACTGTCGGATAACGATATTTTAAGCCGCTTCTCCGACCTTCCTCGAGCTATGCGTGTCATATGCTATATATTTAGATTTTTTTATTCCTGCCATCCTTCACACCGGTATAGCGTTACATATGCCACATACGAACTATGTCAATCTGAAATAACATTCGTTCGAAATCGCCTTATAAAGTTATGTCAGACAATATATTTTCCTGAGTATTTTAGTCTTGCCCGCGGTAATCATCTTCATAAAGACAGTACCATTCTTTCCCTTAATCCGTTTCTTGACACGAATGGAATTATCCGAGCCAACGGTCGTCTTTCGCAGTCAACTGCGCTCTCATATGACGAAAGGTACCCTAAAATACTGCCTTACGCCGGCAGATTTACAAAACTATACCTTCTATACCTACACCGGCTTTCTATTCACGGTGAAAATTCTTTAATGTTACGTCTAACTCGAATGGAATTTTGGATTCCAAAACTTAAAAATCTAATAAAAAGCGTGATACACAATTGCAAAGTTTGTGTTATTTATAGGCACAAGCGCAGCCAACAAATTATGGCGGCTTTACCCCCTGAAAGGACTGTTCTAACCCGTCCTTTCGCGAATACTGGTGTCGATTTTGCCGGCCCTTTCGACATTAAGTCATATGTAGGTCGCGGCACAAAAATCACTAAAGCTTATGTGTTAGTTTTCGTTTGCTTTGCAACAAAAGCCATCCATATTGAACTTACAAGCGAAATATCTACTCAGGCCTTTTTGGCAGCTTTTGCCCGCTTCTTTTCCCGCCGTGGTTCACCCCAAAATATATATTCAGATAACGGCACTGCCTTCACAGGCGCTGCCAAGATCATGTCTAAAGATCAAACCTGCCTACTAACTTCTGTTAGACAACAGCTTATTTCTCAGAATAGTTTCCAGTCGATTGACTGGCACTTCATACCTCCTGGTGCGCCCCACATGGGAGGGCTGTGGGAAGCAGGGGTAAAAAGTTTAAAGACCCATTTAAAAAAGATAATGAAGTCTCAGTATTTTACATACGAAGAATTTTTAACAATGCTTGTTCGCATCGAAGCATGTTTAAATTCAAGGCCCCTCAGTCCAATGAGCGAAAATTCTTCTGATCTTAATGCCTTGACACCTGGTCATTTCTTAATAGGAAGCCCTCTTCTCGCCCCAGCTGAGTTAGACCATTCGCAACTTAATTTATCTCACGCAAATCGTTGGCAAAAATTAAAGTTACTACATCACCAATTCGCAATAAGGTGGAAAAACGAGTATTTGAAAGAACTCCATAAAAGGGTTAAGTGGAAATACCCCCAAAGAAATTTTACTGTTGGCGATCTAGTTATAATTAGATACGACAATCTTCCCCCTAACCAATGGCGCCTTGGCCGTATCGAAAAGGTTTCATGTGGTTCTGATTCAAATGTCAGAGTGGCTGAAGTACGCACGCAAACCGGCCTTATAAGCAGACCGATTGTCAAGCTTGTATTATTACCAACCCAAGAGCTATAATAATCCTTCTTCTCCTATTTACAGTTCATAATGTCTACCCCACCACGTCGAATTCAGATTGAGCGCGAATCGGACAACCCTAGCAGGCTAATGCAGAAGTCAACATCCATGACCGAGCGTGAGGGAAAAGACTGCCGATATTGCCAGAAGGATCACCCATTACGGAAGTGCTTCCGATTCCGCCACCTTTCACCAATCAAACGCCTTAACACCGTCAAAAGGTTCAAATACTGCCTTAATTGCCTCGCCCACTCTCACCAACTTCCTGAATGCCGCAGCCGTGAAAGATGCAAGGTCTGTTTCCAGAAACACCATTCCCTCTTGCACGACTCGTCTCGAACCAAGAAGACCAAAAGGCCTAATAACAAACAACAACACAAAGCCACAGAACGAAAAGAGCAGAACAACATGAGCGTGTCCACTGGTCATACCTCCAATGCTCGTACTGCTACAATCATCATCAATGTAAACCCAGCATCATGAGAAGATTTATTACACACTAATTATTTTTAAAATCTTTTACAACTTGGATTATAATTAATTGAATTTGCCTTTGAACTACTATGAAATCATTGTCTTTGTTGTAATTATCTTTTGAATTGTAATTTATCTCATACTATCTTAAGTATCCAATTGTTTATTTTTATACAATTTTTTTTTGCAATACTGCAAGGGGGGCGGTATGTTTACGTGAAATAATCTGACGTACGCACTTAAGCTACGCACAATAAAACGCATCTCAATTCAGCGCATAACTGTCCGGTAAAGAGCTTTCACTCTAGCGTTCTAGCAGTGCAAAACTCAACAAGTTACCCACCTCTAACTTCAGTAAAATAACGCAAAGAGTTAGTTATAATTTTTACTGCTACCCGTGAAGATCAATTTAATATATACCCCGAATACTTGGTTTTTTATACATTTTTTAACGGTTTTCTAACAATAAACGAACCCCCCCCAGTGCCGTATAAATTGTTATTTAAAATCAATTGTGAATTAAAGGTAATTTATAACTGAATAAAATGAAGTTTTGTAACGATTTTTAAATCCCCGTGTTTTTTCCTCATTCTTCTGAAATTTAAAACACTTGTCTATTCGACCCCCTCTTCCCCCGCATTAACACTATGTTTTACTTTTATAGCGATTTAGGCATATCTAAGTCAAATATATTAGCAGTGAATTTCTTCAACAGTTATTATATCCATTCAGTTTTCAAGAAAACTGGATTCTGGTACACGAAATTTCAACAAAAGCATATTTGGGCGTTCTTCTCAAAGCTTAGTTAGATTGTGAGATGATAAGAATGGCAGGCCAATGTCGAAGGCAACGATTTCAGAATGTACTCCGAGTTCTCCTTTCGATAAAAAGTCAGACAGAAATTTAAACAAGCGCAAGATAAACTAGTTCTTAAAAGTGACTTCTGGCATCGGTGGGATGGAAATTTTAGAATAATGTGTTATTCCTGGAGAAAGTACATACCGTGAATGTAGCAGTTTCATGGAATATATACTCCCTAAACCCGGCAAACATGGGATAAGAATCCGGGCTCTATGTGACGTTCAGATAAATTATACATGGTTGTAGCAAGCAAACACAAACACATAAAGCTGTAAACTGCAAGCCGGAATAAGATATTTGCATTGTTTTGTCGAAAAGTTATATGCAAAAAATTGCTTACATCCTAAGGATTTCGAAATTAAGCACTTAAATGAAAGCTCCAGTCCGAAAAAATAAAACGTACCTTCTGCTAATAAAATTAGACATGAAAAATATACCAGAAAACTCTCGATAAAGAAAACCAGTACAGAAATTTCAGTCAGTTAAACTGACTGATAAATACCATCACCCAATATAATATATTGTTTAAGTCTTGAGTTATTGAAAATAATCGATTTGTAATTAAAACCAGTTAGAAAGTTTCAGTCGGGCAACCCGACTTACATTTACCCTTACCCTCAGTAAAACAAATAATTTTATATTTTATTGATATTATTACTCGATTTCGAAATTGGGCGGAGGAGTGATACATTTATATGGGAGGTACGTGAAGGGGTGTGTTTAGGCTCCAGATTTATTCTCCATAACTTTATCCTGTTATAGCTTTATTAAATACAGAATTTGCGCACGATTGCGTTGGGTGTACTGATATTATTACTACATCCCAAAAGTGGGCGGAAAGGTACATTTGTATGGGAGGTACCATAAGGGGCATGTCTAGACTTCCAATTTTTTCTCCAAAACTTTGTCCTGTTATAATATAACAAAATACAGAATTTGGGCACGATCGTGTCGAGTGTATTGATATTATTACTCTATTTCTAAAGTGGGCGGAGTGGTACATTTGTATGGGAGGTACCAGAAGGGGCGTGTCTAGACTTCCAGATTTTTTCTCCAAAACTTTATCCTGCTTAAACTTTACCAAATACAGAATTTGGGCACGATCGCGTTAGGTCTTTTAATAATATTAATCGATTTCTAAAGTGGGCGGTACCAGATGTGTATGGGAGGTACCAGATGGGGCGTGAATAGACTTCCAATTTTTTTCTCTAAAACTTTATCTTATTATAGCTTTGCTCAAAATAGAATTTGGGTACGATCACGTTTAATTTATTGATATTATTTCTCCATCTCTATAGTGGGCGGAAAGGTAGATTTGTATGGGAGGTACCAGAAGGGGCGTGGCTAGGCTTTCAAAATTTTTTCCAAAACTTTATTCTGTTATAGCTGTACTAAATACATAATTTGGGAACGATTCCGTAGGGTGTATTGATATTATTACTCGATTTCTAAAGTGGGCGGAATGATGTATTTGTATAGGAGGTACCAGAAGGGGCGGGGCCATGTAGCCCATTTGCAATACCGTAAGTAGTTTTGAGAAAATAATAACTCGTGCAAAATTTCGAAACATTTGGTTGCGTCTTTCGAAAGTTATCGTGCGAACCAGCCGGACAGCCACCCGACAGACAGACAGACAGACAGACAGACAGACGGACATGGCTCAAACGACTTAAAAAGTCATGAATCGAATTTGGTTCAAAGAAACCTAGGGTCTAAAGTGACTCCTTCTATGTGTTACACTTTTGGGTCGTATCAAATGATATATACCTTTATCCCTACGGGTGATGGTATAATAAGACAACCATTTTCGCATTTGTTCTCGTACACAAGCAAAATAGTTTTGTTATTTTAGTAAGCGCATTATACCATAAAAACGCCAAGACACGAAGTCAGGAATAAAGAAATTAATTGGCCAAAAATTGCACTTGCAGGCGCAGATCTAATCGATGGCTCTCAACCCTATTCCACAACATGTTGGACATTACAAAATATAACGCGTATTATTTATTTACTTCAATAAATCGATACTGGAATAAGAAAAATAATTTCTGACGTCTTATATAGTTGAAAGAATTAGGCAGGCCTCTTGTTCAACAGGAAATGTCTCGGCGAGATCATATTTCTTACAGCAATTCCGCTAAAGCAATCGTACGCAGTTTAAATCCTGCTGCAACAAGTGAAATGCAAAAGACAAACCTTACAAGCGACCATTGATATGTATACCCCAAATGTTAAAAAAGTACAAAATACTAAGAAAATGTTCTAAATGTGCAAAGTTTGTGTGCAAAAATCATTGTAATAGCATAATTTCATTTAAAAACGATTGAACTATTTTAAAAAATTTTAATACTCAAATAAATATGTATTGGGCAAAATTGACCCAAAAATACAGTATACGTAATTTTTTTAAAGTACAGGATAAGGGTTAAAACAGTATATCTCAATGTAGCATATCTCAATAATACTGAGTCGATTTATTGACGTCCTTCCGTTTGTACCGCGGTTACAGCCGTAGTTAAAGAGATATGGAGCTGAATTGGTTTACATTTGGTATACAAACTTTTATCCCTTAAGCGGAGGTTAGGTTCTTAAATAAGCGAGGCCAGACAAAAAATACTCCCTCCCACCTCCCAAACAAACTACACCTTTTTGGTAATGTTTTTCCATCTGTCCCAGCAATTATAGCTGTAGTATAAAATGCCAGCTTCTACCCTCAAAGTGGAGGTTAAGTACCAAGATGAGCAAAATCGGATTAACACTATTTCCACTTTACAAACATCCCTCTTTTGAGGCTATCCGTTTATCTGACCCCGCGATTACAACCGTAGTTTAAGAGTTATCGAGCTGAAATTTGGTACGCAACTTTCTATCCTCTAATCGGAGGTTACATTCCAAGATGAGCAAGATCAAAAACTACTACTACTTCCTATACAAACTTCCCCTTTTAGTGAGTAAAAAAAAAATCATAAAAATATTCTCAGCTTTTTTAAAAGTCTATGACTTCGGTCTGTTGAACCCAACTTCTTTGAAGGCAAGTTTTATTTATTTTGCTCCGACATAATTAATCGAGTACGCAGCGGAACTCTGTGTCAGATCATGTTGTTATTGAAGTAACAACGAATTTTCCTTCAGATTTTCCCACGATTTACATTCAGAAATACTTTACAACATGTCGCACCTCAGATTTCCCTCAGCTGCGTCGGTCAGAAATCTTGTCAACCACTCCATACGTTTTAAGTAACGACTTCGTCCCGATATCGGAAAATTTTGTCGTCTGTTGTACCGAATTCTGAACTTTTTTTTGCCGGGCAACCATGGTCCCGTGTTGCCGATATGAACCTGAATTGCCGACAAATCAGAATCATTATTACAATCCTGAATTGCTGTTAGGAATCTGATAGGAACATAATCCGCCCTGCTCACGTCAACGAATTTCCATCGCTCGTCTTAGGATCGCCTTCCTACAATAGGATTCACTACCCACCAGAGCATCAACGATACGAGACCACCGAACAAACCTATCTCCAGACATCTTTATCCGCCATCAGTCATCTCAAGTACATCAGACTATCGATACCACGTTAGCTCAAAGGTTTTGTGGGTCATTTCGGAGAACCAGGTGCAGACTGAGACTACCTCTGGCCAAGGTAAAACCCCATTATAGTACCCTAATCATCACGTCCCCTAGTACCGACACCATTCTGACCTCTATAGTTTTGGAGAAATAGAATTAAGTTGCCGATCATCATTTAGTTGGCACTAATTACAGTTACATATCACATTAACACATCCCTAGGTATTTTAGCCTTATGCTGGCTAGAGCGGAACAGCTACAAAGTAGATGTTCCATCGTCTCAGTCTCCTCTTCGTGCTCACACACACGACAGTAAACCGGACAGTAGACTGTTATTCAAATGACTAGTTAGAATTTCACAGGTCTCAGATCACTCCTGCACAGGCCAATCATACACGCCGATTAGGATCTGTTGTATTTGGGCCACAGCGATCTAGCAGTTATACAGTCGGTTCTGGAGATCTAACTTCTGCCTGACTGTTTTTCACATCAAATCGTCCACTAAGCCAAAAAGTTAACAAACTGGCGGCTGAACATCTTCCAGAGAGTTATGATCAGACATAGTACTCGTATAGCCTTCTCTGTACAATAGGTCTGCTGATTTATTACCAGAAATCTCGCACTATCCAAGGACCCAATAGAGACTGACATCTGGAGCCTAAAGTCCATCCAACTTCTCCCTTGATTTACACAATGTAGAATTAATTGCTGAAGACAAGCTATCCACACAGATGGTTATCCGTCTGCTAGTGTCAATTCCACACCCCATAAAAGCCTACGCTACTTTCTGAACGGCCAGTATATCAGCCCGAAAAACACTGAATTCATTATGTAACGTGACCTTCGATTGGTCAGTAAAAGCGACGTAGATTAGCAATCCGAAGTAGCCGGATTCCATTCCCAACCGGAGCACTGGCCAAACCAAAATCAATGAAAAATTACTTTTAAAAAATTTTCAAGTTCTCCAGCCAACAAAACTCATTTTAAATGCTTGTTCTACAAAAATCCAAAAATGAGCTATGACGAAAGGCAAAAGGATATGAATTATCTATCATCTTAAAAATAAATCAACAAAATCAGCTGGCGCCATCTCTTGGTCAAATTGGTGGTTAAAACCCAAAACAACAAAAAGCAATCCATGACACAAACCTTGCACCTCTACAATAAAGGGATTGCCAAAAAAAAAAAACAATTATCGTACAAAAATCAGATTAAGATGCCCAATCGAGTGCCGATCAGCATAAAAAATGTTCAACCCAGTTACTTCCTCCAGCTGTTACAACCACAACAACAATATGTAGCTTGATATACAGGCTAAGCTGCAAGTCTGCGTTGTAAACACCAGCTTCTCTGTCCTGTATCATTTTCAAACCGTCAGTCAAGACAGGAATGGAGTTACCCTAAAGAGAACCGCAGTCATTACACTCCGATTTTTCCGGAATTTCAATATTTTCTTTATAGAAATAAACATATTTCTTCCAAAATCATTAAGTGGTGGCAGGTGCAAAGAAACGGCATTAACCAAAAGCCGAATTTGGCCGAAAAAAAAAATTTTCGCATTGCCATGTATGGATTGATGCCAATCGCCAGTCTCCCTCAGTTTGATAGACCCTTTGACTGCAATAGCATTGACTATAAGTCAAGGGCCGGAAGGCCCATAAACACATCCAAAGCCCCAGTAATCCTAACCTCAGACATCCTTTGGAACTTGCTGGGTATTTTTAATAAACCAGACATGTGTAGGTAATAATTGGCCGTAATACAGCAGCATATAGCCACACTGTGATCTTCGGGCTGAGTCCCCAACTTTTAACTATAGAGTTCCGGCACGCCAAAGAAATGGAACAAACACTTCGCGAACGATATTCCATTGGATTTAACATCCCTTCGAAATACAGACTAACGGAAACTAAGAAAATCCGATCTAGAGACGAAATTCCCATATGTGGGATAATCCAAAACCATAGTGATGTAGGTGAAATTTTTGTGAATATTAAGTTCAGCACACAATGGTAAAGATCAAAAATCTTCCACTCTTTCCCAGTGTAAGTAATTTTCGGTGTTTCCTTAATTAAGGCATCTCAATGTCTGACTATAAAATTAACAGTAAAGCGTAACGCGTTTCAATAACTAATATTCTCAGAAAAGTACTATATATTTCCGTATAGGAGCGCATAGCAGGCTAGATAAATGACAAAGGCACATGTGATCGGACATAAATCAGTTGAACTGACTCCTCTTCTTTAACCAAGTGTAATGTGATGGAATACGTAAAGAGTGTCCCAACAAGAGCGCAATTTTTAAATTTTAAATAAAACACAGATATTTAAAAAAACAATCGTGAAACTTTATTATATCGTAAAGTAGACAGAATGAGGTTATGTATGGAACAATATATCGTACAGATGGCCGCCGCGGCTTTGTCGGCATGCACGCGATCTTTTAATGAAATTTTCAATGACCGTTTCGCATAAATGCTGCGGTAGTTCATTAATGCAGCGTCCAATTTCCTCTTTATTTCCTTTATTTCATCAGTAAAATGTAGTATAATACAATACAATATAAATAAACCCAATTTCACTGGGGCTCGAACTGGCAACCTTTCGACTGCTAGTCTAGTGGGTTCCTAACACACCATTTTACCTCGTTGAGCTCAGCATTTTACATATCAAACCGGCACTCAAAACAATTGTCTTTTTAATACTTCTCATTTGGTTCATGTGAACTTTGGTATCAGTAAAAGATAATTGCAAACCGGTGACACATTCAAAGCTGAGATAATTGACAAGCTATGCAATGTTTTCTTTGCTCCTTGATGCTTTTGTACGAATACTTATATCTTTGTTAAATGGTATACATCTAAGCCTGTGCACCTTGGAACTGTACAACGAGTCTTTGCACTTCTTAACTTACTTAATTTCCTTTTGCACCCCATGAATGAGGTATGGGATAGCTTATCGCGTTGTTGTGAATTGACACGCTTTCTATTTTTAGATTCACAATTAACGGCACCTACTTGTTTATCGACGAATGCGAACGTCACTGTTTGAGAAGCTCTTACTAGACACGACGATTGAATCGACGCTTAATACTGCGAAGTTGCTGTCAACAACATTCGAGGGGAGCCGACAATGAAAGACAATTTTTTTTTAAGATGACTGGAGCCAGGTTTGAACCTGCGATCTCCCGCATGGTATTCGCGTGTTCTAACCACTATGCCACGGCCGGTCCCGCACTTCTACAACGGTTTATAAGCCTATAAAAAGAACACTAAATCTGTCGAACGAGTTTTTGCAATTGTACATCGGAATATAAACCTGTGAGATGGACACTTAGTCTGAACAAAGAGTCCTTGCTCTTCTACAACCAGACACTGGGGCTCGGAAATTGCTTTCCCCCATTTTATAGTATACTAGTGGGCCCGGCAATGCTTCGCTATTGCATATTAACTTGTAATATATTTCACATTTCTTACAATCCTAAATGCTATATAAACGCTAATTTATATTTTTGTAGAGTACTATAAAGTACTTTGAAGACGGTACTTAAGCTCGACAACAATATGTTGGGTTTATTACCTTATGTAACTAATTTCAAGTAACTCCTTAACATGGAAGTTAACCAATTGAGTTTTATTGTTTTAAATTCTTAATATCATAGCCTCTATGACGATAGTCATATCTGTAGTGCAGACATGTATATTAACTTTTTTCTGTATGTGGGGCGAAAACCCACTTTTTACAAATAGGAAACTGACATTCCGCTAAAAATGTAAATTAAATTTTTATTTTTACCTGTAGTAGCAAGAACCGTCTGTATACTAACTATCTCTTAAGCCATAAAAACACTTTTGTCATGCCTTCTCCGCCTATTGACCGCAAGTGAACATTTCGTTTGAAGATTCATGCCTTTAGCAATAAAACTATCTTTTGCCATGTCTTCTTCTCCCACGGATCAAGAATATTCTTGAATACTATCTTTGTATTGAACTCGTATTACCATTTTTTTGAGATAATTCCGTTAACAATCGTTTGGCTTAACAAAGTGATGGTCTCACGCGCTGTATGGCTTGTTACGCCGTCGTGTTGGAACCAATTCTTCTCCCAATGATTTGCAATGACATAAGAAATAACAAAATCAATTGATGATCCACTGGTTCTTCCACCAGTTGGATCTTATATAGATGTAGGTCAAGATCTTTCCTCAGCATTTGCAGAGACCTAGTTGCTGAAAACGGCGTCGGTTCGATAAATTCGAGTCCCTTTGACACTTACTTCTACAGCGTCGATGGCTTCCATTTGCCGCTCAGATGGATGATTATGTGCACCGTATACTTGACAAAGGGCTCCATAAGTATGGCAAACAGAACGCGCATTTTGAAAATAAATAATCTTAGAATCGCGTCCAAATTTAGTTTCTTGGGATATATAAATCTGAAGTTTTCAAGTTGTGCTCATGTAAAACCAAAAAAAAATCTTAATCATGCTTCCCAGCGCAAGTTAGGAAGTGATTTTAGACACAAAAATTATTGGTGAAATTTTCTAACAATTCATCGTAGATTCCGACATTGGTATACGATTTTTGCGGGAAAAAAAGAATTTTAAGGACGATCAAACTATTACTATGGCAGTTATAACTTATTAGTTATAGTTAGGTATAGCTTACTGTAATTCATACCTCTGATAGTTCATAAGATATAGCCCTATCGATTTTCAAGTTGTATGGGCGGTGCCCCGCCCCTTATCCAATCACAACCAAATATAGCCTAAGACTATCAACAGGTCAACAGTACCACTTCGTAAAATTTTCGTATCAAACGATCTATTAGAAAAGCCGTTAGAGCGATTTTTGAAAAGGAGGCGTGGCACCGCCCACTTCCATCCAGGCTGTAATTAATACTGCTCCAACAACATATATACCAAATCTCATCTTCATACCTCTGATAGTTCGTGAAATACAGCCTTTTTAATTTTCAAGTTGTATGGGCGGTGCCACGCCCCTTTATTCAATTACAACCAAATGTAGTCAGGAACTATCTACAGGTCAACAGTACCTCATGGTAAAATTTTTGTATCAATCGGTCTATTAGAAAAGCCGTCTAAGCGACATTTGAAAAAAGGAGCGTGGCGCCGCCCACTTTTTGAAAAAAGAAAACCTTTTAAACCATCCGGAAGCTATAGCGAACAAAACAAAAAAAAAATTTTGAAAATCGGTCCAGCCGTTTTTGAGTTTTAGCGAGACAACTGCACAGCAATTCATTTTTATATATAAGAAGATTCGCGGGCCTATAATAAGTTTCACCAAAAACCGTTACCGTTTTTACCTTCCAGTTATCCGCACGACCCGAATTACCGATTTCTTCGAACTACGACACATGAATAATTACACTATGCAACAGTCAAAATCGTCAAAAACCAGAGAAACGCCGGGCCACGTATAACTTGTTTTTGACCGATATAACTTTCCCAGGTAGTTTGAACGCTTTCCAATCACTGACCCCTACCATTTATCTCACAGTGTTATTCATATATTATTCCTATTATAATAGGCGCCAAGCCAAAAGCGTCTTGCTTCCGTCGACAAGGCGTAAGTTTGTTATGCGGTCTCTTTAACATCGTAATGGACATGATCATGCGGAAAGCTGCAGTTAACATAACTTGGACCATCTTTAAAAAGAGTTACATGCTGCTGGCATATGCCGATAATGTAGATATTATTGGGCTTGGACTACGGAATGTTACTGCGGCCACCACCCGAATAACTCAGCAGCTCATATTGTCGATTTCGTCGTTACTCATCTAAGGATCACCTGCCTCCTGTGACACACTTCTAGACATCCCTACACCGGAAATATCAAGGATACATGACTATAGTTTATCATTACCCTTAAAAAGTCTGTATCACATCATTTCTATTTATAATGATCCCCTATTTACAGGTACTCAAACGAAAGATATTTTCGAGAGGAATCCAATGGTGACCATTCGGTCATGTGGTGACTCTTTTTTGGGCTCCTTAGGGCCCCAACACTCCCTCAGAGACTTAGAAAATACAAAAATGGATTCGTTTCGAACAGATAAAATGTACTAGAACGCTGATAAAAAAAAATTAATGTCGAAAACTACAACTACAAAGAAGGCATATTTCCTATCAGTAACACTCGTTACATTAGACATCTCAAGGACATCAGACCATCGATCGCTCTTTAACTTAAGGAACAAGGAGAGTTTTGTTATATCTACATCTTAATTCTGTAGAATATAATTAAAAACAATAAAGTTATTATAACTTGGCACAGTCAGAAAAAATCCACTCTTTTATTTCGTAAGGCTTTGTGGATCCTATCGAGACACTGAAGACGACTGAGACTACCTGAGCCTAAGGTAACTTCGCGTTATAACTACCCTCTTAAATTCGTGTACAACTAAGTCATCAGCAATAATGTAGTAACCCCAAAAAATTATAATTGGGGTAATTGAAATTTCCTATATGCCAATTTGGTACTTTTAAAATCTATCCTAAAAAAAAACTTGCTGATTGGCTACCATATTAGTCATATTCTATATATGTATGTACTTGATTAAATTTTGTTTAAGTTTTAATATTGTTGTCATTACATATTATGTATTCCAGCGATTTGTTTCGGGATTTACAATACAAACAAACCCACAAATCTCAACTCGTAGTCAATAAAGCAATGGAGCAGAAAGTCATGAATTCCGTGAGTATGAGGCGGTAGATACAAACAAGGGTACAACCAGCTGGGGATTGTTGTTAGTACAGCGTTAGAGGCAAAGTTAAGCGATTTTTTGCGTGTGTGCTTGCGTTTTTTTTGCTTTCTTTCTCTTGTTCTGATTTTGTTGACTTTTGTTTATCGGCAAATCCAGTGAGGCTTGAAATAGTTTTGAGGGCAAATATTTACTCTCGCTTAACGGCAACAACAACAACAACAACATCGCATTGCTTTTGTTGTAGTTTTGAATATACGATTAAATTAGCAACAGCAATAACAACAACAATACATTTTAAGGCGTCAACAAACGCCTAATGGAAATTAATCAAATTAAAGTATTGAAATTAAATTTTCAATTCAATTGGAAAATTTAATTAAAATCAAGTATTTGGACTGTGGTAGTGATGGTGGTGTGTCCAGCAAATATGGTAGGTAAATGTGTGCTCATGTATGTGTGTGTGTGTAAGTTTATTTCGTGGTCTATATGTTTGGTTGCAAACCGATCGACTGTGGTAGGTGCGTCCACACACACACACACACAGCCACACTCAACCACTCCGACACTGCGTTGTACACTTATCGGTTTGTGGTTGGAAAATATTTATCCTTTCGAATGTGTTTGAATGAGTACAATTGTGTTTGTTATAAAATATTAAGTAAATAATTGTGTGATATTTGTTTAATGGTAATGTTTATAAATTTCTTTCGGAAACTTCACTTAACTCAAATGTGTAAAAGAAACCAACAACGAAACTTCCGTCTTATTTATGGTTAATGACGATAAATGTACTGCAATAGGATTTAAATTACACAAATCCCAAATTTTCATTATGGCAGCTGTGGTCTTGAGCTCCATTATGTGGTGGAGCAGATAATTATTTACAGACAAAGCGGAAAATGATAGTAGAAATGAAGAAGAAGTTTTGCATATAAAGGGTATCGTATAAGCTGCGATGTCACAGTCACTTTAACAAGATAAATTCAGAATTTGTTGAAATTCTTAATCAACGCAAACTTAGCTGGATGCATTTAGGAAAATGGTTGTAAGTAGTGTGTATATTACGGGTTAACTTCAAATTCACGAACATATTGTAACTATTTTTTGTAGAAAATTCAGTATTTGGATAATGAATAAAGTAACGTACTGTGTTTTTATATGCCACCACGCTCACGCACTCATGGGTCGAAGGGTATATTCTGTTTGTTTTTTCATTTGTAATACCCAATGGGAGGCATGGTAGGTATGACAATATACATACATGTATAAATAAATGATCAGCGTTGAATACTGAGTCGATCGGTCTACCTGCCTGGGAGAAGCTTAACTTAGAGCAGTTTAGCAAATAGAAGCTTGTATACCAAATTTCAGTTTTATAGCTCGCGGGGTCTTGCAGACAGACAGGAATCTTTAAATCGACTTATGACCTTTTATATATATAAATATTAGTGTTTCTATTTAGATATTCTCACACAACGGGACCTACACTCTACAGACGAATTCGAACTTTAGCTGTTTGAGAAGAGGCTTTCAAAACTGTGACGTCATGCGCCATAAAAAACTCTTTTAAGAGAAAACTGAAGCTTGTAATCGGCTTCTGATGTCGCAGATAATACTCGTTGGTTCCAGATTAGTTTAAAACTAACGTTGGCATCCAATCGTTATTTTTCTACTGATTTTGCCCTTTAGAGCTACTCTGATTAAAAATGCGCATTAGTTTGTTTCCGCAATTTAAGGAAGCGGACAACCTTTTCGGTGGAATAGTACAAGACCTCTTTGGAGAACATTAATGTGTTACAACTGTAATTGTAAGAAAATTGCGACACATGCAGACTATCTGGTAATCATGATAAGTGGGAAATTTCTATCAATCACGTATGAAACTATCCACACTGCCCTTGGAAAGTTGCTACGATAGGCCAAAACCTGTGGTTTGAGGGTGAGCCCTCAGAAAACGGAACTGGTTCTCTTCACTCGTAGCTATAAGGTAAAGAACTAAAGTACGAAGGACACCGAAACTGAGTGGGTGGAACCATGTGTGATCTTATCCTAACTGCCCTTGGAAAGCTGTTACAATAGACCAATACCTGTGGTTTGAGGGTGAGCCCTCAGAAAACTGAATTGGTTCTCTTCACTCGTTATTATAAGGTAAAGTACTGAGGTCCGAAGGTCACCGAAACTAAATGGGTGGAACCATGTATGGCCTTATCCTTACTGCCCTTAGAAAGCTGCTACGATGGGCCAAGACCTGTGATTTGGGGGTGAACACTCAGAAAACATAACTGGTTCTCTTCACTCGTAGCTATAAGGCAAAGAACTGAAGTACGAAAGGCACCGAAACTGAATGGATGGAACCATGTGTGGCCTTATTCTAACTGCCCTTAGAAAGCTGCTACGATAGGCCAATACCTGTGGTTTGTGGGTGAACATTTAGAAAACGAAACTGGTTCTCCTCACTCGTAGATATAAGGAAAAGGACTGAAGTCCGAAGGTCACCGAAACTAAATGGGTGGAACCATGTGTGGCCTTATCCTAACTGCCCTTAGAAAGCTGCTACGATGGGCCAAGACCTGTGGTTTGGGGTGAACACTCAGAAAACGGAATTGGTTCTCTTCACTCGTAGCTATAAGGTAAAGAACTGAAGTACGAAGGCCACCGAAACTGAGTGGGTGGAACCATGTGTGATCTTATCCAAACTGCCTTTGGAAAGCTGCTACGATGGGCGAAGACCTTTGGTTTGGGGTTGAGCCCTCAGAAAACGGAAATGGTTCTCTTCACTCGTAGCTGTAAGGTAAAGAACTGAATTACGAAGGTCACCGAATCTAAATGGGTGGAATCATGTGTGATCTTATCCAAACTGCCTTTAGCAAGCTGCTACGATGGGCGAAGACCTTTGGTTTGGGGTTGAGCCCTCAGAAAACGGAAATGGTTTTCTTCACTCGTAGATATAAGGAAAAGGACTGAAGTCCGAAGGCCACCGAAACTGAATGGGTGGAATCATCTGTGATCTTATCCAAACTGCCTTTGGAAAGCTGCTACGATAGGTCAAGACCTGTGGTCTGCGGTTGAACCCTCAGAAAACGAAATTATTCTCTTCACTCGCTGCTATAAGGTAAAGTACTGAGGTCCGAAAGTCACCGAAACTGAGTGGGTGGAACCATGTGTGGCCTTTGGTTTGGGGTTGAGCCCTCAGAAAACGTAAATAGTTTTCTTCACTCGTAGATATAAGGTAAAGGACTGAAGTCCGAAGGCCACCGAAACTGAATGGGTGGAACCATGTGTGATCTTATCCAAACTGCCTTTGGAAAGCTGCTACGATAGGTCAAGACCTTTGGTTTGGGGGTGAACACTCAGAAAACGTAACTGGTTCTCTTCACTCGTAGCTATAAGGTAAAGAACTGAAGTACGAAGTCCACCGAAACTGAGTGGGTGTAACCATGTGTGGCCTTATCCTAACTGCCCTTAGAAAGCTGCTACGATGAACCAAGACCTGTGGTTTGGGGGTGAACACTCAGAAAACATAACTGGTTCTCTTCACTCGTAGCTATAAGGCAAAGAACTGAAGTATGAAGGACACCGAAACTAAATGGGTGGAACCATGTGTGGCCTTATCCTTACTGGTTTGGGGTTGAGCCCTCAGAAAACGAAACCGGTTCTCTTCACTCGTAGCTATAAGGTAAAGAACTGAAGTACGAAGGCCACCGAAACTGAATGGGTGGAACCATGTGTAATCTTATCCAAACTGCCTTTAGAAAGCTGTTACGATGGGCGAATACTTTTGGTTTGGGGTTGAGGCCTCAGAAAACGGAAATGGTTTTCTTCACTCGTAGATATAAGGTAAAGGACTGAAGTCCGAAGGCCACAGAAACTGAATGGGTGGACCCATGTGTGATCTTATCCAAACTGATTATGGAAAGCTGCTACAATAGGCCAAGACCTATGGTCTGCGGTTGAACCCTCAAAAAATGAAATTATTCTCTTTACTCGTAGATTTAGAGAAAATAACTTCAGGCCACCGAAACTGAATGGGGAGGAACTGAAGATCTCAACGGAAGCTAAGTACTTAGGTGCTGTCAACGATCAGAAGCTTAATTGGTCAAGGAATATTGAAGAAAGGCTAAAGAGAGGGTGTCAATGCCCAAACTGAAATTTGGTATAGGTAAAAGTTGAGGACAATGTGGCTCTATACCACGATAGTTCGGTCAGTTTTCACCTGGTTTGGTGGGAGGACCTAGATAAGAGTGATTTGTTAAAAATGCACGGCAAGGTCCACAAGATGGCTGCTGGGAATGACTGGGACTAGAAGAAGCATATCATAAGCAGCTTCGCTGCTGTGTTCCAGTATTTTCCGCCCCTGGACTTGTACATTAAAGCTATTGCAGCCCTACGGGCTATCAGACTGAGGGAGGCTGGCGTTTGGCATCACTCCTTGGTCATCCCAAGATTCTCCGGTTTTTGGGTAAAGGTGTTGTTTTCATGTGCCACCTTGTACTGATTTTTTGAAGAAATGTGTAAAGTAAAGTAAACCTTGAAATTTAGGGGAAAAAAACGAAATGGAATGACGGCGGCACTTCTTACGAGGACTTCTATTATGTATTTACTGACGGTTCAAAAATTCAACAGGACACACCAGCTGGTATTTATAGCGAAGAACTGCAGCTAAACCTCTTTTAAGGCTACATATTGAATGCAGTGTTTTTCAGGCTGAGGTCCTGGCAATTAAGAAGGCCGCGGAAGCTACTATATATAATGTAGAATTGATACTAGCAGACGGATAACCATCTGGGTGGATAGACAGGCTGCAATAAAAGTGATCTATTCTATATTGTGCAAATCAAAGTTGTTGAGGAACTGTAAGGAGAAGTTGGATGAACTAAAGACTCTGGACGTCAGATTTTGTTGGATCCCAGGTCATTGCGATATTCCGTGGATCAGTAGACCTATTGGCTACAGGCTGCTGTACTATGTCTGATCACGATTCCCTGGTGGATGTTTACCCGCTAATTTAGCTTAGTGGAAATTAAATTATATGTAGAAAACAGCCAGCAGACGTTGGATCTCCAGAACGGACTGTAAACATTATACAGTTATATATAACTGCTAGATCGCTGTGGCTCGAATACAGCAGATCCCGATCGGCAAACATCGTTTACCTGTGCAGTTTTGAGCTGACTCTGGTCTGTGCAATTCTAACAGGCCATTGCAATATCAGGCACCTGAGAGGCAAATGGAATAGATTCATACCTGACTACTGCCGTGTGTGTGTAAGGAAGAGGAGAAGTCCAAGACGATGGAACATCTTATTTGAGTCAGCCACGCTCTGGCCCGTAGGAGACACTTAGGGGAGAGTTACATTGATGACCTAGAGCCTCTCCTCAGTCTCGGTAGGAGATTTAATAAGTTCCTTGCGGTGCCCTTCATGGCCAACGGGGCCAAGATACAAATTGGGGTTTCCACGATTTTCTCCTCCTTCTCTATTCCCTGATTTCTTCTTTTTCCTCCTCTTCTATTGCAAAATCATATGTGAAAGATTTATACCAGACTACAGCCGTGTGCGTGAGGACGAGAAGGAGTCCGAGACGATGGAACATCTCTTTGTAGCTGCCCTCCTCTAGCTCGTAGGAGTCGGTCTGCGTATATGGTTGGCCTGGGCAGGAGTGAACTGACTCTGGCTTGTGGTATTCTTATAGACCATTAAAAAATCTGGCACTTAACAGGCATATGTGAAAGATACATACCGGAAAACTGCCGCGGTATTGAGGACGAGGAGGTGTCCGATACGATGGAACATCTTTTTTGTAGATGCAACGCTCTAACCCGTAGGAGACTAAGACACTTAGGGGAGAGTTACATAGAAGATCAAGAGGGTCTCCCCTCAGTCCCGGTAGATGATTTAATACGTTTCTTGCGGTGCCCTCCATGGCTAACTGGACCAAGATACAAATTTTTGTTCCCACGATTTTCTCTTCCTTCTCTATTCCTCTCCTCTTTTCTTCTTTCTCCTCCCCATCCTTTCTAAGAGACAACCAGAGATCCGCAGATCTTGGTGGGTAGTGCGATCTGGGTTTTACCAGATTACACATGTCCACAACCTAACCTAACCTATCCCTTACCTGACAAATATTTCTGTACTGGTTCTATGTTTTCTTGTAAAGTTTAACACTCCTTTCACAACATATATTTCATATAGCCCAAATCATATTTAATTTCTAACTAAATAATTCCATCTACCAAATTAGTCAATCGCATAATTTGTTTACGTCAGATTCCCAATATGTTAACTACACTTTGCAAAAAAGAAAACATCTTTACACACACTTTCATAACCATTAAATAAATTTACTGGCAATTTTCCACATCACAAAATAATCATAAAAGAAAAACCAATATTTATATAATATATTATCAAAGAGATAAAATTTTTATGTAATTAAATAAAAACCATTATTTAAGTTTACCTAAATGTGTTGAATTCTATTTTTACACATACTGCCTGCCTGTCTGGCCCATCGTCGTCATCATCGCATCATATTGGTTTTTTTTCCAGAAACTCACTTTATACCACATCAATGTCCTGCAGATATTTTATATCAATTGACTTGCATTAAATGTTAACCAAGAAACCAAAATTTGTGGTTTAAGATTTTCCTGCAGCACATACACATACATACACACACACATACACACTCATGCTTAACAACGTATGTGTGGCTTTCACTACTGTGCCAGGCAAAACCACTTTCATACACTGCCGGAGGAACTCCGGCATACACACATACCGGCATACATGGAGGGAGGGAGTGAGGGAAGAGGGAAGATTGTCACAGGCGGCTCTCTGACTGCATAAAATCTGATCCTGTTTGGGGCATTTTTTTTTGTTGTTGTTGCTGGCTTGGTTGTTATGCAAATTTAAAATAAATTTATTTATTTCTTTAATACAAGTAATTTTTCTGCTTTGCCCGCAAAGCTTTCACATAATCTCCTCTTCTTCCCTCTTTCTGCTTTTTGTGTCCTTGCCTGCCTGCCTGCCTGCCTTCATTCAAGCCATTTTTGAGCTGTATAGAAAGGGACAGTAACGACTGAGTGTAAGATAATAATATTGTTGGATGTTGCCATTGTGCGTCAGTCATCAGAGGCAGTCAGTCAGTCCATCATCAGTTTGTATGGTAACTAAATTGATAATAATAATCATTATTATTATTATGTAAAAGACATAACTTAAACCTCAAGAATTTGTAATATGATAGCTTTGTTATATTTAACAGTATATTAAGAAGAAACCATGATTGAAGAGCGTTACATGGACACAAGTTAGGTTTTTTTCTCTCTTTGAAATGTAGTTATTAAAAATCTGTGTTTTTTTGTGCATTATGGTAACAGAGTGAATAGGAATGTAGGGATAACATATTAGGGGGAATACTATTTTAGAGTGATTAGGGAGTTGTGCAGAGATTATTTGGAAGATACACATAACACACACTCTCTAATTTTATAGATAAATTGGCTACAAATGCTGTATAAGCTATTGCAAATTAATTGTAAATTTTGTTTAACATAACTTCTTTGAAACAAACATAACACAGTACAACACACGATTTTGGGACTCAATTCTGAGAACTGCACGTTAAAGTAGCCCCAAAAAGAAGAAGTTCTGCATCATCCTTTTAATCAAGTTACATGCCATAATAATTTAGTATCGATTTGAAGTTAGACCGCATGTCGCATGAGCTTTTAGAGGTATTAAGATGATATTTGCTACATATTTTATTGGTAAGGGGATGATTACGTCATGTTTGAAAAAGGGCTATGATCCTTTTGAAAAAATCGTTACTTCGGTTATACTAATAGATCGATTGTCGTAAAATTTTATAATTTCTATCATATAACAGACGATCACTCCACCAAAACGTAGGTAAGGGGTAAATAAAGTCAATAAACAGATAAAACTGGTACTATCACCTAGACGCAGCTGCTATTATAGAGGGAGGCATTGTTCGAAGTTTGTACTTTTATTGGTACACCAGTACAGAAATTTCAGTCAGTTAAACTGACTGATAAATACCATCACCCAATATAAGATATTGTTTAAGTCTTGAGTTATTGAAATTAATCGATTTGTATTTAAAACCAGTTAGAAAGTTTCAGTCGGGCAACCCGACTTACATTTACCCTTACCCTCAGTAAAACAAATAATTTTTTATTATATTGATATTATTACTCGATTTCGAAAGTGGGCAGAGTGGTACATTTGTATGGGAGGTACGAAAAGGGATGTGTCTAGGCTTCCAGATTTATTCTCCATAACTTTATCCTATTATAGCTTTACTAAATACAGAATTTGGGCACGATCGTGTCTAGTGTATTGATAGTATTACCCTATTTCTAAAGTGGGCGGAGTGGTACATTTGTATGGGAGGTACCAGAAGGGGCGTGTCTAGACTTCCAGAATTTTCTCCAAAACTTTATCCTGCTTGAACTTTACCAAATACAGAATTTGGGCACGATCGCGTTAGGTCTTTTAATAATACTAATCGATTTCTAAAGTGGGCGGTACCAGATGTGTATGGGAGGTACCAGATGGGGCGTGGATAGACTTCCAATTTTGTTCTCCAAAACTTTATCCCGTTATTGCTTTACTAAAAATAGAATTTGGGTACGATCACGTTTGATTTATTAATATTATTTCTCCATTTCCATAGTGGGCGGAAAGGTAGGTTTGTATGGGAGGTACCAGAAGGGGCGTGGCTAGGCTTTCAAAATTTTTTCCAAAACTTTATCCTGTTATAGCTTTACCAAATACAGAATTTGGGGACGATCCCGTAGGGTGTATTGATATTGCGTCTTTCGAAAGTTACCGTGCGAACCAGTCGGACAGCCACCAGACAGACAGACAGACAGACAGACAGACAGACAGACAGACAGACAGACAGACAGACAGACAGACAGACAGACAGGGTCTACGCCAACAGCGCCCTGGCCCCAAACGAAGAAGTAGCAAGGTGTTAAATTACAAGATCTCGGTTGCCAATTGTGACCACCTCTTCAAAAGATAACACGGTCCGGAAACTTTTCCCGTAAAAGATCAATGGTTTCTAAGATTGTGTGACACGTAGCGCTGCTTTGTTGAAAGTAAACGTTGTCCAGATCAATACCATTAAACTCCGACCATAAAAAATCATTAATCATCTCTCGATAGCGCATTCCATTCACGGTAACTGTTGATCCAACCTCATTTTTGAAACCGCACCAAACAGTCACACGTTGAGGATGAAGAGGATTCTCAACAATAACTCTTGGCCCCAGATGTGGCAATTTTGCTTGTTGATGTAGCCACCGAGGTAGAAATGGGCCTCATTAGTCAAGATAATTTTTCGATGAAATTCCGGATAATTTTCATTCATCATGTTAACTGAACTTTATAAGCCTTAAGTCCCAAGACTTTATGCAAAATCCGGTGTAATGACGTATGTGGAATACCCAATTCCAAAGAACTACGAGGAATGTAAAATCCTGTATTTTCGTCAACACTTCGGGCTACAGCAGCAATATTCTCAGTTGTTCTTGAGCGATGTGCACGGGTTACATTCATCACATCACTAACTTGTCCCAACAGTTCGAATTTTTCCACCAATTTCTTTTTTCACCATTTTTGTAGAGTATTAGCGTAGTTTCTACTTGTCAAATGTCAAAGAATAAAAGCTTCAGAAGTGACAGCTACCGATATAGCGGGCCATTCAAAATAACACCTCTCATTGGAAAACCCTTAATCCCGAAAATTCAAATGGGCTTGTTGCCTATAGTAAAAGATTAATCGGACCAATTTTTTGCACTTTTAGGAGAAGGAAGGCCAATAAAGTGGACGACTACGACTAAAGCTAAATCTATATCGATTTTCATCGTTGGGAGAATTTTCATCTGGTGGAGTTATTGTACGAAGTGGTTACGCGGCGAGAAATATTTTTTTTTTTACTGTTATACCTTTAAAGCTAAGTCACTCTATGTAGGTGCATTGGTTTTTTTGATAATGACTCTAGGATTATCATTCGCTTATTGACGAATCCACTGAGGTGAAAAAAAAATATGCCTCATCACTGAAGATGATTTTCTTCAAAAATTGATCAACCACTCTTACCATTTCTTGCCACCATTATGACCATTGACGATGTTTGGAATGGTCAATAGGCTTTAGTTCTTGAGTCAATTGTACCTTGGCAGCGTGTAAATACAAGTCTTTATGCATTATATTCATCAACGACGAGCGTGAGAGGTCCAATTGTTGGGCAAGACGACAAGTTGAGGTGGACGGCTCTTCAGCCACACACTGTACGCGCATGTACTGGTGTTTTCACATCTCCTACAAACCCGGTTTGCTCAAATTTTTGCACGATTTTTCCGATGGTACGCACATTTGGGCGATTAAATTGACCGAAAAAATCACGAAATGCTCGATATGCATTTTTATTTGAACTCCCATTTTCATAATAAGCCTGAATAACTTTAATGCGTTGCTCGATTGTGTGTCTTTTCATGGTTCAAATTGAGTTAGTCTGAAAATGAGAAATGTCAAATGAAATGCAGAAAAGAACTTGACGTTTAGCTGTGGTTCACATTCAACATCGACCCTTACAATTTAAACACCCTTTATTATAAAAGCAATTCAGCATGATGACACTGTTTGCTAGATGGCGCGAACAAGTAGAAAAATATTGGAATACATAAAACCTCAATGCTATTCCCTTCTCTACTCCAATTGTGATGTTCTAAGAAAATAATCAGTATAATCGGATCAGTAGTTTTGAAGATTACTCGTTACATACGGCTACTATTAGGTAACATAGGTGCTATAAAAACATAAACACTTTGTCTAATTTGTGTCGAAAAGAACGAAACCCATATCGTCATCGGACTCCTCATGTTTGGCATGCAAAACTATTTCCACCTTCCTTACACATCGAAATTTAGTATTCATGCTTCTTTCTTTTATGAGAAAATCACGCTGTAAGATCAGTAAGATCGGTCAAAAACTACTCCTACCTTCAATATAAACTCCCCCCCCCCCCATTTTTGTGTCGGACAATGCATCTAAAACTGTAGTTTTACAGCTATCGAGCTAAAATTAAGCAGGCTTTTATGCTCTACTCGGAGGCTGTTCTAAGATGATCAAGATCAGTTAAAAACTACTACCACCTTCTATACAAATTTCCCATTTTATGGGGTCTGTCCGTGGGATCATGGACACCCCATTTTGGAGGTATCCACCTATCTGTCCCACCGATTACAGTCGTAGTTTAAGAGGTAACGAGCTAAATTTTTAAAGATTAGGAAGTTCGGACAAAAACCATTTCTACCTCCAGAACAACCGCCCCGTTTTAGGGGATGTCCGTCTGTCTGTCCCACTATCACATCCGTATTTAAAGAGTCATCGATCTAGGAGGAGATGAAGTTCTAAGATGAGCAGGATCGGTCAAAAATTGCTTCCATCTCCCATACAAATTGTCTCTTTTTGGGGGTCTGTATCGCCGATTATAGGCCTCCTCTAAGCGAAGGTTAAGTTTCAAGATCAGACGAAACTAATTACACCTCCCATACAATCTCCCACTTATGGGGGTGTCAGTCTGTTCCGCCATTATAGTCTTATTTTAAAAGTTATCGGGCTGAAATTTAGTGTAGAAACTTCTATCATCAATACATAACAAAATTCTCTGGTCATAAAAAAAATGCAAGCTCAGTATTTAACATTTCAATTTCATTTACAATCCGAAGGAATGAATGAATAAGGTATGGGAAACTTCTCCTGTTATCGTTTATAACACGCTTTCTATTTTTAGACCAATATAACTTAACTTAACTTAATTTCCCTTTACACACCCTGAATGAGGTATGGGATAGCTTCTCGCGTTGTTGCGAATTAACGCGCTTTCTATTTTTAGATTCACAACGAACCACACCTACTCGATTGACTCGACACTAATACTGCGAAGTTGCTGTCGACAACATTCGAGGGGAGCCGACAATGAAAGAAATTTTTTTCTTTTTAAGATGACTGGAGCCAGGAGTTGAACCTGTGATGGTAGTCTCGTGTTCTAACCATCATGCCACGGCCGGTCCCAGAACAATATAAAGACACCTTTTATTTATAGACGAATGCAAACATCAACTGTTCGAGTAGCTTTTAAAGAAATGCCGATTGTTTCGACACTATACGGCAAAGTTGATGTATACAAGATCGAGGGCGCCACCGATAAAATTAATGTAGATGGCAGTGACAGGAATCAATCCCTGGATCTCTTACATGATAGTCGCGTGTTCCAAACATCTTGCTGGTCGTAAAAAATTAAATAATGAAAAAAAAGTTGCCAATGATGTCCTTAAAAAGGACTTCTAAAAACGATTGAGCCATGTCCGTCTGTCTGGCTGGCTGGCTGGATGGCAGGTAGGCAGGATAACTCGAGTAAACGAAAATTGGGCTCAGGAATGAATATGACCCATACAAAATGACCTATTTTTGGAAAATTTGTATTTCTCCTATTACTTCCAAACGGACACTTAGGGGTTAATGAAAATTGATCGATAAATTTATAATGTGATAGGAGGCAAAACCTCAGAAAACCTAACTAATTGGCACACCCCTTCTGGTATCACCCCCATAGCCTTACATACATATGGTTTTTGTGAGTACACTGAATTCAGACAAATTTTGCCAAGTAAGCGTTAACTGAACGTTGATTTTCGAAAAAAAAAATCAGACTCGTTGTACTCTCTAAGTGTACATCCTATTATAATAAGTCAAACTTTTTTTCGGTTTTGCTCCACAATTAGACAAAAAACAATACATAAGCAATTTTATTATACCATCACCCTTAGAGTTGAGGGTATATATCATTTGATACGACCCAAACGTGTAACAAATAGAAGGAGTCACTTTAGACTCTAGGTTTCTTTGAATCAAATTCGATTCATGACATTTTAAGTCGTTTGAGTAATGTCCGTCTGGCTGTCTGTCTGTCTGTCCGTCTGTCTGTCTGGCTGTCCGGCTGGTTCGCACGATAACTTTCGAAAGACGTAACCAAATGTTTTGAAATTTTGCACGAGTTATTATTTCCTCAAAACTACTTACGGTATTGCAAATGATCTACATGGCCCCGCCAATTCTGGTACCTCCCATGCAAATACATCATTCGGCTCACTTTAGAAATCGAGTAATAATATCAATACACCCAACTGGATCGTACCCAAAATCTGTATTTGGTAAAGCTATAACATGATAAAGTTTTGGAAAAAATTTTGGAAGACTAGCCACGCCCCATACAAATATACTTTTCCGCCCACTATAGAGATGGAGTAATAATATCAATAAATCTAACGCGATCTTACCCAAAGTTTTGGAGAAAAAATCTGGAAGTCTAGACACGCCCCTTCAGGTACCTCCCATACAAATGTATCGTTACGCCCACTTTAGAAATAGGGTAATAATATCAATACACTCGACACGATCGTGCCCAAATTCTGAATTTTGTTATGTTATAATAGGACAAAGTTTTGGAGAAAAATTTGGAAGTCTAGACACGCCCCTTATGGTACCTCCCATACAAATGTACCTTTCCGCCCACTTTAGGGATGTAGTAATAATATCAATACACCTACCGCAATCGTTCTCAAATTCTGTATTTAGTAAAGCTATAACAGGATAAAGTTATGGAGAATAAATCTGGAAGCCTGGACACACCTCTTCTCGTACCTCCCATACAAATGTACCACTCCGCCCACTTTAGAAATCGAGTAATAATATCAATATAATAGCAATTTTTTTTTATTTTACTGAGGGTGATGGTATATGTAAGTCGGGTTGCCCGACTGAAACTTTCTAACTGTTTTTTTTACATATCGGTTAATTTCAATAACTCAAGACTTAAACAATATCTTAATGTGGGTGGTGGTAATTATCAGCCAGTTTACCTGACTGAAATTTCTGTACTGGTTTTAAATAAAAATCTATTAATTTCAATAACTCAAGACTTAAACAATATCTTAATGTGGATGATGGTATTTATCAGTCAGTTTACCTGACTGAAATTTCTGTACTGGATTTGCGTTTATTTTATATTTATAACCCAAAGTTGTTTCTTTGAACCAAATTTCATTCATGACTTTCAATATCCGTCTTTGATCAATATCCGTCTATCTGCCCTGCTGGTACGCACGATAACTGTCGAAAGATTTCTTTCGTTTGCAATTGTTTTGAAACTTTGCAAGAGTTATATGTGTTGCCTATAGTTTGTATACTTGTAAATTATATGTTCTTACTAAGGCTGAGGGTATATGTTAGTTGGTTTACCCGACTAAAACGTTCTTACTTGTTTAGAAAAAACTAAAAACTTACATATTGGGCTAATTATTTTCAAACATAGTATCTTGTGAAAAATTCTTACCTGAAAAGACAGAAATATAAATAGATTAATATCAATTGTTATGGTATAGTATTGCTAAAGATCTTTTTATTTATGTGATCGTTAATTGTGTTTATAGGGTTTTTAACGTAAAGTATAAAAATTGTTTGATTTTAACATTCCCCTTTTTGGTGGGGTTTTTATTACTAATAATTCCTCCTGTTATACTTCCAGACATATTGTGTAGCTCCTAAGGTTTATTATTATGTTTGTGATAAATTTACAAAATTATCTAAACTTCACTCAACAATTTCGAAAAAGTATAACCTGCAGTTCACTATCTGCAGTCTGTGCTAACAATTTAAAGTATTTACAACCTAACGACGACATTAAGCCAATTGCTATCCTATATCACAGGAGCAACAAACTAAAGTATCTGTAAAAATTTACCCGCTAAATATGAAAATAACCTGTATGTTACTTAAATCCTCTGATCTTTAGAGTGAAATATGAAATCATTATTGCTGCAATACCATAAAGTACAAAAGAAACAATCAATTTTTCAATTTTATATTCGTTATACGTAGCATTTCCTTAGGGTTCATTTTAAATCAGCCTTCTTTCACTCGTTGGTATTGAGATTTTTTGCATTATTATATTTATGCTTTTTCTGTATGTGCCCCCTTAAGAGGTTGAAATTGAAAAAGGTTCATATTTTACCGAGTACTTAAAGGTATTGTCATATTTCATAACGTTGTTGTTCATAAATTCCTTGGCAAAGCCGCATACGCACTCACTTATATTTACATATAAATACACAGGATGTGTATTATATGTACCATGTGTGTGTGTGTGTGTGTTTGTTTGTCGGTTGGTCCTCTGATATCAAGCAAAACCAAGTTTTATAAAATTCGTGCAAAAAAACAACGCTCCCAAAGGTACATTTGCTATATGTCATATCTGCGCTGTAAGTATGACGGTGAGTCTGTGTGTGTGTGTGTGTGTAAGTACCTCATATAGACATCGGAAACCATTGTTGTGTCATTTTTGTTGTTGTCATTACTTATGTACTTTATGCGAATATGACACATGAGACGATGATAATGTTTATTTAAACAGAAATCAAAAATAATAAAAATATGGAATATATTTTTGATGTTTATCGTTATAAGAGAGAGAGGATAGAGAGAGTGCTCAAGTTCCTCGACATCATGACCATTACCACCATCAAAACCATCGGCCATCGAACCACATTGAACCTTGTTCAGTGGTCCCAATGGAGGTACCCATTGCCTTGCAGCTAATTATTAAAAGGTGGGGAAGGGGGGTTTGGCAGAGATACATGACAAGGTCGGGCAGCCACTCGAAGGTATTACAATAATAAATGAGAGCTTATCATTGTGCGGCGGTAGTGCTTGTGGAATATTTCGGTATTTTGAATTTGATATAGTAAGAAATGTTGAGATAAAACAAAATTTGATTTAATGAAGCGAATTTATAAACAATTTGTCTTAACTACATATTTGAAATTTTAATAAATTGTTTAAAAAATTGTTTAATTGTTTATTCTTATATAATATTCTTTAGGTAAATCTCAAAAAATGCTTTAATTGAAATTTCCTTATGTAATACGAAAATTTGTTTAGAAAATGCTGCTAGATCATTTTGAAATGAGAAGAATGATTTATATAAAATAAACTTTCAGTTGTTGTTATTTCCTAAACGAAACATCCAATCGCTAAAAAGGTTTGTGGTTTGTGATTTGCGTATACCATACAATAGTTTTAAAAACACTAATATATAGTTGGGTTCTCAAATTGCAAATTTGCAATGGCTGAGAAGCCATCCATATTTGTATGAATAACTTAAAGAGCAGTTATCTTCTAAACTAAGTGTCCAATCACAAAATCGTGCTTAATTTGTGATCAGTAATCACCATACAGTAGTTGAGAAATTACCAAGACACACTTAGGATCGAATTAGAAGACGAAAGCTTGAATACCAAATTTGAGCTTGAGAGACAGAGAAGGCAGATTGACGGACACCCCTAAAAAGGGGGAGTTTGTATGAAATTGTAGTGTAGTTTTTGTCCGATAATGTTCATCTTAGAACTTAACATCCGCTTAGAGGATAAAAACTTGTATATGAAATTTTTGCTCAATAGCTCTTAAATTCGAACGGCCGTGGCATGATGGTTAGATCGCAGGTTCAACTCCTGTTCAATTTGTTCTTTCATTGTCGGCTCCCCTTGAATGTTGTTGACAGCAACTTCGCAGTATAAGTGTCGCGTCAATCGGCATGTCTAGTAATAGCTTCTCAAACAGTGACGTTCGCATTCGTCGATAAACAAGTAGGTGTCGTTAGTTGTGAATCTAAAAATAGAAAAGCGTGTTAATTCACAACAACGCGAGAAGCTATGCCATACCTCATTCATGGGGTGTAATGGGAAATTAAGTTCAAAGTAAGCCCTTAAATTAAGGCTATAATCGTTAGGAGAGACAGACGGACACCCTAAAAACGGGGAGTGTACTTGGGAGATGGTAGTAGTATTTGTGCGATATTGTTCATCTCAAAAATAAACCTCTGCTTAGAGGATGGAACCATGCATACCATATTTCAGCTCAAGGTTTTTTAAACAACGTCTTTGATCGCTGAGACAGAAAAAGGGACACCCCAAAAAGGGGAGTTTGTATGTGTCATGGGTGGAGATTTTGTACGATCTTGCACTTCTTAAAATTTAACCTTCACTTAGAGGATAGAAGCTTGCATACCAAATTTCACCTCAATACTTCTTAAACTGTGGCTGTAGTTCTAGGGACAGACCCCCAAAAAGGGGCAATTTATATGGGAGGTGTTTCGAACGATCTTGTTCATCTTAGAACTTAATCTCAAATTAGAGGATAGATGCTTGCATACAAAGTTTGATATCTTGTAAACTGCGGCTGTAGTTCTAGGCACAGACCTCCAGAAAGGGGCAATTTGTATGTGAGGTAGGAGTAGTTTTTTACTGACCTTGCTCAGCTTGTAACTCAACCTCCGCTTAGAAAATATAAACTTACATACCAAATTTCAGCTTGATAGCTCTTAAACTAGACTGTAATCGCGCGGTCAGACCCCCAATTAGGGGTCGTGTTTATGAGAGGAAGGGGGTAGTTTATTTTATCGATATCGAGATCTGAAATTTCAAAATGGGGGAGTTTGTATAGGAGGGCAAAGTAGTTTTTATTTCATCTTGGTCATCTTAGAACTTAACATCCACTTAGACGACAGAAGCTTTCATCCCAATCATTTCATTTGTATACCATCATTATATCATTTGATATGAGAACCAGTCAGAAAGTTTCAGTCGGGCAACTCGACTTACATATAACCTTACCCTCAGTAAAACATAGCATTTTTCTATAATATTGATATTATAACCCGATTTCTAAAGTGGGCGGAGTGGTACATTTGTATGGGAGGTACAAGAAGGGGCGCGGCTAGGCTTCCAGTTCTTTCTTCAAAACGTCGTCCTGTTATAGCTTAACAAAATGCAGAATTTGTTCACAATAGTGTCGAGTGTATTGATATTGTTACTCCATCTCCAAAGTGGGCGGAGTGGTACATTTGTATGGGAGGTACCAGAAGAGGCCTGACTAGACTTCTAATTTTTTGTCCAAAGCTTTGTCATGTTACAGCTTTACTAAATACAAAATTTAGGTACGATCCCGTTGGGTGTATTGATTTTATAACTCGATTTCTGAAGTGGGCGTAGTGGTACATTTGTAAGGGTAAGGGTACTAGAAGAGGCGTGTGTGAACTTCCAGATTTTTTCTCAAAAACTTTATCCTGCTTGAGCTTTACTAATTACATAATTTGGCCACGATCGCGTTAGGTCTATTAATAATATTATTCGATTTCTAAAGTGGGCGGTACCAGATGGGTATGGGAGGTACCAGCTAGGGCGTGGCTATACTTTCAGTTTTTTCCTCCAAAACTGTATCCTACTATAGTTTTACTAAATAAAGAATTTGGGAACGATCGCGTTGAATTTATTGATGTTATTACAACATCTCTAAAGTGGGCGGAAGGGCACATTTGTATGGGAGGTACCAAAAGGGGCGTGGCTAAACTTCAAATTTGTTTTTCCAAAACTTTATACTGTTATAGCTTTACTAATTACAGAATTTAGGTACGATTCCGTTGGGTGTATTGATATTTTTACTCGATTTCTTAAGTGGACGGAATGATGTGTTTGTATGGGAGGTACAAGAAGGGGCTGGGCCATGTAGCATATTTGCAATACCGTAATAGTTTTGGGGAAATATTATTTCGTGCACAGATTCAAAACACTTGGTTGCGTCTTTCGAAAGTTGTCATGCGCACCAGACAGACGGACATAGTTTAAACGACTTAAAAAGTCATGAATCGAATTTGGTTCAAAGAAACCTAAGGTCTAAAGCAGCGAACCGAGATAGTTAGCACTTGGGCTACATGAGCGAGAGAGCCACACATGTATTCTCACACACATTGAACGAAAACAAACAAACTCAATCAGTCTCGGTTGAGCATTCGTCCGACGCAGTTGTGTCGACACTTGTTGTTAGCACGACAATAAAAGAAATGCTTTCTTGCCGTAAAAATTAATTCTTATATGTTAATGTAGATTGCCACGCGCCCAACAGTAATATTTCCTGGATTATTATATTATAATTTTGTTCATAGTTATAAAAAAACTATACAACTATTTCCTTCACTACAGTGAGAGAGGGAAGAGAACAACTCACCAACTCAAACTCATATTGTGGTTGTATTGGGCTGCCGATGACTGGTCTTAAGTGACTCCTTCTATGGGTTACACTTTTAGGTCGTATCAAATGATATATACCCTCCTAGCCGTAGGGTGAGGGTATAAATATATGATTTACTAAGAAACTAACCTTTGAACTCTTTGAACTTTTGTCCGATCTTACTCAAATTTCCATCATGTATTTTTTACACCAAGGGCGAGCATTTTTAAATTTCCGCAAAAAAATATTGTCCATACATTTCGCTGCCGTCCTAATGTACATGTTGTCATATCTACAACGCCTCCTTATGGGCGTTACAAATTGAATAACAAATTAAATATACCAAGATCTTTCCTAAAAATTTTCCAAGTTTTGGACGGGCAGAGTCCGAGTCGGTAAGAAAAAGTCAAGTCCTCTGTCAAACTCACATCTACAGCGGCGATGACTTCTTCTGTACGAACAGTACGAGCTCTATTTGGATGAATGTTATCCAAAAGAGTAAATGTGGTCATGAATCGATTAATCTTATTGCGTATTTTCTGCTCAGAGGGACGATTATGCAAAGGACAAACTTGAAGAAGTGCTCTAAAAGTTTGGTAATTTTTCAATGTATTCTAAATACAGAATTCGGACACACTTCATTAGCATGACATGTAGTTTTATTATCCCTACCGAAAATTCTATCTGTCTAAAAAATATCCATGTTTTGTAAGTTATCGAAATTTATTTGTAGGACAAAGAAACCCGAAGATTGTTACATACAAACTAACTAACAAACTATTTCGACATTACTTTCTATTGAAATGCATATATTCGCCATTGTTATATGGTGGCGTATGATTATCATAAGTAATATTCCTCGTAAATCATACGCCACGGAGTATAACAGTTTTATTGTAGCTGCTACAAATTAAACTCAGTTCATTTGATGAATGGAAATTGAAACTGTTGCTTATGTGGGGAAACGTTATATTATAAATCGGACTAGTGATTCTCGAGTTATGTCAAACAAAAGAACCTAAACGTCACAAATTCCCCTATACGATACTTACTAACTTCAAATCGATATTAAATTATTATAGCATGTAACTTGACAAAACGAATGATGCAGAATTTTTTCTTTTTTGGGCTACTTTCACGTACAGCTCTCAGAATTGAGTCCCAAATCAATGTGCTAAAAAATCTTGCACTATGTAATACAATATATCACAAAGCAGACCTTCCAGATAATATTTTCTGTAATCGAAATTTGCAAATTTCACTTCCATATCTCGACAACAAATATTTAATATTAAATTTCTTATGCAATATAGTTGCATATACTGCATCTGACACAATATATTGCAGTTGGAAAACAAGCGTTAACTATCCATCACACAACAATTTTATGCAATATTTTGTATGAGTTTTTCTCCCCCTCTCTCGCGTTCCCAACAAAGTAATAAATTGTATGTGATTTTAAATAAAAATCAAAAGTTATATTAAAAAATAGTTGAGATAAATAAAAACAAAATATTGCAACTGGATAAGTAAAATACTGCAAAAATTTGAGGTGTCCATAGCAACACTGCAGCAGGTATGACGTTAGCAACTGTTTTAGAGTATGAAATGAAATAACATATCTTTTTGTATAGCTAGTCGAAAGCAGCAGCAATAAAAGGTAATAAATTTCCTACCACAAACAACAATAAATTGGCAACAATTCTACAAATTGTTAAGTATAATTTCACATTATTTATACAACACTTATGAGGTTTGTACTGCACTGCCATCAAACAACACACGTCCAAACACAAACACACCCACTCTTTCACCCATGTTAAGAGTTATTCACAATTACGAGTGGTTGGTAGTGACAGAAAAATATGCAAATATAAGCAATTGCTGTTGTTGATATTTTTAATAGTTTCACATCGACCTGAACGAAACAGTTTTGCTAACAAATACTAACGCAAACACTTTTACACACACACGCATATACAGTAAATTGCTGCTCATACATATGAAGGATTATTTGGAAACAAATAGAATATGAGTCGATGTGTGTGATGCATTTGCATGTGTTAAATGTTCTCCTCTTGCTTATGACAACTTTTAAACTCTAAACTTTCGACATTTTTTTGGAAAATCCATTTGAAAATCCCCAGAAAATAAATGAGAACATTTTAGAGTATAAAACTTGCATTTGCAGCATTAACATGCAATTTATTGCTGATAATGCCACATTTGACACATACACTCGGGGAGAAACTAATTAAAGCTGAAAAGAATACACATAACTAGTAAAGCATAAGGAGGGTGAATTTAAATTTGTTAAAAAAAACTATTAGAGGAATACTGCATAAACATTAAGCCGAAGGCTTTAAAGAACCTTAAAACAGAAAAGCGCTATTTAGTTAAATTTCGTATTAAAAAAAGCGCTAAAAGTACACCTTGAGCAAAAAATCGAAGGGCACCTAATTAACACAGTACAACACATAATTTCGGGACTCAATTCTGAGAACTCCATGTGAAAGTAGCCCCAAAAAGAAGAAGTTCTGCATCATTCGTTTTGTCAAGTTACATGCCATAATAATTTAATATCGATATAAAGGTAGTAAGTATCGTATAGGGGAATTTGCCACGTTTTAGGCTCTTTTGTTATATTTTTATATGGTGGCGTATGATTATCATAAGTAATATTCCACGTAAATCATACGCCACGGAATACAACAGTTTTATTGTAACTGCTACAAAATAAACCCAGTTCAAAATCATTTGATGAATGGAAAAGTGAAACTGTTGCTTATGTAGGGAAACGTTATTTGAACAGATTAAAGAAATCGTAAATCTTTATTATTATTATTAGCCTTTAAAACAACTTGACAACATATATTTTTATATCTTAGTGTTTAAGTCAGAGGCCGAAATGATTAGAGATTTCCATTCGCTTCGATCTTGTGCGCACCGCCTCCAGTCAGTCCTACCACGCACAATGGCATTTGGGTGGAAAAATAGGGTTTTTCAACATTCCAATTTTAAAATTTTAATGATGGGTTTTGTAAAGAAATAATAGATAAGAAAAATTCAACATGGTTTTTTATGAAAAGTGTAATTTTGTAGTTAAAAAAACTAACAAAAGTCAACGGAAATTTATTCAATGAAATTAGATTAAAATTATCTTCCAAATAAAGTACTTTTTGTGTGTGTACGTTTATAGCTATGGCTTTTGTTTTATTTTTCAGTGAAAATATAGAACTTACTCTTTTATAAGAAAAAAAAAATTATTGAAATTGGAAAGGTATACTAATTAACATAATTTATCAAAAATTATACTAAAAAGTATCATTTTTTCACTTTTTGATGGAAAAAAAACGTTATGTGCTTTGCCTTACTTAGCCCTCTAACTATAAAAAAATGAAAGGCCCGAGCCTGTACTTTCAATTAAGAAAAAATCACCGCCAAATACCGTCCCTTTTAGTAACATCGATTTTAATGCATGCATTTGTGCGATATTTTTGGTGTATTTGAAGGCTAATACCTATCGCGGAGGGTTGTTGGAGATATTGTCTTCTTTTGTATGGAGACAACACATGTTGACTTTTCAATAAAAATTTAAATTTTTTAACTTATATGAAATTTTCATATGATTCTAGACAGGGAAGAAAAACACCTAAAGTCTACAACTTTCGATGGGCGTAAATATAAAGTAGGCGTGGCATCCCCAATAAGTTAAATTTTTTTCATAAGGAGAACTCAATTAAGAAGTGTCCCGAATTTCGAGTCCCTAGGTCCAAAATTAAAAATTTTGTCAAGTACAGTTATATGGGAGGTGGGTGTGGCAGTAGGCGGTTTTCCAAGAATTTTTCAAAATTTCTAAATTAAGCCCAGAGAAGTGTTTCTGCAAAATTTCATTGCTGTACGACCACTCCTTCAATTTTTTTCCAAGAAATGTATGGGGCGGTGCCACTGTGCCACGCAGCATCAGTGATTCCTCCACCTGGTCCTTCCAACGTAGTCGCGGTTTCCCTATTTTGTCCCGTCCTGCGAGGTCTTGATTGAATACCTTTCGCACTGGAGTTTCCTCATCCATTCTCACGACATGGCCTAGCCAGCGTAATCGTTGCAATTTGATTCGCTTGACAACATCAATGTCGTGGTATAACTCGTACCGCTCATGGTTCATCCGAATCCTAAACTCGCCGTTTACGCAAATGGGTCCATATATTTTGCGGAGTATTTTTCTCTCAAACACCGCCAGATGAGCTGCATCTACCTGGTACAGCTTGACTTTGGTAGTTCGAGATAGGGTGGTGTTTATAAAGTGATCGCGCAGTCCAAAGAAACACCTGTCGGCAAGCACTTTTCTCCGTTTTATTTCGAGGCTGACACTGTTGTTTTTGTTCATGGCGGATCCGAGGTAGATAAATTCATCCACTACCTCAAAGCAATAGTTTTCAACGTTCACGCTGCGTCCCCAACGGGTGGACACTTTGTTCGATGATACCATTAACTTCGTCTTGTCCTCATTCACTGCCAAACCCATTTTCGCTGACTCCCTTTCAACTGATAAGAAAACAGCTGTTACCTCTAGCATCGTTCGACCGATAATGTCGATATCATCGGCATATGCGAGCAGCATGTGGCTCCTCAATCTGACTAATGGTTCTAGAGTTATGTCAAACAAAAGAGTCTAAAACGTGACAAATTCCCCTATACGATACTTACTAACTTCAAATCGTTATTATATTATTAGGGCATGTAACTTGACAAAACGAATGATGCAGAACTTCTACTTTTTGGGGCTACTTTCAAGTGCAGTTCACAGAACTGAGTCCCAAATCAATGATCTGAAAAATGTTGTACTGTGTTATTTTATCGATAGGATGGCTACAAATGCAGTGTAAGCTGTTACAGATTACTTGTAAATTCTGTTCAATATAACTTTTTTGGTACATACATTAGTTTAACTAAAAGTATTGAAAGAATCGCGTTGCAAATATACAATTTTGTACAGAATTTTGTTTACTATACCCACAGTCAAAATTTCCAAAAGTCCAAAGAGAATTTTCTGTATCAAACTAAATATATCACTTGGTTTGCCACATTATATAGTGAATTGAAGGCTGCAGCAAGTGCGACGTGCATAGGAAGGCGTATGCCGAGAAGCTGAGGGCAGAGTTAACATATATGGTCAACGGCTCACTTCCAGATTTATATAGAAAGTTACTACATATGTATTGAGTAACCTAAATGGCATAGCCCCACTGATGTGTCTTAGGTAAAGGTAACAGAAGTTACTGAAGCTCAACGCCAATGCTGTGTTAGTGGCGTTGGCAGCTCCCAGGAAACTAGGTGGCGATGGCCTATAAAGCCTATATCAACAATATTATAATCAAATAAAAGAAAAAGAAAGTATAATAACCCACCAATTGTTGACGACTCCCGCAAATGTAATAAGGACCTTGATTTAAGGATAAGCATCTGGAATGTCTAAACTCTATACAACAGGCATGCACAAACGATCGCAGAATATGCGCAGTAGTAAATTGTTGGTAAACAATGTATACGAAGTTCTATTCATGCACAGCGTTTGTGCATGCCTGCTCTACAGAGATGTTGCAAATGCGACAAATATAAGTCTTCGACATCTGGTTTCGTGGCGTAACATGGTAAGTGATCGAATAGCCACTATCCGTATCAGGGCAATATATTTTTACATTACCCCAATGGCAGACAAGAACGAGAACTATGAGCGCCTGGAGGAAATATAAGACCGCTGTCCTGGACCTGAACATAAAATGGTTCTGGAAGATTTTAATGCTAAAATAGAATTGGAAAAAAATCTTAAACTTAATTTTCTTTTTCACCCCATGAATGCGGTATGGAATAGCTTCTGACGTTATTGTGAATTAACATGCTTTCTAGTTTTTGACTCACATAACCTCACTTTCCGTTCATTTGGTTGGCAGCGGTAACGCCGGAGCGGTATATTGTATCTAAAAACTTAATTTCCCTTTGCACCCCATGAATGAGGTATGGGATAGCTTCTCGCGTTGTTGTGAATTAACACGCTTTCTATTTTTAGATTCACAACAAACGGCACCAACTTGTTTATCGACGAATGCGAACGTCACAGTTTGAGAATCTTTTACTAGACATGCCGGCTAACTCGACACTTATACTGCGAAGTTGCTGAGACAAAGTCAATGAAAAAAAATGTAGAAGACTGGAGCCGGGAGTCGAACCACGGTAGTCGGGCATTCTAGCCACTATGCCACGGCCCGTCCATTGTATCAGTTGTTATAAAATAGCTATGAACACAATTTGAGCAAAATCGTACACCTTTAAGCCGCGCCCCAAAGAGGTCACAGGTCAAACTATTATGAAAATGAGTTTATGTTTAGACTCGAAAACGGCTTGACCAAACTTTTTGAAATTTTCACAGAATGTTGATGTGTGGTCGGTGGTGCTAATAGGCTACATGAATTTTTTATATATCCAGTGGGTCCCGCCCATTGGACCCTATTTTGGAAACCGCAATATCTGGAGGACTGTTTCATCAATCGCCTTGAAAATTTATGTATTTGGCAGCAAAGTTCGTGATCCAACAAAAAGAGGCTATATCTCATGCCACGCCCTATTTTAAAGAAATCTGTATAAAAGACATTATAATGGTTTGATCATTCTGAAAATCTAACAGTATAATCGAGATGTAACCACGCTATTTGGAACCAAGTTGAAAAAAAGGGCCGAAGCGCCGCCCTCACTTGTCAATATTTGACTTTTACATGTTTCCGAAAAAATGCATTTCCTTAATATAACATTAGTAAACAACAAAGGATCAGTCTTGATATACTAAAAATCTGATCTTTGACCTCTTTGGGGCACAGTAAATAGCTTTTAGATCTTACTTAAATTTTGGGAGATTTCAATGCTGCAATAAGAAGTGAAGTTGCTCTTGATTCAGCAGTCGGAAAATTCAGTCTACACAACAACACCTGGTATAACGGATTCAGAGTGGTCAGCTTCGGGTCTACAAATTCCTTGTTAGTGAGTGGAACCAGATTCGTGGATAAAGATATCTGCAAGGTAACCTGGATATCCCCGGATCAAAAGACAATAAACCATATTGATCACGTGATAATCGATGGAAGGCATGTTTCATTGGTATAGACGTCCGTGTGATGCGCGGTACTAATATGACTGTGCGACAAATGTGCGGGTCACCGATTGGTGGGGGTTCTGAATACAGGGAAAATGTTATACCGATCAAAAAAATTATATGCGTTGGAATCGTCTTGAAAATATCTATCATTAAAGTACATGTGGGGTTATCATAGAATGCCATTCAGATGTTTGTGGACGAAGAGAATGGTACATGTGTTTCGTTTTTTGGCTCCTGCCCCATATTCACCACTTCAAATCGATATATCTCGATATAGCTAAACGTGACCCAACGAAACACCGAAACGGCTTATTTTTGACCAAAATAACTTTTCCCTTTAGCCACAATCCCCGCTGATTTCCACACATACATATATGTAAATTGTTTCAAAATCACCCACCGACACCGACGTCATCTTCGACCAACCATTCCGTTGTTTGGGGACCGATTAGAGGAAAATTGTATATTTTCTTATTTTGGGATCCAGCCCCATAGTCTGCACCGATTTTGGCAGTCGCACAGTGCAGACAAGGTACGCGATTAAGAAGAGCTAAAAACGTTCGTAACCAAACGCAAAGCTGCCAATCCCTACACCGAGATAGCCAATCCCTACACCAACTAACTATCTCAATTACTTCAAACAAATTCCCTTATTCTGATTTTTCCGTCATACATTGGCTGTATATTACGAATTCTGCGACCACTGCCGCAACGATCGTATTGGGTTATGAAAAACAACGCTCAGACAAGCCCTTGTGAGGAACATCGCTCAATGTCTAAGGAAAAGAATGCTGCATACAGGGCAAAACTGCAGGCAATGGTAACGAGTATGGTGACGGAACGATATATTGAGAAGAAAAGAGAGATGAAACGCTTCTTCATGCCGAATAAATGGAAGGAAATAGAGAACCAGTATTTCGAAAAGTATAGGGATCGAGGTGAAGCCCAAAAATTTTACCAAAAGGTAAAAAGCAAAGGTTTCTGGAACAGGGATCCCCACCAGTAAGGTAAGATGAAGGAAATCTGATTACGGACACGCACGCAGATTGCTCTGCAAATATGGAGGTAACATTATCGTACTCTGCTTGCGCATTGTCGTAGACAGCAACTTTGTGCACCTACTACCGCGAAACCAGTCTTTAACCTATCGCATACAACCTACGTTATGTGAAAGATTAATGCTCATCCCAGCGATTTTGATTGGATCTTACCAGTGTGACCTTAGAATTGGTAAATTCGGACTGACCATATAATCACACTACAACAAATCCTGAAGAAGACCCAAGAAATGCAGAACGAAGTTGCATTCGAAAGTCCGATACTATAGAATATATTAGATGCTATAGCTGCATTTGGTATCGCTGCGAATATGACACTGACCGACGCAATGTCTTCAGTGAAAATAGACTAAATAAGAATCTGACAGCCAAATTTTCAAGGCTTTATACAAGGCGACTGTATATCATCTGTTTTATATACTAACGGAGAAGACTATGCGGAAGGCTGCAGTAAAAACGACTAGTACCATATTTAACATCGCGTATGCCGATGATATATGTAGATATCATTGGTCGAGGACTGTATAATGTTACTGCAGCCTTTTCGAGCATTGTCGGAGAAGTTGGTCTAGTGATAAATGAGCACAAGTTATTTGTTCAACGAACAACGAGTCTACTCGTTTGGGACGCTGCGTGAACATTGACATCTACAACTTTGAAGTGATAGATGATTTTGTCTACTTTTGCACCAACGTAAGCCAAACATAACAGTGTCTGCCGGGAAATCAAGAGACGAGTATTGATCGTAAACCACTGCTACAATGTGCTAAGCAGGCGATTCAATGACAAAGACCTCTCTCGAAGAACAAAGGTCCAACCAGGCACTGATGCTATTTGTCTAGGTAATGACACAGGCGGATCAATCTTTTATGGGAGTCTTCGAAAGAAAAATAGCTTGCAAAATATTTGGACCTTTCATCGTTAAGGGCGAATTCCGTCATCGTATGTACCCTGAGAAACAGATCGACACGTACCATCTTTTTGTCGACTATAAAGCTGCCTTCGATAGACCGATGCGGCAGAAAGTACTTGAAGCCATGGCTGAGTTAGGTATTCCAGCGAAGCTGATACGTCTTTGCGAAATAACGCTGACTGAAACGAAGTCTTCAGTGAAGATTGGCAAGGACCTTACGGAGCCATTCTATACCAGACGATGCCTAAAACAAGGCGACGGCCTATCGTGCGATCTCTTCACCATTGTGATGAATATGATAATGAGAAAAGCTGCAGTAAACACGAGTGGCACTATATTCAACAAAAGACACACTCGCGTACGCTGATGACGTAGACATCATCAGGCGATAACTGCGGGATGTGACTGCAGCCTTCTCAGGTATACAGAAGAAATCAGCGAAAATGGGCCTAACGGTGAACGAGGACAAAACGAAGTTATTAGTTTCAACGAACAAAGAATATACTCGTTTGGGAATCTACGTGAACGTTGACAACTATAATTTCGAGGTGGTAGATAATTTTGTCTACCTAGGCTACGCCATCAACAAAGCAAATAATGTTAGCCTAGAAATCCGGAGAAGAATTCTACATGCAAATAAATGCTACTACGGACTAAGCAAGCGATTCAATGACAGAGCCCTCTCTCGACGAACAAAACCAGATACTGGTTCTAACTGTCTTAATGTATGGCTCAGAATCCTGGGTTATGACACAAGCGGATGAATCCGTTAAATATATGGGCCCATTATCGTTAACGGAGAGTATCGGCGTCGTATGAATCATGAGCTGTACGAGCTGTACACTGACATTGACGTGGTCAAACGCATTAATGTGCAACGGTTGCGTTGGCAAGGTCATGTTGTACGCATGGACGAAAATGCTCCAGCTCGAAAAGTCTTCGACAATGAACTCGATGGACGGCGCAGAAGAGGGCGACCAAAACTCCGTTGGAAAGACCAGGTTACTGAGAACCTTACAGAACTCGGTGTGACTAACTGGAGAAGAAGCGCAGAAGATCGAGGCGCTTATAATATTTTTCTACGTGCGGTATATAATCCACTGGGATTGCATAGTAGTACCAGCTAAGTAAGTAAGTAAATAAGTATGTACCATGAGCTGGGACATGTTGTACGAATTGACGAAAATTCGATAGGCGGCGCAGGAGGGGTTTAAGTAAAAGAGCTGGTATCTAAATTTGGTGTGACAAATTATTTACCATAAAAAAACTTAGTTTCTCTTTACACCCTATGAATGAGGTATCGGATAGCTATACGCGTTGTTGTAAATTAACTAGCTTTCTATTTTTAGAGTCACAACCAACGGCACCTACTTGTTTACCGTCGAATGCGAACTTCACTGTTTGAGAAGCTTATAGACATTAAACATGCCGATTGACTCGACCCTATACTGCGAAGTTGCTGTCGACAACTTCGAGGTGGCCGACAATGAAACTATAATGTATCTTACTGGAGACAGGAATCGAACCATGGATCTCCCGTATGACAGTCGCGTATTTTAACCAACATACCAAGGCCGGCCCCGACAAAGTATCTTCGGAGCGCTAGAAACTGAAGAGGTTGGATTTTTTTTTATGTATGGCAACTGATGGGTTATCCTGTTGACAATGTCAAATAATAAGAAGAAATATTTTAAATGTGCTGATTGCATAGTGGTTAGAACGCGCGACTACCATGCGGGAGATCACAGGTTCAACGTCTGGCTTCAGTCATCTTAAAAAGAAAAAAATTCTTTCATTGTCGGCTCCCCTCGAATGTTGTTGACAGCAACATCGCAGTATTAGTGTCGAGTCAATCGGCATGTCTAGTAAGAGCTTCTCAAACAGTGACGTTCGCATTCGTAGATAAACAAGTAGGTGCCGATAGTTGAGATTGCCTACTTCTAGTTAATTTTAAATTTCCCACCATTTAATTTGTGGTCTAATGAAACCAAAATTTTGGTCGTACCATTTCCTGTGTTTGACTTAATAAAAGAATGTTCTATGCCTCTAAAAAACAGCCCTTATTACATATTTCCCTATGCGTTTTAATTCCCTGTATAACTCATGGCTGGTGAATGTTATCGTCGCTTAAATCAGGTGCCCTCCGTGCAACGAATCAAAAAACAATAATGCACGGGTCATCATGGGATGCAAGCCTCTCGTTGCAACCTTATGACTCTATGTAGTATCCAAAAATGCAGCTCGTTGTGCAAATCTTGATACGATCATCAGCCGGTCATACTCAGCTGTGTTCTGTTCTGAGTTTGTCCGCATTAACAAAAAAAAACATATGTAAAGTGACTACAGCTAACTTTACATTACATCTGTTTCCTTCGCGTTGAGCCAACCTTCAGTTTATACAAATTGCTTCATTTTATTTCGCTTTACTCTTGTGTTATCCAGCTGACTGAAACATTTGGCACATTTTGCTGTTGCCTTAATTCACACAATGAATTTACGATAAGAAAACAACAAATTTTATTGTGTCGATTATAATTCATTTTACTTTGCTGCGTAGTGTTCCTTTTTTTCGAGGGTACATTAAGAGTTTCCCCCTTTCGGATAAAGCACCTGTTCTTCAAGCAGGGCAAATTTCTTTGCCCTGTAGCCATTCACACACTTGTGCCATTCATTCACACATTTTGTCGTAGAGTAATGTGTGTGTGAATATGCTTGTATTTGTTCTACTTGTGTAGTTTCAGTTGTTTCCTTGCTTCCTTAACCACCCCTTACTTCCCTTTCATTCTTTAGAGTTTTTTCTTTGTCGTTGTTGTTGTTGTTGTTGTAGGTTTGTATTTATTTCCTTCTCTTTTTTGAGCAATTATTAAAATGAAAAACAAATTTTATGCCTACTTGAATTCTGTTAAAACATCGTCGTTATGAATGTACTTACACAAACACGCGCACACACTCCCACACACAGATGCACGCACACCAACGAAATTTGTACTGCTTGCAAGGCACACAGTGCTTGTATACTAGTATACCCAGCGGCGGAATTTGAGAGGCCTTCCTCATATAATGCATTCCGTTGTCCTTATTTGGGAATAACATTTCAAATAAGGAATACAGAACGCATGATTTTTCATCAGATTTAGGTATTTTATGGACAGACCTGCCAAAGACATGTAAAAAGAAGGCAGAGGGATTTCATACACATCCCCTCTCGCTTCCAAATAACAGGGGTATTGTATGCCTTCTAAAAGAAAAGAATTGTTAATACTGTTACTTTTAACTTTTATGAAGGCCTGCCAGAGGCCTCTGAAAAGAATGCAGAGGGATTTCATACACATACCCTCTCGCTTCTAAATATAAGGGGTATTGTATGTCTTCCAAATGGAAAGAATTGTTAATTTCCGTGGAAGGTGTTTTTTTAAACAGTGTATCATTAGTTTCAACCACACAATTCGAATGCGTCTTCATAGGCTAGACAGTAGCATGGCTGACTGACAATCACGAGGTAGTGAGTTCAAACTCCAGCAATGTTTACTGTCGTTGGAAAAAAAATGTAAGTATAGAGAAAAATATATAGAAGTAAGAAATATCTAAAAATAACCGGTGCGCTCTCAAAAAAAAAATAATTTGAGGGTGTACTGTGTAGTTTTTGTTTTATTTGCAAGTCATTATTTTTTCATGTGTATACAGGCCTTCCATAATGCCTTCTTATAGAAAGCTTCCATAGGGCCCTTTTATAGAAAGTTTATATGAGGCCTTCTTTTAGAAAGCATCCATAAGGCCTTCTTATGGAAAACGGCGACGGATGGCCTTCTTTTCCAATGTCACGCAATGTAAAAAAAGAAAGGAAGAAAGAAGGTCAAGGAAGGCATATCGGATCCAAAAGAAGGCCTTCAAACTCATGAACGAAGGCCTTCCTTCTCATGATTTCCGCCGCTGGGTACTAGCACTGTGCACAATCCGTTACTGTGTGTGTGTGCTTGTTTGCTGGGTTGGTTGTTATGGTATGTGTGTTAACAACATCCCAGCGGCGGAAATCATGAGAAGGAAGGCCTTCGTTCATGAGTTTGAAGGCCTTCTTTTGGATCCGGTATGCCTTCCTTGACCTTCTTTCTTCCTTTCTTTTTTTACATTGCGTGACATTGGAAAATAAGGCCTTCCGTCGCCGGTTTCCAGAAGAAGGCCTTATGGATGCTTTCTATAAGAAGGCATTATGGAAGGCATGCATACACATGTAAAAATAATGACTTGCAAATAAAACAAAATTTGTACAGTGCACCCTCAAATTATATAGTTTTTTTTTGAGAGCGCACCGGTTATTTTAGTTATTTATATTAGATATTTCTGACTTCTAAATATTTTTTCTATACTTACATTTTTTTCCAACGACAGTAAACATTGCTGGAGTTTGAACCCACTACCTCGTGATTGTTAGTCAGCCATGCTTCTGTCTAGCCTATGAAGATGCATTCGAATTGTTTGGTTGAAACTAAAGATACACTGTTTAAAAAAAACCCCTTCCACGAAAATTAAAAATTTTTTCCATTTGGAAGACATCCAAAACCCCTTATATTTGGAAGCGAGAGGGTATGTGTATGAAATCCCTCTGCCTTCTTTTTAAAGGCCTCTGGCAGGGCTTCATAAAAGTTGAAAAAAAACGTACTAACAATTCTTTCCATTTAGAAGGCGTACAATACCCCTGCTATTTGGAAGCGAGAGGGGATGTGTATGAAATCCCTCTGCCTTCTTTTTACATGTCTTTGGCAGGTTTGTCCAGAAAATGTCTAAATCAGATGAAAAATCATGCGTTCTGTATTCCTTATTTGAAATCTTATTCCCAAATAAGGACTACTGCATGCATTATATGAGAAAGGCCTCTCAAATTCCGCCGCTGGGATACCAAAATACACACCCCCATTCATCCATCGCTGCTACACTTGTAGTTGTGTAAAAACTACATGCTTATGTTTATTTTGTACTTGTGTGTACATTTGAATGTACTCATACTGTTAGTAGGTATGTTTCCCAAAAGCCCTTTTCTTCACATCATACGCCTGAACTATGGCACCAGAAACATTGTAGTTATGGATGGATGAATGAATGAATGGATGAACGAACGAGTAGTAGTGGTGTACGTACAAATCGTATGTAGGTTTGCGTTTCTTTTTTCCTACATACATAGGCCAGGAATGTAGGTAATGTAAGAGTATTTATTAAGGCACCCACATACGTACATTAATATACCGACGCATGCATCCACACACAGCCACATCGACACACCGGAATGAAGTAAGGACCCATTTAAAATGCAGTCAAAAGTTTTCCGTTTGCAAAGGGAACTTTTGGAACATCTTTTACATCCATTAAATATAATAGCATTAAATAGTTCAGGCAGCATTCACAAAGGATTTATGGCAAAAGGAAACACACAGCGTAGGCTAAGGGATAGGATACAAGGAAATTCGGGGCGTTTTTTTCTTCATCTTTGTATTGTGAAGTTGTGTGTTAAGTTTTTTTTACCTGTTATTATAATTGTATAATTTTATTTGCTTTAAAAAATAGCAAGTTTTCACAAAATTTTCTGATTTAACTGATTAGCCTTGCAATTCAAAGGGTTTGCTATGATCGGGTGGATTGTAAAGTATTAACTGAAATTCTTGTTTGGTGAAGGCAAGGCTGTGTTACGATTCCTTTTATTGTGAAATACATACAAGGACATTTGTATTAAATTGCAGACCAACAATGTCTTGTGAATGTACTTAAACAGTTTATTGGGACACTTAACGCTGCAATATTTTTGCCGGCCAAATATTATCTTTGACTGTGGGTAATAGTTTGTGGTAGGTTGAACACAAGCCACAGCGTGCCCATAAGTGTGTTTGTAAGCTGCAGCTGATAACTTGTTGGTGTTATTTTGACACCGTTTGTGGTTGATTTGTTACCATTGGTGTCGATTCGATACCATTTAGAATCGATCCCACAACATGTTGGTATCAATTAAAAAACACCGTTCTTTCTTCAATATATAGGTGCCAAATTAACAACGCTAGTGGTAAAATTTGACAACGATAGTAGTTAATAAACTGACAACGCAAAAATCTAAATTTGACCACACCCGTTGTCGATTTAGCAATGGCGCTTTCTTTCCTCAGTATAGTAATAAATGTGGCAGATAAAAGAAAGTTGACAAGATGATGCTATTTGTCATTGGCCAGAAAAACTTGTAACATAATACGATCAGGTCTTGCTGGTATCTTGGTATCCTTTAGTGTGTAAACATTGTCATATTCAGCTTATCTAACATTAGTTTGGTCTAATTTAGACGGAACTTAGCATGGCCTCCTGCATCTTTCTCAATTGTGTGTGTGAAAATTTATTTGTATAAAGCACATAAGGAGAGATGGAGGATTTTGTTATTTGAGACGTCTGATCCTAATTGACTTGGGAATACCCACAAACTCTTTGCTAATGTTTCCAAAGGTCAAACTGCCTAATAGATTACGAATTTCTGGGGCAATGCCGCTGGACATCGGATCAGTAGCAGCAAAAGTGAGAAGGCACAATATGGCGTGCTACCACCGATGCGTCATAGAAAGTAGGTAACAGGAGTTTCTAAAGTCAACCAAACGGCTCTTTTATTTGCGTTGGCAGACCCAAGAAACTACGATGGGGCGCGGTAGTCCGATAAGATCATAAAGAAAAATATTAAGAATAGACAAAAGCCTCTAAATATTGACGACCCCTGCAAGGCGAAATATCCGAACTCTGTACAAGCGGGACCGGCCGTGACATGAGGGTTAGAATACGTGACTACAATGCGGGAGATCCTGGGTTCGATTCCCGCCTCCAGTTATCTACATTTTTCTTTTATCGCCGGCCCCCTCAATGTTGCCTAGTAAAAGTTTATCAAACAGTGACGTTCGCATTCGTCGACAAACAAGTAGGTGCCGTTAGTTGTGAATCTAAAAATAGAAATTGTGTTAATTCACAACAACGCAAGAAGCTATCTCAAACCTCATTCATGGGTTGTAAAGGGAAATTACTTAGGTATACATGGGTGGTGCTTATATTCCATTGTCAGATATTCTCGACAAGTATAAGTCTAACATTACTGCTACGTAGGATACGAGATGGAATGAACAGATATGCACACGACGAAACACCTGAAATCTTTTACAGCAGCTATTCAGAAAGGCTGGAATTTGGATGTGAATTCATAGTGGGTAAGTGGCTTAGATAACGGGTATGGCGGTTTAAGCCTGTTCGTATACGAATAGATACTATCAGGCGAAACATTTCTAAATACATATGTGTACACACGCCGATGGAAGAGAAGAGAAAAGATGAAAAGACGAGGACACTTTATTACATTCTATGAAAGCATGAAGGATTCAAATGACTTCTATCCTGACCATGGCATTTTAATCGTTCTGAGTTATTTTAATGCTAAAATAGGTAGGGAAGATGCCTTTGGTTCAGCAATCGGAAAATTCAGTCTATACAGCAACAACTCCTATAATGGATTCAGATTGGTTAGCTTCGCGTCGACAAGAAACGTGTTAGTGATTGCAGCTCGTAAAAGCTGGATACCACCGAGGTAGCCATCCCTTACTCCAATCAGATCTCTCGATTACTTCCAATAAACTCCTCATATTTTGATGTTCTCGATGCACAGTGGCAACATATTGCGCATTCGTGGCAACGACCGCACTTAAAAAAAATAATTTCCCTTTATACCCCATTAATGAGGTGTGAGATAGCTTCTCCCGTTGTTTTGAATTAATATTTACTGAGGAAGTGGATGCCGCATACAAGGCAAAACTTCAGCCAATAGTAACGCGTGCTATGACGAAATGATATAAAGAGAAGAGAGTCAGGCGTTTCGTCAAAGGGAAAAAGCCTGTTTTGAAGAAAAGAGAGAGAGAGAGAGAGAGAGAGCTGGATATCGAACAGTACAGGGATAGAGGTGAAGCCCGAAAGTTATACTAAAAGGTAAAAAACAAAGATTTTGGAACAGGGATCCCCACATGTAAGAACAGAGATGGAAACGCACAAATAGTGCTGAAAATATTAAGGAAACATTTTCGTACTCTGCTCGTTGCCCAAAGGCAGCATAAGAGATGAAATCTCTCCAATCATCGACGATGGAATTTATTGTCCACCACTAAGCTTAATCGAGATTAGCGTGGCAATTTCATGACCAATAAACAATAAAGCTATGGGTGCAGATGGACCAGCTTGAAACCCGCCACCAGTATAATGACAAAATGAGAAATAATGACCCCAAATGTTGACAACCACCGCAAACGTTGTAAGGACCATGGTCTGAGAATATGCACTTGGAATGTTGGAACTCTTTGCCTAACATTTGCCTCTATTCAACTGGCGGATGTTCCCGAAGAGTTCAAGGCTGACTTTACTGCTATACAGGAAAACCGGAGGACTGGATATGGATGCTTGCGGATGAGAATGTGTTTGGTTGTGGATTTGTGGTTAACAAGAGACTACTACACCCGGTTTCTAGGTTTACTTCTGTCAGTAAACGAATCAGCACCATAAGAGTGAAGGCAAAATTACGGAGATATGTGGTCATGCTCCGACGGAGGAGAAATTTGACGAGAGTAAAGAAGAATTCTACGCCGGACTTGAAGAAACATATGATCTGAGCCTGGGCCAGGATGCTAAAATCTTGCTGGGAGATTTTAATGCTAAAATAGGCCGGGAGATTGTCTTTAGCCAAACAGTCGGAAAATTTATTCTGCATACTGACACATCGCTTAACGGAATCAGACAGATTGATTTTTTGCAGCAAGGAACATGGGAATTAGCAGCATACGATTTGACCATAAAAAACAATCACAGATTTACAAGGCAGCGTGGATATCTCCCGATCAAGTTACAAGAAATCAAATAAATCCCGTTGTAATCGATGGAAGGTACATATCAAGTGAATTAAATGCACGAGTGGCCAGGGGTGCGAACATAAACTCTGATCACCACCTCAATGCAGTTAAGGTGCGTAATCGGCTAAGCAGGACGAAACCTTGCGTAATCTGTCACTGAGAAAGCCGGACATCGCTAAACTGCAGACCACGGAGATAGCCAGCGCCTATTCGAAGCAACTCATTACGTAGTAGTTGAGTACTTCGTGATGCTTCAACTCCCGAAAATCCTAGCGTGCAATGGCAATATGTTGCCCATTCGATGGAAAGGAATGAGCGATCCGTACTGAAGTATGCAACGCAATGCCACCCGAGAACAAGAAGCTGCATACAGGGCCAAACTGCAGCCAATGGCAACGCGAGCTGTTCATGAAAATGGCGGGAGGCGACTCGACTTTTTAGGCGAAAAAATGAGAGCTGAAAGAGAAGAATAATGTGTGCATTGAAGAATACAGGAATAGTGGTGAAGCCTAAATTCTATCAGCAGATAAATGGTAGGGTACATGTAACAGGTCTTCCCTTCTATAAAAACAAGGATGGTGACTTTGAGAGCGTATTGAAGATAATCTGTATCAATCCGAGACGATAACACCGAGTGTCCCCCTCCGAACTAAGCTGAGATAAAAACTGACATATACCGACTAAAGAGCTGATGGGCTCACAGCCTGGTTGTTTAAGTTGGATGGAGATGAGCTTCTTTTAAGCTTGCAACAGCTCATATAAAAGATTTGGCTTCAGGAAAGCATGCCCGTGAATTGGAATCTCAGTGTACACTAAGATATAAATATATATGTTGTCAAGTTGTTTTAAAGGCTAAAAATAATAACACTGTAAGACAAATGGTAGGGGTCAGTGATCGGGAAGGGTTCAAACTACCGGGGAAAGTTATATCGGTAAAAAAGAAGATATACGTGTCCCGACGTTTCGATGGGTCACGTCTAGGAATCGAGATATATCTCTTTGAAGTTAGTAACTATCATATAGGGGAAATTGTCACCTTTGGTGCTCTTTTCTTTGACATAACTCGAGAACCACTAGTCCGATTTTGCTCAATCAAATTTAAAAAAATTAAAAATTACAATTCCTTTAATCTGTTCATATAACGTTTCCCTACATTAGCTACAGTTTCACTTTTACATTCATCAAATGATTTTGAACTGGGTTTATTTTGTAGCAGTAACAATAACTCTGTTGTACTCCGTGGCGTATGATTTACGTGGAATATTACTTATGATAATTATACGCCACCATATAACAATATAACAAAAGAGCCTAAAACGTGACAAATTCCCCTATACGATACTTACTAACTTCAAATCGATATATCTCGATTGCTAGACGTGAACCAGCGAAATGCCGGGCCACATATAACTTGTTTTTGACCGATATAACATTTCCCGTTGGTTTCATCCCATACCGATTTTGACTGTCGCACAGGGTAATAATATCTGGAGAACTGCTTTCTTGATAATTTGTGTGGATGTGGATCGTGATCCAACAAAAAATAGGTGGGATAGGATCAGTGGGCGTGGCATAAAACTTGAAAAGTTAAAAGGCTCTGCCTCATGAACTATAAGAGATATATTGCTGATATTTGGTATGAGTTGTTGCTGCAGTATGAATTACATGAATTACAGCCAGGGTGAAAGTAAGCTGTACGACGCCCCTTTTTAAAAGAAACCGTTATAACAGCCATAATAATAGTTTGGTCGTTTTGAAAATTTTACAGTGTATCCAGTAGAGATATAACCAGGCTACTTGGAACCAATTTGACAAAATCGCCGAGGCTCCGCCCACACACGCCAATATTTGACTATTACATATTTTCGAGAAAAAAATGCAATTCCCAAATCGAAAATTAGTAAAAAAACATAGGATTTACTAAGAACCTGACCTTTGACCTCTTTGGGGCATGGGAAGTATTTGTGCGATGATACTCAAATTTCCGTCATGTATTTACGCTCTTGTTTTGTATTGTTGATCTATATGTGTAAATAATGAATGTGATTTCATCGTTCGGTTCAAGATCTATTCTATTATTGCTAATAGAATTTGTTTTATAAGAGTTGTGTGAAATAGATTATGTTGAAAGGTGGCAATGCGGATAGCTTTTTCGTTAGTTGCCAAACTACCATCATCAGCATCCATCGCTGTCCACTCATTATCATAACCTTAAATGTTAGAAGCTTCATGAAACCATCTTGAAGTCCAAACACACTTTTACGATTACTTCGTCATACTTTTGGATGATTCCCTTAATGTGGCTACATAACTCTATGAAGGCTATTATTGAATGAATGATGCTCTGAATCATTGCTGCGGCATTTATGAACTTTGTAAACTTACTTACATCTATTACGGCTTGACAACCACCATCCCGTGATGTTACTGCAGTTTTTTCAAACATTAAGATGGGTTTGTGGTAAGTAAGTACTTACTTACTTACTTACTTAAGTGGCCAATTACAATTTACGAAACATAGTTCATAAATTTGAGGCCTGAAGTAATACAGAATTCCACACGCTTCGGTCTACTGCGTGTGTTCTCCAGTAAGTCCTACCAGATGATGGCACATGGCCTACCACTAGGTCCTTCCAACGGAGTTTGGGTCTCCCTGCTCTGCGCCGTCCTTCAGGTTCGCCTTCAAACACCTTTCTCGCTGGAGCATTTGCATCCATCCTTGCAACATGTCCCAGCCATCGAAGTCGTTGGATTCTGACTCTTTTAGCTACGTCGAAACTCGCCTTCGACACAGATAAGTCCATATATTTTTCGGAGTACTTTTCTCTCGAATACTCCCAGGTTTTGTATGTCCGTAGTAGTAAGCACCCATGATTCGGCAGCATACAACAGAACAGGTAAGATAAGCACCTGGTATAGCTGTTTCTTAGTATTCCGAGATAAGGTGGTGTTACTAAAGTGCTGCCGAAGTGCGTAGAAACATCTATTGGCTAGCACTATTCTCCGTTTAATTTCTTGGCTGACATTATTTTTCTTGTTGACGGAAGATCCGAGGTAGGTAAATTCGTCGACTACCTCAAAACAATAACTGTAAACGTTCATGGTGCGTCCCCATCGAGAGGACTCTTTGTTCGTCGAAATCATTATTTTTGTTTTGTCCTCGTTGACCGCTAAACCCATTTTTGCTGACTCCTTTTCTAGTGATGACAAAACTGCAGTAACATCCCGCAGATTTCGACCAATGATGTCTATATCATCGGCATATGCTAGTGACATGTGGCTCTTGTGAAATATGGTGCCAGACATATTGACACCAGCCTTTCTCACCACCTTCTCCATAACTATATTGATTAGTGTATAGGACGGGCTATCGCCCTGCCTGAGACCTCTTTCCGTGTTGAATGGTTCAGACTGATCCTTGCCAATCTTAACCGAGGATTTGGTGTTGTCTAAGGTACATTTGCAAAGCAGAATCAGCTTTGCAGGAATACCAAACTCAGACATGGGCACATAAAGCCTATTCCTTATCGGAGAGTCGAAGGCAGCTTTGTAGTCGACAAAGAAGTGGTAGGTGTCGATCTGCTTTTCATTGGTTTTTTCCAGGATTTGTTGTAAGGTGAATATTTGATCCGTCGTAGATTCGCCAGGTCTAAAGCCGCACTGATATGGACCAATTAGTTTTTCTACAATTGGCTTTAGACGTTCACACAATATGCTTGAAATGACCTTGTACGCAATTGGTAATAGGCTTGTTCCACGGTAGTTCTTACTTTCACTACGATCTCCTTTCTTGTATATGGGACATAACAGACTGAGACTCCAATCGTCGGGCATTCTCTTCTCTTGCCAGATGTTTTACCATTAGCTGATGCATGCTCCTAATCAACTCCTTCCCGCCAGCCTTAAACAATTCAGCAGGGACACCATCGGCTCCAGCAGCTTTGTTGTTTTTAAGGCGAGAGACTGCCACATGTATCTCGCTCTGGCTCGGAGGCGGACAATAAACACCATCGTCATGGATTGGAGCGGGGTCTTCTGAAGTGGTGTCTGCATCCAATACATTTTTAAAATGATTTCTGCATATCCTCAGAACGTTTTCCGGCCCGTCACTAGCTGACCGTCGCTGTCCTGCAGGAGGGTAACCCTGTGCCACGCATTCTCGGCTTAACTCTCTTCTAGAATTTTCGGGCTTCCCCTCTACTTCGGAGCAACTCTATGCACTCATCCTGCCTCTTCTTTAGCTCCTTCTTTTTCCGTCTAAAAAGACGAGTTGCCTCTCGTCTCTTCTCCCTGTGCCTTTCACGAACAGCTCGCGTTGCCATTGGCTGTAGTTTCGCCCGGTATGCAGCAACCGTCTCTCTCGTGGCATTGCGACATACATCATCGTACCAGGCATCTTCTTGAGACGGCTTTGAGTACCAAAGTACGCTTCTCGCAGCTCGTTCTAAGGAGTCGGCTATATATTGCCACTGCGAGGTTATATTATCAGGGGTTGGAACATTCCGCAGCAGTTGAGTTAGGGGGTTGGAGTAGGCGTCCGCTACCTCTGTGGTCCGCCATGTTTAGCTTTGTACGTACCTTAACTGCGGTAAGGAAGTGGTCGGAGTCAGTGTTCGCGCCCCTAATCACTCGTACGTCCAGAACACTCGATGCGTGCCTACCATCGACTACCACATGATCTATCTGATTCCTCGTCAATTGATCTGAAGATAACCATTTTGCCTTATGAATATTTTTATGGTCAAATCTAGTGTTGCTCACTACCATAGAGAAATCAATCAGTCTGATGCCATTTTTCGACGTTTCGGTGTGCAGACTGAATTTTCCGATTGTAAGCTCAAATGCGGTCTGCCTGCCTATTTTAGCATTAAAAACGCCTAGTACAATTTTAATGTCATGGCCCGGGCTACGGTCATATAAATTTTCTAGGCTCTCGTAGAACTCGTCTTTGTCCTCATCGCTTTTCTCTTCTGTCGGAGCGTGGGCACATATAAGTGTTATGTGGAAAAACTTTGTTTTCACACACCGGGTTGAACCTTGAGACTAGATGTCGCAGTCTCTTGCCAACCACAAATCCACATCCAAACTCGTGCTTGTCCGCATGGCCACTATTGTAGATGTTGGACGTCTTCATGCGCGAGCATCCGTGTCCCGTCCAACGGATTTCCTGTAAAGCGGTTATATCAGCCTTGTATACCTTGTGGTAAGTAAGTAGTGATGGTTTTAATGGATACATATGATATTTGTATTCGGGTGAATTGTACTAAAAATTAATCCCTCTGCATCCAACAATATGCATTATATCTCTTGATGTTACTGCAGTTTTCTCAAAGATTTAGCTGAGGTTGTGGTAAGTACGTAGTAATGGTTTTAATGCAAATATATGATAATTGTTTTAAGAATGCAACCGATCTCCCCTCTGCTTCCTACATTGTCGCCCACACCAAAATGCTACGCCACAAATATTCATGTTTTTCCCCCTTTTTTTTCTTAACAACTGCTGTCATTTGCCAATTTTTCACTTTGCAACCAAATAAAAATGCAATAAAGTTCTTGAGTCATTTTCCATGTGACTTACCAAAATTGGTGTCATAATGAATGCATAAATCTGTTATCCGACCCCATAAAACATATTTCAACGCTTATGTCGTTAAATTAAGATAAAAGTTTTTTGGTGGGTTTTTCCTCTCTCCTCACTCTCTTACACACTTTTGCATAATGTGCTATTGCCCGTGTTCATGGGTGCGTTTAATATAATTTTTCATAAAGTATAGCAGAGTACCACTTTGAAAGTGGGTGGCGCTCTGGATCCAACAAATAAATACTGCGACATACATGTAGTCGCACTGAAACTCCTGAAACAGATTCACACCCAGATCGGCTATACAAAGTTGTCTTCCGACATAAGTTGTCTTTTTCCATACAGATTTCATTTTTTTATGTTCACAAAAATGGCAACGACGACGACAACAACGGCAAGAAAAGAAAAAAACAAAATTGCATACATCTATAATACATAGTACACATGTAGCAAACAAACTTGTACATGTGGTGGAAGGAAGTCTATGAATATGTTATAATGGTTATGTATGTATAGTATATATGCAGACCAGAGAATGACAATAAGTACTCGGAATTAATGTATACTTAAGTACATACCCATAATTTGTATACTTCTGTGGAACTATACCTAACACACAGAGAATACTTACAAACTCTTACTTGCGTTGAAAAAGACATGTCTGCACACCATTTATAACGATCGTTACTTCTGCCTACCCTTACTTTTGTTTCTCATACACAAGTATTCACAAAATACATTCGACGGACACGAGGTCAGAAGCCGAAGCAGACTCAACTTGATTATGAAGTTTTTTAGCTACGATAATGATCATCATAGATCATCGTGTTTGATCGTTCTTACATTCGTCAACTCTTCTATGCACTACGGGTGACATGAGTACTCATGTGTACTCATGTACATTCCCATACTCTACAGAACATGACATGTATAACTAGCACCCAAAACAACCAACACTTGTAACAACATGTGCTGGGTTCTCGTGTACTTGGGTGTACCAATGCACAAGTGTGTGCGGGTATGCGCATGGTTTGATCGTTTACACTTTATACATGTACATGTCTGGACATTAATACTTCAACAGTACTCTTATTATACATTTTGTCATTCTCTGATGCAGACATCCATATGTACGAGTATGTATAGATATTCATTTATGTATGCAGTACATTGCAGACTCATATCCAAGCAGCAGGCGTGTTGTAGTGCCATACGGCTGGCTGTCTGTCTGTCCGTCCCTCGACTACGGCTTACTCTACGGCCATGAAGATAAATATGTACATATGGTTTGTTCCATGTACATATTTTAGGACTGAATTAAACTAGTTACTACAACACACAGCAGCAGCAGCAGCTCGTGGAAAACACTAAAAGATACAACAGCAGCTGAGTGGCAGTCAGCCAATCTGTAGCAGCGGCAACTCTATTTAAATAAACATTCACTTATGCTTGCCTTCCTCGATGTTGCCTCTATAAATAATTGATATCAGATATGATAAAGGCTGTTAGTAGAATGTTGCTACTTGGGGTACATTTGGTGCATGACATGTTTATTCATTCATTGCAACTGATACGATTTGATTTGGTGCGAAGGATCAAATGCACAAACAAGTTGGTAAAAGTCATATGGATGCATTCTAAAGAATGAGTGGATTAAACTGTACGGTCATCTTTTTACGAAGAATAAGAGCGCCTCGAGGTTCGAGCGGAGGTTACATTACTGATTTGGCTGTTTGGTATACTAACTTATATATGGATATAAAGGTTATTAGAAAAACACTGTTGCTTCAACGTAAATGTTCTTGACGGGCAACTTTACTGAGTAGAGTTAAAATTGACATTTTGTTGGAGAGAAATAAAATTACACATACAGTTGAAAATTGGTCGAACAACCAAACCCCAACAGATACCTGCCATACAATATGGCCTATTGTTATTGCTAGCGAACTAATCAACTACTCCTTGCTGTATTTTGTAACATATAGTTTACTTTATCTATAAGCTACCATCTGGTATATTCTCAACTTTAATATCTACTTTTCTAAATAAAAATATGCCAAAAATATCCTTTAATTTTTAACTTTCACAAAAGATCCCAAATCTATTTAATATAAAACAACAACAACATCAAAAACGAAATAAAGGAATATACCAACCTAAAAAAAACTAACTTCGTTGCATAGGGAATAAGTGTATGCGAAAATTTAGTTAAATGAAAATCAACAAAAAAAATATATAAAGTGACATGAGAAAACAATAGCAACGGAAAAAAAACTATATTGCTCTTATTCAGACGATATGTCTTTTATATACTGTAACATATCTACCCACACGCACAGTGGGAAGGCTGTGATGGATGATTGATGAAAGAAAGTTGACACACGACCCAACCCATATTAACAACATCGCTGTGGATGCTGTATAAAGAGATGAATTTCATAAGTAATTACTGAGTTTTTTTCTGACATGGAAAAATATGAGATTTTTTTTCTTTTTTTTTTTTTTGAAAATAATAATTAGGAAACGATATACGACGTAGAGACTTTAATGTGAATGGGTGAGCTTAAATCAACATTTTAAAAAAATTTAATCAAAAATTGTTATGAATGAATTTAAAAAAATACTTTTAAAATTTTGTGCAATAATATTATTACTGTTGTCTGTTCTTCTTTATATTTGCCAGCAGCAGCAGAAATTCTTCCATCAATAGCCGCATGTAGAAAAGAAATCCAAGCACTTCGGTCTTTTGTGCTTCCTAGATAGTTCGTCACCCCTAGTTTAGATAACAGCTTTTTTAACTGGTCCATCCAACGATGTTGGATAGGCGCCTCCTCCTGCGTCACCCATTGAGTTTTTTGCCGGAGACTTTTTGAGCTGGAGCATTTTCATCCATTCACATATTTGAACGCGCTTGACTACGTCGATGTCATTATACTTAAAAAAAAAACTTAATTTCCCTTTGCACCCCATGAATTAGGTATGGGATAGCTTCTCGCGTTGTTGTGAATTAACACGCTTTCTATTTTAGGTTCACAACTAACAGCACCTACTTGTTTATCGACGAAGGCGAACGTCACTGTTTGAGAAGCTCTTACTAGACACGCCGATTGACTCGACACTTAATACTGCGTAGTTGCTGTCAACAACATTCGAGGGGAGCCGAAAATGAAGGAACAATTTTTTTTTTAAGATGACTGGAGCCGATTTTGAACCTGTGATCTCCCGCATGGTAGTCGCGTGTTCTAACCACTACGCCACGGCCGGTTCCATTATACAGCTTATGATTTACTTACCGGCGGTACTCCAAATATTTTGTGAAGTATTTTTCTTTCTAAACTCCTAGCAAAGATTAAACAACTTGTGTCAAGGCTGGTACAAGGTGATTCTTCGAAGACAGAAACCTTAAGGACTCCCAAGCTCCTGATGGGTTGTAATCCTGTTGTTGTTGTTGTAACATATGGCTGAAGTATGCGGGGTGGCGATTCTTTATAGCGATTTTCAATTTATCGGCACTCGATCGGACATGTAATGCGATTATCATACGATCATACGATCTGTTTCGTTTCTTTGTAGATAACAAGGTTTGTGTCAAGGGATTGTTAAGTGTTGTTATGAGTTTTAATAGCCAAATTCCTTCATAGATGGCGCCAGCTGGTTTTGTTGTTTTATTTTCCGACGTTGATAATTCATTTCCTTTTTTGATCTAGTCTGGGCATGTCAAACATTTCCAAGAAATTTCAACTACTATGGAATCTCCACATCAATATCCTTCTGAAGACGATGAACAAGGCGTGCTGCACAACTATCGCATATGCGGATGATGTAGCACTGATAATTACCGGCTAGGATCCTCAATTTCTCTCTCAGATTTCGGAATTTGAACTAAAACTTTTGTTAAAATGGTGTCATATCTGTGGACTTGATGTAAACACCGGGAAAATGGAATTGGTACTATTCACACGGAGATACAAACTTCCTCAATTTGTCATACCCAGACTAAATGTAGTCGCACTTACACCTTCTGATAATGCCAAATACGTTGGACTCATATTGGAAAGTAGTCTAAATTGGAATCTGAATACTGACGTCAGGTCAGCAAAACGCCTACGGCTCTATACTTCTGCAAAAGGGCAATCGACTTCAACTGAGGAATTAGCCCCAAAAATGTAAACTGATTATTTGACTTTGTAATTATACCAATCATATTTTACGGATCGGCAGTTGGGCAAGACAAAGACTAAAATTCGGGCGCATTATGAGACTGGAGTCAGGGGAACTTAGAACTACTCCAACTAAGGTACTGTTCACGATCCTAGACATTGAGGCGGAAAAGATGGTTAAGACGGCTCGAGAGCGTGAAACTACAGGAACTATGGTCAAGCCAAAACTCTGGACTTACTCAATGTGGAATGTTTCACGGATCACACTGTACAAGAACCTGTCTTCGATCCGGTAGTTCAGGCCGATAAAGCGGCCATTCAAATAGCCGTAGCCATACATTAGACCGATTCACCAAAAAAAAGTATCTTCGGTCCACCCCCCAAAATGTACAAATGTCCTGACAAGTCAGGAATATTCTGCAAAACAGCTGATCGCTACTACGTTTTAGTAGCGACCTTTTTATACCGTTGGATGCGTTTTTAAAAACTCTTTCCTATGATACTAATATTGCGCATATAGTCTTTAATTAAATATCAAAAATCTTTGAAGAACTCAAAAAAAGAACATTTTTAAAAACGGTCCAGCTCACTAGATCTTAAACCGAGGCACGAAATTTGTCATCATAAAACAAGCCATGGCACATTTTGGTGGTTGGACCGAAGATACGTTTTTTGGTCCCTTACAAAATGAGTCGCTCTAACATACAATCATAATTACATACATATGTATGTAGCGAGTGCAATATGTAAACTCGCTACATATGTTATGTACATTGTACAATACAATACAACGATGACCAATTTTCAACTTATCAGAGAGAGGGAGACATACAGCCTATGGTCAGAAATTTGGGGTGAGGGGGGAAATTTTATAGAAAAAGGTGTTAAAAACTAATTTTTAGAAAGTTTGGCCTGGGGGTTTTACTATATTGTCCTTGTACCTTCACTCTGACTTGGAAGTACTCACCCGCAGTTCGGCTGTTGCACTGTCTTATCAATCCTTTCTCTTCACATAAAAGTTTTACGATACAGACCTAATAGGTTGCAAAAAAAGTCATGTCCATAATACAGATGTAAGTTAGTAAACAACTTATATATATTCCCTTGACTCCCATTAACGAGCTAAATGAGCGTAAGTTAACACGTTTAATTGTCAGACTCACCCAAACGGTACCTACAGTTCAAGGGCAAATCCTAACGTCAGCTTTTTAAACATCAATTTTATTATATTTTTTGTTTTATAAGCAATAGACTAACAGAAATTAAAAAAAAAAACTGACGCTATTATATCCTTCTCTGACTCCACTGTTCCACTAGCATAGCAGCAACGACTCCATTCGCATCGCAGCATGCATGAATATCAAATTCAAATAGAACAATGGCAGCACCATTGCACCATTGCACCATCACCGTACCAATATCATCCATATGTCTGATTATGACTGAATCAAACGAGAACAAAACGCAAATATGGAATATTTTTTTTTTTTGGAATTTTGATATCAACCAAACAAACAAAGAAGTGCCCCTCAACACGCGAGTCTTGTTGGTTTTTTGTTTTTTTTTTTGGCGTATTTCGCGAAATGCCACGATATCAAATGCATTGTGGTAATGGGGGGCACAACAGTCAAACGTAGTACATAAAATAACAAAACGGAATAGAAAAACGAATAAAATTTCGCAAAAAAAAAATGCATAAAATTTCACAAGCAATTTTGAGTTTGCGTTGATCTCTACTCAACCGTTAGAATTTCTTTGCACCCAAATCAGCCGATACACCCACATGGCCATTAGTGGTAGCAGAGGCGGAGGTGAGGCCTCGAAATGAATTATTGACATTAAGGGTAGTCGGAGGAATTTCATAATATATCAAGGTTATGACTGGTTTTGGAGGGAAATGTGCTGGGTAATATCTTAGGAAGCCTCAGCTGTGTGAGTGATACACTGACATCGACTAGGTTATGCGCATAAATATACGGCGGCTGCTTGACTGGGCACTGTTTAGGGAATAGAAGGAAATATTTGTAGCTTGGAAAGTATATTGCAATGAACTGAAAGTCGGCGGACAAAAATCAACTGTTGTTGGGATATATTGTAAACAGAACGCAGAAGAGTAAAGTAGATGCACAACTATAGTAAGCTGCCTGCAACAACAACATGTTGTGTAAAAGCAATATACAAATTAGACGAAAGTCAGCATCAGGGACAAAGAAAGTCTAAAAAGTGGCCGGTATATACGGTATATAATATCTGCCAATACGCTAAATGTTTTTCCTCCTAAAGGCCTTTGCAACACCGCTTATGGTTGAGGGGCAAAAGAACTACACACACAACTACATTTACATCCAGTGTAGTCAACAAGGATTTGCATTTAAATTTTTTGTACCATTTTCCCCCGCATTTTTTCTAGGATTATGTACCATGAATGTATCAGGATGATGACGACGTCGACGATGATAATGACAATGATGATTACGCTTACGAAGACGATGAAGTTTATTGGTGTTGCTTTCACTACTAGTGCAAGATAGTGTTGAACATCGTGTAGGACCTTAAGAGGTCTAAGGCGAGGTGCGTTAACGGCTGCTGTAACCCTAACCCACCAAGTCACCAGTGTTGTGTCTGCCTAATGGTGCATCCAAGGTTTTGTCACTTTGTTCAAGTGTTAAATAGCAACGACAGCAGAGGTGGATGAGTGGAATCGGAAGTATTAAATGGAAATGGCGTGAAAATGTTTTGCAACTGAAGGCGGTTTGCGGAAAATTGAAATGAATAGAGAGAAAAAATTGCCTCAAATAATCGTTAAGATAAATATTATCGAAGCAAAGGGCGGCAATAACAAAATAAAATTGGATATAAGAAAGTTAAATACTTGAGGCGCAGCGTTTGGCGTAAGACACATTTGTTTTACAAGAATAATTTGCTTATTTAGCAAATAGAATGCTATGATAATAGACGTGTAAACAAACCTATATGACATGCTATCAGTAATTCATCTTGGGAAGTCGATAAATGTAAGGCTTTAATTACGACCTGATGGAGGACAAAGACGGGACCAAAAAAAAAATAATTTCTTAAGCTCTTGTAAGAATTATATGAAAAATATGGACCCTGGTAATAAAATGTTACTGTGATATTGCAATGCTGTAACGGAAGAGGAGGTTGCTCTTGGTATGAAAGTTAGACAATTATGTTCCACACTGCCACAATACGGTTAGATTCGTGTTTGCAAGAAAAAATGGCAAAGAGTGGAATCAAGTTTCCACTCAAAGATATCCACAAGATAACCTGGTGATCGCCTGGTCAAAAGGCGCGAAAACAAATCGATCTCATGGTAATCGATGTCTGAATCGTCTTGCGCGTGATTTCATATAGCAGCCAAAGTACACACTCATAGCCAAACACACGAAAAAAAGGTATAGCAAAGCTGCATACCACAGAGATAGAAAATGCCTATCGCGATATTACTAAACTTAATTTTTCTTTGCACCGCATGGATGAAGTATGAGATAACTTATCGCTTTGTTGTGACGACACCTACTTGTTTATCGACGAATGCGAACGTCACAGTTTGTGAACTTTTTTACTAGACATGCAGATTATCTCGACACTGTAATGCGAAGTTGCTGTCGACAACATCGAGGGGACCGACAATAAAAGAAAAATGTAGATGACTAGAGAGAGGAATCGAACCATGAATCTCCCGCATGGTAGTCGCGTGTTCTACCACTATGCCACGGCTGGCCCAGGCAAAGCAATCTAGAGATCACTGGTCAGAAGGCGAGAAAACAATTAGATCTCATGGTAATCGATGTCTTAATCGTCATGTACGCGCGTGTTATATATTGTTGCAGCCAAAGTACTCACACATTACCAAACGCATGAAAAAACAGACATTGCAAACACACAGACATTACATACAATAGAGATAGCAAATGCCTATTTCAATAAAAATTCAATCAACCCTAATTTACTGTAAACAAACGTCCCATATTCCGATGTTCCTCTCACACAGTGAAAGCATATTGCACGCTCTAGGGCTACTGTCGCAGCGAATGCACAGGCACGCCGTGATGCGTGATGCGAAGTGTATTGCCCGAAGACAGCGCAATTGACGAGATCACGGCAATCACCGACAACAGAGAATATTATCGACCGCCGACAAAAACGATATCAGTTCGGTAACTACATGGCTGAAACAGACCGAATATGACTTAAGAAACGTTTGTTCGATGTTTAGAACCTAAGCATCCTGACAGTCCCATGATTGAGAAGCACGATCCAATTGTTTGCACCAAATATCGCGGGTTCGGTGGATAAAATGTTCTGTCTAGTGTGTTATGTGAAGGATTAAGCCCATCTTGTCGAACTTGACTGGACCTTAACAGTATGGTTTAAGACCTGGTAAATTAACAACTCACAACAAGACTTAATCCCATCTATCGAACTTGTATGGAATTTATCAGTATGAATTTAGACCTGGTATATCCACAACTCACCTTATGTTAACACAAAGAAATGCAAATGGGCATATACCAACTTTCCGTTGACTTTAAAGCCATATTCGAGGGACCTGTACGATATATACAATTAGATGCATCTGAGTTCGAAATATTTTTCTACATTTTTTGTGTAAACTGTTAAAGTTAGCTCTTGACTCTTGAATTTACAAATACCAGAAGGGCGAGGCTAGACTTCCGATATCTTCTCCCAACCTTTAACTGTTATAGCTTAACAAAATACAGAATTTGGGCAGGATAGATGGTATTGATATTATTACTCGATTTGTAAAGTGAGCGGAATGGTGGGGAGGGAGGTACCAGAAGGGCATGGCTAGACTTCTTGTTTGTTCTCCAAAACTTTATCCTATTATAGCTTTACAAAATGTAGAATTAATCGATCTCAAAAGTGTGCGGAATAGTACATTTGTGTGGGAGGTACCAGAAGGAGCGTGCCCATGTAGAATAATATTAACCCATGCAAAGTTTCAAACAATTGGTTACGACTTTCGAAAGTTATCGTGCGTACCAGCCGGACAGACAGACGGACATGGATCATACGACTTAAAAAGTAATGAATCGAATTTAGTTCAAAGAAACGTAGGATCTAAAGTGACTCCTTCTATGTGTTACACTTCTATGTCGTATCTCTCACCCGTAGGTTGGGGGAATTAAAAAAGTTATATACCTTTAAAACATATACCATAAATAACTCTGAACTGTTGTATGGAAAGAAATTAGTTGATGTTGGGATCCAAAAATTGGCCAAAATTTGGGTAAATAAATCAGTCCATTGAATTAATATCTCGTCCGATCATAATCATATAATAAATAAAATAATATAATAAACATACATTGGGCAATAGGCCTTCACAATCGGACCTTGAGTCTGTGTAATCGGACAATAAGTCTGGTCAATCGGGCAATAGGCATGTACAATCGGACCTACGATTCTGTACAATCGGGCTATAGGCCTGTACAATCGGCCAATAGGCCTGAACAATCGGACCTTGAGTCTGTACAATTAGACCTACGAGTCTGTACAATCGGGCAATAATTCTGGTCAATCGGACAATAGGCCTGTACAATTGGACCTACGATTCTGTATAATCGGGCAATAGGCCTGCACAATCGGACCTTGAGGCTGTACAATTAGACCTACGAGTCTGTACAATCGGGCAATAGGCCTTCACAATCGGACCTTGAGTCTGTATAATCGGACAATAAGTCTGGTCAATCGGACAATAGGCCTGTACAATTGGACCTACGATTCTGTATAATCGGGCAATAGGCCTGCACAATCGAACCTTGAGTCTGTACAATTAGACCTACGAGTCTGTACAATCGAGCAATAGGCCTTCACAATCGGACCTTGAGTCTGTATAATCGGACAATAAGTCTGGTCAATCGGGCAATAGGCATGTACAATCGGACCTACGATTCTGTACAATCGGGCTATAGGCCTGTACAATCGGCCAATAGGCCTGCACAATCGGACCTTGAGTCTGTACAATTAGACCTACGAGTCTGTACAATCGGGCAATAGGCCTTCACAATCGGACCTTGAGTCTGTATAATCGGACAATAAGTCTGGTCAATCGGACAATAGGCCTGTACAATTGGACCTACGATTCTGTATAATCGGGCAATAGGCCTGCACAATCGAACCTTGAGTCTGTACAATTAGACCTACGAGTCTGTACAATCGAGCAATAGGCCTTCACAATCGGACCTTGAGTCTGTATAATCGGACAATAAGTCTGATCAATCGGGCAATAGGCCTGTACAATCGGACCTACGATTCTGTACAATCGGGATATAGGCCTGTACAATCGGACCTTGAGTCTGTACAATTAGACCTACGAGTCAGTACAATCGGGCAATAGGCCTGCACAATCGGACCTTGAGTCTGAATAATCGGACAATAAGTCTGGTCAATCGGGCAATAGGCCTGTACAGTCTGACCTGAGAATCTGTACAATCGGGCTATAAGACTGTACAATCGGACCTACGAGTCTGTACGACGGACACTAAGTCTGTACAACGAGTCCTCGTAGTTGTAAGGCCAGGGCCTATTAACAGTTATTCTTATTCTTCTGTTTCAGGACCTTAGCAAATCTCACCAGAAGGTCCTACCTAGTTTTCCTGTGAGTCCTTGACGTTCGACGAATTACCGCAACCCGTCCTGTATCCGATCACCGAATTACCGCCGTGTCAAACACGTCCTGTCTCCCGTCTATGCCTCCCGCCGCTCGTCTATGGACCGTTTCTCCGTACAAAGGACAACAACTCCAGGCACCGCAATCTTAAGGATATCAGACCAGTGATTGCACTTAGACAAAGGATCCGGAGTGTTTTTGTCCTATTTAAATTTTGTGGATTATAAAATTAAAAAATAAATATATATAAAATCTTGCTCTAGTCGGGGAAAATCCACTCTTTTATTTTGTAAGGTTTTGAAGATCCTTGCGAAGAAATTGGAGGCGGCTGAGGTACCTCAGCCTAAGATAAAACTCCCGTTATACCTTTCCAAATAGCTTGAATGTTTTCCCACACATTACCATCAGCATTTTCTGTATGACCTAATCTGGCCACCTTAATCACTTTTTCAAGCAATTTGTTATCGCTTCATACACATTCCTATACACACACACACACACACACACACGTAAACGGCAATCAACAGGCTGTCGTTGTAAGTATTTTAAATGATGTACGTGCAAGGAGTGTTTTTGGCAGAATTCTACCAAACAACAATAATAACAAAACTTTGAATACTGGCAAACATTGCACACACAAAAGCTTTTCAAACTATACTATATTTGCTGACTACATAAATTAGGGTGACACAATGTACCACTAGAAACTCGAACAACAACAAAAATTGTGGCTGACAATCTTTATAGTATAGATTACTCATCTGGAACCATTCTTACAAAAATCCTATTTTGATTAGGTCTTCCGAGGACGACAGTGGCATGATGATAATAATGCCATAATCTTTCTTCAGCGCCTTGAAAGGATTCGCGTAAAAACCTTTAGTTCGCTGTTTAAGCGCCACCCTAACTAACGTTTCTCCCATACGTTAGGTACGTATGTGCACCATGTGAGTACAAGCAATCTGTGCCCAAATCAATTGTACTATAACAACATCAGACTGACAAAGCAAAGGTGAGAGGGCGCGCTGGGTCACACGGATGGCAAGGGTGACTGTCGGGCTGGGCTGATGATGAAGGCCCTTGATACAATTCTAAATAAAACAGCAACAAAAAACCCTTTGATGAAAAATTGCTTGAGCAATTCCGAAATAACGACAGCAACTACAACAACAACCAAAAACGTTTGAAATAAAAAAAAACGTTTGTATTTTTTCCGCACACTCCAGTGATTTGAATTGGAGTTTTTTAATTAAAAAAAAAAAGTGAAAAATAAATGGGAATTTGGGATGGGAAAAATAAAACGACAACAACAACAAATCATAGCTGTTATACAAATATACAGATATATATATATATATCGTCATGCAAACATACACAACTACGTACTTGTGATATTAAACATAAAAAATGTTACTGACCTTACATTACAACATGTAAAAACCGATTTATCACGGACACCAGCAGCGACGATAGCGGCAGCCGCAGCGGTGGCGGTGGTGGCGGCTCAAAACTTTCAATGAAGTCGAACAACGTCAGATCCAACCAACACTCAGCAGTACTCGCTCGCCACTCTACAACACGATAACGATGACAACGGGCAACAGCACAACACAACAACACAAGAACGCACACAAACGAACACAGGGTACAGCAACAAGACAGGTATTGAATATAAAAATCTGGTATCTTGTTGAGGTATTCTTTGTAGTATTTTTTTTTTGTTAATTTTTCGCTTTAGATTTTAAATTTTTTCCCGGTCACACTACGATCACAATCACTAAATTTTTCTTTTATGCCTTTGCGCATGCGCACCTCTTTTTGTGTGTAGCTGTTGTTGTTGTTGTTGCTGCTACGAGATTTATTAGCTGGTTGTTGTTTAACGATTTATTTGAATTTCACACTTCAAACGTTGTTGTTTATGTTGTTTCCGAATTTTCAAGCAATTTCTCTTTTTTTCTTTCTTTATTTCTTATGTCGTAAATTCCAGTGCTGCTGCTGCTGCTGCTGTTGACACTTCCTTCTCTTGCCTATATAAGTATCACCAGGAATTTCTAAAACAAACAAATAAACAAAAAGAAGTAAACATAAATAATTTGTTTGTTATTTGTAGTGGTCATCACATAGACAATTAGTGTTTTTTTTTATTGTTATTATTTGGTTTGGCTGTTGAATGGAATGCAAAATAGCTACACTCACTTAGTAGACGCATGCGCTCAACACTCACTTCAAGCTTCTCTCATTTCCCAGCCTAACACTGACTCAGCAGCGCATGCCTAAATGTTACACTAGCACGCACGCACACAAACACACATACACTCCCATGTGAATATCTTTAAGATACTCGCAGTACATTTGGAGAGACCGATACATTGGCTGACATTCCCTTGCAACGATCGCACATTATGACGAGTCTACGACAACACAGACGTTGTGGGACTCGCAAAAGAGTATCCAAGAGTTCCCAGTATCTTTCGCTTCCTCAGTATTTCTTCCATCAGATTGGTATTTATTCTCTTCCACTCTTTACCATTACCCATTATTTGTTGTTGTATTAATCTAATTCGCTGTTTCTTGTTTTCTTTTTTAGTTTTATCGATATCAATGAGCAGCCCCGCTAGTAACGAGATGAAAAAAACGAATGAATTCCAGTTTAAATGGTGAAAGATATCTAAGCCTAAGTTTATGACTCTCACGAGAGTAATTGCGCTTTGAAATGAAAAGAATTGCAGAGATGCCAGATGAATGGAATTGTGATTCGCAGGGGTATTAGGAATGAGGGGTAAAATGTATGACGGACTCCCACTAGTGTTTCCCTACCAACATGTTTTCCCTTCACACTCTATACAAAAATTTCTCAAAATAATTCAAAAATGATTGGCGCCCAAACAAAAAAATAGCTGTGGAGAATTTTTATGTTTTGATTGTTTAAAGTAAATTTTATATAGGGCCCCTTTAGGTGTTGGAGATAGTTGGTTGGCATGTTCGGCAAAAATATTAGGAGGGCTATACTAGTAGGGGTCGATCACACATTTGACATCTCCAGGAGATACCATGAGAGCAGCAGGAGCTGACTTCATACAAAAAAATTATAAAAGTAAAAAACCTTAAGGGTTGAAGATAGAGGGTATATATGAGCTGAGAAACTATGGAGGTTGCAAAAATATTGGGGGTCGGAAATACATTTGACTGATCTAGAGCAGTGAACGGCAGCCCAATACAACCACAATATGAGACTGTGTTGGTGAGTTGCTCTCTTCAATCACACACTATAGTAAAGGAAATTAGTATATAGTTTTTTTTTTCATAACTATAAACAAAAATATAATATAAAAATCCATGAAATAATTAATAAATATTACCGCGGTGCGCGTGGCAACGTACATTAACATATTAGAATTCATTTTTACCGAAAAAATTCATTTATTTTATTGCCGTGCTAACAACAAGCGTCGACACAACCGCGTCGGACAAATGCTCAAGCGAGACTGAATGAATTTGTTTATTTTCGTTCAATGTGTGTGAGAATACATGTGTGGCTCTCTCGCTCATGCGGCCCATGGGCTACCTCTCGCGGTTGACTGCTCTAGAGGCACCTTAAGAGCAGTAAAAGCGTTGGGAGCAAATTTTATATAAATTCTATTTTTGTATGGGAGTCTCCAAGTAAGTAAGTTTGGAAAAAATGTTAGGAGGGAAACATAAATGCGGTCGGTCACGCATTTTAACCCTTTAGTGGCGATTTAGAGGCGGTTGTAGGTTCCTTGTTGAGTTTATCCGTTTCCCCACCCCTTTGAACATGATGCGCAGCCACCTCCGCACCCATCTCTCCCATTTTCTGGCTCATGAATCTTTTTCCCAACCACACAAAATTAGGGGTGAGCCGTATCCAAATCTTGTTACTACGGATCTCTATACAACACTATAGCAACTCTAATATGAAATACGAAACCATTCTCCTTAAAAACCGGGTACTAGATTTTGGTTTAAGACCCATGGATTACGATGTATATAAAAGGTGTTCAAAAATGTTTGGTTCCTAATTTGGATCTAGTCTAGGCGTATTATATTTATCTAAGGTGGCTGTTCGTGGTACTCCATAAGGAGGTGCATTCTCTCCACTACTATGGTATCTCAACATCATTAATCTGCAGAAGACGACGGACAAGACGTGCTGCACCACTGTCGCATATGCAGATGGCGTGGGACTAACAGTTACTCTCTGAGCTTATGGAATCTGCACTGATACTTCTGCTAAAATGGTATCAAAACTGTGGATTAGGTGTTATACCGGGTAAAATGAAACCGGTGCTATTCACTCGGAGGTACAAAATCTCCCAATTTGTCAAACCAAGAACAAATAAAGTCTTAATTGCTCTATCTTATAATGCGAAATGCATGGACACATATTGGATAGTAAACTAAAATGGAATCGAAGCAAATGCTTGGACAACTATTGGGACAACAGTTCCCTAAATTGGAAACTGAGTACTCAGACTGGGACCATCAAAGCGGCAACGGCTCTATAGTGTTGGAAAGTGCAATCGGCCAGTACTGGGGAATCAAAACCAAAAACGTAAACTAGTCTATCTTTTTTCGTAATTAGCAGCATCCACAGAAATGCATCTATCAGTAGCCGCACATAGAAAAGACTTCCAAGCGGTTCGGTCTTTTGCGGTCCGTATATGATTAATCACACCAAGTGTAGATAAAAGCTGTTTCATCTGGTCTATCCAACGAAGCTTTGGTCGCCCACCTCCTAAGCTGTCATCGAGTTTATTGACGAGGACCTATGGAGGTAGAATATTTTTATCCATTCGTACAACTCAGCGCTTTCGGTCGATTTCAAGGCGCTTGACTAAGTCGATGTCGTTGTACAGCTCATACAGATCGTAGTTCATTCGACTACAATACTAGTAGTTAACGATGATGAGTCTAAATATTTTGCAAAGTATTTTTCTCTCGAAGACTCCCAGAATAGTTTGATCCACTGGTGTCATTACCCAGGATTCTGTGCAGTAGAAAAAGACAGATAGGAACAGTGTCTGGTACAGTTCTTTGTCATTAAATCGCTTGCTTAGCGCAAAGTACCAGCGGTTTGTGATCAATACTTCTCTCTTTATGTCCAGACTGACACTATTTTTTTTGTTTGCGGCGGAGTCAAGGTAGACCAAATCATCTACCACTTCAAAGTTATAGTTCTCAACTTTCACGCAGCGTCCAAAACAAGTAGACTCTTTGTCTTTGTCAATAACTTGGTTTTGTCCTTTTTTATCAACAGACTTACTTTTGCCGACTGCTTCTCAGTGCAAGAAAAGGCTGCACAGTCCACGGCCAATAATATCTATGTGGTTGGCATACGCTAGCACCATGTGACTTTTGTTAAAGATCGTATTAGTCCTGTTTTCTGCAGTCTTGCGCATGATCATCTTCATTACGATATCAAAGAGAGAGCGTGACAGACTCCTTGTCTCCTTGTCTAAAGCTTCGCTTGCTAGAAAATGGCTCAGTCAGATATTGGCTTGTTTTCACTGAAGACTTTGTGTCGGTCAGTGTTATCTCACAAAATCGTAACAGCATCGCAGGGATAACAAACTCAGCCATATCATCTAATAAATTTTGTCCTATCGGACTGTCGAATGCAGCTTTGTAATCTATAAATAGATGGTAGGTATAGATCTGTATTTCTTGGGTCTCCTCCAGGATTTGTCGTAGAGTGAATATCTGGTCGGTCGTGGATTTACCAGGTCAAAAGCCACACTAATACGGTACAATCAGGTTCGCTAGTATGGGCTTTAGTTTTCCACATAACACACTAGGAAGACCTTGTAAGCGATGGGTCAAAGGCTAATCCCGCGATAGTTGGTACACCCACTTGGATCGCTGTCCTTGTGCACAGGATACGGGGAGGTACACTGGGTTGGCATTTGGGCCAAAGCGAAGACAAGATAAGAGCTTCTTCGTTGATGCTATTTTCGTACCGATGTGTTTTGGCTTCTCAATTGGTTGATGGAGCTTTTAACATTTAAGGTTTGTGATGATTGTGAAGGAGTCACAGTAAAGGGTGCTGATGAAATAGTTTGCCGACTATCGAAATAGCAATCCGCTCTGCCAGCTGTCAACATAATGCATTTCACACAACTCTTGTAAAACAAATTCTATTAGCAATAAGAGAAAAGATCTTAAACCGAACGATGAAAACAAATTCATATATGACACAGAACACTCATTCCAATTATCGGGCATGCATTCCTTGAGCCAAATAGTATTTATAAGCTGGTTCATGCATCATGCAGGCTTTAAAAATCTCTGGTGGCAGTCCAACGGCTCCCGCAGCTTTTTTTATTTCTAAGCCGTGCAATTGCCGTGCTTATCTCATGATCTCATTGTGGCTCAGTGGTGGACAATATACTCCGTCGTCGATGATTGATGTGGTCACTTATGCTGCTTCAAGGATGGAGAAGTGAACGAAAGTGTTCCCTTCATATTTGCAGCACACTCTGAGTGTCCGTGACCATATTCCGTCTCGGTCCTTACTAGTGGGGATACCTGTTCCAAAACCTTTGCTTTTTACCTTTTGTAGATCTTTTGGGATTCACCTGAATCCCTGTAATTAACATATACTGGCTCTTTCTTATCTTCCATAGACACTTTTCGACCTGAAGAGGCGTGTCATCTCCTCCCTCTTCTCATTATAACGCTCCGTCATAGCACGCGCAGAAAATAGATTTGGCCTACCATAAATATACAGAGTTCACGATATGCGCTGAACCTGTCCAGAGTCCATCTTGGGAACATCATAGCTGTAACAAACAGGTCAATGGCTGGTTGGAAAACTCGCTAAGGGCTTGAAATTTCCTTACAACGATTTTTATAGAATCTGCAGTGATGAGAAAGAAGAGGACACCACGGAGCATCTTCTATGTCACTGCCCTGCTATTGTTGGCCTGAGATATGTAAAGCTTGGTCATCGAACACTTATGAACAATACCTGTCTATCAGTAGGCGTTCTGCGGAACATCCATGCCTTTATCAGAGCAACGAAATGGCTTGAGAGCGATGTTGACCAAATAGGAGAATTCAAAATGGTATCACAAAGGGACCTACACTAGGACCTACGGGAACTATACTTAACGCTTTAGTGACGAGAGCGAAATAATGGGAATTTTGGAAATAGGAAATTAGATAAAAAAATAATTTTACATAAAAATTACATGAAATTTACATGATCGATCACTCTCGCTACTGACGTCAGATTGCATAACGGTAAATCAAGAATGAAAGATCAAAGCATGCTTTGATGAAATCAAAAAAAAATTGTTGACATTCATTCTTATGTTTATTTTATTGCGTGCAATGTCGAATGTCTAACGTTACCATATGGTAACAGTCGCCACGTTTGGGTTAAGGCGGCTGGCAAATTAACATAAGCTTATCCAAATATATGCCATTTTGATCGATAACACTTTGCCATTTTTGAGGTAAAGCCATTATTCTATCAGTGTAGAACTTCTGAGCTTTTCGATCGAAAAACTGATCCGATTGTGGGTCGCAGGCCTCAAAGGGATTTAATTATACAGAGATCATACGGATGAAGGTGAAGGGTTTGGGCTATATGGCAACCAAGAGCACTGATTTATTATTATTTGCTCACAGTAGAGATCAGTATATGAGGTATGACTTTTTTCCGGTACACTTTGGCAAATCATCATACAAAGATTTACAATACAATTTCTCATATACCAATATTCGCGATCTGTTCGCCAAACTTATAATAGAGTTCTTCGTCAAGTTTATGGTGGGCATAATCGTCTAGCTAAGCAGCTTATACGGAATACTATGGATCCTTTCACGATTAAATATACTCTTGTGGATAATATTCATTGAAATCTAGACCGTATCGCGCGTACAGGAGAAGCCAATGCTCCTGTAGACGTAATTTATCGATCCGACGTCGTTCTCAGCAACTCGGTCTCTGCTCGACCACTACTCGGACATTTTGGAGGAAAGATCTTAGTCTACATTCATATAAGATCCTACTAGTAAAATTAGAGACAGCGGACTATCAGTTGGATTACATGCGGAAGGCGTATAGGCATCAGAATCGATGTCAACATTACTGTGAATGGCGAACGTTACAAGCAAATGAGTTTAACGATGATTTTTTCCCAACATCAGGTTTAGAGATTTACCGATTTGATGATGTGTTGTTCGAACCCACGATCATCCGCATAATAGTGTGTAATATGCTCTCCCTTTCTTATCTTTACCTTACCCAACGGAATGTGCTTGCCCCACTCAATCTGGCAACCCCCAATGGAACAGCTACAAGAAAAATAAAACACAACGAATGTACTGCGCCGGATCGCAAAAAAATTGCATTTGTTTGGTATGGCGACAACTACGACGATCATCAAGGAAACCTAAAGCAAAAGCAAAACAAAACCTAAACGATGGAGCTGCTGGGGAGAATAAAAAAAGGCACAAATCAAGTCTCCCTAAAGAATGTGGTCGTATCCAGTTTGTAAACGTGTGGCAGAAACGAAACACAAACGTTTACGGCTGTGACGATGGCAGCGCAACATAAAATTGAAAAACGCCAGCGGCGAATAAAATACTCGTTCACTACAATTTTTAAATGAAATTGAAAAAAAAGGAAAAACACTGTAACGTTGACAAGAAATACCACAACATTAAACATTTTAGATTTTTGTTGTTGCTGCTGCTACTGCTGCCGCCGCTGACTCTGTTCGCTCGTTTTCGATATTTCCAAACCGGTATCAGAGGCAACAACAATATTGTTTTGTTGTCGTTGCAACGATGAAGTTTTAAACTTCATTCACAGCTTCAGAAAAAGAAAAGTCAGACAGACCGACCGACCGTCCGAGGAAGCTGACTGTGGATGTTGAGCTAAGCCTGCCACAAAGGGGAAAAAGAAGCGATTTCAAATAAATTAACAACAACAAGAAAAAACATAAGAAAAATCATTACAAAAAACAACTGCACAAAAAATTAAGATGCACAATGGGTGGCATTTTGTTAGTGGAAATGGATAATCGTCATCCAAGGGTCGCAGTCAAAAAACACAAAACAATTTTTTTAGTTATAATAGAACTGGGGCGCTACAAACTAACCCAAAATGAAATAGACCCCAAACCATGAAGTGACACCTAGACAGCCAACATATAGGGTATCAAGGGGACATGGATCCCAGCCGAGTGCTATCAGACGCGTCCAAAGTTTGCGGATAATGGAATGCCCAGCAGATATGTTCGGCAGCTGCAAAGCAGTCGGGGACAATCAGCAGTTTTAAGGGGAGAGCCTCAGAAGGGTTCCGGATCCATGAAATATCCGAGTTGCCAATGATCCCTAAAACGACGTGGCGACCAATTAGCATCACTCAAATAGCCAATCCGATAATAAAAACTAGTTGTGGTTAAGCAGGTCTGGAGGCTCCAATCGGCAAACCCGATACCAGACACGCATGCGATCGGCCAATCACCGGTGAAATCTCAAATCACAATGATTTCAGAAACCAAAACAAATGAAAACCAAAATGATTCCCAACTGTTGACGATTTTCAGCTTTACATCAAGGACACGATACGGAACATGGAATATCAGAACGCTTTTAGAACCATCATCAAATGTGTAAAGAATTCAAGAAATGCAATCTTCTCTTCCTTGGTCTATGGGAAACAAGATGGCCGGATCGTAACGACAGATGAAAACAACACCATCTTATACTCGGGCAAACCAAGTGGACCCAGATCTAGCGGCGTTGGCTTCTTACTTACCAATGAGGCTAAAAATGCTCTTATTACATGGCGGCCATATTCAGATAGAATCATATTCATGCGACTTTGCACTCGTACACGCAATATTATGTGCATCCAATGTTATGCCCCCATGGAAGTCTCTAAATCCAGAGATAAAGAAGACTTCTACAGCCATCTGGACATGACAATAAAGGCCACACTTAGTGGCGACATTATTGTTCTAACCAGCGACTTTAACGCACAAATGGGTCCAGATAACACTAATATCAAAAACGTAATAGGATCTCACGGACACGCACTATCAAAATAAAGAATTTTTTTAATGTGCCAACACGATATGACGTAGTCAAACTTAAGTCCACTCATGTTTGCGAAAGCTACATCGATTTCTTAAGGACCCGGAGTACCTAACAACTGTCGAAGGCAGTGGAATGAAATCAAAAACATTTTTTTCAGGGAGCGCGAAACAACATTTCGGTTACCCGCAACGTAAGCGTAAAGTGTGGATATCAGACCATACCTGCCAACTTATTGAAGACAGAAGTCGCTTGAAAGGCGCTATAAAAGCTGTCTTAGACTGCTTGATCAAATCACGAGCGTGGCGAGACAAGCGCGTTTGGACGGAAAATATAGCCTATGAAGCCCAGGATGCTGCCGATACACACAGGAGTAGAGATCTGACCAGGATTGCAAAACAAATTTCAGGGAATGTCCGTAAAACCACATACCCTCTAAAAGCTCCGAATGGGGGAACTGCCTCGTCCGAGGAGCGGCAATAGGGAATATGGTCCGACTACTATGCCGACATTCCGTCAATTCTGCAACCTACAACTGTCTGGCAAAGCCAATGCTCCTCTCATGAAATTAGAGCTGACATAGGAAGAGTTTGCCCAGATGAAACCTAGATAGACGATGCTATTCGTTTAAGGTGTACACCACATCATCCCCGAATTACTTTAAGCCGATCCAACTCTCAGCGCATCCATAGTCAGACCCATTGTTGGAGACTTTTAGTTATCCCCTTCACTTCCAAAAGAACTAAGTGGGGGAGTCATAATTAAGCTGCCAAAAAAAGGAGACATCACAGAATGTAAAAACAGGGGAGGCATAACACCCTTAACAATGGGCGACATGGTGTTAGCCACAACAAACCACGCGAGACTGTCATTCTCGCTTGCAGCAGAACTTCGTATCGAATAATCCGATTTTAGACCACACCGATCTTGCACTGATCATGTCAACACACTACGAATTGTAGTGGAACAATCTGTGGAAAAGCGATCCTCATTATATCTAATATTCATAGACTTCGCGAAAGCATTTTATACTCTTCATCATCAGGCGATCTTGCACGCTCTCCAATGTAAGGGAGTTCCACCTGAATTACTTGACCACATCAGAGCTCTGTATCAGAATTCAACAATCCGTGCTGCAAGAACTTTTGTTGAGCAACCCAATTAGTGTAACCACTGGAGTAGGGCAGGTATGTATTATATTACCACTGTTATTTAACATCGTACTGGATTCGGTCATGCATCATGCATTTGAAGGGGCATCACATGGGCTAAGAATGGTCGACTGGAAGATTTGGACTATGACGATGATATATGTCTGCTAGCCCACAACTACTCTGATATATCAGCCAAACTGCATCATGTTTGGTGTACAATGTTGGACTGCACATCAACATCTGCAAGACAAAGGTTCTACGCATCAACACGGATAATCCCTCCAAGTTCACTGTCTACAATGTGGAATTCGAAGATGTTTAGTCTTTTTGCTATCTGGGGAGCATTATATCCGCCACCGGTGGCTCACGTGAGTATATTGCAAATCGCATAAAAAGCAAATCAGTCCTTTGGAGCACCTTAAAACTAAGATCCGCCTTTTCTCTTCGCATGTGAAATCTACCCTCCGATACGGCTGTGAGTCATGGAATTGCACAGCAGGTGACATACAATCATTGCAAGCTTTTTGTAATCGTTTGCCTAGCGAATCACCAATCCGCAAAGAAATTATGAAGAGAAAATGGAGCTGGATTGGCCATGTTATGAGGCGACCCCAGAACGGTATTTCTAAGAAGGCAATCGATTGGAACTCTCAAGACAGCAGAAGACTAGGCGGACCAGCCAATACATGGTGAAGGTTTCTAGAATCCGAAATCAAAGAAACTGGAATGACTTGGTCCAAAATAAAACTGATGGCGCAAGATAGATCCCGATGGAAAAATTTTGTCACGGCCCGTTGCTCCAACCTGGAGCCGTAGGAATCAAATATATAATATCATGGGGACCCTGGCCACATTCAGGGCATATGTTAGTGGCTGTATAGTCTATACCGCACCAGTAGGCGTTGAGTCTGTGGCTCCATCCCGAACCCAGTTGTGCCAAACCAACTTTGGGTAGTATCAAATGATATTTATCCTCCTACCAGTAGGTTGAGGGTATAAAAAAGATTTACATGTAGAACTAGGGAGATGATTTCAATCATTTGTATAGGAAGTACCAGAACAGATGTATCAAATGTTTCGATTTTCTGAGGGTTTGCGTACTATAGCAGGATAATTAAACTGATCAAATTTATATATCTTACAGATGTCCGTCTGTAAATTGTTGAAAGATACATGAATTATGTAAAAATAGGTCTTAATATGCGAGGATCCAGAAGAGGTCGGACAGTACAATACATTTTCATATTTTAGTCAAATTTATATAAGTGTAAATCTGACGGAAATTATGACACGGAAAATATGACTGAAATCAGTGAAGTTTCTATAAAGATATGGATGTAAAAGTGTAAGGCTAAATACGGTTATTTGTATGGGAGTTACCAGATAGGTGTAAGGGTTTGGTTTCAAGGATCGGTGCAGATTTATTCGAATTATCATGCCCATCAGCAAGCCAGAAGGACCGACAGTGCTTATTCGTCTGCTAAAACGAATTTAGTCTTATGATACTTAGAGTCTAACATGATTCATTTTATAAATGTTATTTATGTAAAGCATTGAATATGAAAGGAGTACCCTACAAAATAAATAGAATCATCAAAGCTACGTACTGGAATGCAGAACTCTCTGTTCTTTACAACGGAAGCATCAGCCAAACATTTCATACTAACGCTGGAGTAAAACAAGGGTGCCCTCTATCATCTCAATTGTTTACCATCGTGGTGGATGAGATCGTGAGCGAAGTCTGTCTAGATAGAAGAGGAATTACAGGGAATCTCTCAAGCCAAATCGAGGATTTAAATTATGCCGATGATATTTGTCTATATTAGGTAGTTAGTGGAACCAGATTCCAGCACAAAGATATCCACAAGGCAACTTGGCTATCCCCCGATCAAAACACCAAAAATCAAATTGATCATGTGGTAATTGATGGCAGGCATGCATCTAGTGTCATGGACGTGCGTGTGATCCGTGGTGCTAATATTGGCGAAGAGCGAAAAACGCACGTAACCAAACACAAAGAAAGCTGGACATCGCGAAGCTGCAAACCCCAAAGATAGCTACTGCCTACTCCGACCAACTCTCCCAACTTTTATGACACAACGCCTCTACTTCTGACGTTCCCGATACACAGTGGCAGCATATTGCGCATTCCATGGCAACCGCCGCAACAACCGTGCTAGGATATGAAAAGCGGCGCTCAGACGAATCCTGGTACGATGAAGAATGTCGCATAGCGTCTGAGGAACAGGATGCTGCTTATATGGCAACGTTACAGCCAATTGTAACCCGTGCTGTTAGGGAACGGCATAAGGAGAAAGTAAAACGGGCGAGACAGCTTTTTAGGCGAAAAAAACGTCAGATGAAGGAACGGGAGAGCGAGGATATAGAGCGATACAGGGATAGAGGTGAGGCCCGAAAATTTTACAAGAAAGTAAGAGCAAATGGATACGGTAATGGCCTCCCCACCTGTAAGGACAGTGATGGAAATCTGGTCACGGATACGCAGAGTGTGCTGCACATATGGAGAGAACACTTCCAGCAACTGCTGGTTCCAGAAGGCAGCGCACGTGAAGTTATCACGCCAATTGTCGACGACGGCTTAGATTGCCCACCACCAAGTCAAGCCGAGGTAAGAAGAGCAATATCGCGGCTGAAAAACAACAAAGCAGCCGGTGCCGACGGTCTGCCCGCAGAACTCTTCAAGTCCGGTGACGAGGAGTTGATAACGAGCATGCACCAGCTCCTGCGCACGGTTTGGCTTAAAGAGTGCATGCCCGACGATTGAAATGTAAGCGTATTATGTCCTGTGCTGAAAAAAGGTGATCCAAGTGTGTGCTCCAACTACCGCGGGATCAGCCTTTTACCCATCGCATATAAGGTGTGCTATGTGAAAGACTAAAGCCAGTGTTATCCAACCTGATCGGGCCTTATCAGTGTGGCTTTAGACCTGGAAAATCAACAACTGACCAGATTTTCACACTTCGGCAAATCCTGGAAAAGACCCAAGAGAAACAGATCGACACGTACCATCTTTTTGTCGACTATAAAGCTGCCTTCGACAGCCCGATACGGCAGAAATTACTTGAAGCCATGGCTGAGTTTGGTATTCCAGCGAAGCTGATACGTCTTTGCGGAATGACGCTGACTGACACGAAGTCTTCAGTGAAGATTGGCAAGGACCTTACGGAGCCATTCTATACCAGACGAGGCCTAAAACAAGGCGACGGCCTATCGTGCGATCTCTTCAACATTGTGATGGAGATGATAATCAGAAAAGCTGCAGTAAACACGAGTGGCACTATATTCAACAAAAGCCACATGCTACTCGCGTACGCTGATGACGTAGACATCATCGGTCGAAAACTGCAGGATGTGACTGCAGCCTTCTCAAGTATTCAGAAGGAATCAGCGAAAATGGGCCTAACGGTGAACGAGGACAAAACGAAGTTATTAGTTTCAACGAACAAAGAATCTACTCGTTTGGGAGACTGCGTGAACGTTGACAACTATAATTTCGAGGTGGTAGATAATTTTGTCTACCTAGGCTCCGCCATCAACAAAGCAAATAATGTCAGCCTAGAAATCGGGAGAAGAATCCTGCTTGCAAATAAATGCTACTACGGACTAAGCAAGCGATTCAATGACAGAGCCCTCTCTCGACGAACAAAACTCAAGCTATACCAGATACTAATTCTACCTGTCTTAATGTATGGCTCAGAATCCTGGGTTATGACACAAGCGGATGAATCGGTTCTGGCGGTATTCGAGAGAAAAATACTCCGTAAAATATATGGGCCCATCATCGTTAACGGAGAGTATCGGCGTCGTATGAATCACGAGCTGTACGAGCTGTACACTGACATTGACGTGGTCAAACGCATTAAGGTGTAACGGTTGCGTTGGCTAGGTCATGTTGTACGCATGGACGAAAATACTCCAGCTCGAAAAGTCTTCGACAATGAACTCGATGGACGGCGCAGAAGAGGGCGACCTAAACTCCGTTGGAAAGACCAGGTTACTGAGAACCTTACAGAACTCGGTGTGACTAACTGGAGAAGAAGCGCAGAAGATCGAGGCGCTTATAATATTTTTCTACGTGCGGTATATAATCCACTGGGATTGAAAAGAAGTACCAGCTAGTGTTAGCATAGAAAACATTATGTCACAAGGTCAACCAGTCGAATACGTATATAGCTTCTGCTATGTGGGCAGTGTAGTGACAATAAATGGCGGCGCAGAAACAGACGCAAGCAGCAACAAAGCGAGAGCGGTATTCGGACGATTGCAATCAGTATAGAGAAGCTCACAAATATCAGAATATTCAATGCATGTGTAGACCTTCATGCATGTTAGACCTTCATCCCTAAGGTGAGGTTTTAAAAAGAAACAAAACGAACTGTCTGAACGGCATATCTTCGTATTTTTTTCGGTGTACCCTCATAATTGTTGTACTCACTAGGAAGACTTAAGAGTACTTAAGTACTTAAGAGCACAGAACAAAATTTCTCGAGAATAAAATTTACCCTCTGAGGACTTTCCTAGACGTCGAGAAAAGACTTCAATAATATGTAACCTTCAGCAATCTTAATATCCTTACATGATCAGGGGGGTTGACGGTTCAGTGACTCACCTAATTAGGAGGCTTCTGGTGAAAAGAACCGTCATAGCTGAATGATGAGGGGTCATAATTACTAGGAACGTTATGAAAGGAACATCTAAGGGAGGAGTTCTGTTTCCTCTTCTATAGTTACTGATATCAATGAACTGCCTGACTGATGTCAATGAGCTGCCAGAGATGGGCGAACACCTGGTACTTCCATACGCCGATGATCTTACCATCTTCTGTACGTGTAGAAACATCAATTTACTTAGCATTGGCACAACCCGCTTACTTAATCTGGTATTAACCCTTGTGTGACATCCTTCGTCGTAGCCCTTCTAATGACATCCTTGGTACATTTGTACCAATGTGTGTTTTTATACTAAAATTTTAACCCACCCCCTGGTACGGTGAGACTATTAATAAAAGTCTAGGATTGTGTATGTATAAGAGTGAAGATATGTTTAGGTGTCTACATATGAGCTGATATGTGTGACAATAAAAAGTCGAAAAGTACTCAGTTTATGCAAAAAGATGGGAAATTATATCGAAAACATCAGGCATAGATGTACGTTTACTATCCCTACCGACGTAAGAGGCACATGCTCCCACAATATCTTGCATCGTTTCATTCTGAAATCCATAATTAAGGATATTATGAAGTTTCAAATTGGTAGACACACACATAGCTTAAAAAAAGCATTGAAAGTTAAAATTGGCAAATTTTTACCAATGATGTAATCTAAGGGTTAAACAGGACCGCCAACACGGACTATCGCTAAACCCACTTAACACATCTAGAGATTATATTCGATAGGAAATTGTCTTGGATATTCAAAGTGGACTCCAATTGACTCTCTAAAAAAGCTTTTGTTGCTCTTTTCTGATGTAAAAGGGTTATAGGCAAGCGCGAGGTACTGTCTCTGAAAGTCACTATGTGGATTTATAAAGTTTCAAATAGGCTATTTAAAACAAAATACCCCATTCTATCGTAATACAACAACTATGCACACATCTGTTCCAGTTCGACCATTAGACTTTTTGATTTCTTTAGGGACTAATCTGAGGTACAGTATAAGGATGACAACAATTTAAACTCGTCGCATTCGTGTTCAATGTTTGAAGGTCATTTCTCAAAAATATTTCTCAAAATCCTCCATTGTGTTGCTGATGCCACAATTGAAACTGGTTGCTGCTGATACTGCTGCTCACAACTGTCGTCATCGTCCGCAAATGCGAAGAGAACATACAACCAATGTCCACAATAACTAGACGAAACAAAAAATCGCAACTCGATCGAGTTTGTTTTTTGTTGTTGTTTTCATACCTATGTATATTGGCAAATATGCCATACTCGAAGCTTAATTCAAGCGTGGACAAAACCCAGTCCGTCATTATTTGACATCTCAATGGATGACAATGTGGAACCACCAGCACACAAATGGTAATGGAGGCGATATGGAGGGGATTGGAGGTTACACACTGTGTTTTGTTATTGTCACTCGTCGTTTGTCATTCAATATAGCTAGTAATTCCTAAATGTTGAAATTGTTTGAAACCCCACAAAAAAAATTCATGCCTGAATGACTTTGATTTCATCAGAAAAAAATCAAAAAAAAATTGGAAAACAAAATTAAATTTAGACAACTCATCTTTGCCACCAAACCTACAAGAGTTTTAAAACCACCGTCATCTCCCCAATCCGCACCGATCATAATGAACCTCGTGATGCTAATGATCACCGTAATCATCGCCGTTAAACCATCCCTATATTGCTGTAATTGTCATGTTCTATCTCTGTATCTCTGTATCTGCTGTTTTCGCTACGGTCGATGACTAAAAATGAAAAATTACTGCAAAACCCCATTTTCGGTCCACAACGATTCATTCACGTTCACGATGGCCATAGAAACAACACTGAAGAACGTCAACATACATATGTATGTATCTCTATGTGATTTGTTGGCGGCCAGGAGTAGGAGCGGGCGCTCGCCGTATTGCAGAGGTAAAACACCAATTATTAGTTCTTGCCAAACACATCAATTAAATTCACAACAAGTTAGAATTGAAACCACACAGCCAAATAAATGAGCATACATACATCGCGATCGGGCTTAAAATGTTGAAAGAAGCCATCGCCATCATTAATAATCAACTTGTCTAATTTGGGACACTTGGAGACCACAAAACAGCTGAGAAACGTCTAAGCGATCAATTATATTGATATTTTTCAACAGACAGAATCAATAAGAAAAACTCGAAGAAAAAAAAACAACAGTTGTCTTTCAAAAATCGAGACAGTTAGCGGTGATGCATAGCAGGTAAAAGGGGGGAAGGAGCCTTAAAAAATTGTTAATAGGTGTAGTAAAGCTAACTATGAAGCAAGTTTTGGTTTCAAATAAAAATACAAATATATAAATAATTATTTAGTTGAAATGTCGCAAATAATCACGAGCTACGCCTAATTGCGCCATGACGATACCGAAGAAAAATCATACTGTTAAGTCTACAAGAAAATATTTTCCAATGTTTGCAATTATTTTACTAATAAAAGCATAAATCCTTCTACATTGATTTACGTGGAATACAAACAAACTATACTTTATCTACGGCTTCTTTGGTAAATTATCGCATCCATCCAATGACAATTTGGTAGCCCCATCCTGCATTCCCTATCTAGTTTTTTGAATAAGATTTTTCGAGATGGAGCGATATCATCCCTCTGTACCATGCTCTATTGGATGTTCTATGTCAACGTTCACCCTATGTTCCAATAGAGTAGACTCTTTGTTTCTTACTTACTTAGCTGACAATTCCTTACAATCGTAGATTTTGTTTAAATTCCGCACATACAAAGTTTGTATAAGTGCTTCTCCAGTTCGTCGCACCAACATCTGCAATTTCTGGTCCTTCCAAAGGAGTTTTTGGCAAAAAAAGGTTAAAAATGGAAAAAAAATGGGAATTTTTGCGATTTGTAAGGTACTGGACGCATTTTTACGGATAGGTTTGTTCCGCTTTTTTCCCCTCCTTTTTAATATCTAAAACTTTGCTTTAGAATCAAAAGAGATATTCAGCCTAAAACGTGACAAATTCCTCTAAACGATACTTGCTAACTTCAAATCGATATTAAATTATTATGGCGTGTAAATTGACAAAACGTAGAATGCAGAACTTCTTCTCTTTGGGGCTACTTTCACGTGCAGTTCTCAGAATTGAGTCCTAAAATCATGTGGTGTACTGTGTTATAAATGCAGCCAACTTGACAAAACGAATGATGCAGAAGTTCTTATTTGTGGAGCTACTTTAACGTGCAATTCTCAGAATTGAGTCCCAAATGAATCAGCTGAAAAATCTTGTACTGCGCAATATATAACCCTTAGCAATCTTTAAATCATTACATGATAAAAGGGTTGACAGTTCAGTGACTCACCTTATTAGGATGCTTCTGGAGGAAAGAACCGTCAGAGCTAAATGATGAGGGGTCATAATTGCTAGGAATGTTAAGAAACAAACACCTAAGGAGGGAGTTATATCTCCTCTTCTCGAGTTACTGATATCAATGAACTGCTTTCACTGATGTCAATGAACTGCTTTTCGAATTAGAGATGTGCGAATGCCAGGTACTAATGTCCGAACTCTATACAGATCCAACTATCCAACTGGCGGATGTCCTCGACAAATACAAGGCTGACATCACCGCCATACAGGAAATGAGATGGACGGGACAGGGATGCACACGACGAAAGAACTGTGCGTTTTTTACAGCTGCCATGTAGAAAGACACGAATTAGGATGTGGGAAGATGCTCTTGATTCAGCAGTCGGAAAATGCAGTCTACACAACAACACCTCGGATAACGATCACGTGGTAATTGATAGAAGGCATGTCTCAAGCATTATGGATGTGCGTTTGATGCGCGGTGCAAATATTGACTTGGATCACCACCTAGTTGCAGCCAAGGTACGCACACGATAAAGTAGTTCTAAAAACATTCGTAATCAAATACAAAGGAAACTGGACATCACGAAGCTGTATACCAAAGAGATAGCCAATGCCTACTCCAACCAACTCTCTCAATTACTCCAAAAAACCCCCCCTAGTTCTGATGTTTCCAATACACAGTGGCAGCATATTCCGAATTCTACGACTACTGCCGAAACGACCGTACTGGGTTATGAAAAAACACGCTCAGACAAGCCCTGGTACGATGATGAATGTCGTTTAATGTCTAAGGAAATAGATGCTGCATACAAGGCAAAACTGCAGCCAAAGGCGACGGATGCGGTGACTTAGCGTTATAACGAGAGAAGGAGGGAGATGAAACGCCTGTTTAGGAGGAAAGAGCGTCTGTAAATAAAAACCAGTAAGAAAGTTTCAGTCGGGCAACCCGACTTACATATACCATCACCCTCAGTGAAACAAAAAAAATCATTTATTGATATTATTACTCAATTTCTAAAGTGGGCGAAGTGGTACATTTGTATGGGAGGTACCAGAAGGGGCGTGCCTAGACTTCCAGATTTTTTCTCCAAAACTTTATCCTGCTTGAACTTTACTAAATACAGAATTTGGGCACGATCGCATTAGTTCTATTAATAATATTAATCGATTTCTAAAGTGGGCGGTACCAGATGAGTATGGGTACCAGAAGGGGCGTGGCTAAACTTCCAGTTTTATTGTCAAAAACTGCATCCTGCTTCAGATTTACCAAATAAAGAGCAAGGGTACGATCGCGTTGCATTTATTGATATTACTGCTCCATATCTAAAGTGGGCGGAAAAGTACATTTGTATGGGAGGTACCAGAAGGGGCGTGGCTAGACTTCCAATATTTTTTCCAAAACTCTATCCTGTTATAACTTAACAAAATACATAAATTGGGCACGATTGTGTAGAGTATATTGATATTATAACTCCATCTCTTAAGTGGGCGGAGTGGTACATTTGTATGGGAGGTACCAGAAGGGGCGTGGCTAGACTTCCAATATAAAGATCCTGTTATAACTTAACAAAATACATAAATTGGGCACGATCGTGTCGAGTATATTAATATTATAACTCCATCTCTAAAGTGGGCGGAGTGGTACATTTGTATGCGGGGTACCGATGGGGCGTGTCTAGACTTCCAGATTTTTTCTCCAAAACTTTATTCTGCTTGATCTTAACTAAATACAGAATTTGGGCACGATCGCGTTAGTTCTGTTAATAATATTAATCGATTTCTAATGTGGGCGGTACCAGATGTGTATGGGAGGTACAAGATGGGGCGTGGATAGACTTCCAGTTTTTTTTTCTCAAAAACTGTATCCTGCTATAGCTTTACTAAAATAAAGAATTTGGGTACGATCGCCTTGGATTTATTGATATTACTACTCCATATCTAAAGTGGGCGGAAAAGTAAATTTATATGGGAGGTACCAGAAGGGGCGTGGCTAGACTTCCGTAACTTTTTCCTGTGATAACTTAACAAAATGCATAATTTGGGCACGATCGTGGTGAGTGTATTGATATTATAAATCCATCTCCAAAAAAAGGCGGAGTTGTACATTTGTATGGGAGGTACCAGAGGGAGCGTGGCTAGACTTTGAATTTTTTTCCAAAACTTTATCCTGTTATAGCATTACTAAATATAGAATTTTAGAATGATTGAATTTGATGTATTGATATTATTACTCGATTTCTAAATTGGGCGGAACTGTACATTTGTATGGAAGGTACCAGAAGGGTCGTGGCCATGTAGCCCATTTTCAATACCGTAAGTAGTTTTGGGAAATATATTAACTCGTGCAAAATTTGAAAACATTTGGTTGTGTCTTTCGAAAGTTATCGTGCGAACCAGCGGGACAGCAGACAGACAGACAGACGGACATGGCTCAAACGACTTAAAAAGTCATGAATCGAATTTGGTTCAAAGAAACCTAGGGTGTAATGTCACCCCTTTATGTGTTACACTTTTGGGTCGTATCAAATGATATATACCCTCATCCCTAAGGGTGATGGTATAAAGAGAGAGCCAGGGTATCAAAAACTACAGGGATAGTCGTGAGGCCCGAATGTTCTACCAAAAGGTAAAAAGTAAAGAGACGGAAATCTGGTCACGGACACTTAGAGTGTGCTGCCAATGTGGAGGGAACACTTTCAATCTCTACTCGTTTCCAGAGGCAGCATAAGTGACGAGCCAAAACGAGATCAGCACGGCTTAAAATTAACAAAACTGCGAGGGCTGATGGACTGCCGGCAGAGCTTTTTACAGACGGCGGCGATGAGCTGGCAACATGTATGCACCAGCTCATAAACACGATTTGGTTCAGGGAGTGCATGCCCGATGATTGGAATCTGAGTGTCCTATGTCCCGAGCTTAAGAAAGTCGTTCCAAGTGTGTGTTCCAACTATCGCGGGATTAGCTTTTTACTCATCGCAGGTTCTGTCTAGTGTGTTATGTGAAAGACTAAAGCCCATTCTGGGCTTGATTGGACCTTATCAGTGTGGTTTTAGACCTGGTAAATCCACGACTGACCAGATATTCACACTACGACAATCTTGTAGAAGACCTAAGAAGTGCAGATCGACACCTACCTGTTCATCGATTACAAAGCTGCATTCGACAATCCGATACGACAGAAATTGTTGGATGCTATGGCTGAGTTAAGTATCCCTGCGAAGCTAATTCGACTTTGCGGGATGACACTGACTGACACGAAGTCTGCAGTGAAAATTGGAAAAAAATCTGTCAGAGCTATTTTCTACCAAGCGAGGCTTTAGACAAGGCGATAGTCTGTCCTGCAATCTCTTTAACATCGTAATAGAGATGATCATGCGGAAGGCTGCAGTAAACAGGAATTGTATCATCTTCAACAAAAGTCACATCTTGCTCGCGTATGCGGAATGTTACTGCGGCCTATTCGAGCATTGAAAAGTCGTCGACGGAAGTGGGTCTGGTGATAAATGGGGTCAAAATCAAAATATTTGTTTAAATGCACAAAGAGTCCTTTCGTCTGGGACGCTGCGTGTACCCTGACAACTATAACTTTAAAGTGGTAAATGATTTTGTCTACCTCTTTACCTAACATGCCGATCCAAATGACTGCCCGAAAGCTAGTGTCTACATTATCATGGGTGCCGCTGATTAGAGAAATGTAGATAGCTGTGACAGGGTTCGAGTCCAGGTGACGCATATAATAGCCGCATGTTCCAACCTTCCTGCCACGGTCGATCCTGATAAATGTAAGAGAAGCATTCGTAACAACTTTAAAATCTTTCACATTAGTGACAATAAGACGATTCCCCTCGAACTCGCCACTGAAAATGGCCCAATTTTTTTATAGGAATTTTTGTTACAACAACTATTATTCCCAATCCCTGGCAAACTTCTCACGTTACTCAACAGCTCATTGATATCTAGAGCTGTTGCGTCGTTCTTTCTCACGTTATTTAATTATTTTTCATCTTTCACTATTATGGCATTTTGTTTCAATAAAATGCCGTTTCAATCAACAATTTCTGCCTTTTACTTCTTCTTCTTATTGTTGATTTAGTATAACGTAATACACATTTCTAAGATTAATTCTTTCTTTTTTCTTTGCTCTCGCAATTCGCATTTTTTTCATCTGTTCTATGCTTCGTAACAGTTTCTTTTGCAACATTTCGAATCTAAATGGGTTTAGAATGAGTCTTGAAAACTAAAATTTAAGATATTTCTAAAGTTTGGCTTCAATACGACTAGTGCCACAACAACATCTAAAAGGGGGGAGGAAGCTAGTTTTAGAATGGCAGAGCCATTGTGAAATATTATGCGTTGTATGGATAGGTTTATGGAACGTTCTGAAGCGTAACCAAATGGATGAAGCTTAAAATTATGTCGCTATAATCTTGGTGATCATGATGGTAATGATGTTGATGACCGTTATGTGGTGATGATAATGATGACGATGATAACCACCCGAGTAGAAGTCATTGCTGCCAAAGTTGACGAAAGCGGGATGATGATGATCATGGTGATGAGATCTTCATTACCACTTCGTTTTTATAATGATTGAGATGTCTGAACTATTTTGCTTATTCCTAATAATATGATTGTTGATTATGTTTGTGAATTTTGAGATTATTATGTTCGTCGTTTAGAAGATGGCGTGGCGATAATGATGTAGACGACACTGAACGATATTTGTCGCAAATCGTGACTTTAAGTTCAAATTACGTTGTTTTTTTATTTTTGTTTAAAATTTTTTCCAGGCTATTATTGCTGTTGGCAGTGATTTTGTTGTTGTTGCTGTTTTTTAGTGTTTCCTCATAAACGTTTCCTATTTTATGGATAGTGGGTACACTAAGTTTGTCATAACATTTGCGAACAGCTGGAAATACTCTTCTGACACAACAATTCTATCGAAACATGTCCTGTCGATCGTGTGTTTGTTTAACTATGGTTACCCCAGGACATTAAGGCGAGTAAAATAGCAGCGAACACCACTATGGGTTAAGACTCCACGAGAGCATGGATCTATGATCATGCCAAAATTCTGGACTTTATCAATGTAAGGTGTCACATGGATCACACTGTAACAAAACCTGTTTTCTATCCCAGTTTTATGACGAACATCCTGGATACATCGTACTATGATAATAATGATAATTAAGATGTCATCCTAATTTTCAAGGATGGTTTGAAATTAAGAGGAAGAGCGAGCTGTGGGATCTTTTCGGAAGAGTTGAATTTGCTACTATCAATCAGGCTACTGAATCACTGTAGCCTAGTTCAGGCCGATATGGCGGTCATTAGAATAGTCGTGGAGAAAATTCAGTATCGTGGGATATTGGGCGGCAATATTCATATACTTACTGATAGTAAAGCGGCTATCAGATCCTAGAGAAATGTGCAAGAATTCCGGTCGTCTTTGGAGGAGATAGCGAGACATTCGACGTTTACCGTCACACGCGTTCCAGGTTATGGGGAGGCTGTACTATCTGCCCATTTGATACCTTTTTGGCTAAGTAGAGAATTGGATGGGGAAACCAGCAAGCAGACATTGGATCTCTAGAACGGAGTCTATAACTGCTAGATCGCTGTGTCCCGAAAACAGCAGATCCCGATCAGTGTACAAGTATGGCCTGTGTAGGAGTGATCTTAGACTGGCCTGTTGAGTTATAATAGGCCATTGTAATATCAAACACCTGACAGATTCTATGGGTACCAAGTGGCCGATATATCGGCAAAGGCCGAATCCGTTGTGAACTCGGGCGAATTTTACGGTCACATTGGTGTTCCTCTCATAAGGGGAAAGAGCTAATTTCGGGGAAACATCTGCGGAACATCGCAGCAGAAATAACCGGTCAGTGGTCGGTTGGAAAACACGCTAAGTAAATAAAACTTCCCTACAATTTTTTTGGAGAAACTGCAATGTTGATGGATATGAGGAGGTCACGAAACATCTTCTATGTTACTGCCATGCTTTTGGTATCCTGAGATATGAAATGTTTGGTCCGCGGTTAACTGTAGACATTACTTGTCCTACAGTAGGTAATTTGCGGAATATCCATGCTTTCATCAGAGAAACGAAATGGCTTGAAAGCAACGTTGACCGAACAGGTTAGAAATAATTGGGGCAACATCTGAAAATGTATTACAATGGGACCTTCACAAGGACCCAAGTGTGCTATGCTAAACCCGGCTGCCGAACTAACCTAACCTTCTGATAGTAAGGCAGCCATCAGACCTCTGGACGACATGTAAAATACGTAGAGAATAGTTCAAAAATGTCGGGCATATCTAGAGGAGAGAACGAGACATTCGATGTTTACACTCACGAGACATATATGGTAGCCGACGCTATGGCTAAGGCCGTCACCATCAAATATTTGAGCGAGGGTTACTGTGACAATGGTAAAATAAAACTTAATTTCCATAAATGAGGTATTGGATAGCTTTTCGCATTGTTGTGAATTAATACGCTTTCTATTTTAAAGATTCCAACAAACGGCACCTTCTTGTTTATCGACGAATTCGTACGTCATTATTTGAGAACCATTTTACTATACATTAGGTAGTATCGCTCTATATGGCGGAAATATAAGTTCATGTTTTCTCTCCCCTGTTTTGAAGTTTGTCGGAAGACAATTTGAAGACAACAAATTCTTTTCAAATCCGTGCACCCTACGACCCCCCGAAATAGTATTTATTATGTTATATCGTCATTTGATAACCGCTCGAAACGAGGCCCATATCGTTATTCAGGCCGCTGCCCTGGCCACGACATTATAATTGTTCTGTTAGACTTTAATGCAAAAATAGGATGGGAAGATGTTCTTGGTCCATCGATCGGTAAATTCAGCCTGCATACCGACACGTCAGACAACGAGATTAGACTGATTAGCTTCGCAGCGGGAAGGAACATGGTAATGAGTGGAACCAGATTCTAGCACAAAGATATCCACAAGGCAACTTGGCTATCCCCTGATCAAAACACCACAAATCAAATTGATCATGTGGTAATTGATGGCAGGCATGCTTCTAGTATCATGGAATACCGCGGGATCGGCCTTTTACCCATCGCATATAAGGTACTGTCGAGTGTGCTATGTGAAAGACTAAGGCCAGTGTTATCCAACCTAATCGGGCCTTATCAGTGTGGCTTTAGACCTGGAAAATCAACAACTGATAAGATATTCACACTTCGGCAAATCCTGGAAAAGACCCAAGAGAAACAGATCGGCACGTACCATCTTTTCGTCGACTATAAAGCTGCCTTCGACAGCCCTATACGGCAGTAATAACTCGAAGCCATGGCTGTGTTTGGTATTCTAGCGAAGCTCAAACGCCTTTGCGAAATGACGCAGACTGACACGAAGTATTCAGTAAAGATTGGCAAGGACCTTACGGATCCATTCTGTACCAGACGAGGCCTTAAACAAGGCGACGGGCTATCGTGCGATAGTGATGGGGATGATAATAAGGAAAGCCGCAGTAAACACGAGTGGCATATTCAACAAAAGCCACATGCTACTGCAGCCTTCTCAGGTATACAGACGGAATCAGCGAAAATGGGTCTAACGGTGAATGAGAACAAAATAAAGTTATTAGTTTCAACGGACAAAGAATCTACTCGTTTAGGAAACTTCGTGCACTTTGAGAATTTCGAGGTGGTACATAATTTTACCTACCTAGGCTCCGCCATCAATAAAAAAAATAATGTCAGCCTCGAAATCCGGAGAAGAATCCTGCTTGCTAATAAATGCTACTTCGGACTAAGCAAGCGATTCAATGACAGAACCCTCTCTAGACGAACAAAAAACCGTTGGAAAGACCAGGTCACTAATAACCTTACAGAACTTGGTGTGGCTAACTGGTGAAGAAGCGAAGAAGATCGAGGCGCATTTAATATTTGTCTACGTGCGGTATACAATCCACTGGGATTGCAAAGAAGTGCCAGCTAAGTAAGTAAGTTACCTAATCAAGGTATATTAATTCAATAGTCTCTGTCTGCAATCCAAGAAGAATCGGTTAATTGAATTAATTCAGATATAAATATCCAACAAAAATTTGGAGACAGGACTTAGGGTGGGGGTATTTATCAGTCAGTTCACCTGACTAAATTTTCTATATTGGCTTGAGTTATTTTTAACAATTTCAATTTCTATCGCTAGTAAAAAACAACCTATACGAAACCAGCGGCATGTTCAGAATGCCTTCTCTATTAGTTGCGAAACCTAGTCTAACCCTCCTGTAAAGTTTTAGAGTTGCATGTAGGCTATAAATATAGTCAACTTGACCGACTGTCCCTGTCCGTCCATACCTTAAGTTGCAACTAGTTTTCTAGCATACGTACTACAAAAGCTGCCTGACTATAACAAACTTCCACAAACATGGAGAAAATTACTCTTGAAAAGGAAATTCACACACAAAATGGACCATAATTTAACAATTTTGTCGTTTTTTTTTTTTGTTTGGCGCATTGGTTTCGTGCCATCTTCTGTGGCAGTTTGTTGTGACCAACCAATGTCCGTCGCCTTCGTCATCATCACCAACGTTGTCGTCGTCATCATTCCAGTTAGCATTTTCGCCAGAAAATCACGTTTATACCGTTGATGACCATCATGGTTGTTGTTGTCGCAGCTTAGTTTGGCTATATTTTTTTTTGAGGATAAACGCTTCTTGCTTGGAACGATCTAAGCAATGACACACGAGTGAAAATTGTACAGCGGTGGTGGGGACAGGGGACAAGAGGAGCTGGTAGGATTGGCAACCACCACCACCACCACTTGGATGACATCAATGATGAGTCGGCTCCAAGTCTTCAGTCTAAACAAGACCAATTTGTGTCGCGTCGTATTTCATTATAATGTAAAAGTTCACATCAATTATTTTGCTGACTACTTCCACTTCCCTGCGATTGGTGACGTTCGTGATCGAGAGGGGTTTTGAGTAATTTGCAAAACTCTCAAGTGAACTCTTAAAATTAAATTTAATGAGATTTTAATTTGCACATGATTTTTTTTATTAATTTCTTGGGGAGAAGATGCTGCCACACACATTCACACTAATTCCCCCTTTATATATTTCTTTGGCATTCACACTCTTTCTTGTTGTTTTGATATCTTAACGACATCTTTTCCGTTGTTTATTCCATTCCATTCCATTATATTGTATTTTTTTTTGTTGAAACAATAAACCCGACTTACTCTCCCATAGATAGAGAGAGAGAGCGAAATACGGAGAGAGAGAGTAAGCGTTGTCAAGTTACTAAGTAAGAGGGGGGCCATAAAATAAATAACCAAAAACGCTACTCACACATCAACACTTTTTTTCTGAGCAGGGGGAGGGAGAGATTATCACTTTTTTTTGCCACTTGTATTATGTTAAACTTTTCTTTAAACTCTCTTCAAACTTTGTGTGAATTTTTAAAATATTTCTTCTTTTATTCTTTTCTTAATTGGCATGAAATTTTCTTTTCTATTTTATAATTTTCCATTTATTGATATTTCCAATTTGCTGTATCACTTTTCCACTCATATTTTCTTCTCATTTCTTTGCATTGAGGAATTTGTTTCTCACTGGCTGCACTGTTAGCACTTTTTTCCCGTAACGCGTTTGTACGACCGTCCGTAGTTGGTTAAACTCTTTTGGTAACTAAACCATAGCAACGTCGAGCTAATCCAGCGTCAACTGTAAATTTTCACCTTTACCACCATTACACCACAAAGAGCGTCGTTGTCGTTGCCGTTACCTGTTGTCGTCACTCTCTTGCTTATAGCTTGGATGGAAGTTTGAAATTAACGATCACTTTGATGCGGCACTACATCCGCCCGTTTGTGTGGCAGACAAGTGGTGTTGTTGGTAGTGTTGGCCCTAAATGTTGGTGTTGGTCAATAACTCTTTAGTTAAACGTGCTCTCTTTCTCTCGCTCTCTGTGGCTGTACTCGTTATGGCCGGTTTCTCAGTCATAGTAGAGCTGCTCGCTGTGTGTCGTTTAGTTAGATATCCACCTCAGTTCTCTTGCCGCATTTCTACGCTCTTGCTTATTGGTATCGAGTTGCTCACCTGTGAGTGTTGGCGTCTTTAGTTTTTACCCCATTGTATCTGTGAGTTAGATATCAGCAGTTACCTGTCTTTGTTTTGTCATTGTCGTTCTATAGTTGTCTCTATTGTGCAATTCAAATGAGCAAGTTATTCGGTGGTGCACAAGGGAATGGCCAACATAAAACTGTATAAAGTAAATTCAAGATTAAACAGAATGACGGTTAAAGTTCGTATCGGAGAACATTTTTTGTTGGCACATTTGTAGTACACAATTTGGATGCCCAATTGGGCATATGACACTGATTGTTGGGCCTGACATTTAAATTTTGGTACTAATAGAGGAAAAATTAATTTTCTATACCATCACCCTTAGTAATAATGGTATACATATATTTGGGTTGGTAATGCAGCAACCGCTGCCGATTTTGAATACTGGCTTATCGAAGGGACTTCCAAATGATGATATACTTTCTTGGGTCAGGCTGAGAAGCTCGTGCCGCAGCAATCAATATACGAACTGCTGCAACGTTCGATGTCTAACATCTGCATATCGTGAGTAATACATTTGATGCTGCCACTTGTTCCTTTTGATACTCGCTTATGCAAAATCATCACATTATCGAAAACTTGGCGGTCAGTACCTAATTGACTCGATTCGGTGGTTAAATACAATAATACTTTGTATAATTAAAACTTATTAAAAATAAATGTTTGGGGACCACATTTAGTGTTAAAACTGGAGGTTAGGTATGTTTTTGAAACTGTTGGGGTTGCAACAATACTGGGGGTCGGTCATTCATTAGACTCCTTCAGGGACACCTTTGAGGCAGTTTGAGAGCAAGTAGGTTAGAGGAGTAGGTATGTTTGAAGAAAATACTAGGAGGGAAAAATTACTGGGGGTCGGTCATACATTTTACCCCTGTATGAGGTAACAATGGAGCGGCGAAGCTTATTTCATAAAAAAAATATAAAATATTGAAAAAAAAAATATAAGGTCCACTTTAGGGGTTGAAGATAGAGGAAAGATATGTTTTGAAAAATATTTGGGGTAGCAAAAATATTGGTGGTCGCCCATACATTTGACTCCTCTAGGGGAACCTTTGGGGCAGTTAGAGCGGTGGTAACAAAATTGAAAAATGATTTTTTTTACGGGATCCCCCTAATGGAACGAAGATGAAAAATGACTTGGGAGCGGTCGTACATTCTACACCTCTAGGAGGCACCATGGGAGCAGCATGAGCTGATTTCTTAAACAAAATTATAAAAAATAAAAAAAAAATTATGGGCCCACCTTGAGTCATGAAAATAGGGTGCAGATATGTTAGGAGAAACTATTGGGGTTGCAACAATATTGAGGGTCGGTCATATATTTGACTCCTTTAGCTGCAGTTTAGAGCAGTTACAGCGGTGGGAATAAAATTTATAAAAATTTGATTTTTGTATGGGAGCCTGCTTAGGGATAGATATATTGGAGAAAAATGGTAGGAGGAAAAAATTACTGGGTGTCAGACATACATGTTATCCCGTAAGAAAGTAAAATGAGGGCTGCAGAAGCTGATTAAAAAAAATTATAAAAATAAAAAAATTGTATGGGGATCACCTTAATGTATTGAAGATAAAGGGTAGATATGTTTTGAGTTGGGTTTCCAAAAATATTGAGAATTGCTCATACATACACTGACTTCTCTAAAGATACCTTTGAGACAATTAGAGCGGTGGGAACAAAATTTATAAAAATTGGATTTTTGTATGGGAGTCCCATTCACCGAGAGAAGATAAGTTTGGAAAAAAAATTAAGAGGAATAAGTTTAATTTTAGATTAGCAGAAGCTGATTTCGGCTGAAGTGCAGAATATGACTAAAAAAAAAAATATGCCATTGTCTTTGTCTTGGTCCCCAAACTTCGGAATGGTAGGTCAAAGTTGGCGCTCAGGCCCATGGGGCCCGGGGAGTCAAAAAATGGGCCCCTTTCGGTTCTATGATGACCCCCCATGTGCGGGTACTCAAATTAAAGATATTTTCGAGACGAATCCAACGATGTTATTTTTAAGTTCCTACGATCTCCTGGCTGGGATATCCGGGATATAACAAAAAAAAAATATTTTTAAAAAAATCGCGCGATTTTTGTCTGCGGCGCTTTTACTCCAAACATATACATTTTTACTCTAATTTACAAAAAAAAAAATAATTTAACGCGGAATATACCAAAAAGAAAAATTTTTAATTTTTGACTGCGGCGCTCTCAACCGTTACCACTCTAATTTAAAAAAAAAAACTAATAATTATTTAAAGGGATAGCTTTTTCTAATATTTTTAAAATTTTTATTCAACTTTTCCACTTTTATCCTTTTTTTATCAATTTTCTTTTTTCAAATATTTTATTTAGCACTTTTTCTTGATTTTTTTTTAAATATTTCTTGAAATTGTCCATTTGTTATCTTCATTTTTTAATTGTTTCTCAATTTTCCTTTACTAATTAAAAAAAAACCTAAAAAATCCAAAAAAAATTAAAAATTTCACACATTTTTTATGACATTTAATTTTTCTATGAAATTTTTCAATTCATTTTCTTAAAATTTTCAAATTTCCTATGATTTTTTCCCATTTTTTTAATTTTTTACGGGGTATTTCAGAAAAAAATATTTTTTTTTTAAAAATCGCGCGGTTTTTAGTTATTCTATTTTTTTAGAATTTTTCAATTTATTACCCTAAATTTTTCTAACTTTTTCCATGATTTTCTCACGTAGGAACTTAAAAAAACTATCGATGGATTCGTCTCGAAAGTATCCTTAATGTGAGTACACACACATGGGGGTTATCATAGAACCCAGGGGGCCCCTTTTTTGGCCCCCCAGGGCCTAGTGGGCCTTAGCGCCAACTTTGACGGAGTGACATTTTTTGGGGCGGAGTGACATTTTTTTATTTTTGGGGGGACCCATATTCTGCACTTTTGTCCTGATTTCATAAAAAAAGTATTCAAAATAAAAAAATGTATGGGGACCACCTAAAGTGTTGGGATTGCATAAATATTGGGATACTGTCATATATTTAACTCCTCTAAGGGCACTTTGGGGCAGTCAGAGTCGTGGGAATAAAATTTTATTTTTGTATAGAAGCCCCCTAGGGAGTAAAGGTGGTTGAAAATATATTTGGATAGAACATGCTACTACTATGTGGGAGATCCCGGGTTCGATTCCCGCCTCCAGCCATCTACATTTTACTTTCATTGCCGCCCCCCCCCCCCCCCCCTGGATGTCAGCGAATGCGCAGTGTAAGTGTCGTGTCAATCGGCATGTCTAGTAAAAGCTTCTCAAACATTGACGTTCGCATTCGTCGATATATGTACAAGTAGGTGCCGAATCTTAATCTAAAAATAGAAAGCGTGTTAATTCATAACAACGCGAGAAGCTGTCCCATACCTCATTCATGGGTTGTAAATGGAAATAAATTTTTTTTTATGCCAAAGTCACCAAAGATATTCTTCACAATTTGTAAAAATTGCTATAAAACTGATTATTTACATAACAACTACATTTTATTAAACTTTGTACCACAAAAAGGGGAGTTTGTATAAGAATTGGGACCTGCCGTGGCATGATGGTAAGAACACGCGACTACCACGCGGGAGATTCCGGGTTCGATTCCCGCCTCCAGCCACCTACATTTTACTTTCATTGCCGGCCCCCTTGATGTTGTCGACACCAACTTTGCAGTATAAGTGTAGAGTCAATCGGCATGTTTACTAAAATTTCTGAAACAGTGACGTTCGCGTTCGTCGATAAACTAGCAGGTGCCGTTTGTTGTGAATCTAAAATAGAAAGCGTGTTAATACGCAACAACACGAGAAGCTATCTTATACCTCATTAATGGGGTGTAAAGGGAAATTAAGTTAATAACGGTCATATATTTTACTACTCCAGGGACGACTCCGTGGCAGTTGCAGGGTTTGATGTGGATTTTTATTCCTTTCCAACCAAACTTTGACTGCCATTTGCCGATACCATACCTTCCCAAATTTTGACTCATGCTGTTTACTTCCTAACGACACAAAATTAGGGTTTGGTTCGTATTCAAATCATGATACTAAGGATCTCTCCATACTACACTATCGCTCAACTTATATACACGTATATTTGATACGAAAAAAAGTATAACGGTCTACACCTCAAGTATCCTTAAGACCAAAATCGTCTCATGAATCTTTAAGACAATTGAGCCATGTTTGTCTGTCTGGTTGGTGGACGAGTTAACTCTAGCTAACCTAAACTGATCTTTATTCAAGTTTATAATTTTTAAGATTTTTAAATATGAAGTATTGTGATTGGGAGAATAGCCCCTCCTCTTCTAGTACCTCCCATACAAAATTACTCAAATAACTTCCAAACAGAGAGAATATAGAAATTTGGTTGGGTTAGTAAACTTGTAATAAAATAAAAGCGGAGCTCAGACGAATCCTGGTACGATGAAGAATGTCGCATAGCGTCTGAGGAACAGGATGCTGCTTATAGGGCAACGCTACAGCCAATTGTAACCCGTGCTGTTAGGGAACGGCATATGGAGAAAGCAAAACAGGCGAGACAGCTATTTAGGCGAAAAAAACGTCAGATAAAGGAACGGGAGAACAAGGATATAGAGCGATACAGGGATAGAGGTGAGGCCCGAAAATTTTACCAGAAAGTAAGAGCAAATGGATACGGTAATGGCCTCCCCACCTGTAAGGACAGTGATGGAAATCTGGTCACGGATACGCAGAGTGTGCTGCACATATGGAGAGAACTCTTCCAGCAACTGCTGGTTCCAGAAGGCAGCGCACGTGAAGTTATCACGCCAATTGTCGACGACGGCTTAGATTGCGCCCCACCAAGTCAAGCCGAGGTAAGAAGAGCTATATCGCGGCTGAAAAACAACAAAGCAGCCGGTGCCGACGGTCTGCCCGCAGAGCTTTTCAAGTCCGGTGGCGAGGAGCTGATAACGAGCATGCACCAGCTCCTGCGCACGGTTTGGCTTAAAGAGTGCATGCCCAACCATTGGAATGTAAGCGTATTATGTCCTGTGCTGAAAAAAGGTGATCCAAGTGTGTGCTCCAACTACCGCGGGTTCGGCCTTTTACCCATCGCATATAAGGTCCTGTCGAGTGTGCTATGTGAAAGACTAAAGCCAGTGTTATCCAACCTGATCGGCCCTTATCAGTGTGGCTTTAGACCTGGAAAATCAACAACTGAGCAGATTTTCACACTTCGCCAAATCCTGGAAAAGACCCAAGAGAAACAGATCGACACGTACCATATTTTCGTCGACTATAAAGCTGCCTTCGACAGCCCGATACGGCAGAAATTACTCGAAGCCATGGCTGAGTTTGGTTTTCCAGCGAAGCTGATACGTCTTTGCGGAATGACGCTGACTGACACGAAGTCTTCAGTGAAGATTGGCAAGGACCTTACGGAGCCATTCTATACCAGACGAGGCCTAAAACAAGGCGACGGCCTATCGTGCGATCTCTTCAACATTGTGATGGAGATAATAATGAGAAAAGCTGCAGTAAACACGAGTGGCACAACATTCATCAAAAGCCACATGCTACTCGCGTACGCTGATGACGTCGACATCATCGGTCGAAAACTGCGGGATGTGACTGCAGCCTTCTCAGGTATACATACAGAAGGAATCAACGAAAATGGGCCTAACGGTGAACGAGGACAAAACGAAGTTATTAGTTTCAACGAACAAAGAATCTACTCGTTTGGGAAACTGCGTGAACGTTGACAACTATAATTTCGAGGTGGTAGATAATTTTGTCTACCTAGGCTCCGCCATCAACAAAGCAAACAATGTCAGCCTAGAAATCCGGAGAAGAATCCTGCTTGCAAATAAATGCTACTACGGACTAAGCAAGCGATTCAATGACAGAGCCCTCTCTTGACGAACAAAACTCCTACTATACCAGATACTGGTTCTACCTGTCTTAATGTATGGCGCAGAATCCTGGGTTATGACACAAGCGAATGAATCGGTTCTGGCGGTATTCGAGAGAAGAATACTCCGAAAAATATATGGGACAATCATCGTTAACGGAGAGTTTCGGCGTCGTATAAATCATGAGGTGTACGAGCTGTACACTGACATTGACGTGGTCAAACGCATTAAGGTTCAACGGTTGCATTGGCTAGGCCATGTTGTACGCATGGACGAAAAAGCTCCAGCTCAAAAAGTCTTCGACAATGAACTCGATGGACGGCGCAGAAGAGGGCGACCAAAACTCCGTTGGAAAGACCAGGTTACTGAGAACCTTAGAGAACTCGGTGTGACTAACTGGAGAAGAAGCGCAGAAGATCGAGGCGCTTATAATATTTTTCTACGTGCGGTATATAATCCACTGGGATTGCATAGAAGTACCAACTAAGTAAGTAAGTAAGTAATAACCTTGTAATACCATACGAACCAAAACCTTTGCCGCCACACCCCATCTAATAGCTTCCATACAAATGACCGAATTACATACATATCTATGTTGCAAGTACACTGAATTTAGTCAAGTTTTGCGTAAGATATAACCTTAAGAAAATTAGACTCTAAGAATGAATATGGACTAAATCAGCTGTCCCCTTCTGGTTCCTCTTATACAAAATGACCTATTTTTGGAATATTCTTATTTCTTGCATAACTTCCAAACGGACAACTGGCAAATATTTTAATTTTGTCAATTCAATTATTTTCTAACTGTAGACCAATACCAATTTTTCGGAAAAAGACATTTTCAAATGCTTTGCAGCGCCACCTATGCATCACGATGAAACTATCATGGAAATGTTTAATGTTCACATTAAACAATGTGTCTTTACTAATTCAGTATGTTATTCGCAGTACTCTGAGTTGTTTGTTACACTGCAACAGAGTGATATGTAAATAGTTTTATAAGATAGAGTAGTATATATGATACCATCTGTATAACGTTCGAAATACATGGTTTAGTACCAGACTAAATGTAAATTTTACTCTGAGGTTTATTACTTAATACCACAACCACAGAATAATATTAACCAACCAATCACGACTATGTTCGAATCTTCAACACGGTTAAAGGCATGGGTAGCATCACAGGGTGGAACGAAAGTTAACATATGTCTCATTAGCAACTTCGCCCTAACGCATTGAGTATTTTTGCCGCGGAGCATTAATAAAGGTGGTATTACACGACATGTATTGTACATATGACATGTCAATTTTTACAGTGTAAAATTTATACATGTCGTGTGACCCCTTTCAAACACTGCTTGTGTAAAACAATGTGTTGGATAACATATGTATACATTTCATTTAGAGCGTGCTCTATTTTGACATGTAATACATATCGGCAATCAGCTGTTTTTGAAAAACAACAAAGCGTTTGCTGACAAAAAGTTGAAAAGGATAAGTATTTTATTTCAAATAGTACATAGAACAATTAATGAGTGTTTTACAACATATTTTTAGTTAAATTTGGCAAATAAAGCTATGTTTGGCGATGATAAAATATAGCAAAGTCAGCTGTTAATGATAAACACATGTATACATACACAAGCACGTTTGAACGCAAAAATTATAAACCAAATGTACACGCCCATTTTGACAGACATGCAGAATTACATATCGCTTTTTGAATTGACAAGCCATGTGTAAAATACATGTCGTGTAATACCACCTTGAGCTGGAGAATGCAACATATACCCCATATCGTACGATTAAAATAATTTCGGGAACCATTTGATGTAACAGTTAAGGATAGTAACCGGAAAGGAGGAATTACTGAATGGTAAGGGCAATTTTTGTTGAGACTAAAACTCAGCGAACAAATATCAAGATTAGGAAAAACCAGTAAGAAAGTTTCAGATTGGAAACCCGACTTACATATACCCTCACCCTTAGTAAAACAAAAAATTTTAAAGTATATTGATATTATTACTCTCAATATCCAAAGAGGGCGGAGGAGTGCTACATTTGTATGGAGGTACCGGAAGGGGCGTGGCCATGGAGCCCATTTGCTATACAGTTAGTAATTTTAGGGAAAGCATAACTGGTTCAACGTTTCAAAACATTTGCTTGCGTCTTTCAAAAATGATCGTGCGTAACCATGATTGGTGATATACAGGTGTAATCCATGACAAATTTCTCATATCTTAAGTTACCAAAATCAAAACAGTGGCACAGAAGATGCTCTGTGGTCTCTTCTTCTTTCTCATCTTAGCAGATTCTACAAAAATTTTTGTAGGAAAGTTTTAACCTCTTAGCGTGTGTGCGAGCCGGCCAGAGACCGGCTATTACAGCTATGATTCTTCTAGGAAGGAAGCTAGACAGGTTTAACGCAAATCGTTTATCTATGGTAGGCCAAATCTGTTTGCTACAAATAGGATCTAGCTCCCATCACTTTTTAGGAAAAGGTTGAGTTTCTCTGCAATTACATGTTTCCCCCTTATAAGAGTAACACCAATTTCACAATAAACTACCCTCAAATATACGAAGGTGGCGACCATAACCAGAGCGTCGAATCTTTGGTTACCATTTGTATACCTTATCCCCGAATGTCGCTCTATTTCTTGCACAGACGCCCGGCATTCTCGAACATTTCTCTAAGTGGTGTACATATTTTCCAGGGATCTGATCGCCACTTTACTAACATTAAGTGAATGAATTTTTCCGCTACAAAATTATTTCTGCGGCTGCTGTAATGCCCATTATATCGGTCTGAACTGTACTACAGTTATCTGGAAGCCTAATCGACAATGACTTCTTCCCCAAAGTATAGCATACTACCATTATTATCATAGGAGGTGCTATCCGGGATATATCTCATAAAACCCGCATCGAAATAGGTTCTTATACTGAGTAATCCATATCCATCCATCTTATTTACTTACTTACTTAAGTGGCCCATTACAACTTACGAACGTGGTTCATAAATTTGAGGTCGAAGTACTAAAGAATTCCACACGCTTTAGTCTTCTGCGTGTGTTCTCCAGTTAGTTCTACCAGATGGTGGCACGTCGCCTACCACTTGGTCCTTCCAACGGAGTTTTGGTCTACCTGCTCTGCGCCGTCCTTCAGATTTGCCTTTAAATACCTTTCTCGCTGGAGCATTTACATCCATTCTGGCAACATGTCTCAGCCATCTTAGTCGTTGCATTCTGACTCTTAGCTACGTCGATGTCGTGGTAAAGCTCATAAAGCTCATAGTCGTCTAGCCTAGCCGTCGACACAGATAGGTCCATAAAATTTTCGGAGTACTTTTCTCTCGAATACTCCCAGGTTTTGTATGTCCGTTGTCGTAAGCACCCATGATTCGGCAGCATACAAAAGAACGGTTAAGATTACCTGGTAAAGCTGTTTCTCAGTATTCCGAGATAAGGTGGTGTTACTAAAGTGCTGCCGAAGTCCGTAGAAACATCTATTGGTGAGCACTATTCTCTGCTTAATTTCTTGGCTGACATTATTTTTCTTATTGACGGAAGATACGAGGTAGATGAACTCATATACTACCTCAAAACAATAATTTTCAACGTTGACGCTGCGTCCCCATCGAGAGGACTCTTTGTACGTCGAAATCATTATTTTTGTTTTGTCCTCGTTGACCGCTAACACCATTTTTTCCGACTCTTTTTCTAGTGATGAGAGAACTGCAGTAACATCCCGCAGATTTCGGCAAATGATGTCTATATCATCGGCATAGGCTAGTGGCATGTGGCTCTTGTGGAATATGGTGCCAGACATGTTGACACCAGCCTTTTTCATCATCATCTTTCACCTGAGACATTTTTCTGTGTTGAATAGTTCAGACTGAGCTTCACCAATCTTAACAGAGGATTTGGTGTTTTCCAAGGTATACCTGCAAAGTCGAATTATCTTTGCAGGAATACCAAACTCAGACATGGCCTCATAAAGCCTTTTCCTTACCGGAGAGTCGAAGGCAGCTTTGTAGTCGACAAGAGGTGGTAGGTGTCGATCTGCTTTTCATGAATTTTTTCCAGGATTTGTCGTAGAGTGAATATTTGATCCATCGTAGATTTACCAGGTCTAAAGCCGCCCTGATATGGTCCAATTAGTTTTTCTACAATTGGCTTTAGACGTTCACACAATATGCTTGAAAGGACCTTGTACGCAATTCGTAATAGGCTTATTCCACGGTAGTTCTTACATTCACTACGATCTCCTTGCTTATATATGGAACATAACAGACGAAGACTGTAATCCCCAGGCAAGCTCTCCTCTTGCCAGATGTTTTCCATTAGCTGATACATGCTCCTAATTAGCTCCTGCCCGTCAGCCTTAAACAATTCAGCAGGGAGCCCATCGGCTTCAGCAACTTTGTTGTTTTTAAGACGGGAGATTGCCACACGTATCTCGCTCTGGCTCGGAGGTGGACAGTTAATACCATCGTCATGGATTGGAGCGGGGTCTTCTAGAGTGGTGTCCGTATCCAGTAAATTTCTGAAATGATTTCTCCATATTTTCAGAACGTTATCCGGGTCCGTCACTAGCTGACCATCGCTGTCGTTGCAGAAGGGCAACCCTGTTCCACGTATTCTCGCCTTAACTCTCTTGTAGAATTTTAGGGATTCCCCTCTACTTCGGAGAAGACTCTGTGCACTCATCTTGTCTCTTCTTCAGCTCCTTCTTTTTCCGTCTAAAAAGACGAGTTGCCTCTCGTCTCTTGTCCCTGTGCCGTTCATGAACAGCTCGCGTTGCCATGGCTGCAATTTCGCTCTGTATGCAGTATCCGTCTCTCTCATGGCATTGTGACATTCATCATCGTACCAGGCATCTTCTCGAGACGGCTTTGAGTACCCAAGTACGCTTCTCGCAGCCCGTTCTGAGGAGTCGGCTATATATTGTCACTGCGAAGTTATATTATCAGGAGTTGGAGCATTCCGCAGCAGTTGAGTTAGGTGGTTGGAGTAGGCGTCCGCTATCTTCGTGGTCCGCAGTTTACCGATGTCCAGCTTTCGTTGTGCCTGGTTACATACTTTTTTCGCTATGCTTAGCCTTGTGCGTACCTTAACTGCGGTAAGAAAGTGATCTGGGTGTAACCAGTTTAGGTCGGTGGACAGTGCCTTATGGTAGAGTAGTTGTACGTACACCTGTTATAGGGATTGCTATCAGTCTCACAATGCTTTCGAACTTTAATTGTTGGGTAGCCTTCTCCAGTGCCGTCCTCTAAACTGCCTGTACAACAAAGTTGGTTTAATAACAAAGTCTTATAACCAGTTCACTTTTTCGGGGTTAATTCCACAGTTAAGTCCAATCGAACCCGGGATCTCCATGTCGCGTGTTCTAACCATCACGCCATGGCCGAACCCAAACGGCATCCGTAGAAAAAGATTGCTGATGCTGACTTAAGTGTTTAGATTCCCCTTTCAGTTTACTGTCCAATATGAGTCCAAGGTGTTTGGCATTTTAAGAAATGTCACTCCATTAAGTCTGAATTTGACAAATTATTAGATTTTGTAGCTCCGAATGAATAGCACCATTTCCGTTTTGTTTGGGTTTACACCCCGTCAACAGTTTTTACACCATTTTAGCAGAATTGTCAGCGTAGAATCCATAAGATCAAAAAGTAGCTTAGGTTCCTTGCGGGTTACTTTCCGCATATGCGACATTTGTGCAGCACGTTTCTCCATCGCCTTTTGAAAAGTATTGATGTTGAGATTCCAATGTAGTGGCGGGAGAGTACTCCTTCTTGCGGAGCACCTCGAACAGCAAACGTAGAAATATTTGATACGCCTAAACTAGATCCAATGCGCCTAAAGTTTAGAAGGTAATTAAATCGTGTGATGGCCGTTGGATTACCATTAAAGTTCCATTAAGTCAATTACACATTAATGTTTGACATTGTTGTTCAAGAAGACGGCTAGTGTACATTCTTTGTAGTTTAGGGATCTCTCTAAGACTGATTGTAGAATCTAAAGCAGTTTCCGTGGATTTATCCTTCGTGTAGGCATGCTTAGCTTTGGACAGAGCCTCTAGTTTAAGAGATGATCTGACATATATATAAATTATTCTCTCCATAGTTTTAAGTGGAAAGGACGATGGGCTTATCGTTCTGAAAACCTTCACCTTAGCATGGGATACCTTAACCCCTTTAAAGGTGCAAATTGTTGAAAGGTGCAAATGAAATGCAAACAGGTTCTGAAGATCGTCAAAATCCAGGGCGATCTTAAAGTGTGGAAACTTTTAATAGACCATTGAATTCGATGTTTAGTAATCGGTATACCGGATATATGAAAAGTATCACTTGCAATCACTTTCCTGAAAGCCTGGTATGTGTGCTTTCATCAGTACCTCTGGGGTTTCGCGACAGCTGCAGACAGGTTCTAAAGATAGTCCGAAGCCATGGCAACAATTTGTCGATGCTCTTCTTGTGGGAATAATACCAGAGATTTAAAAGGTTGGAAACTTTTGATAGCCTCTGAACTCAATGCTTTGTAATCGGAATACCGGAAATATAAAAAGCATTAGTGTCTCAATGTTCCATAGGCTGGTAATCATTTTCCTGACAGCCTGGGAATAATGTTTCCACCAGCACCTCTAGAGTGTCTCGACTGTTGGTGGTCCATGATACAGTATATATACAATGGTACCAGTGTTATTGCAAGGGAAAAACTTGCATGGCGTGGCTACTTTCCGAAGGGGTTTCCACACTACTGCAGTATTATCTTCATCACTGCCTTTTGACTTTCCCATTCGGGTTTTTGAAACTGTTAATTAAGAAATTATATGCGATCTAGTTGCAGTCTTTACATTCCACCCCTAGGGCTATGCCTTACCTTTCCTAATAGTTCTACTACTGGATTTATCTTTGGCTTCAGCAGGGACATTAGTTAATAACTCAACAGTTGAGTCCCCGGACATAGTGACATTTTAGGGAACAAGATAGCACTGAGGTACTGAGTCCCAGCCTATCACATGGATCAATGCGACCGCCAATGTTTCATATATACGGATTTATGATCCGTAACATCAAACAGCTGGCAATTGAATCCTGGGAACACCGCACCGTCTGGAAGTCCGTCAGACGACTAATCGGAATAATTACAGGACACTGTGACGTTAGAGCATTTACATCCAACTGGGAGATGACACTGAGTGAATATTGCAGACTTTGGGACGATGAAAAGGAAATTGGGACCATTAGGCATTTGCTATGCCATAGCCCAGTCTTCACAGAAGAAGAAAGCAATTTTTTGGGAAATGGTTCTTTGATAGCCTTACCGAATTATTGTAATGCAACATGAAGAATCTAGTTGTTGTTGTTGTAACAGCTGGAGGAAGTAGCTGGTGTGATAATTCTATATAACGATTTTCGTAGTGAATGTAAGAACTACCGTGGAATAATCCTATTACCAATTGCGTACAAGATCCTTTCAAGCATATTGTGTGAACGTCTAAAGCCAATTGTAGAAAAACTAATTGGACCATATCAGTGCGACTTTAGACCTGGCAAATTTACGACGGATCAAATATTCACTTTACGACAAATCCTTGTCGACTACAAAGCTGCCTTCGACTCTCCGATAAGGAATAGGCTTTATGAGGCCATGTCTGAGTTTGGTATTCCTGCAAAGCTGATTCGACTTTGCAAATGTACCTTAGACAACACCAAATCCTCGGTTAAGATTGGTAAGGATCAGTCTAAACCATTCAACACGGAAAGAGGTCTCAGGCAGGGCGATAGCCTGTCCTGTACACTATTTAATATAGTTATGGAGAAGGTGATGAGAAAGGCTTGTGTCAACATGTCTGGCACCATATTCCACAAGAGCCACATGCCACTAGCCTATGCCGATGATATAGACATCATTGGCCAAAATCTGCGGGATGTTACTGCAGTTTTCTCATCACTAGAAAAGGAGTCAGCAAAAATGGGTTTAGCGGTCAACGAGGACAAAACAAAAATTATGATTTCGACGAACAAAGAGTCCTCTCGATGGGGACGCACCGTGAACGTTGACAATTATTGTTTTGAGGTAGTCGACGAATTTACCTACATGGGATCTTCCGTCAACAAGAAAAATAATGTCAGCCAAGAAATTAAACGGAGAATAGTGCTAGCCAATAGATGTTTCTACGGACTTCGGCAGCACTTTAGTAACACCACCTTCTCTCGGAATACTAAGAAACAGCTATACCAGGTGCTTATCTTACCTGTTCTGTTGTATGCCGCCGAATCATGGGTGCTTACTACTACGGACATACAAAACCTGGGAGTATTCGAGAGAAAAGTACTCCGAAAAATATATGGACCTATCTGTGTCGAAGGCGAGTTTCGCCATCGGATGAACCATGAGCTGTATGAGCTTTACCACGACATCGACGTAGCTAAAAGAGTCAGAATCCAACGACTTCGATTGCTGGGACATGTTGCCAGGATGGATGTAAATGCTCCAGTGAGAAAGGTGTTTGAAGGCGAACCTGAAGGACGGCGCAGAGCAGGGAGACCCAAACTCCGTTGGAAGGACCAAGTGGTAGGCGATGTGCCATCATCTGGTAGGACTAACTGGAGAACACACGCAGAAGACCGAAGCGTGTGGAATTCTTATTACTTCAGGCCTCAAATTTATGAACTACGTTTCGTAAATTGTAATTGGCCACTTAAGTAAGTAAGTAAGATTGTCAACTTATCGGCATCCAATCGGGCATGTAATTCGATTATCATACGATTATAGTTGGCAACTCTGTTTCGTTGTTTCAAGACAACAAGGATTGCTAGTTGTTGTTGTTTTGAGTTTTAACCACTATTTCCCCCCTAAAGATGTCGCCAGCTGGTTTTATTGATTTATTTTTAAGATGTTAATAAACATTTTTCCTTATGTCCTTGGTCCTTGCGCAATATGGTTTTTTGCAGTGGACACATATAGGATGAGTTTTGTTTGCTGGAGAACTCGAAAGTATTTGAAAACTCATTTTTCATCGATGCCCCGGCCGGGAGTCGAACCCGGCAACTTCCGATCCACTGAGCTATCGAAGGAGATTCCGGTGAAGTTCACTGGTGGTTTGAGCTGGCTTAAAGGCAGAGCATCATAGTATTCCCGCATTATCTTACTATTTTGTATATATAGAGTTGAACGAGAGTACACACCGAAATTATTTTAACATTTCTTACTCTCTGCCCCTCAACTATTCTTGTAAACTCTTTTATTTATCTAACTCACTGACTTCAACTTTTGTGTTATTTAGTTTTCTGAACGAGAAATTAGGGTAGAAATTGGGAATGGGTGGAAAAGAAGGAAAGTTACATACCTTTTTATTTAATCGGTATATTGGCATTGACAACTTGAAATTACGGAAACATTTGAAAGGACATTGTATACAATTTCTTCACATTTTGCTTACTTAAATGAGGGCGATTGCAATGAACCATAACGGTCTCTGAGTTTTGTAATGACATATCACTGCCCTGTGTCCTTACATGTCCTCAACTTAAACCAAACTCATTAGTGGATTCTTGTACAAACTTACCACCTATAGAGGCTGCTTACCGGGGTACCTTGTCCTGCAGTGCCTACGTAAAGGTCCGGGACCAGTTTGTTAAATAATTTTTTTCGATCTCTACTTCGAACGAGAGGACCAAGTCAATATACAAGAAATTTGTAATAAACACACAATTTACTTAAAATACTTTCTGCCTTGTTTGAACTTTTGGTGAAATACAACTCCATCTCCAAAAAAGAGCAAACAAAATGTCGGCCATCTCCAACCACCCCCAAGCAACGGTTTCGTCAAAATAAAAAAATCTCACCACGCCCACTTTTTCATCTGTGTCATAAAACCTGCAACAACTGCTCCATTATTACATCCAGCCATCCAGTGCATACAAATATCGTTTACATTATCCCGATTTCCCCCCCGTAAGCAATACAATTGATTATCGCATCCTTTAATCTCTTTTATAAGGCGTCTATTTAAAAGTTGTATATCCTCCATATTGTGCCAAGGATTACAACACAGGCATAAAATAATTATTGCCTTTGGGCTACTTTTGTTTCAATCCTGAGTAAAAACACGAGCCGAACATTACATTTCATTCAAAGTGATTACACCACGGGCGAATTGTACTTGAATAAATTTTACCGGAATGTGTAATAAAAATAAAATACGATAAGAAAGAAAGCTTTTTAAAACGGGTAGACGAAAAAGGACAGCGGAGGAGCACAAGAACGAAAAGGATTTCTTTAAAGTGTTTCATCTATTTTAAGCACTCGACGTGTGGTAGGAGACGATATCCTGCTGAGAAGGATATACAACAACAGTGCTGAGCAGTGTCATAAAAAACAAAAACCTGTTGCTGCTCTTTGTGTGTTTCACTTCTGTGGTGGAGTATCCGACAGAAACTGATGTTAAGTCTGCTGTGTGTGTGTCATTGACGACGTACACAGATACAATCACACAGCAACAGACATCACTTACAGCGGCCATTATATCCAAGCAGTCGTAAAATTGCAAAATTTAAATGTTGTGGTTATAAAGAATATAAATGAGTGAGTGTAGTGTGTATTTTCATATGAGTCAAATATTTACAAAGGACTTGATAGTCCTTATGCTCTTAGTTCTCAAATAACACACCAAGTCATAAATCATTTAACTAACACACATATGGAGATCATAAAAGTGCTCCTCACATTACTTTCAGTCAAAAACTTAAACACAAGGCGGTAGTAAATGTTGCGAAATATTGAGTCATCGTAAAACAAAACTCTTAAGGACACGATGGTAAAGATAATAAACATTTCCAATTAATAAACCAGCAAATGAAAGAAATTGAAAAGGAATGAAAAATTCGTTGATACCACGCGCGAATTTTAAAGCTGAGAAGATGGAAATGATTCAATTTAATAGAATTATCATAATAGGATTATTAAGGACATTATCAGCAATTCGAGGAGGACGAAAACTGTGATAACTTAAAAAGAGTGAGATGGCATAAAAGACTCGACGACAGAAAGTAGAGGAGGAAATATTATGGTTTTACCAAGATGGTGCAATTATCAATAAGAAAAGCGGAACGAAAATCGTGTATCATTAATTAAACAAAAAAAAAACACTGTTAAACGTCATCATCTATCTAAGGCTCAGTTTGCCTACACGAAGAAAAAAAATCGAAAACTGCTTTACACTCGATAATCAGTCTTATAGAAAGATCCCTACAAGGAATACACACCAACCGCCTTCCTGGACATCGAGGGAGCTTTTAATAAAGTCAAACCTAAATCTGCAATTGACTCAATAGAACAAATGGTCAAACATGAAACAGTGGTACCTCAATACTCTTCTGAAAACGATAGACAAGACATGGTTTCTAAATTACTCTCTGAGAATTTGCGCTGAAACTTCTCATACTGGACAATTACTAAACTGAAATCTTAACCCTCAGGTCAGGACCAGATAACTGGATAACTGGAGAAAACAAACACAGACTGATATTCGGTCACATTATGCGAATGGTTGCGGTCTTCAGTTTGCTGAATCCAATTTTGTTGGTTAAACTCTATTTATATTCGTTTAACTCGACTTCGGTGGGTTGAATCGGACTTCGGTCTGTTGAATCGGTCTTAGTCTGTTGAATCCAACTTTTGTTGGTTAAACTCTAATTCTATTGGTTTAACTCGACTTCGGTCGGTTGTATAGAACTTCGGTCTGTTGAGTCGGACTTCGGTCTGTTAAATCGATCTGTGGTCTGTTGAATCGTCCTTCGATCTGTTAAATCGGAATTTGGTCTGTTAAGTCGGACTTCAGTCTGTTGAATCCAACTTTTGTTGGTTAAACTCTAAATCTATTGGTTTAACTCGTCTTCGGTCGGCTGAATAGAACTTTGGTCTGTTGAATCGGTCTTCGGTCGGTACCTACTTGTTTATTGAATCGGACTTCGGTCTGTTGAATCGGGCATCAGACTGTTGAATAGGTCTTCAGTCTGTTGAATCCAACTTTTGTTAAACTCTAATTCTATTGGTTTAATTCGACTTCGGTCGGTTGAATAGAACTTTGATCTGTTGAATCGGACTTCGGTCTGTTGAATCGGTCTTCAGTCTGTTGAATCGGACTTCGGTCCATTGAATCGAACTTCGGTGTGTTGAATCGGAATTCGGTTTGTTGAATCGGATTTCGGTCCGTTGAATCGGTCTGTTGAATCGGAATTCAGTCTGTCAAGTCGGACTTCAGTCTGTTGAATCCAACTTTTGTTGGTTGAACTCTAATTATTATATATTGGTTTAACTTGACTTCAATCAGTTGAATAGAACTTTGGTCTGTTAAATCGGACTTCGGTCTGCTGAATCGGGCATCGGTCTGTTGAATCGGGCATCGGACTGTTGAATAGGTGTTTAGTCTGTTGAATCCAACTTTTGTCGGTTAAACTCTAATTCTATTGGTTTAACTCGACTTCGGTCGGTCAAATAGAACTGCGGTCTGTAGAATCGGAATTCGGTCTGTTAAGTCGGACTTCAGTCTGTTGAATCGGAATTCGGTCTGTTGAATCGGAATTCGGTCTGTTGAATCGGACTTCGGTCTGTTGAATCGGTCTTCAGGCTGTTAAATCGGAATTCGGTCTGTTAAATCGGACTTCAGTCTGTTGAATCGGGCATCAGACTGTTGAATCCAACTTTTGTTGGTTAAACTCTAATTCTATTGGTTTAACTCGACTTCGGTCGGTTGAATACAACTTTGGTCTGTTGAATCGGAATTCGGTTTGTTGACTCGGACTTCAGTCTGTTGAATCCAACTTTTGTTGGTTGAACTCTAATTATATTGGTTTAACTTGACTTCAATCGGTTGAATAGAACTTTGTTCTGTTGAATCGGACTTCGGTCTGTTGAATCGGCCTTCGGTCTGTGGAATCGGAATTCGGTCTCTTAAATCGGACTTCAGTCTGTTGAATCGGGCATCGGACTGTTGATTAGGTCTTCAGTCTGTTGAATCCAACTTTTGTTGGTTTAACTCTAATTCTATTGGTTTAAATCGACTTCGGTCGAGTTGGTTAAACTCTATTTATATTCGTTTAACTCGACTTCGGTCTGTTGAATCGGTCTTAGTCTGTGGAATCAAACTTTTGTTGGTTAAACTCTAATTCTATTGGTTTAACTCGACTTCGGTCGGTTGAATCGGACTTCGGTCTGTTGAATCGGTCTTTGGTCTGTTGAATCGGCCTTCGGTCTGTTGAATCCAACTTTTGTTGGTTAAACTCTAATTATATTGGTTTAACTCGACTTCGGTCGGTTGAATAGAACTTTGGTCGGTTGAATCGGACTGCGGTCTGTTGAATCGGCTTTTGGTCTGTTGAATCGGACTTCGGTCTGCTGAATCGGAATTCGGTCTGTTGAATCGGACTTCGGTCTGTTGAATCGGACTTCAGTCTGTTAAATCGGGCTTCGGTCTGTTAAATCGGACTTCAGTCTGTTGAATCGGACTTCGGTCTATTGAATCGGACTTTGGGCTGTTGAATCGGAATTCGGTCTGTTGAATCGGATTGTGGTCCGTTGAATCGGACTTCGGTCTGTTGAATCGGAATTCGGTCTGCCAAGTCGGACTTCAGTCTGTTGAATCCAACTTTTGTTTGTTAAACTCTAATTCTATTGGTTTAACTCGACTTCGTTCAGTTGAATAGAACTTTGGTCCGTTGTATCGGACTTCGGTCTGTTAAATCGGACTTCGGTTTGTTAGTTCGGAATTCGGTCTGTTATATCGGACTTCAGTCTGTTGAATTGGGATTCGGTCTGTCGGTTGTACGGATTCCAGTCTGGTACTCCAAGATACGAGTACGGGTACGATTATTAATTCGTTCGAGTTGCATAAGTCGATTTTCTTCAAAAACCGAAACATCGATACAACCATGAGTTGCAAAAGTTGATTTACTAAAGAACGATTCTGAGTTGCGGATACGAAGCTGAAATTCCAATTCCCGAATCGGATATAACCTAAATCATCGGCAAAACCTGAACCACCAAGCTGACACCGTATTGCTCATATATAAGCCTGAACTACCGATAAAACTCGAATCTCCAATACACTTCCGAATTACTCACATTAATTCGAACTACCGACAAACCTGAGTCATCAATCACCACTTGCTGATATTAACCTAAAACCTCGAAAAAACCCGTATCACCAAGCCTTACACGTTTTGCTCATATTAACCTTAACCACATATGAACCCGAATCACAATACGCTGCTGAATTGCCGGTACGAACATAAAATATCGAAAGTACCCTAATTATCACGTTCCTAAGTACCGAAACGATCCCTACCTATTTGACCTATACAGTTTTGGAAATATACTGTAGAGGTCACCTCAAGTCGGTCTATTCGTAATAAAATAATCGGAAACATCTTAAATCGCCCCGAATTCCGAAACCAGTCATTGCGTCAGATAAATACTCTCCGAGTGCATACTAAATTTCTGGATCATCTAAAATCGGCCTGCGTAAAATGAAACAAAGAAGACAATATCGCTATCACTAAATCCAAATGTGAATTGTTTTCGTATCTAAATACTTTATACGGTAGATTATAAGTTTGAATTAAACCATCAATAAACTGTAACTTTAGTCCTAACAGAGTTGTTATTTCGTAAGGCTTTGTGGGTCCTTATGGCGACCCTGGTGACGAATGGACTTTCCTCAGCCGACACGAAAACGACGTTACAGGATCGAACTGAAGAGAATGAGCGGGCGTGGAATATTTTCAGAGGAGTTGAATTTGCACCTGTCGATTAGGTTATTTGATCTCTGTAGCATAGGTCAGGCCCAAAAAGCGACCATTAGGGTAGACGTTGTGCTAATTCAGTACAATAGAATATATGACTGCAATATTAATTTACTCACTGATAACAAAGCCTCTAGCAGATCCTTAGAGAACGCGTACACCACTTCGGGAAATGATAAAGAATGTCTATCGTCTCTGGAGGAGATAGGGAGATATTCGACGGTTGCTCTCACATTCCAGGGCATGGGAACATATGGTGTATGGTAACCAAAGGGCAGGTACATTGGCAAGGGCAGTCACCACCGTGAACTCGGGTGAAGTTTACGGTCACATTGTTGTTCCTCTCATAAGGGGGAAACAGCTAATTTCGGGGAAACTGAACCTTATTGCTAAGAAAAGATGGGCCTACCATGGATATACAGAAAACACGATTTGCGCTGAACCTTTATAGAATCCATCGGAGGAACATCATAGCTGTAATAACCGGTCACTGGCCGGCTGGTGATCCGTCTACACTACAACGATTTTTGTAGAAGTGCAATGATGAAAAATTAGAGAAGACCACAGAGCATCTTCTATGTCACTATCTTGCTTTAGGATGCTTCTCACGTTGTTGTGAATTAAGACGCTTTCTATTTTAGATTCACACAAACGGCACCTATTTGTTTATCGACGAATGCGAACGTCACTGTTTGATAAATTTTTACTAGACATGCCGATTATCACGACACTTACACTGCGAAGTTGTTGTCGACAACATCGAGGGGGCCGGCAATGAAAGAAAAATGTATATGACTGGAGACAGGAATCGAAGCAAAGATCTCCCGCGTGGAAGTCGCGTTTTCTAACCATCATCATTCACATTAGAAATATCTTCAACTAAGATAGCAGCCATGTATCACCCAAAATGTATCTTGATGTCCAGTGTAATCAACATCATTACGATGTTTTCTTAACTTATCCTATTAATTGACTATTCATTTACTCATCCATTCCATTCATTGTTTCCTACAAGCAAACAATTTCCAAGTATGTGTGAAAAAGGAAATCAAAATCGTTTCCTTTAACTTCTTTTGTTTTTGCTTTCCTTTGACTTCACACTAGAGCGATTTTCAAACATTAATACTATTTGCATAATGAATGAAAAAACGAACGAATGAATGTACGAGGGAACGTACAAAACGAATGAATATGAGAAGCGTGTGCATAAGTGTGAATGACTTTCAGTTACAGACAACACATGAAAGGAGACTGTGTATGTAAATTTTATGCGAACATGAAATATAAATGCGTAAATATACGTGTCAAATCTGTGATTACACATGTGTGTGTAAACTACATACATATATGTGAGGCTGGTGGGAGACAACATAAATTATGTAGAGATTTAAACATAACTTTTGCATATGAATGATGGATTATAAATTCCATTTCCAATGAATATTGTAAGTATCATGTAATGACTAGGCAAGTGTAAAATTGGACATCAGCAAATGTTGTAAGAAGAAGTAGGAGAAAATATATATTACTAGTGTGGTTGTTTAATCAAGCAGTAATTCTTTGTAAGTTTTAAATTGAACGATGGTGTTTGAGTTGAATCTCAAAGAATTTGGACAGCTAGTTAAAATCCATTTCAAAGAAACAGTAGCACCACATTTGTCAAACATTTCCTTCTTTGAAATTTATATTTTATGTATACAATAACTAAAGACGATAGATTTGGTAAGTCACTTAAACATATCTCTGAATTGTTAGAAATCATATGAATGATGAATGATGTGTGTACGATTACATTTGAATATGTATTTGGTCCTGCTTCTAAGTCTAAGCGGCGGAAACAGGAAGGCCATTTCTAAGATATAAAGAAGGAACAGTTTTGAGTAAATTTTTAGTATATTGTGTTAGAAAAGACCATCTATGGTGATATTTATGATATTATTTTGCTTATAAATAAAGATGATATAAGGTTTTCTTCATAATGAATGAAGCGTTTTTCAGGCTGAGGTACTGGCCATTCAAAAACACGCGGAGGCAATTATGGCTATTATGGATGTGGAATAGGAACTAGTAGACGAATAACCATATGCGTGAATAGCTAGGCTGCGATAAAGGTGATCAACTCTGTACGGAGTAGTTGGATGGACTAAAGCCTCTTGATGTCAGCCTCTGTTGGGTTACGGCGCATTGCGAATCAGCAGACCTACTCATGATTCTCTGAAAGATGTTTACCTGCCCAGTTTTTTCCTTTTTGGCTATGTGAGGGATTGGATGTAGAAAACAGCCAGCAGACGTTGGATCTCCAGAACCGACTGCATAACTGCTAGATCGGTGTGGCCCAAATACAGGGAATCCCGATTGGCGTACATGGTTGGCATGTGCAGGAGTGGCCTGACTCTGGATTGTGTAATTGTAACTGGGATTTGCATTATCAGACATCTCACAGGCAAATGGGATAGATCCATACCAGACAACTGCAGTGTATATGAGGATGAGGAAGAGTCCGAGTACGATGAACATCTTCTTTGTAGCTGCCCCACACAAGCCCGTAGAAGGCTACGACACTTAGGAAAGAGTTACATAGAACTAGTCCCTCCCTCAGTCCCGGTAGGAGATTTAATACATTTCTTGCTGTGCCTTCCATGGCTAACTGGGCTGAAATTAAAAATGGTGTGCCCACCATTTGTTATTCCATTTCTATCCCACAGAAAATTCGATGTATGGAACAGGGATGCACACAACGACTGTGAATCTTTTACAACTGCACGAATTTTTATGTGTATTCATAGTCGGCAAGAGACTTGGCCATCTGTCTCAGGCGGTTTAACCGTGTAAGTAAGTATGCGAATGGCCACTATCCGCATCAATGTGAAAAAATAACTTTATATCACACTCCGATGGAAGACAATCACGAGGAAACTAAAGATGGATTCTATGAGCGCCTGGAGGAATTATATAACAGGTGCCTTGGCCATGACATTAAAATTCTTCTGGGAGATGTCAGTGCTCTTGTTATAGCAATACCTCTATGAACATAGCAGTAAGTCCAACCAGATTTCATAAAAAAGATATCACACAGGATAACCATGGTGTCCTTTGATCGAAATAAGAGAAATCAAATTGATCACGTCATAATAGTTGGATTCGTCAAATATTGGACTCAGATCACCATCTAGTAGAAGAACATGTTAAGTACGAGATTAAGCATAGCCAAAAACGATGGTCACCAAACACAAAGGAAACTAGGTATCGCAAGGCCGCATACTCCCGTGATAGTCAATGCCTATCTCTCCCAATCACTGCAAATAAATTCCCCTAATTCGAATGTTCCTGATCTACAGTGGCAGCATATTCCAAATGTTATAACCACTGATGCAACGGCAGTACATGGGTATGAAAAACAACACTCAGCCTGAAAACAGACCTTCCTTTTTCTTCCTTTCTGAAATATCTTTGAGAGGAGAGAATTAAATTCTTCGACGATTTGGTATTCCACCATTCCGAGTCTATACACATTCCTTTTCCCTTCTTATAGAAGACATCAAAATAAAAGGTAACGGGGAAAATGTTCGAGTATTTTAGGACACTAACGAATTCCCTCAATCTGTCCCGCTAAAGTTTTGCCATGGTTCCATGTGATTCCTAATTCTTCTTATTCTCTCTTTGTACTTCTAATCCATGTAGAACATAGGCGGCCCCGTCTTCGTTGAACCTGCAGATTCCATTCTTAGACTGCCCGGGAGATATCAGTCAGAGATTTCTTTGGCGTATGTCCTATCTAGCTCCATTCTATGGTATTGAGGTCTGTCAAATCAATCAGTTGTTCTTTTGTAACCCAAAAGGACCAGAATATACAAAGAATCTGGCGCAAACATCGATTGGTAAATGTTTGAGGTTTTCCATAAGCTGGTTTGGAGTCAAAGTGGTGAAACCTAAAGGACCACGCTCGTGACGCTACTATTAAAGATCCGCATTTTTGTAGCCTTAGAATGCGGATCTGGTAAGATAAATAATATCTGTGTATGCTGAGGAAAAGAATGCTGCATAAAAAGCATCACTGCAAAAAAAAAAAGAAAGACGAAACGCCTTTTCAAACGGAAAAAGCATATTTGGAGGACGAAAGAGTGCAAGAGTGCAATATCAAAACGTACAAATATATAGGTGAAGCCCAAAAATTATACCCAAAGGTACAAAAACAAAGTTATAAAGGTTATGGAATAAAGAAAAAAGTGACGAAATCGCACCAATCATCGACGATGGAGGAGATTGTTCACCACTTAGCCAAAACGAGATCAGGACGGCAATTGCACGGCCCTGATATAATAAAGCTGCGAGAACCGCTTAACTGCCGGCAGAGCTTTTAAAAGCCGGTGGGGATGAGCTGGCAACATGCATGAACCAGCTCACAAAGTCGATACAAGGAATGTATGCCCGATGATTGGAATCTGAGTATTCTATGCCATGTGCATAAGAAAGCCGATCCAAGTTTGTGTACCTGCTATTGCGGGATCAGACTTTAACCCATCGCTTCCAAGGTCCTGCCTAGTGTGTTATGTGAAAGAATAAAGCCTTTCCTAGCGAACCTGATTGGAACTTATCAGTCTGGCTTTAGAACTGGTAAATTCACGAACAACAAATACTGGAGAAGAACCAAGTGATGCAGATCGATACCTACCATGCTATAGCTGAGTTTGGTATCCCCTCGAAGCTGATACGACTTTGCGGGATGACACTGACTGACACGGTCATTAAGAAAAATAGGCAAAAATCCTACTGAACTAGTTTCTACAAATCGAGGCTTTAGACAAGTATGGAGACGATCATGCGGAAGGCTGCAGTAAACACGACTGGTACCATCTTTAACAAAAGTCACATGGTGCTGGCGTATGCCAACGACATAGATATAATTGGGCGTAGACTGCGGAATGTTACTGCTGCCTTTTCTAGCAATGAGAAGCAGTCGGAAAAAGTGGGTCTGGCGATAAATGGGAACCAAACCAAGTTATTTGTTTCAACGAACCAAGAGTCTACTCTTTTGTGATGCTGCGTGAACGTTGACTTTGAAGTGGTAGATGACTTTATCTACGGGTACGGCGGGTAAACAAAAATAATAATATCAGCCTGGATATCAAGAGACTATTATTGAACGCAAACAGCTGCTACTATGCTCTAAGCAAGCGGTTTAATGACAAAGCCCTCACGCGAAGAGCAAAGACTCAACTGTATCAGGCATTGATCCTACCTGACTTGATCTACAGCGCAGAATCCCTGATAATGATAAAAGTGGATCAATCTATTCTGAAAGACTTCGAGAAAAAAATACTTCGCAAAATATTTTGACCCATCATCGTTAACGGCGAGTACCGTCGTCGAATGAACCACGAGCTGTATGAGGTGAACAACGATATCGATGTAGTCAAGCGCGTTGAAATAGAACGAATGCACTGGCTTGGACATGTTGTACAAATGGATAAGAATGTTCCAGCTCGAAAGGTTTTCGTCACTTAACTCGATTGGCGGGTCAGGAATGTCGACTTAAACTATGTTGGGTAGACCAGGTAAAAGAGCTTTTATCTACACTTAGAGTGAGAATCAGCGTTTGAAAAAAACTCAAAAATGTGCACAAAATGTATGCAAAACTCTTTTCATGAGAGTATCTGAGAAGCAAATATGACACAAACTCTGTACCGTTGAGCATGTTAACATGCAAACACATCTTGCTAAGTGTCGGAAAACGATGTTGCTCTTTTTTCTCACTCCCGTCGTGTGTGCGATAAAGACGACACAACTCATATGTGCACTGAGAAACGAAAATACCCAAACACGGAGTAACATAAATATGGGGAAAAAAACACATACATACATATACTTATACATATACACACATATACAGCTATATTTCTACTTCTTCTCTACCAATATTTTAGTGCCGCTCATAAAGTGCTCAGGAAAAAATTGTAAAAAAGAGTTTTGTTATGTGTTGACTCTGTGTGCGGAGCATCTTCGATCATTAAACTCTTGTGTTTTGAGTTCGCCTGCGCAAATTATCAACTTTTAAAATGTGTTGAGCAGAGTGTTTTGGAGTTTCTTTAATCCCTGGTGAGACTATCTACCTACTTAGCGCAAAAGACCGAAGCGTTTGGAATCCTTTTTTATGTGCGGCTGCTGTTGGATGAAATTCTGTTGTTGCTGCCATTTAAGAAATAAGAAGAATAAGAACTGTCTCTCAGCGAACAAAGATCCAACTCTTCTAGACACTCATCCTACCTGCTTTAATCTACAGCGCTGAATAATGGATAATATCACAAACGGATTAATCTTATCTGGGATCCTTCGAAAGGAAAATGCTTTGCAAGGTATTTGGACTAATCATCGTTAAAGACGAGTACCGTCATCGTATGTGCTGTGTAACGACAACGTGTAGTTAAGCTAGTACAAATACGCCGAATGCAGTAAATAGAATTCACTGCGAACATGTTGTGTGAATGGACGAACATGTGTGAATAGATGAAAATATCTAGTCTAAAGTCTATTGACGGCTTAGGAGTGAATTGCAAATAAATTGTTGTAAATCCTTGGAAAGTAGTTGTTATCTAACGTTGATGTGAATACTTACCTATGGAGGACAAAAGACCGAAGAGCCAGGACATATTTTGTAAGTGTCGCAAACTTTGGGTAAGAGTCTATAAGTAAATAGAAAAATAGTGTAAAATTTAGAATGAGTTTTATTCAATTCTAAATGAAGCACATAAAATTCAGTTGGATGACGGAACATTTATTTATATCCGAAAGAACAATCTCTGACATTTACTACTTAAGGTTAAATTTATCGAAATGTTGGCTATGATAACGTTGCAGGCAATTATACCCTGGAGAGCAGGAAATTATACGCTTCACAATACTTCGATGCAGATGCAGGGTCATAATCCAAAAACCAAATATATATGGGTTATGATTGTTTAAGTACATATGAATCGCAATATAGTGGAGCGTGTAATTTCCTGCTCTCCAGTGTATAAAAAATTTGGTAGTCGTTCATATGACATAATTTCTTAATGTGATGTTACTATTTTGAGATTTATATTTATTTATATTTTTCATAGAATTTCTTTACTAATGAGCTATTTTATAGAGCCTTTTTTGAAAGACCTTGTGAATCCTTACAGGACTTTTTACAATATCTTCTTATGTAAGCTAAATCAAAGAACTTTGAGTTTATAATCCCAATGCAATTCTTTATTAATGTAATTTTAAGTAGAAATGTAGATGCAATGCGAAACACGAAAAGGCTGTCCAACCCATGCTTTCCGTCGCTGTATACATACATTAATGTCAATTCCCAAAAAGTGCCCACCCCCCTCTCACCACTCTAACATATCCAACATTTGCTAAGTGTTAGTATACGAGTATGTTTCAAGTCAAACATATTCGCATCAAAGAAACTATTTGGTACGGAAAATGTTTTGTCATATGAACATTGATTTTCGAACATTACCACGAAGACATTTAAAGACGGAATATGAAGAGAACACACACATACGTACACACAACACAACTACAAAGAATCGCATTTCTTAACAGGAAATGGAAAGTTTTGACTAAAATGCCATAAGCAAAGTTTGCCAAAGGAAATGTTATGTTGTGTTTGACAAAACTATTCACTTAAATTGACAACATAAGGATTTAATTAAAAAATGGAAATATCTTCAAAATTGACAAAGTGTTTGATGTTTTGGAGGAAAAACAATTGAATATTTGTAAGTATGTGATAGTAGTTCCGGGTAGGAAATTGGGTGTGTTTTTTTTAAGCCAATGACAGAGGTAAAGCTGTGGGCACTGATGTGTGTCAACAGCAGATGACAAGTTGAGAGCAACGTTTTGGTTTTTATGAATATTTTTAATTTATATGTATAAATCTCTTTTCTATTAGACTTCCAATTGGTGGTATGAGAAAGAGCTTCACAAATTAATGATGGTTACAGCTAAAATAAGAATTGAACGCCTTCTATTACTACACAGTACAACATTTTTAGCTCATTGATTTGGGATTGAATTCTGAGAACTACACGTGAAAGTAGCCCCAAAAAGAAGAAGTTGTGCATCATTCGTTTTGTCAAGTTACATGCCATAATAATTTAATAACGATTTAAAGTTAGTAACAATCGTATAGGGGAATTTGTCACGTTTTAGGCTTTTTTGTTTGACATAACTCGAGAACCACTAGTTCGTCTTAGCTGAAACTAAGGGATAAACGGCTAAAGCTAGAACCGTGGAATTTAGAATGTAGGTTTCTTTTATGACGTAGGCGCGCACTAAGAAGGGATTTTTGGATATTCGGACTGAAAGGGGATAAAATGGGCGTGACACCGCCCTATACAACTGGAATTTTAAAATGACTGTATCTTTCGAACCATTATAGGTACAAAGTCGAGATTTGGTACGTATATGGGTCGTTTAAGAAAATATATTTCGTTTGTGGAAAGTGAGCGGTGCCCTTTTTAAAAATAGTAATATTGGCGAAATAAATGGACCAATTGCAATTATATTTTCTATGTTTGATACCGTCCATAGGACCTCTATCATAGGCTACATGAAAACATAGTTAGACAATGGGGCGTGGCACCGAAATTTCAATCAGTGATATTTCACGTGTCATTAGAGGTATGAAGATGAGATCTGATACATATGTCACTGGTACAAGGAGGATTGTGTTTCGCTGAGAAATGGGCGGTACCACGCCCCTTTTGAAAAAATCTTTATCTGGGCGAAATAAATGAACCAATTGCAATGAAATTTTCACTGTGTAGTACTATCCGTAGGGTTTCTATCATAGGCTTCATGAAAACACTTACTTAGACAAAGGGGCGTGGTACCGCCCACACAAATTAAAATTTCAATCGGTTATATTTCGCGAGCCATTAAAGTTATGAAGATAAGATTTGCTACATATTTAATTGGTACATGAGTGATCACGTTTTGCTTGGAAATGGGCAGTGCCACGCCCCTTTTTGAAACAATTGTCATATTAATAGAACGATTGAAATAAAAATTATCATAATTAATATATTTAAATTGTCTACTGTCTCTAGATATGATGATGAAATTTGGGATGGTTGTTGCCCTTTTCGAGTAACCGTCAGCTAAGAAAGGATTTTTGGAAACTCGTACTTTTATGGGTTCAAAATTACCAATAAGGGATAAAAGTTGTACCATCACCTAAACCAATCGGCTGATGGTATAATCGCGAAAATTGATATGGAAATGCTAACTATCAAATTGGATTGAACTATTGTTTCTGGGTAAAAAAAAATCGAAAACGGGGTAAAAATGTTGTTACTGCCCAGACTAAACGGGTGTAATCATGATAAGTTATATAGCCTTGCTTTTCATGGAATTAGAACGATGCAAGGAGGGTTTTCGAAATTCTTACCTTTACGGGGTAAAAAAAGGACTGTAAAGGGATAAAACTGGTAATAAAAGGCTAAAGGTATAGTCTCTAAAATTGTGCGATGTGAAGTAATTTTAAAATTCGTTCATAAATTGTAAAAATACCGAAAAAGGAATAAAACTGATGATATCTTCCAGATCAAATACCTAAAGGTAGAGTTACGAAAATGTATATAGAATTGTTTCCTATAGAATAAGAGAACTGTGAAATGGCATTTTACCTCTATTGCTTAAAGTCATAAGAAGGTTCATTGTAAGTACGGGTGAAGCAACGCGAGCCGGGAAAGCTAGTAAAAATATAACAAAAGAGCATAAAACGTGACAAAATTCCCTATACGATACTTACTAACTTCAAATCGATATTAAAATATTATGCCATGTAACTTGACAAAACGAATGATGCAGAAATTCTTCTTTTTGGGGCTACTTTCTATTGTAGTTCTTATATGATGACTGGACTTTTGATCTCCCGCATGGTAGTCGCGTGTTTTAACCACTATGCCACGGCCGGTCCCGGTTTATTTTAACAGTTTTTCTTTATTTAGTTTTCACAAGTCAATGTTTTTTGGTTGCCACTATTCTTCAATATAAAACTCTCCCATATCTCTCCTTAATACTTTAGCATAATTATTTTTTTCACAGCAATCATTACTGCACCCTTACCATGTCCACTTGATATATAGCCTCTTGGCAGTCTTAAGCCAAACAATAAATATGTATTTACATTACTCGCTCTCACTATGTCTGAGGTCATCGCCAATAAATTGTCGACGGACTAAGAAGAACAATTATTTGAATTTTAAATTGGCACTCAATTTAACCCAAAACCAAACACTCGACACACACTTGAAGTCACAAAAACACACACACACACACAGGCATTGGTTACATCGCCCAATATCCTTCGAATGTCCTTTACAAAATATATTTTTGGCTACACTCTCAAAGATGTCCTTTAATTTTCACAGATACTGCAACAATTTCTTATACCAAATGTCTTCACAACACATATATACAATGTGTGGGTATGTGTCCCTTAAGGACATTTCCAATGATTTGTCGCAGACATACAGAGACACACAAAGAGAGAGACAGAGAGAGAGAGAGAGACTGGTAATAATGCCAACAAATGTTACCGTGTTTATCATATTGTGGGATTGATTTTTTTGTCAGTAAATGCTATTTTAAATTGCAGTTGGATTGTAACTAAGATATTTTATGAAGCGTTTACTATCTATCCGCAATAATATGTAAAAAAAAACTTTTGCAATTATTATGTCAAATTATGTGTAAATCATATGACAAATATGCGATTATTTGCGCACATATGCCAAGAAGATTAGAAAAAACGAGAGAAACTTTTAAGAGAGTTGGTTGTAAATAGCAAATTTCATATGCAATAACAAATAGAGTTAAAAAATTTAGATAAACTACGCATTGTGCCTAAAATGTAGGATGCGTATAAAACTCTAAATCTAACCTTCTAAAATTAGAAGTAGAGGTGCTTCAGATTTAGGTGAATCACCAATGATACGTATCTTTCGGTTACTAAGTTATACACTAAGTCTGAAGTACTTTTTGATACGGGAATGGAGGATTTTCTACTTTGCGTCTTTCTGATCGTTCTTCACTTGGGAATAACCAGAAGCTCTCTTTGGATGTCCCCAAGCTGTTCACAACGTCCGAGAGATGACGTATTGCCAGGGCAAAGCCACTGAACATCATTTCCGTGGTTTTAAATGTGAGAAGGCACAATGTTAAGTAACCCCAATGACATGCTACCACCGATGGGTCTTAGGAAGTAGGTAACAGAAGTTACTGAAACTCAACACTGAGGCTCACTTAGTGGCTTTGGCAGCCCCAAGAAACTAGAATCGGGCGCGGTGGCCTAATAAGACACTCTCCTTAGACAAAACAATTATTATGAAAACATGAAGAAAAGAAAAACCAAGAACCCCTACAAGGACCGCAATTTTTGGAATGTCTGAACTCTATACAGAGATGGTGCCTCTATACAATAGGCGGGCGTTCTCGACAAATACAAGGCTGACATCGAAAGAACTGTGACATCTTTTACAGCTGTCATGCAAAAAGACACGAATTTGGATGTGGATTCATAGTCGGCAAGAGTATTCGACATCTGGTCTCGCGGTTTAACCCTGTAAGCGACCGAATAGTCACTATTCACATCCTGTGGAAATATTTTTATATACGCTGGACAAGGATATTACAGATGCATTCTATGAGCGCCTGGAGTGGATATATGACCGCTGCCCAGCACATGACATTAAAATTGTTCTGAAAGATTTTAATGCTAAAATAGAAAGGGAAGGCGCCTTTGGTTCACCAGTCGGAATATTCAGTCTACACAACAACACTTCCGTATTCAGACTGGTAACGTTTCGCGTTGACAAGAAACATGTTAGTGTGTGGAAACAGATTCCCACATAAAGATATCCGCAAGGCAACCTGGTTATTCCCAGATCATAAGACAAGAAACCAGATTGATCATGTGGTAATCGATGTTAGGCATGTTTTAGACGTTATGGACGTGCGTATGTAAAGCGTTGAAAACATTGACTCGATTCACAATCTAGTTGCGGCCAAGGTACGCATACTATTAAGTAGCGCCAAAACTCTCGTAATCAAACGCAAAGTAAGCTGGACTTAATAAAGCTGCATACCACCGAGATAGCCATTGTCGATTTCAAACAACTCTCTCTCTCTCATCCCCCCTAATTCTGATGTTCCCAACAATCAGTGGCAGCATTTTGCGAATTCTATGACCACTGCCGCAACGACCGTGGCAAGATTCGATACCTGTCTCCAGTCATCTAAGTTTTTCTTTCATTGAAGTTCGCATTAATCGATAAACAAGTAGGTGCCGTTATATGTGAGTATAAAAATAAGAAAGTGTTAAATCACAACAATGTGAGCAGCTATCCCATACCTCATGCATGGGATTTAGAGGAAAATTAAGTAAGTAGACTGATGATGAACATCGCGAAATGTCTAAGGATAAGGATGCTGCATACAGGGCAAAACTACAGCCAATGGCAAAGCGTGCTCTGACGGAGCGTTATGCAGAGAAGAGTAAGGAGATGAGACGACTGTCGAAAAAAGAATCTATGAAGGGAAAGAAAGTGCCAGGATGTAAAATATCGATAAATCGATACAGGTGAAGCCCAAAGTTCTTATAAAAGGTAAGAAAAGCTAAGGGTATGGAACAGGGATCGCCAACTGTAAGGACAGAAATGGAAATCTGCTCGAGGACACTCAAAGTGTGCTGCAAACGTGGAGGAAACACTTTCGTTCTCTACTCGTTCCAGAAGACATCATAAGTGCCGAAATCACGTCAATCGCCGTGATTGTATTAGATTGTTCACCACCGAGCCAAAACGAGATCAGCAAGGCAATTGCGCGGCTTAAAAATAATAAAGCTGCGGGAGCCGATGGACTGCCGGCAGGGCTTTTTAAAGCCGGTGGCGATGAGCTAGCAACGTGTATGCAGAATCTCATAAACACCATTTCTCCCAAGGAATTTATACCCGATGATTGGAATCTGAGTAATCTATGTCCTGTGCTTAAGAAAGGTGATCCAAGTCTGTGTATCAACTATCGCGGGATTAGCCCTTTAACCATCGGTTAAAAGGACCTGTCGAGTGTATTATGTAATAGGCTAAAGCTCATCCTAGCGAACCTGATTGGACCTTATCAGTGTGACTTTAGACCTGGTAAATGTACGATCGATCAGATAATCACACTACGACGAATTCGGGAAAGACCTAAGAAATTCAAATTGACACCTACCATCTGTTTATCGATTACAAAGTTGCATTCGACAGTCCGATGCGACAGAAATTATAAGATGCTATGGCAGAGTTTGGTATACGACTTTGCGGGATGACACTAACCGACACGATGTCTTCAGTGAAAATAGGCCAAAATCTAATAGAGCCATTTACTACTAAGCGAGGCTTAAGACAAGACGATAGCCTGTCATGCGACCTCATTTACATCCTAATGGTTATGATCTTGCGAAAGGCTGCAGTAAACAGAACTGGTAACATATATAACAAAAGTCACATGCTGCTGGCGTATGCCGTGGACTGAGGAATGTTACTCCGGCCTTTTCGAGCATTGAGAAACATTCGGTAGAAATTTTTATTTTCAGGCTGACATTATTATTTCTCTTTACGTGGGAACCAAGGTAGACAAAATCATCTACCACCTGAAAATTATAGTTGCGGACATTCACGCAGCATCCCAAACGAGTGGACTCTTTGTCCGTTGAAACAAATAACTTGGATTTGTTTTTATTTATCACCAAGTTATTTGTTTTAAAGAACACAGAGTCTACTTGTTTGGGAAGCTGCCTGAACGTTGAGAACTATAACTTTGGAACTATATATTCATTGCAAAATATTTGGACCTATCATCGTTAATGGCGAGTACTGTCGTCGAATGAACCATGAACTGTATGAGCTGTACAACGACATCGACCTAGTCACCTACGTTCAAATAGAACGAATGTGCTGGCTTGGATACGTTGTACGAATGGATGAAAATGCTCCAGCTCGGAGCATTTTCCAAAAATTGGTCAAATTGTATGGGAGGTATAAGCACAGGTATCAGATAGGCCTAGTCCATATTCATTTCTGAGTCAAACTTAGATAAACGTAGATCTCACGCTAAATATACCTACATTCAGTATACTTACAAAAAATGTATCATATAAGACTAAGAGGCTGAATTCAGTCATATGTGTGGGAGGTACCAGAATAAGTGTGTCAATGGTTTCGGTTCCCTGGGGTTTATCCACCACTAAAAGACAATTAAATTTTCTAAAATTACATCCTCTAGTTTTCGGCTTGGAAGTTATTGAAGAAATATTTACAAAAAGAAAAACTTAATTTCACAACTTGGTCCTTCCAACTGGTTTGGGTCTTCCTGCTCTGCGTCGTCCTTCAGGTTCGCCTTCATACAACTTTCTCGCTGGAGCATTAACATCCATTCTGACAAGATGTCCCAGCCATCGTTGTCGTTGGATACTGACTCTTTTAGCTATGTTGATGTCGTGGTAAAGCTCATACAGCTCATGGTTCATCCGATGGCAAAACTCGCCGTCGACACAGATTGGTCCATATATTTTTCGGAGTACTTTTCTCTCGAATACTACCAGGTTTTGTATGTCCGTTGTCGTAAGTACCCATGATTCGGCAGCATACAAAAGAACGGGTAAGATTAGCACCTGGTAAAGCTGTTTCTTAGTATTCCGAGATAAGGTGGTATTACTAAAGTGCTGCCGAAGTCCGTAGAAACATCTATTGGCGAGCACTATTCTCCGCTTGATTTCTTGGCTCACATTATTTTTCTTATTGACGGAAGATCCGAGGTAGGTAAATTTATCTACTACCTCAAAACAATAATTTTCAACGTTGACGCTGTGTGCCCATCGAGAGGTCTCTTTGTTCGTCGAAATCGTTATTTTTGTTTAAGTTTTTCTACAATTGGCTTTAGACGTTCACACAATATGCTTGAAAGGACCTTGTACGCAATTGGTAGTTCCTGGCTCCAGCAGCTTTGTTGTTTTTAAGGTGGGAGATTGCCATACGTATCTCGCTCTGGCTCGGAGGTGGACAATAAACACCATCGTCATGGATTGGAGTGGGGTCTTCTGGAGTGGTATCCGTATCCAGTAAATTTCTGAAATGATTTCTCCATATTTTCAGAACGTTATCCACGTCCGTCCCTAGCTGACCATCGCTGTCTTTGCAGGAGGGCAACCCTGTTCCACTCATTCTCGCCTTAACTCTCTTGTAGAATTTTCGGGCTTGCCCTCTACTTCGGAGCAACTCTGTGCGCTCATCTTGCCTTTTCTTGAGCTCCTTCATTTTCCGTCTAAAAAGACGAGTCGCCTCTCGTCTCTTCTCCCTGTGTCGTTCACGAACAGCTCGCGTTGCCATTGGCTGCAGTTTAGCTCTGCATGCAGCATCCGTCTCTCTCGTGGCATTGCGACATTCATCATCGTACCAGGCATCTTTTAGAGACGGCTTTGAGTGCCCAAGTACGGCTATATATTACCACTGCGAGGTTATATTATCAGGGGTTGGAGCATTCCGCAGCAGTTGAGTTAGATAGTCGTCCGCTACCTCTGTGGTCCGCAGTTTACCGATGTCCAGCTTTCGTTGTGCCTGGTTACGTACGTTTTTCGCCATGCTTAGCCTTGTGCGTACCTTAACTGCGGTAAGGAAGTGATCGGAGTCAATATTCGCACCCCTGTGCAATTCTGTTAGTAAACTACAACAGTTTTGGAGAAAAAACTGGAAGTCTAGCTACGTCCCTTTTGGCACCTCCTATACAAATGTACCATTCCGCCCAATTCAGAGATCGAGTAATAATATCAATACACCCAACGATATCGTACCCAAATTTAGTACTAAGTAAACTTTTAACTGGATAATGTTTTGGAGAAAAACTGGAAATATAGCCACGCCTCTTCTGGTACTTCCCATAAAAATATCAGAACACCCAACGCGATTCTACCCAAATTCGGTATTTCGTAAAGCTATTACAGGACAGAATTTTGGAGAAAAAAAAACTGAAAATCTAGCCACGACCCTTTTGGTACCTCCCTAAAATTTTTATACTTGCAAATTTTATGTTTACCCGACTGAAAAATTCTTACTTGTTGTCGTATCAAATGATATATACTCTCATACTTAAGGGTGAGGGTATAAAAAGTACAAATGACTTAGAAAGTTTCAGTCGACTTACATATACCCTCACCCTAAGTAAAACATAAATTTCGATTTCTAAAGTGGACGGAGTGGTACATTTGTATGGGAGGCACCAGAAGAGGCGTGGCTAGACTTCCAATTTGTCTCCAAAACTTAACCCTGTTATAGCTTAACAAAATACAGAAATTAGTCGCGATCGCCTTGGGTGTATTGATATTATTACTCGATTTTTTGAACTGAGCGGTAACAGATGGGTATGGGAGGTACCAGGAGGAGCGTGGCTAGGCTTTCAATTTTTTTTTCCAAAACTTTATATTGTTATAGCTTTACTAAATACAAAATTTGGGTACGATCGCGTTGGGTGTATTGCTCTTATTACTCGATTTCTAAAGTGGGCGTAATGATTTATTTGTATGGGTGGTACCGGAGGAGGTATTTGCAATACCGTAAGTAGTTTTGGCGACATTTGGTTGCGGCTTTGGAAAGTTATCATGCGTACCAGCCAGACAGGCAGACAAGCAGATGGGCATGGCTGCTTGAGCCATGAAAAGTCATTAATCGAATTTGGTTCAAAGAAACCTAAGGTCAAAAGTGACTCCTTCTATGTATTACACTTTTGGGTCGTACAAAATGATATACACTGTGGTGCAAAAATGAGCCAATGTTTTAGACAAGGTATGTTATTATATATTTTTTATACTTTTTATTGTATTATTTTTAAACCTTTTGCTAAATTTAAAATATGCATCTGTTTAATATGTAAAGCAATAATAAAAATATAGCTTACATTACTGCAAGTATATAAAAACAAAACATTTTCAAAATCAGACCATTGGCACACTTTTGCACCAAGGTTTTACTTATCTAAATTTAATAATAAGTCCTGCATATTTTTACTTTCTTCAAATGATCCACCCTATTAGGCGTATATTGACAAAGTTGAGCAACATAATATACAGGAATTTTGTTTCATTCAGGCAGAACCCACTCCCACAGCTCATTTATACTTTTCGGGGCTATTTCGTTTCTGTCAGCCCGCGTTTTAGGTAAGCTCACAGATTTTCGATCGGGTTCAGATCTGGACTCTGCAGTAGTTACTCCCTGACCCCAAACACCTGAGAACTAAGCCATTCCTTGACAATTTTTACAGAATGTTTTGGGACGTTGTCATATTGGCAGACGACATTCTCTGGTCTGCCTGGAATTTGGCCAGGGCTATGGGGCAAATTATCTTACAAAATGTGAAAATAGTCTTCCTTTCGCATTATTCCTTCGATTCGTGTAAGTAGTCCCACACCATCTGGGGTTACACATCCCCAAATCATAACAGAACCGCCTCCGTGCTTAATGGTTTGTGATACATGAGCTGGATTTGGTGTGTTTGATCAATTGGTCCAATAAAAAACCTTCCCAACCGATTGGTATCTATTGATTTTGGTTTCATCTGACCACACGACCAACAAGTTAATCATTAATTTAATTTGTATTAGTTAAAACAAATACTCACCAGGCGCCAATCTCAAACCATATAGCACGGAGGCGGTTCTATTATGATATGGAGATATGCAACTCCAGATGGTGTGGGACCACTTATACTAATCGAAGGAATAATGCGAAGGGAAGACTTTCTTAGCATTTTGCAAAACAATTTGCCCCATTACCCTGGCCAAATTCCAGATTGACCAGAGAATGTCGTCTGCCAATATGACAACGACCCAAAACATTCTGTAAAAATTGTCAAGGAATGGCTTAGTTCTCAGGTGTTTGAGGTCTGGAAGTGGCCACTGGAGAGTCCAGATCTGAACCCGATCGAAAACCTGTGGGCTTACCTGAAACGCGGGCTGACAGAAACGAAAGAGCGCCGAAAAGTATTAATGAGCTGTGGGAGTGGGTTCTGGCTGAATGAAACAAAATTCCTGCATATTATGTTGCTCAACTTTGTCAATATACGCCAAATAGGATGGATCATTTAAAGAAAGTAAAAATATGCAGGACTAATTATTAAATTTAGATAAGAAAACCCTTGGAGCAAAAGTGAGCCAATGGTCTGATTTTGAAAATGTTTTGTTTTTATATACTTACAGTAATGTAAGCTATATTTTTATTATTGCTTTACATATTTTACAGATGCATAATTTAAATTAAGCAAAAGGTTTGAAAATAATATAATAAAAAGTTTAAAAAATATTTAATAACGTACTTTTTTTAAAACATTGGCTCATTTTTGCACCACAGTGTATATCCTCCTACCCGTAGGGTGAAGGTATAATTATAAACATTTGGGAGAAGTTCTGGTTTTTTACATTTAAGTCTGTGGCCCATGGGGTGATAATATAAAATTATCGACAATTTTCAAGGATACTGAAAGGAGCCCCCGTTGCCTTTAAGTGATTATAAGTAAGGAAGTAAATCACACTTTTCTATGTAGTGTTCGGCTGTTTGTAACTTGTGTAACTTTCTATGTAGTGTTCGCCTGTTTTTTACTTGTGTTGTAATTTTGTTATCATTGCAATAATCTCCATTATAAACACTAAAGGTGTCTCACCCTAAATAGAGTATGTTGCCCTTAACATAGAAAATATCCAATTACATTGACTGTTCGACCTCAATTACTATAAAATGTCGATGAAAACAACATTCTGGTTGTCATAGCAACGAAATAATGTTACCACAATCAATAGATTTTCGAAATACAAACAAGTTGCTATAAAATAGGTATTGGCGTGTAATTCAATTTCTTTGATGTCTAACTACAGCATCTACTGAGGTTACTCTGTAGCGGAAAATCTCGAAAAACATCGATATAAATATTTATTGACAGAAATCGTATGTGTCTTTCAAAATACTTTATACTCATACTCATACAGTAAACAAATGTCGGAAACTCCTATTGAGCTTAACCTCATCAAAAAAATATGAAAAAAGTGTTGAAGTAACAAAATTTCAAAAATAAATAATACAGTTTGGAATTAGGCGACAAAATCTGTATTCGATACTAACTTGATTATTTTAACAAGCAATGTCACGTTAACTTGGCAGCCACGTTCATCACAACTCACCTGGCTAATTTGTTCTTTAGAATAATATATTGATTTCAGAGTATTCGATATTCGCATTTGTTCTTTTAAATGTGTTCTGTAATGTTTTGATCATAATAGAGTACAACAATTTTCAGCTCATTGATTTGGGACTCAATTCTGAGAACTTCACTTGAAAGTAGCCCCAAAAAGAAGAAGTCCTGCATCATTCGTTTTGTCAAGTTACTTGCCATAATAATTTCATATCGATTTGAAGTTAGTAAGTATCGTTTGTAACGTTTTAGCCTTTTTTGTTATATTGTTATACGGTGGCGTATGATTATCATAAGTAATATTCCACGTAAATCATACGCCATGGAGTACAGCAGTTTTATTGTTACTCCTACAAAATGCCCAAAATCATGTGTTGTACTGTGTTAGGGTATGTGGTTAGTTCGGAAAGTATTCCTAATTTGATGTTAAAAATTTTGCTTGGATGTAAGTATTAACAAGCTTGTTTTGTACTGAACTATTTAAATGCATATTATGTTCCCCGTTAAAATATTTTCTCAAGTTCGATTTCGATTTATTTGAAAAACCCATATATTTCTAGAAGCCAACTTTTTACTTTTTCCATCACATCATTAGCGACACTGCCAAAGACTCATCTAGGCTACTTTATTACACCACTAATTAGAGTCATTTACATTTCATGCCTGCTAAGGACTCTTACACACTAACCACATATTAAGTTTCAACGCCGCCCCATACTTTCTGTAATGATTTTAAATGTCAACATTATTGTTAATTTAGTCGTAAATGATTACTAGGCCCAAAATTTATGTAACGTGCTGCTATGTAAGTTAATCACTCATACTCTTGCTGTACAACAACCATTAAAATACTGTTCGGCACATATGTTGCCAACACAGCACACCACATGTTGCGCCGTTACAGCTGCCGTGAGTGTTAAAAAGGATCTTAATCATTTTTTTAGCGCTTTATATTTCAACAGCATTAAGTACCTACATATAATAATGTTATTTTAAATTATTTGTTACCAACTGTCAGTGACTGACTCAGGGCGTAGTTGCTTGAGAGTTCACTTGGGTATCATTGCGTATCAAAGTGTTCGAGTGTGTGTGTGTGTGCTGCGTAGCAAAGTAAATATGACTGTAATTTTCCAAAAGAATTTCCACTTAACGGTATTTTCACATCTCAAGTTTGCCAAAGGAACATGTATAGGACTAGACATGTGTCTTCAAGTTGTTTCTTAACACCCACCCACGTTTAAGCAAATATACGAGTAGGTGTAAAGGGTTTTGCGGTGGTGATGTTTAAAAGTGAATATTGTATACAATCATAAAACCAGGACAGAAATTTGAGTTAGGTGAACTGAGTGATAAATAACCTCTCCCATACGACTTTCGGTCACATAGCCATACGAAACATATAGTAGAACGGTAGAAAACCAGTAAGAAAGATTTAGTAAGGAACCCCGACTTCACCTTTAGTAAAATAGAAAATTTTCTAGTATATTAATATTATTCCTCGATTTCTAAACTGGGCGGAGTGGTACATTTTTATTGCCCAGGACGTAGATCAAGTCAGGTATGATGAGTGTCTGCTACAGTTGGATCTTTGTTCTTCGAGAGAGCACTTTGTCATTAAATCGCTTGCTTAGCGCATAGTAGCAGCGATTTGAGATCAAAAATTTCGTCTCTTGATTTCCAGCCTGACAGTATAATTTTTGTTTACGACGGATCCAAGGTAGAGAAAATCATCTACGACTTCAAAGTTATAGTTCTCCACGTTCACGCAGCGTCTCACACGTGTAGGCTCTTTGTTCGTTCAAACACATAACTTGGTTTTGTCCTCATTTATCAACTGACCCGACTGTTTTTAACGCTCGCAAAAGGCTGCAGTAACATCCCGTAGTCCACGGCCAATGATATCTATGTCATCGGCATACGCGAGCAGCATGTGACTTTTGGTAAAGATGTTATCAGTCCAGTTTACTGCAGCCTTTGCATGATCATCTTTATTACGAGGTTAAAGAGATCGCAAGACAGATTGAAGATGTTCGATTTTTGCCTATCTCCACCGAAGACTTCGTTTTAGTCAGTGTCATACCGCAAAGTCGTATCAGCATCTAATAATTTATGTGGTATCGGAATGTCGAATGCAGCTTTGTAGTCCATGAACAGATGGTAGGTGTCGATCTGCATTTCTTCGGTATTCCCCAGAATTTGTCGTAGTGTGAATATCTTGTCGGTCGTGGATTTACCAAGTCTAAAGCCACACTGATAATATCCCATTATCGGGCATGCATTCCACGATCCAAAAAGGGATCATAACATAGTGCAACATTCAAGTGAAGGTCCAAATTAAAACGTAAAAACCTCATTAAAAAAGATTGCTTAAACAATGGAAGAATTAAATATTTATTTAAAACAATTAAAAGCTTCTTAGCATGCTGTGTCAATTTTATAAAATTAATTTATTATATGTGCCTATTTTAGTACTAACTCTTGTGTAGACGTAAATTTCACATAGAGTTTTAGTTGCGCTGTCGATCGAACTTAACAACCCAATTTGTTGTAAAATGTTTATCACTATTTACAGTTTATATGATGTAAATTTTAGCTGCGGAAATTAGCGGTTTGTTGAGTTATCTTCAATAGAACAAAGCGGCCTCACCGTTTTCAGTGTCATTTTTTTGATTGTGTACTCTGCGAGAGGTCCTTGAATCCTGAGTCCGACATTGACCAAACTGTAGATTTAGTCATAGATTGATGAAATCAATAGATATACCGACTTTGGTATGCCTACTATGAATCCTTGAATCCTTTGTCCGACATTGACCAAATTTTAGATGTAGTCATAGTTTGATGAATTCAATGGATATGACGATTTTGGTGTGCATGGTATGAAATTTAAATTTTCAGGATCTATGAGAGCTCCTTGAATCCTTTGTCCGACATTGACCAAATTTTAGATTTAGTCATAGATTGATGAAATCAATAGATATACCGACTTTGGTATGCCTACTATGAAATTTCAATTTTCAGAATCTAAGAGAGGTCCTTGAATCCTTTGTCCGACATTTAGTCATATATTGATGGAATCAATGGATATGACGATTTTGGTGTGCATGGTATGAAATTTAAATTTTCAGGATCTATGAGAGCTCCTTGAATCCTTTGTCCGACATTGACCAAACTGTAGATTTAGTCATAGATTGATGAAATCAATGGATATACCGACTTTGGTATGCTTCTATGAAATTAAAATTTTTAGGATCTATGAGAGGTCCTTGAATTCTTTGCCCGACATTGACCAAATTTTACATTTAGTCATAGATTGATGGAATCAATGGATATGCCAAATTTGGTATGCCTACTATGAAATTTAAATTTTCAGGATCTAAGAGAGGTCCTTAAATCCTTCGTCCGACATTGACCAAATTTTAGATTTAGTGATAGATTGATGAAATCAATGGATATGCCGACTTTGGTATGCCTACTATGAAATTTAAATTTTCAGGATCTAAGAGAGGTCCTTAAATCGTTCGACCGACATTGACCAAATTTTAGATTTAGTCATAGATTGATGGAATCAATGGATATGACGACTTTGGTGTGCATGGTATGAAATTTAAATTTTCAGGATCTAAGAGAGGTCCTTGAATCCTTTCACTGATTTTAATCAAATTTTAGAAATTGGTGTCATTACAAGAGGCTGTGACATGTGCCAAATATTATTCACCTATGAAAACTCCTTCTATTTTTGGCAACCACTGTGCCCCGACTTTAAAAAGTTATGCCGGTAGTCCATCGGCTCCCGCATTATTGTTTTTAGGCAGTGCAATTGCCGCGTTGATCCCGTTTTGGCTCGGTGGTGGACAGTCGACTCTATTATCGATGATTGGTGTGATTTCGTCACTTATGTTGCCTTCGGGAACGAGTAGAGATCGAAAGTGTTCCCTCCATATTTGCAGCACACTCAGATTGTCTGTGACCAGATTTCCGTCTCTGGTCTCACAGGTGGGGATCCCTGTTCAAAAACCTTTGTTTTTTACTTTTTGGCAAAATTTTGGAGCTTCACCTCTATCCTTGTAATATTCGATATCCTGACTCTTTCTTTTCTTCCACAGACGCTTTTTCCGTCTGAAGAGGCGTGTCATTTCCCTCCTCTTCGCTTTGTAACGCTCCGTCACTGCACGCGTTGCCATTGGCTGCAATTTTGCCCTGTATGCAGCATCCTTTACTTCGCGACATTCCTCCCCGTGTCAGGGCTTGCCTGAGTGTTGTTTTTTAATAACCGAGTACGGACGTTTCGGCAGTGGTCATAGAATTCGCTATATGATGCCATTGGGTGTCGGGAACATCAGAATTAGGGGGGTTGGTTTAAAGTAATTGAGAAGTTGGTTGGAGTAGGCATTTGCTATCTCGGTGGTGTGCAGCTTTGTGATTCCTAGCTTCCTGTGTTACTTAATCGTGTGCGTACCTTGGCTGCAATTAGGCGATGATCCGAGTCAATATTTGCACCTTGCATCACACGCACATCTAGGTTATCTTGTGATAACTTTATGCTGGAATCTGGTTCCACTCAGTATCAAGTTTCTAGCCGACCAGTCTGTATCCGTTATCGGAGGTATTGTTGTGTAGACTAGATTTTCCGGCTGCTGAACTAAGGCATCTTCCCTTCCTATTTTAGCATTAAAATCTCCCACAACAATTTTAATGTCATGCTGTCATAATTTGGGGCCTAACTTAAAAGTTAAAAAAAAAAAATAATTTCCCCTTTACACCCCATGAATTAGGTACGGAATGATTACCTCGTTGTTGTGAATTAACATGCTTTCAATTTTAGATTCGAACGCGAACGTCACTGTTTGAGAAGCTTTTACTAGACATGCCGATTGACTCAACATTTATACTGCGAAGTGATATGGGCGAGGCCGGCCGTGTCATAGTGGTTAGAACACGCGATTACCATGCGGGAGATCGCAGGTTCAAACTTGGCTCCAGTCATCTTAAAAAAAATTGTTCTTTCATTGTCGGTTCCCCTCGAATGTTGTTGACAGCAACTTCGCAGTATAAGTGTCGAGTCAATCGGTGTGTCTAGTAAGAGCTTCTCAAACAGTGACGTTGGCATTCGTCGATAAACAAGTAGGTGCAGATTGTTGTGAATCTGAATAGAAAGCGTGTTAATTCACAACAACGCGAGAAGCTATCCCCTACCTCATTCATGGGGTGTAAAGGGAAATTAAGTAAGTTATGTTAAGAAAGTTGTGCAGAATTTGCATCTTCTCGCGACGCTTTGTCATATTCTTTATCGTCCTTCTTTGTATACCCTTTTCACTCACATATTTCAACATGATAGTCTTGGTGCACTCACATGTTCTAAGTGTTTGAGCGAAACTGTATGTAGAAATGTATTTGTGTATGGCTGTGTGTTATGTTATAATACTGTGTGAGCTGATAAAGTTGCTACAGCAATTTCTTGTACTTTATGGGAACATGTTTAAATATCATTGAGCGTTTTTATATTAAGTACATTAAATACTTGTACTTTCTGGTGGTATAGGATATTGTTAGCAAGTTTGCGATTAGCCTCAAGCAGCTATGCATATGGAGACTATTACAACATGGGTCACACATTTGAAAGGTGTTGGTAACATATTTACAGGTAAGAAAATGAAGACATGTGTTGGATAAATGGTGGCGTATGATTATCATAAGTAATATTCCACGTAAATCATATGCCACGGAGTACAAAAGTTTTATTGTAACTGCTACAAACTAAACCCAGTTCAAAATCATTTGATGAATGGAAAAGTGAAACTGTTGCTTATGAAGGGAAACGTTATATGATTAAAGGAATTGTAATTCAATTTTTTTTTTTAAATTTGTTTCAGCCAAATCCGACTAGTGGTTCTCCAGTTATGTCAAACAAAAGAGCCTTAAACGTGACAAATTCCTCTCTACGATACTTACTAACTTCAAATCGATATTAAATTGTTATGTCATGTAACTTGACAATACAAACGACAGAGAACTTCTTCTTTTTGGGGCTACTTTCACGTGCAGTTCTCAGAATTGAGTCCCAAATCAATGAGCTGAAAAATGTTGTACTGTGTAATATTCGTATACTGTTTTCAATTTCAGGTCTATTGTCTTAGAGACATACCCAAATAAAGCATTCCGCCCACATTTTGCAGACTTCATAGAAATGACAGCTGCATTAAAAAAAAAAGATAACAGTTTGAACAGTGAAGATGACATATAATATGTGTTATCGCTTACGATATCAAACTAAGCATGTAATTAGACGTTTTTGCTCTTTTTACAGATTTAGACTGCGTTCTTGTTTCCCTCCGTCATTAGAAGGCATATAAGCATATCTGCTTAAGGCAAAATTTTTAATATTTCTTAATGGTATTGTCATATGCATATAGAGCCTCACCTAATTCGCCTACAGCCATATTCATTCCTTATGTTTTACTTTCTTACATTCAATAGAATTTAAAAAACTCTTAACAAGTTAAGGCGAAAAAAAGTCAACCAAGTGTTAAAAGGACATAGTAGACATGCAGCCTTAGTCAAGTAAGAAAATGATGTTGTATGAAACTGAGCTCCTAGTGGCGAAAAATTCAATTTCATTGGCTGTCAGTAGCAATTGCAAAGTAAAACAAAACGCCACTTACATATAAGAGTATACGACATAAGTGATGTAGCAAGTAGTTATCTGCAAGTACTCAAAACTATTCAATACTACTCAATAGTTATGGAGAATTTTTGTTAATTTCAATTCAATGTTAAAATTTTCCGTAGGAAGAAAAAGGTCACACCAAGATATGGAGTTTGAATCGGGTGCGGTGGTCTAAAAAGCCACTCTCTTTAAATATCGCAAATGTTACAAGGACTATGATTTGAGAATATGCTTCTGGAATGACCTAACTCTCTACAAATTTGACATCACCGCCATATAGGAAATGCGATGGAAAAGACAGGGATGCACACAACGAAAGAATTTATTTCATTTCCTTTTACATCCTATGAATCAGGTATGCGATAGCTTCTCAGTTGTTGTGAATTAACACGCTTTCTATTTTTAGATTCACAACTAACGGCTCCTACTTGTTTATCGACGAATGCGAACGGCACTGTATGAAAAGCTTTTGGTAGACATGCCGATTTATTCGACACTATAATGCAAAGTTGCTATCGAAATCAGCAAGAAGGCCGGCAATGATAGAAACATGTTAATGACTGGAGACAGTTATCGAACCAGGGATCTGCTGCATGGTTCTCTCGTTTTCTAAACATCAAACACAAAGAAAAGAAAACCAGTACAGGAATTCCATTCAGATGAACTGATATCTAAATACCCCCACCCCTTGGGTGTATTGATATTATTTCTCCATATCTAAAGTGGACGGCATGGTAAATTTGTATGGGGGGTACCAGAAGGAGAGTGGCTAGACTTCCAGTGTTTTTCTCAAAAATTTTATCCTGTTATAGCTTTAATAAAAAGAGAATTTTGCTACGATACCGTTGGGAGTATTTATATTATTAATCCATCTCTAAAGTGGGTAGAGTGGTACATTTGTATGGAAGGTACCAGAAGCGGCGGGTCTAAACTGTTATAGCTATACTAAATACAGAATTTGAATACTATCGCGTTGGAAGTATTGATATTATTAATCCACCTCAAAAGTGGGGGGAATGGCACATTTGTATGGGCGGTAGCAGAAGGGGCGTGGCCAGACTTCCAATTTGTTCTCCAAAACTTTATCCTGTTATAGCTTAACAAAATACAGAAATTGGGCTCTATCGCCTTGAGTGTGTTAATATTATTACTCGATTTCTAATATGAACGGTACCAGATGGTTATGGGAGGTACCAGAAGGGCATGGCTAGACTTCAAGTTGTTCTCCAAAACTTTATCCTGTTATAGCTTAACGAAATACACAAACTGGGCGCGAACACCTTGAGTGTATTGATACTACTACTCGCTTTCTAATGTGGGCGGAATAGTACGTTTGTATAGGAGGTACCGGAAGGGGCGTGGCTAGATCTCAAATTTTCTCCAAAACTGTATCCTGTTATAGCCTAATAGAAAACTGAATTTGATGGGTGTATTGATATTATTACTCCATTACTAAAGTGGGCGGAACCAGAAAGAGCGTATCTAGACGTCCTGATTTGTTCTCCAAACCTTTATTCTGATAATTTTTATATATAAAAATGGTGGCAAAAATGTATAGTAATTCATCAATTGAGAACGGCTGGACCGATTTTGCTGAAAGTTGTTCGTAATTGCCAGGTTAAGCTTTATGTAGAAGAAAATTTTGGAAAAATCCTCCGGAAAAGCCGGAAAATTGGAAACATCGAAAATTGCCTTTTTGTATGGAATTTTGTGTGCAATTGTTAAAGAATGGCTTTTTGAATAGAAAAATTTGGTTGAAAAATGCGGAAAATTTCCCGGCAAACGTTGTTCTGCCATACAACTTCTGACTCGGCGAACTTCGTCTCGCTCCAAGTTAACGCCTTAGATTTTGGGATGCCGGGAGGCGTTTGACGACAGAAATATTATAGCCCCACCAAATCGTTTCGAATCACCTCATAAATCCTTCATCTTTCGGTCAACTGCCTCCAAAGCTCGTTGATGCGCTCTCGTGCATTCATCCCAAATGATGATTTTGCATTCTCGCAACAATTTCGCTGTTGCCGAACTTCTGGATATTTTGCCCAATGGCTTGTCAACTGTGAAAAGATTCATCGGCAACTTCAAAGTGGAGTGTGCAGTTTGACCGCTCGTCAACAAAGTGGCAGCAGATCGATATGCATAAAAATTATTTGAGCTAACCTTTTTATTCGGTTCTTTTCTTGATGACTTGTAAACAAACCTGTCGTTGTATTGACCATCTTAAAATTGTGGTGATATTCACCCTCTCCACGACAGAACATTAACGGGTATTGAAGTGCATCATATGACCGATGAGTCTCCCGACGCTTGAGAACAATACCGTGTGATTCCACATTCTCACCCTGCAATAGCTGTAAAGCTATTCACATGAACAACTTTAAATGCAGTTATCTCCTAATAAAAATGTTCGATCGCAAAAAGGATACAGTTGGGATCTCATCTTAAAATAGATTGGGATCTCACCTCGAAATGAGAAATGAGCAGCATAAGCCGGGAGTTTCCGATTGTAACTTCAATGCATTGCAATGCTGGCATACGATAGACAATGAACCGATATCAACGCAGCGAAGATCTTTGTAGGCGATTGTGGAATCGTATTCAAAAGCAACGCGATTCAAGTCTATATTTACGACTGGTCTTCTTCTAGTAATATTTTGTCGAATTTGAGGTGGTGATTGTGCAGCGCGAAACTCCATTCATTTTTTTGGCACGTTTATTTTGCGTTTAATTATTACGTTCTGACTAATTATAATACGACGCCTACGTCGTCCAAAGTTTGATTGTCTTATAGGAGGCATTAGTCTAGTAAACAACTCTCCCTAAAAACAACCATGCCCTATTCGAAAATCCAAATTTTTCGAGTTTTCCACCAAGAATTTGTCTATTTTTCCATTCGGATAGTCATGTCGGAATAATTATCTAAAATTTTTCGCGGTTACCTAGTCTAAAACTATCAATTCATACGACAAAAAGCTAAATTTCGGAGGATTCCGGAAGATTTTCCCAAAGTTTTATCTCACATATCTGGCAATTGCAAACAACTGAAAAACGTTTCAGCAAAATCGGTCCAGCCGTTCTCAATTGATGAATTACTATTATACCATTTTATATATATAGATATTATTTATCTCGTTAAATATTTCCACCGACATCAAAATCATCAAATCATGCGAAAACTGCAAAATTTCGTCAATACAAAAATCAAATTTTTTTCGCTTTTCCGGAATTTTCCCAGTTTTTCGCTAATAATTTTCTATTTTTGCATTCGAAACATTTTTTGGCATAAAAAATTCCTGCCAATTAAGAACAATTGAAAAAATTACTATACATTTTTTACACTATTTTTATATTTATATATTTCACAATAATCCGAAATTTTTCTGCAACACAACGAATTTTGCACATTTATGTCGTCTGAAATCATCAAATCAAGCGATACAATGGAAGATTTCGTCGAAGGCATCCAAATCTTTAGATTTTTTTCTGGAATTTTCCGAGTTTTCCATTTTTTTCTATTTTTCCATTCGGAAAGTCGTTTCGGAATAATTATCCGAAATTTTTGTCAAGTTACATCGTTCTACACTATCAAATCGTACGACAAAAAGCAAAATTTGGTCGAAAAATAGTATTAAATTTTTTCGAATTTTTCCGGAATTTTCCGATTTTTCTAACAATTTTTTTTTATTTTTTCATTCGAAATAGCATTCGTAACAATTGCACATAAAAGCAATTTTCGGGTTTTCCGATTTTCCGGCTTTTCCGGAGGAATTTCCCAAAATTTTCTTTTACATAAACCTTCACCTGGCAATTACGAACAACTAAAAAAAAATGTCAGGAAAATCGGTCCAGCCGCTCTCAATTGATGAATAATTATACATTTTTGCCACCATTTTTATATATATAGATTTTGGTAAAAAACTCGGAAAATTCTCGAAAAACTACAAAATGTTGCGTTGTATCACTTGATTTGATAAAAATCAAAAATTTAATTTTCGTTTAAAATTTGTGTGTAATTCTTTCGTAGTGGCTTTACGAATGGAAAATTAGAAAATTTTTGTCAAAAAATTACGGAAAAATGCCATCAAATTAATTTTTTTTAGAAGAAATTTTGAATTTTGTCGTATGATTGATAATTTTGGACGATGTTAATCTGTAATATTTCGGATAATAGAAAAATTCTTGGTGGAAAACTTGAAATATTCCGTAAAAACACGAAAAATGTAAATTTTTCGACGAAATTTTGCACTGTATCGCCTGATTTAATGATTTTTGTCGACGTAAAGGCGGAAAATTCGTTATGATGCTTGGAAAATTTGGGATTATTATGTTAAAAGATTCAACACGAAATGATCGAAATATTTCAAAATCTTCTGCATAAGCATAATGCATTGGTCCGATTGTTCAAAACCGCATTAAATACAATGCATTCCGACGACCACAAAATCATTATCAGAGCAGACAAAAGACCTTCAGGTTGCCATGCAGGACAATTCAATGCTCCCACTATAAATGAAGTCGCAGTGGTGATTTTTGGGAAGAATGTGGCAACATTTGGTCAAGATCGCAAATTCCGTTAGCTGTTGCATCCGCTGGTATTTGTGCCACATTGTTGAAACGCGATCGACCTGTACTTTCCGCTTTAAAGCTGCTGATGAATCTTCTCACGGTTGATAAGCCAACGTGCAGCAAAATTGTTCCGCGAATGCAAAATCATCATTTGGGATGAACGCACGATGGCACATAAACGAGTTTTGGAGGCAGTTGACCAAACGATTCTTTACGACTTTACGAGGTGATTCGAGATGATTTGGTGTGACTAAGTATTTTTGTCAAACGCTTCCCGTCATCGCTGCTTTTGAAATCAACGCATGCCTGAAATCGTCATCTTTGTGTTACTGAATTTTCAGGACAGCTTCTGGCACTTGGTAATGGCCAAATTCCTGTTGATGTTTCAACTGGATTGATGACGTTCCCGGCAAATTTTTTCGAGTTTACATCATCAAAGGAGGAACTCTTCCAAAGTTTTTCCCGGCATTGCAAAAAATTATAAAAATCTAGATTGGATAAGTGAACGGGCCATACTAGCAGCGAAGAATAAGGTCGTCGATAGCTTGAATGTTATTATTCAAAGTCGAATCGATGGAGAACTGCGTTCATACAAATCCGTTGACAGTGTGACCAACGAGAATGAGGCGACCAACTATCAGAAAGAATTTTTGAATTTTTTAGATGTGTCAGAACCTCCGCCAACAAATTTACAGCTGACGGTGGGATCGATCCTAAGCATGTTGCGGAATATGAATCATCTTAAATTAAGCAACGGTTCGCGATTGTCGGTGAAGAAACTGATCATCAATGTGATTAAAGCGACGTCATCAGGGGCAAATTCCAAGGAGAGGAAATCCTTATCCCACGAATTCCTATTATTCTAACCGATCTCCTCTTCCAAATTCAAGCGAATTCAACTTCCCATTCTATTGGCTTTTGCGATGACAATCAATAAATCGCAATACCCATCAATGAAAGTTTGAGGGATCAATCTCGAATTTCCCTGCTTTTCACAAGATCAGCCGTACGATGTCTGTTCGCGTATTGGCAAACCGTCTTCATTGTTTGTTTTTACGCCGGAAAACAAATCGAATAACATTGTTAATCAGATCGCTCTTCACTAATTTCGATTAAATTCAAATAAATCACATTAAAATTTGAACTAACTGTGTTCTACTATATCCCCTGGAGCTTATATGAATTCGTTACCTTAGGAGCGAGACGAAGTTTGCAGGGTCCGAAGTTGTATGGCAGAACAACGTTTGCCGGGTCAGCTAGTAGTGTATAATTTTTTTGGTGTTTTGAGAAAATCGAGTTTAAAGTTTTCGTCAAATTGGATGTCTATGAAATTTTTGAAGGAGAAATTATACACTATTTTTTCGAATGACCTTTTGACGCACTTTGTGGAAGTAGATTTTGACGAAATTTTGACCAGGCATAAAATAAATGATGGAGATTCTAAATATGCAATAAAAAAATAATGGTGTATGAGCACATATACTATTGTTATATTAAGGGGACAATATATCCCCTTCTACCCGTTGGGTTAGGGTATAAAAATACGAACCCGCCCAAATGTTGACGATGGAGGAGACATGGATGCGCACGATGAAAGAACTATGATATATTTTACATCTGCTATGCTAAAAGACACGAATTTGGATGTGAATTCATAGTCGGCAAGAGACTTTGCCGACTATGATATGTGATATGTGTACACGTCCCGACGGAAGACATAGACGAGCGGCAATATATGGATATGGATATATCTACAAGATAACCTAGATATTCACTGATCAAAAGACAAAAACCTGATTTATCACGTGGTTATCCATGGAAGGCACGTCTCAAGGACGTTATGGACATGCGTCTGATGCGCGGACTGACTAGGACTTGAAGAATATCGCGGAATGTCTGAGGAAGAGGATGCTGCTTACAACCCAAAACTGCAGCCAATGATAATCGTACGCCACCATATAGTATATATATTACGTCAAACAAAAGAGCATTAAACGTGACAAATTCCCCTATACCATACTTACTAACTTCAAATTGATATTAAATTATTATGGCATGTAACTTGACAAAACGAATGATGCAGAACTTCTTCTTTTTGGGGCTACTTTTATGTGCAGTTCTCAAAATTGTGTCCCAAAATCATGTGTTGTACTGTGTAATGAAACACACATTATTTAATGATACCATAGGAAGGATTTTAAAGTACAGAGAGTAACATATGTAGAATTATAACCTGGAAACGCCAAACCCTTTGGCTATACTGTTCTGGTACTTCACCCTGAGTTGCAATTTCTAAACTTGACAACAATTTTAATCACATCCAATCAACTCAGTCCTGTAAGTATATACCAAAAAAAAAAAACCAAGTGCCGCCTTGCACTCGCAGAAGTAACCACGCACATATCACTTATTGATAACATAGCCGGCATCTAATATTTCTGAAGTTCTATTGAATATGCAATGCACATTTTAAATATCTTTTGTATGTCAGCATAATTTACAACGAAAGTTCTGCTGGTTTTGCGGTTTTGTAATTTCCTTCACTTGTTCCGCAACGTTTGCAACCACAGCAAGCAAGAATGGCAGCAGCATTTCTGTATATTTCTTGGAATCGGAAGAAAAAAGTTTTATACCAAAAGTGTTATTAACTTGTTTCTCTGATTAACATAAACAGCACCAAGTTATAAAGTTTACAAATTATGTATATATGTAATTATAAGCATCGAGAAAAATGCCAAAGTTTTTGGCTTTTGCAGAGAGTTTAACTTTATGGCCTTAATTGCACTTTATTAAAGTTGGTGTACTATTTAAATCACAGTGCGGTTGTTTCAAACAATTTGGGATTGTTGTATCTGAGTCAAACTGTATGAGTGTTACGAAGGATATATTAGTTATGGTATAGATTTTAATACAATTTAATGAATATAGAATGCATATCGGCCCAGTATGCACGTCGACTTTTTTAATTCATAAACATCATTTATGTTTCAGTATATATTTTATAAGAAAGCCTTACAAGATACTAATATAAACAAATCGTCTGGGAATATTTCTGTTCTATTTAATCGTTTTGCATTCGTGATTCATTCTACTTCAATATTTTCATGCACTTCAAGACAAGACAGCCATTGCCTTGATGTTAAATCGAAATCCTTTATGTGAATAACCCCCATAGTGATTACGGGACACAAAGTAATCAATCAAATCAAATAAAACATCGTCGCTAAAGACCATGTCAAGTGAATAATTTATCGTGTATACGACCAACAACACTTCAATCCAAAACAATTCTAACTAAAGCTTTTTAGTTTGTTTATATGTAGCACAAATGATATATGACGTCATAGTTGCATATTCAGCAAATGTGATTGAGAACTTACATAGCAAAGAGAGGGTGGGCAAAAGAGATACAGAGAGAGAGAGAGAGAGAGAGAGAGTAAGAGATAATGAATGTCAGCAGGCATTAAACAACTACTGGATTTAATTCCCTCCTGTTGTGCGGTGTCAAACAAAAGCCACCGAATGTAATGCCGGTCATGTGTAGAATCCCCTTGACTTTTGGGACTTATTAGCAAATGTTAGTAATAAAAACAAGAACAATGAAAAGCATATATCTATGTGTAAGTTCACAAAGTTCACAGTAAAGAATAGAAGTGTCATAGTACGAACTAGGATAACTTATATGTTTATTTTGAAATTTTTAAGAAATTTTTAGTGCATTAGTGCATTTATTTTAATTATGTGTACTTATAAAAAAGTTACGTATGTAAAACTATAAGGGTCAATTTGGACATCTGATCCTTATGATAATTTAGTAATGGCAGTATTAAATAGACAGAACAGTCCCAACCCTTATGATACTTCCCATGCAAAACGACATATTTTTGAAAGAAATAATATTTTTCCAAAAACTTCCAAACCGAAGGATCGGAAGGATATTAACTCTCTTTAGAGAAGGTGCCACTATCCGACTGGCGGATGTCCTCTAAATATATAAGGCTGACATCACCGCCATTCAGAAGATGAGATGGATAGGACAAGGACATCTAACACAGTACAATACATGATTTTGGGACTCAATTCTGAGAACTGCACGTGAAAGTAGTTCCAAAAAGAAGAAGTTCTGCATCATTCGTTGTGTCAAGTTACTTGCTGCTTCTTTCACGTGCAGTTATCAGAATTGAGTCCGAAAATCATATGATGATTGTGTTATGATACCTTCCATACAAAAAGACCTATTTTTGAAAAAAATAATAAGGATCGAAAGGATACGGACTCTCTATAGAGAAAGTGCCACAATCCGCCTTGCGGATGTCCTCTAAAAATAAAAGGCTGACATCACCGCCATCTAGGATATAAAATGAACAGGACAAGGATGCTCGCGACGTAAAATTTTGCAACATCTAATACAACTGGAGATTAACCCAGTGGTCATCGCCTTAGTTGATAAACTACTAAAATTTAGGAGCATTGGATCCAGTCTGGGCGTGTCAAATATTTCCAAGGTCTCGGTTCGTGGTACTCCACAAGGAGGAGTACTCTCTCCACTGCTATGGAACCTCAATATTAACACTCTCCTGAGGCAGATGGAACACACGGGCTGCACAACCGTCGTATATGCGGACGACGTGGCACTAATAGTCACTGGCAAAGATCCGAAACTACTCTCCGAGCTACTGGAATCTGCGCTGAAACTTCTTTTAAAATGAAGGGAGATGGGAGAACCCACCTGCACGACGACCAAACAAATTTGGCCTACAATGGATGCACAGAGGACACGATTTGTGCTGAACTTGTCCAGAGTCCACATGAGGAACATCATAGCTGTAATAACTGGTCACTGGCCTGTTGGTAAACACGCTAAGAGGCTGAAACTACCCATTTGGTGCGAAAATCTTAAAATGGTATCATAACGGGACTCATACTAGGACCCAAGTGAGCTGTGTTCAACGTGGCTGCCGAACTAGCCTAACCTAACGTAATAGAACTGACAAGCGGAAAAGCACGAAGCTGGATGTAGATTTTTAGTTGACCAGAGACTCAGACATCTTGTCTTGCGGTTCAATCCTGTCGACTAACCACAATCCGCATCAAGGCGAAATATTTATACATCACTTTGATTTTTGCTCATGACCCGACGGAAGATAAAGAGAGATTAAAGATGAATTTTACAAGCACCTAGAGGAAGCATACGACCGATGCCCTGGACACGACTTTAGAATCATCCTGGGCAATTTTAGTGCAAAAATAGGAAGGGAAGATGTTCTTAGTCAAACGATCGGTAAATTTAGCCTGCATACCGATACTTAAGTTTAGGCTGGTTAGCTTCGCAGCGGGAAGAAACATGGTAGTGAGTGTAACCAGATTCCAGCACAAAGACATTCACAAGGCAACTTGGTTATACCCCGATTAAAACACCAAAAATCAAATTGATCATGTGGTGATTAATGGCAGGCATGCATCTTGTGTCATGAACGTGCGTATGATCCGTGGTGTTAATATTGCTCGGATCATTACAAGGTTGCAGCCAAGGTGCGCATTAGAATAAGCAGAGCGAAAATCGCACGTAACCAAACACAAAGTAAGCTGGACATCGCGAAGCTGCAAACCCCACAGATAGCCACTGCCAACTCGAACCAGCCCTCCCGATTACTAAGACACAACGCCTCTACTTCTGACGTTCCCGATACACAGTGGCAGCATATTTCGCATTCCATGGCAACCGCCGCAACAACCGTGATTGGATATCTAAGCGCATAATGTCCTGTGCTGAAAAAAGGTGATCCAAGTGTGTGCTCCAACTACCGCGGGATCAGCTTTTACCCATCGCATATATGGTCCCGTCAGGTGTGCTATGTGAAAGACTAAAGCCATTGTTATCCAACCTGATCGGGCCTTATCAGTGTGGCTTTACACCTGGAAAATCAACAACTGACCACATGTTCACACTTTGGCAAATTCTGGAAAAGACCCCAGAGAAACAGATCGACACGTATCACCTTTTCATCGACTATAATACTGTCTTCGACATCCCGATGCGGTAGGAACAACTTGAAGCCATTTCTGGTGATGGAGATGATAATCATAAAAGCTGCAGTATACACGAGTGGCACTATATTCAACAAAAGCCATATGCTACTCGCGTACTCTGATGACGTAGACATTATCGGTCGAAAACCGCGGGATGTGACTGCAGCCTTCTCAGGTATACAGAATGAATCAGCGAAAATGGGCCTAACGGTGAACGAGGACAAAACGAAGTTATTAGTTTCAACGAACAAAGAATCTACTCGTTTGGGAAACTGCGTGAACGTTGACAACTATAATTTCGAGGTGGCAAATAATGTCAGCCTAAAAATCCAGAGAAGAATCCTGCTTGCAAATAAATGCTACTACGGACTAAGCAAGCGATTCAATGACAGAGCCCTCTCTCGACGAACAAAACTCCAGCTATACCAGATACTGGTTCTACCTGTCTTGATGTATGGCTCAAAATCCTGTGTTATGACACAAGCGGATGAATCGGTTCTGGTGGTATTCGAGAGAAATATACTGCGAAAAATATATGGGTCCATCATCGTTAACGGAGAGATGGGCGTCGTATGAATCATGAGCTGTACATTGACATTGACGTGGTCAGACGCATTAAGGTGCAACGGTTGCATTGGCTAGGCCATGTTGTACGCATGGACGAAAATGCTTCAGTTTGAAAAGTCTTCGACAATGAACACGTTGGACGGCGCAGAAGAGGGCGACCAAAACTCCGTTGGAAAGACCAGGTTACTGAGAACCTTACAGAAATCGGTGTGACTAACTGGAGAAGAAGCGCAGAAGATCGAGGCGCTTATAATATTTTTCTACGTGCGGTATATAATCCACTGGGATTGCAATGAAGTACCAGCTAAGTAAGTAAGTAAGTAATCCTTTCGATTATTATAGTTTGATCGTCCTGAAAATTTCACAGTATAGTAGAGGTACATCCAGACTATTTGGAACCAAGTTGTCAAAAAAAGTCGAGGCGCCGTCACACACGTCAATATTTGACTATGTTATACGACAAAAAAAAAAGGACAATTCCTTAATTAAACATTGGTAAAAACCATTAAGAAAGTTTCAGGCGGGAAACCCGACTTACATATACCCTCTACTACTTAATTTCCCTTTACACCCCATGAAAAAGCTATGGAATAGCTTCTCCCGTTGTTGTGAATTAACACGCTTTCTATTTCGCAACTAACGGCACCTACTTGATTATCGACGAATGGGAACGTCACAGCTTTTTACTAGACATCCCGATTGAATCGACATTTATACTTCGAAGTTGCTGTCGACAACATCGATATACCCTCACCCTAAGTAAAATATAAAATTTTCTAGTATTTTGATCTTATTATTCGATTTCTAAAGTGAGCGGAGTCGTACATTTGTATGGGAGGTCCCAGAAGGGGCGTGGCTAGTCTTCCAGCTTTTTCTACAAAACTTTATCCCGATATAGCTTTACTAAATACAGAATCTGGGCACGATCGCGTTGGGTGTATTGATATTATTACTCGATTTCAAAAGTGATATATTTGTTCGGAGGTACCAGAAGGGGCGTGGTCATGTAACCTATTTGCAGTATTGTAAGTAGTTTTGGACACATATTAACTCGTGCAAAGTTTCAAAACATTTGGTTGCGTCTTTCGAAAGTTATCCTGCATACCAGTCAGACAGTCGTACATGGCTCAAACGTCTTATAATGTCATGAATCGAATTTGGTTCAAAGAAACCTAGGGGGTCTAAAGTGACTCCTTCTATGGGTTACACTTTTTGGTGGTATCAAATGATATATACCCCCCTACCCGTAGAGTGAGGGTGTTAATATAGGATTTACTAAAAACCTGACCTTTGACCTCTATGGGGCACGGGACAATAGTTATCCTATCTTACGCAAATTTCCGTCATGTACGTTTGACATCAAGTTGCACAAAATTCCGGTGGAATTCCGGAGCATGAATTTGGAATTGGTAGACAAAGCGTTGACTGCCTTAGAATACATAGGAACACAAGCGGAAAAGTGTTAAAAGTATTTCGAATATGGAATGGAATAAAAATGAGATTCACAAAATATAAACTAAGAGTTTATGTCATGACTATTGGTGCAGAAATGAAAGGCTGAGCTATGGCAGAGGAGACGATATATACCCCCCTTCCCGTAGGGTGAGGGTGTAAATATAGGATTTACTAAAAACCTGACCTTTGACCCCTATGGCGCACGGGACAATAGTTATCCTATCTTACTCAAATTTTCGTCATGTACGTTTGACATCAAGTTGCACAAAATTTCGGTGGAACATTTTTAAATTCCAGTGTATTCCATACATTTTGCTGCCGCCCTACTTTACATCCACAATTAACGTTATGTGTCTAACAAATGGGCGGGCATCAACGCTAATTCGTAAAATTCGTAAAATTAAATGGAATGCTAGATGATGCTAACCGTAAATAACTATGAAAACTCGTTATCATTGCACTGCACTTTTGCTATTGAATAATAAAACGAGAGTAGAGAATACCATTAAAGTGCATGGATTGCATGAGGTGTGTCAGGCTGTCGATGTGTCAAATGTTGAATAATGAAAATTACAATCAAGGCAGGAAGGAGAACAGAGTGGTAGTAGGTGATGAAAATATGATAAAAACATGATAGTAGGTATAAATAAGCTAACTAAGTTTGTGATTTTGTGTAATTAAGGCGCATTATGCTTTTGAAAGCGAGTTGGAATATTGCTATGTCGCTGAGCTAATGTAAACGGCTAACGTTTTTTTGTTTAACACAGTACAACATATTATATTGGGACTCAATTCTGAGAACTGCACGTGAAAGAAGTCCCAAAAAGAAGAAGTTCTGCATCATTCCTTTTGTCGCGTTACATGCCATAATAATTTAATAACGATTTGAAGTATCGTGGAATTTGTCACGTTTTATTCTCTTTTGTTTGACATAACTTACAAACTTCAAATCGACATTAAATTATTATGGCATGTAACTTGACAAAACGAGTGATGCAGAACTTCTTCTTTTTAGGGCTACTTTTACGTTCAGTTCTCAGAATTGAGTCCTGAACCAATGAGATGAAAAATCAATGAAAATTGAATAAAATTTCACTCCGATAAACTGATTTATGTATACCCTCATCCTATGTCGTCACATTAGAGTTGGAGAGAATGTTGATATTTTTATAAGTGGATCTTATAAACATCTGAAATGAAATAACATCATTTATTTATATAAATCTTCTTCGTTTTCAATCCTCATGACTCAATTTCACAACAATTGAGATATGTATCAATATCACCAAATAGGACTTTACACACACACACCCACATTAGTATTAAGGTGTTACATATTCACACTTATCGACATTACAAACACAGACACCACAAATCCAACATTCACACTATCAAATGTATTGCGGCTCATAACACACCCACCCTTATCAGATTCGGATTATGATTCAAGTTATCTTACACTGAAATCTTTACAAACCATTTAAAGGTGCCCCTGGTAGCAACGAATCGTTTATCTAATTCCTTGTAACCAAACTTCTGGCAAATAGACCACAACAATCTAATCATCACTCAAGGAATTTGCACAACTGTCAACATCACACTCCCCCATGTAATGCCTAGCGGTGAGTATAACAACAAAATAAAAGCTATTTCCTTTCCATACTCCATGTTCCCTATCTGCAAGACACCATTCACGCATTCATGCTATGCCATCTCAAGGATAGCGTAGCAAAAACCAAAACAAAATAAACCACAAATCACAAGCAGACTTTAGTCGAATGGAGAAGACGAATTGAATCCTAGAAATTCTTTGAATACAAATCTTCCACATCCCCTCTATGCCAACTAACGAGCATGAATTTGGAATTGGTAGACAAAGCGTTGATTGCCTTAGAATACATAGGAACACAAGCGGAAAAGTGTTAAAAGTATTTCGAATATGGAATGGAACAAAAATGAGTTGTGCAAAATATAAACAAAGAGTTCATGTCATGACTATTGGTGCGGAAATGAAAGGCAGAGCTATGGCAGAGGAGACGAAAGGAATAGCACTTGTTTGCGTCATATAAAGGTAGGCGGTTTCATGGTAGCCATTACAAGGCATACATAGGAAAAACCTAATATATAAAAATCGCATGTCACCGTGTCAACCGCCTAATGATTCTCAATGATATTTTATGGATGTGTATGATTGGTTTAATCAAGAAAAGTAGAATACTTACACAGTACAATATTTTTCAGCTCTTTGATTTGGGACTCAATTCTGAGAACTGCACGTGAAAGTAGTCCCAAAAAAAAGAAGTTCTGCATTCTTCATTTTGTGAAGTTACATGCCATAGTAATTAAATATCGATTTGAAGTTAGTATGTGTCGTATAGGGGATTTTGTCACGTTTTAGACTCTTTTGTTTGGTATAACTCGAGAACTAATAGTCCGATTAAGCTAACAAAAATTAAAAAAAAATTAAAATTACAATTCCATTGATCTGTTCATATAACGTTTCCAAACATAAGCAAAAGTTTCACTTTTTCATCAAAGGATTTTGAACTGGGTTTATTTTGTAGCAGTTACAATAAAACTGTTGTACTCGGTGGCGTATGGTTTACGTGTAATAATACTTATGATAATCAAACGCCACCATATAACAATATAACAAAAGAGCCTAAAACGTGACAAATTCTCCTATACAATACTAACAAACTTAAAATCGATATTAAATTATTATGGCATGTAACTTGACAAAACGAAAGATGCAGAGGTTTTTTTTTTTGGGGCTACTTTCATGTGCAAGTCTCAGTATTGTGTCCCGAAATCATTTATTGCACTGTGTAATCAAAGATCATATATCGATGATGTAATTTGAATGTATGTAATACTTCTGTTTTTGTACTTTTTTATTAAATAAACAGTTTTATCTCATTTGCCTTGTACCTCATACTTTTTGTTCACAATTGCTACAAAGGAAGTAACCTTGCACAACTTTAAATTGTCCTTTATGACTCATCTGCATTAATGGTTTAATTTTATTAAAAGTCTGTTCAGTGTTTCCTTAAACGGCCAAATGGGATTGATCGACGAGAATACACAAAGATAATTATAGCAAGTGGATTTACGAAATGCTATAAATTTTTTCTGTTCTGCTTTACATGGCCAAAAGTTCAATAAAAGTCTTCTGTATTGTCATAGCTCAAACGAACTCAATGGACACGTGCAAGTAGACAGTAAAGCCGGAAAGAAGAATCATCGCTGCTTTAAATATTTTAAATTGGAAAAACAAAAACTCATGCTATTCAAAAAAAAAAATCATAGATACTAAGGAAAAAAATTTTAAATGCCGACTATTATGGTCAATGCGACTTTTTATTATAGTAAATGGCAGTTACGACTTTTTTGACTAGGAACACGCTAGAAGTGGTAGATGAAACTCATTTACGCTTCCAAATTTGCCCTTATCTCAATTCTGGCGCTTATGACTTTCTTTCGTAGGAGGACAGAATATGTGTCAGACTTTTGGGAACCAAAAAATTGTGTGTTTTGTATTTCACTATCTGGCCCGGCAGACTTCGTCCTGCCTCCAAACTTTTGTAAAATATGTTGAGTGTAGTTGAAATCTAATAACGATTGGTTTATTTCTTTGACCTCTAAAATATTTCAATTTAAAGGGCGAGGTTTTCCCGGACAAATTCTGTTCTTTATATATATTAAAGATTATTATATATTATTATAAGAATTGCTAAAACGGATCAGCAGTGTCGTCCATGATGTGATGAAAACTTACTTATTAATAGGCATATATTCTAAAACAAAATTTTTAAGCCGATTGACTGACATATAACTATCTGCGTTGGTGTACTGGGTGTTTGTACCTGTTTCTCCTAAGGAGTACGAATTTCCAAAAATGCCTTCATTAGGCTCAGCAACCCCATTAACCGTATGGTCTGGGTCATATTAAAAGTTATTCCTATTTTCGTTATTGTCCCCTAAAATTTAGAAATGGGAAAAACCACTTTGTGAAGCTCTTTAATTCTGTAGGAAGTGCGCCATTATAAAAGTTAATCATTCTTCTTTAAGCCTTTTTGCGGTCTGGGTGACCATCTACAGCTAATCCTAAACTTTCACTGAAATTTTGGGACGAATGGGGTCAACCGTTTTCACAATTAGTGGTGACATCAAAATGTACACATTTTTTATATACAATATAGACTTCTGAATAACTATGATGTTAAAAAATTGACTAAATGACAATCCAAAATTAAGTGGTGCTAAACACCGGCAACTGGTTCGAAACATACATTCAAAATTTTCTCATGCCAAAAAAATCATATATTTTAAGTTTAAGTAAAATCGGACAATCGATATAAATTTTCGAAATAATTCAAGCCCAGCCAAATCAAATGCGGGTCCATATATACAAAAAAAAATTTCTCATAATAAAACAAATATACATTCTAAATTTTCTCAAGGTTCCACAAACATAAATACTAAATTTCATTTAATTTGGTACATGCATTCAAATTTTCGATATAAATCCACCCTAGCGCCATCTACCGGATCCATTTGTACATACAATTTTTTTTGATGATCAAACAAACATAGATTCTGAATTTCAGTTAAATTGGCCCATTCGTTAAAATTTTTATTGTAACCGATCCCAGCGCCACCTATCGAGTCCATTTGTACATAAAATGTTTTCTCATAATCAAACGAATATCCATTCTAAATTTCAGTTGAATTGGTACATTCATTAAAATTTTCGATATAAATCCACCCTAGCGCCACATGGATTTTTTTTCAACACAAACAATCTGTGGAAAATTTCGAATCGAATAAAAAAAAATCAGCCAAATCGCTCCAGCCGTTCTCAAGTGATGGGTTTACATACATGGACCATTTCATTTTTATATATCTTCTTATATCTATATATATAAAAATGGTGGTAAAAATGTATAGTAATTCATCAATTGAGAACGGCTGAACCGATTTTGTTGAATTTTCTTTTCAGATGTTCGTAATTACCAGGAGAAGGTTTATGTGAAAGAAAATTTTGGGAAAATCCTCCGGAAAAGCCGGAAAATTGCTTTTTTATATGGAATTTTATGTGCAAGTGTTACGAATGATTTTTTGAATGGAAAAATAAAAAAAAATTGTTGGAAAATTCGGAAAAATTCGAAAAATTTTAATTCTATTTTTCCACGAAATTTTGTTTTTTATCGTATGATTTGATAGTTTTGAACCATGTAACTGCGAAAAATTTCAGATTATTATTCCAAAATCCTTTCCGAATGGAAAAATACAAAAATTCTCGGTGGAAAACTCGGAAAATTCTGAAAAAATTCGAAAAATTTGGATTTTTTCGGAAACATTTTGCATCGCAAATTGAATTTTTGTATAAAATTTTGTGTGCAATTGTTCCGTAATGGCTTTTCGATTAGAAAAATAGATTTTAGTTTGATAATGAGTGGAGAAGGCACAGCAAACGGCACTGATGATGATGGTTTGGCAACCATCGAAATAGCTATCTGCCCTGCCAGCTGTCAACATAATCCATTTCACACAACTCTTGTAAAAACAAATTCTATTAGCAATAATAGAATAGATCTTAAACCGAACAATGAAAAACATATTCATATTCTGCACAGATCGAAAAAATAAACAAGAGAATTCGGAAAATTCCGAAAATTTATTTTTTTTTTGACGAAATTTTGTATGAATTAATAATTTTGGACGATGCAACAGTGAAAAATTTCGGATAATTATTCCGAATGGAAAAATTGAAAAATTCGTGGTGGAAAACTCGGAAAATTCCGAAAAACTCGAAAAAAAAATTACGAAAAAATTACGAAAAATTTAAAAAAAAATTTGAGCATAATGGGCCATCCGATCTCACTTGATGAATTACTATACACTTTTCATAATAATCCAAAATTTTCCGAATTCGAAAAGTCATTTCGGAACAGTAGGGAAATTGGAAAAATAGCTTTTTTGTATGGAATTTTGTGTGTAATTGCTTCGGAATGGCTTTTCGTATGGAAAAAAAGAAAAATTCTTTCGCATGGTTTGATGATTTTGATCAAAAAAACTTCGGATAAAAGTTAGTTGGAATATTAATCGAGATAAATAATATTTAGATAAAAATATATATGTATTGATATCCTATGCAATACTTATCAATTTGATATTTTTTTTCAGAAAATGAGTTTATGTGTGAAAAATTAAGTTATCCAATTGGATTGCGGGCATTCATTCCGAAACGACTTTGTAGATTTTTTTTGTAGATCAAATCTTAGATGACCTAAATGTCGTACAATAGTTAATCAGACTATACACAGTTAATCAACGCCAAGGTGTATGCTTATATCTTTGCTATCCTTCAATTCCCTGCGTACTGAGAATGGAGTTCTGTGCGCCGCATTTCGGGAGGCTTGCCAAAATTTAAATGTGCTCGAAAATGGACTCAATGCTCACCAATGCGACCGTTTCTACGTCAGCGATTCAAATTCGTACATTGTTTGCTCTCATCGTGCGGCAATCTGCTGTCGATATTGGAAATGCCAGCGGCAAATCGTTCGATGCAAACTGCATTCGATCGCGAATTTTAGCGGGTGTAAGACTAAAATCGAGATAAGCTGACCGAAAGAGTTCGAACAAACGTGTCGCTGTTAAATGAAGAGTACAAGAACATGTACGGTTCGCTGATGAAGGTTGTTGACAGGCAAGATATTTTTTTTGTTGACTCTGACATTGTTGGAAGGCAGTCGTACTGCAAATTCGGTTTTGAAACTGACGATGAATCTTCTCACGGTTGACAAGCCAAAGTACATAATGGCCAAGAATTCGGCAACAGCGAAATTGATGCTAGAATGCAAAATCAACATTTGGGATGAATGCGCGAAAACGAATAAACGAACTTTGGAAGTAGTTGATCGGACGATGAAGGATTTACGAGGTGATTTTAAACGATTTGGTGGGGCTATGATTCTGCTCACGAAATCTATTGCTGCTGATTTACTTAAACCATGCTTGAAATCGTCGTCAATGTCAAGAAGTTAAAATTTACCAAGAACATAAGAGTCGCATTGAAGAACCTCCCATCGTCTGCTGAATTCTCGAGACAACTGCTGGCGCTTGGCAATGGCCAATTTCGTGTTGATGTTTCGACTGTATTGATATCGTTCTCTGCACAAAATTAGAAAAATATCGATTAGATTAATTTACGGGCATGTTCCAGCAGCGACGAATAAAGACATCGATAGCTAGATTTTCATTTTAGAAAGTCAAATCACTGGAGAACTGCATTTGTAGAAATCTGTCTTACCGAATTTTTTAACTTGCTTAATGTGACGCATAATATACAGATGAAGGTGGTATCGATCATAATAATATTGCGGAATCTGAATAACCCGTAATTGTGCAACGGTACACGGCTGTCCGTCAAGAATCTGATAAACCTACGATCATCAAGACAAATTGAAAGAAGAGGAAGTATTAATCTTCCGAATTCCGATTATTCCAACTGATCATCCATTCCAATTTCCCGTTTGGTTGGCTTTGGCAATGACAATTAATAAATCGCAAGGCAAATCGTTGGAAGTATCTGGGATTTATCTAGAATTTCACGGATTTTCGTGCAGCCAATATAACGTTGGTTTTTTGCATTTTGGAAGCCGTTTTTGCGGCAGAAACTTAATCCAAAACTTTGTTTATCATACCACTCTCTACAGAGTTTATCTGAAGACATTTAATTGGGGCGAGGCAAAGTTCGCCGGTCCGCTAGTATATATATAGATTTTCATGATTATGACAAAAATTTGATACCCTCGCTTTTATACAAATAATTAGATCTTACCTTCGAGTTGTTGCTTATGTTGTCATCATAACCGAGATATACCAAGCAATCTGAAATGCACGCAGTTCTACCGACTCAACAAACGATCGTTGAATTTTTAAACCGTAAACCGAACCGAACGCACACACAACGCAATAAACCGCAGCCAACAGAAAAACAAACGGAAAGCAAAATAAACACTTGACCAATGGCATAAACATCAACAATGGCATAGTAGCCGGCCGGCAGTGGTAACACATTTGCAAATTGCAGATTACTGCACCACCAACATTAATTGCAACAAAATAATATTTATTACCACAAAAAGTATTACAAACTTTATTTAACTGCCGAGACTTCTAACACATATTCCCGTTTAACAATTTTGGCGGTAGGCACCGACTGACTGACCAAACTAATTGCAATTTTCTCTTTATTCACTTTCCATTTACATTTATTACATTTTTGCTTGATTTTAAGTAATTATCATAGGCAACTGCAGATTTTAGTTGGCTTTTGCAGGGGACGACTTATTTTACAACAACCACGCACCGAATATACAACAAAACTAACTAGAACAAACGTCAGTGTAAATGCACTGAGTAAATATGCAAATTGAAGTTTAGAGGAAGAATAGTCTCACGCTATTGACAGACTGATGTCCAAGATTCTCACTAGTAGACAGTTAACTGACAGTTGATCAATTGCTTAAAAAGGTTGCAGGGAGCTCTGTAATAGCCACAGCTAGAAATAGTGCGGACACAAACAAACGCTATTGCTTGTGTGTTCTCTATGTACATACATATATACATGTGTATGGCGGTAGAGTATCTTAAATTAGAGTGGTAGAAATAAGAGAAATAAAACAAAAGATACTAAACTGTCGATATAAATTGCAATATGAGATGTCAAGTTAATTTATCATGAGTCAACTTCTGAACCCTCGACATGCGATAAGAATTATTTATCCCAGACTAATATGAGGGGCATGTCCTTACTAAGCACGATTCGTAGCTGAACTATAAGTCAAAATTAGTCATCAATCATTTCTGGTTTTGACAATAGGAAATGCGTTCTGTTCTCTCACTTCTCATATCTCTACTCTAATCTGCCAACAACAATATGAAGATAATTTTGGCGCATTATTTGGTGCCTTTGTTGACATTTCTAATTAGTTTTGTTTTCTAGTCGTTGTGTGGTAGTTGTGAAATAGTATATAGTTTTCTAAAAAAAGCAATAGTAATGTGAAAGTAACATGAGAAAAAACATACAAATTGCGTAAAAGTGTAATTGTTGTAATGTGAAAGTGATTTTCGGTCGAAATTTTTAAATATTGGCCGGTAAAGCAAACAGGAAATGCAAAACGAAGATTCGGCCGGTGCCAACTTCCACATCATTTACGAGAATACGATAACTGTTTAGAAAATGTGTCGGTAGTTAAATTGTTGCATATTGATACTATTAAATGTCTATTCGCTGCAATCACTGGTGGTATTGGAAGTCAGCTTCAATTTGCCATTGTGTACCTTCTGCCTGAGCAGACTGCTACCGGATTTTTGTGTTTATGCCGCCTAAGTGTTGCTTTTTGTTTGCTTCGGTGAGTTGTGTTATGGGTCCATCTGTATGATTAACGGTTTATAACTTTAACGATCGATAGTTAGATTTTTCAGTGGAACAACAAAAAATCCCTTCATACGGTATATCTCTGTTATGATGACAACAAAAGTAATATGTAACACTAAGGTAAGACCATTACACAGTGATACAAATGTGAAGGAAAAAAATATACAGGGGTTCTCATGTAGCATTTCTGTTAGACTGGAGTCCATAGAGTAAAGTGATACTTTTAGTTTTGCTCGGTCACTTCGTTAAGTAATGTTTTTATAGCAAATAAGGTGAAATGGCGATATTCCTAAAATTACAAGTTCCAAAATTCATAAGTCTTCTCTTTGTAAACCGATCTTCAAAATCTTACATCTGTTGTTAAGCTATGACTTTCACCTTTTATTAAAAAAAAAAGAATTTTGAAAATGGGTTAAAAATAGTGAAACGACGGCTGCTTAAGCAAAACAACCTCGAAAAAAAATTGCGAATTCTCATTTTCTCAACGCTCTCAGTTGATCATGAAGCAGCGCACTCCCACTTTTACGCCCATTTTTTTTAAAATAATATATATGGCACGGCACGGCCTAAAAACTAAATGCCTTACTTTGACATAGAAAAATTTAAAGTAATCTTAGTTTAACAACAAAATAACCTTGTAAAGAAGCTTAAGTTTTAAGGTAAAAAGGGGAATCGTGGGGAAAGAATTTCCTCTATTTCTCATGTTTGAATATTAACGGTCAAATTCAAAGAATACACCACTGGTGCTGGACATTTTCGGCTGATATCTACTTCGCATGTACATGTGTGACATAATTGTAGATATATATACAGCTGATGATGTACCATTGTGTATCAGTTTGTCACAAAGGGATCTGAAGATGAACTCGTCATGGAGTTCGAAACGCGTCATCCTAGTGAGTGACACACTGAATTTGACCAAAAATATTTAAACAATAAAATAAAAAAAAAAAAAAAAAAAAACACTTTTCTGATCGTAAGCCGAATTTGATGTATCATTTGATACACTTTAACGTAAATTTAATATATAAAAACACGATCGACTAAAAATTAACAATCATAATATACAATAGCGAAGCATTGCCGGGCCCACTAGTATTTGTATAAAAAACAACCATAAACAACAAGTGCCAAACATTTGTATCCATAATATCTGCATGTCAATATGTCATCCTCTTCAATTAGTTCGATAGTACTACCGGAGCTAAGTAAAACCCTAGCTCATTTTGGCTAGATTGGCTATCAACTTATTTTTTGGCCCCTTAATCTTTTGAAAACCCTTGGGTCCCTCGAAAAGGTGGCGTCAGATTTTGGTCAACATTTCTTACAGATTTGAATATAGCGCTTTCTATCCTTTGGCAAAATTGTAGCTAATAGTCCGCTTAAGAAATTAATATTATAGTATTTCTCAAAAGAAATATATTTCCCTCGTTTTATTTTTAATAACTACGAAAAAATTCATTTTTTTCAATTTTTTTAGTATAAGTCGTAGGGAATCCAAAATTTTGCATACTCTATTCAGAGAAATTGAAGTTTAGGTAACAATAAGTAACTTCTCTGAACATGTTTAGGAATATTAAGTAGATCTCATAACCCTCTATTTACTTAAAAAAAAAACAAATTTAGGAGTTTTGTGCCAATTTTCAATGTTTTTACTTGCAATCTTTACCTATTACATATCTGAACAACTTCAGTAAACAACCAGAATGATCGAAACACATCACCCTTTTAATTGTTCACATATTACATTAGGGTAAAATATGTAATTTTTTCGAATTTCTTTAAAATAGGTAATATTAGCAATGTTGGTCATTTAGCTTCAATTTAGGTGGTGAGTGTATAAATAAAAATTTTTTATTTTCTATTTTCTTTTATATAACTCATGGCCTAAATGAGATAACATCAACATGTAAGCATGTTTTGTGAAGGTTTTTCGAAGCACTATTTAAATGTAAAATTTTTTAAATCGGTTCATAATTGCACATTTTCGGACATTTGAAATTTTGAAACACCCAACTTTGGTCACCCAGTAAGGAGCTAAAAAAAATCCAAATAATCCCAAAAACACCTCAGCTTTAACTATATAGTATACACACTACATTACACTGTACAACACATGATTTTGGGACTCAATTCTGAGAATTGCACATAAAAGTAGCCCTAATGATAACAACTTCTGCATCATTCATTTTGTCAAGTTGGCTGCCTTAATAATTTAATGGTCATACCAATTTTTTTTGGTCAAGGTGCACTTTTTCTATATTAAAAGACGGTTATATCTCTGTATACCGTACGGAATATCTCTTTTTTTCTGAAACAAAGTTGTAGATATTGAATAGGTAACATAAATAATACTTTTTGGTACCATAAATTCCACTTTTTGTCACCATAAATTGTACTTTTTGGTACCAATAATTGCACTTTTTTCTTACAATAAGTTTCACTTTTTGTTACCATAAATTTTCCTCTTTGGTAAAAATTTTTTTTTGGTACCATAAATTACCCTTTTTGTTACCATAAATTGTACTTACTAGTGCAATAAAAGAACTTTTTATACTTAATACTTTTAATACTTTTTTTAGTTGGTACAAAAAAAGTATTTTTTGTTACAATAAATTAACTTTTTTGATTTGTAATCCAATTACTTATTTACCTAATTTCCCTTTACACCCCATGAATGAGGTATGGGATTGCTTCTTGCGGTGTTGTGAATTAACACGCTTTCTATTTTTAGATTCACAACTAACGGCACCTACTTGTTTATTGACGAATGCGAACGTTACTGTTTGAGAAGCTTTTACTAGACATACCAATTGACTCGACACTTATACTGCGAAGTTGCTGACGACAACATGGAGCGGGCCGGCAATGAAAGAGAAATTTATTTCTTTATTTTTTAGATGACTAGAGCCAGAGGTAGAACCTTGGATCTCCCGCATATGGCGAAAAATTTGTATTTTGGGATTATTAAGGCATCGAATTAGGGTGCACACTTAATTTTTTTTAGAAAGTGCATTTTATTTAAAGAAACGTAAAAAATAACAAAATAAACACATATATATGTACCAGTGATCTGCGGCGATAGGAGTTTTCGCCACTACTGGTGTACTCGCTGTTTATGCGGCTGCGGTAACAAACTGCTTGGATATTTTTGTGCCTTTGTGCCCTAGATCCAAAAATGCAAATTTTTGCAAGTGCAGTTGTGTGGGAGGTTGGTGTGGCAGTAGGCGGTTTTCCAAGATTTTTTCAAAATTTCTTAATTTAGCTCAGAGAAGTGTTTCTGTAAAATGTCATTGCTGTACGACCACTCCTTCTATTTTTTTCCAAGAAATGTATGGGGCGGTGCCACTGTGCGTCGGTGCGATCACCACCAACATACTAACCGCCTCGCTGTCGATTTGTTACGTTTTTCTTTTTGCTTGTGTTTTGGTGACAAATGTTAAAACAAGTTCATTAGGCCGACAGATTTCCAACAGAAACAAAAGAGTTTTAAAATGTCAGATCATACATTTGTTTTAGACAAAACTATTGAACTTTTTCATTGCATTTTCCTGACCTATAAAGAATGTCTACAAAAAATAAGCAAAAAAGAAAACGGTACAAATCCACAGCAAGGCGGTTAGTATGTTGGTGGCGATCGCACCGACGTCGTATTCTTCTTCGTAATATTTTTGTATGTGTTTCTTTGTTGTTGTGCTAAACCACCACTATAAAACAAGCACACACTACAAAGCGTCACATTTTTGTTTTTGGTTTTTTTGATACGATGCTAAACTATTGCAACAAAAAAAGTAAACACAAGAAAGAGCTTTACTCCACCGCATCAGTTTTCGTTCGATATTTCGAATACTTGCGTATGAAAAATACTAAGTTCGGACGCGGTGCACCGGCGGTTGCGGTATATCGGTTCTGATCTCTGATATGTACTTATTGCATGTATTAAAAAAAAAAATATAAATAACAGGAACTCAGTTTAGGTGTTATAAAGTTACTAACATAAATTTTAATTGACTAGCAAACATTTGTAATTAATAATGCAAGGCATACACGTTACAACCGTTGGTACAACTTGGAGAGGTTGTATTCAAGATTGCAACGTTTGTGGGCTGGTTGTGCGAAGTTGTGTCTCGGTTGTACGAAAGATTGAAATTTTTTGATTTTTGGCATGTTGTACCAGTCGGTTGCAACGTTTGTTGGCATGTCGCATACAATATTCATTTTGTGTTTATTTTCGTAGAGACAACACAGTAAAAATTATTGTGCGCACATTTAAACAACACGAAAATGGAAGACTCCGCTCAAATGCGATATTTTATTGAATATATAATGAAAAGTATGCCGGAACTATGGAATTGCAAAAATTAAAATTATAAAAATAAAAACACTCGCAATAAAAACTATAATAAACTGTTGAGTGAATATAAAAAAATTAAAAATGATAAAAAATAAAATAAACAAAAATAAAATAAATAAATAAAAAAATAAATAAATAAATAAAAAATAAAAGTAAATAAATAGATACAAAATAAAAATAAATAAATAAATAAGAAATTAAAAATGATTCTTCAATTAAAGCGCCGGCAACTATTTCCGATGTCATCTTAACTCAAAATAAACTGCTTCAAAATGAAGTTGTACAAAGAGGTTGTACACAACGTTGTATTGTTTGTGACCGTAGCACACAACTTGACTACTCACCGAGTTGTACCAACGGTTGTAACGTGTATGCCTTGCTTTATGGGAAGGTATCGATATGAATGATCCATTTGTAAAGTTAAACTTTTGTGAAAAGTTATTAAGTCATGGGGGGAATCTGTAATTTATATCCAACACACATTTCTTTGGCAAATATTAGGTTGCTTATATATTCAGTTTTTAACCGATTTCTATATAAGGTTTTTATTAATTTCATTATTAGGTTTTTTTAACCTATTAGGAAACAAAATAAAACTTTTTGCAAAACACCCGAACGTGACTATAAAGGTTCGATAGTACAACCGGAGCTGAGTAAAACCCAAGCTCAGTTAGGCTAGATTGGCTAACAAATTTTTTTTTGGCCCTCTAAACTTTTTAAAATTCCTTGGATCACTTGAAAAAAGTTGACATCAGTTTTTGGCCAACTGTTTTTACAGCTTTTAATTTAGCGCTTTCTCTTCTTAAGCAAAGTTGTAGCCAATATTCCGCTTAAGAAATTGATATAAAAAAATTTCCCAAAAAAATGAATCTTCCCTCGTTTGTTTTCAAAAAAAATTTAATAAAATTTTTAATTTTTCACTATTTTTAATATGTCGTGGGGAATCTAGATTTTTTTCATACTCTATTCAGTGAAATTGTAGTTTAGGTAACACCGAATAACTTCTCTGAACAAACCCATGCAATCTGAACAAGTGTAGGGACATAAAATAGCTCTCAAGCGCACACGATATTCTTTAAACAAATCAGTTTTTAGGAGTTTTAGGCCATTGTAGAAGGTTTTTACTTGCTATCTTTACCAAAAACGTACTTATTGTATAACTGGACAACTTCTGTAAACAACCAATATGATCCGAATACTCCACCCCTTTAATTGTTTACAAAGAGCATTAGGGTGTTCCTTAGATAGCATTTTTTCGAATTTCGTTAAAATATGTATTAATCGCGATATTGATCATCGATCTTCACCTTATGTTTGTGAACAATTTCGTATCGATAGTTAGGCATTAGGGTGTGCCGCAATGAGGTTCAAGTTCGAATCTGTTCTCAAATCAGTTTATTGCCGCTGAGTATTTTTTCTTTTAAATACAGTCTAAGTAGTAATAAGCCGTTCAATAGCTGAAGGGAAGACCTAAAATAGTATATGTTTCCCTTTATAATTAGAAGTTGGGGTATTTTTTAAAAAAATTATTAATAATGTTGAAATTGGATTCCGAAGTAGTTCATTGTGGGCAACTATATATTTTAACTTTTTAAGGTTAATCAAGCTTAAATCTATACGTTTAAAAAGTATATGTGTATATTATCAATATCTCTATCAATTCTCGAGATATAAAAATTAGATTTTTTTTTAAAAATAAACGAGGGAATTCTAATTTTTTTGGGAATTTTTTTATATCAATTTCTTGAGCGGACTATTAGCTACAACTTTGCTTCAGAAAGAAGAGAAAGAGCTAGATTAAAAACTGAACCCACTGTTGGCCAAAAACTGTTATCACCATTTTTCAAGGCAACCAAGGGATTTTAAAAAGTTTAGAAGACCTAAAAAAATTTTGGTAGCCAATCTAGGCAAACTGAGCTAGGGTTTTACTCAGCTCCGGTTGTACTATCGAACATATATATTCACGTTCGGGTGTTTTTTTCGCTGTTGCACCGTGTTATTATTACCTCTCTGCGTCTGCACTGCTATATTGCAAAATAGCCAATCTGTACATATATCGACTAAAAGTACTAAATAACAATTCGTTAAAAGTATTCTTTTCTCCGCGCAAGGTTTTCCGAACTCGGACTGAATTTGCTTCAAATATTTCGTTAACCTTTACTTTTTTAAACAAAATCAACGATCGCCACTCACTATTCGATGTTTCTTCACAATCCCCAGGGGACGGAAATGCTTTTACTTAAACTTAATTTCCCTTCACACCCCATGAATGAGGTATGGGATAGCTTCTCGCGTTGTTGTGAATTAACACACTTTCTATTTTAATATTCACAACTAACGGCACCTTGTTGTTTATCGACGAATGCGAACGTCACTGTTTGAGAAGCTCTTACTAGACACGCCGATTGATTCGACACTTATACTGCGAAGTTGCTGTCAACAACATTCGAGGGGAACCGACAATGAAAGAAAATTTTTCTTTTTTTTTAAGATGACTGGAGCCAGGATTTGAACCTGTGATCTCCCGCATGGTAGTCGCGTGTTCTAACCACTATGCCACGGCCGGAAATGCTTTTAGCAATGGTAAAATTATTGGCATATCAAAAAACTGAATGTTTTTTGGGTTTGGCCCCTTGGGTTCTATGATAACCCCCCTTGTGTGGGGGGATTTTTTAAATTATTTTTTTGGTATATCCCGGAAATTTAAATGGCCAACTTTGACCTACCATTCCGGTATTTGGGGACCAAGACGAAGACAATGGCATATTTTTTTTAATCGGGCTCCCGCACCATATTCTGCACTTCAGCCCTAAAAAGTCAATACATTTTAATCCAAACTACATTAAAGAAAATGACAAGAAATGAGAGTGAAGCCAGACATCGTTTGAAAAAATGCAAGTATTAAGAAAGTGTTGCTACAAAGAATACACTGCAAATAAAAGTTGCCACAGAAAAAAATCGGTAGATTTCAGGCCCTGAGCGGTAGAATATCGGTAGAAATGTGCACACTGCACTGGATGGACTTTTTTCGGATAGGTTTGTTCCGCACTTTTTTCTCCCGACACTTTGCTCCAGACACAAAAGAGATATTCCGTAAGGTATACCGAGATATAACCGTGTTAGAATATAACAAAAGAGCTAAAAATTCACCTTAAGCTTACAAAAATTCGTACGATCATTAAATTACTAAGGTAGCCAACTTGACAAAACGAATGCTGCAGAAGTTCATGTTTTTCAGGGGATACTTTCACGTGCAATTCTCAAAATTGAGTCCCAAATCAATGAGCTGAAAAGTGTTTTACTGTGTTATACAGTGTAAATGCGTGTGTTACTATAAGGTCTGTTTCAGGTCTGAAGCTGAAAATATTCCATTATGGTTTCTCTTGACTGACTATAATTATGTAAAACACTGCACTTTTTGCTATCGCCAACATCCTTCAGTCACCCAAACTACTTAATTTGTTTCTGTAACAATCAATTTCCTAGAATGTAAACATAACATCAAAACCAGACCCCTCGCCCAGCTTTACGCCTGCCCTGCTATATCGAACTGAAACATTTTGATGTCGTAGTTACAAATATTTTCCTTTAACTACATTTGAGATGCTGCTGCAAAATTTTCAAGAATTTCAATATTTAGAGAGAACATCACAACTACATTGAATGCTCTATATCAAAGGCAAATACGAGTATCTCTCCCCTTGCTAAAGTAGCTCAAAGTTATGTGTATGTGTGCGTGTGTGTGACCACCGCACATGATGCTTTTCATCGACCGTAGACAAACAAGTAACCTTTAAGGATTCTTATGCTTAATGAAACTTAAACGACATTTACTTTTCATGTAGCCAATGTTTAGTTATCCATGACAAAAAAAAACAAAAAAAAAAGTTAAAAATTCTATCGTCGTAAGACCCAATTGAGTAAAAAAATCCATATGAAAATTTAATGATGCGGAAAAAATACGGAAAATGTTTAATATTCATTGCACTGAATCAATGGGTTTGCCACTTTAGGTTTGAAGACCATTTTAAAAGGTAGTAATCTTGGGTAAGAAATGCAATATTTTCTAGAGGTTGTTGGGGGTATGTTTTAAAGATTTTTGGACGACAGACGACACATTTTGTCACACATGAGCGAAATAAGAAATGTTGAATGTTGTGTGCAAAATTTATGATTTATTTTTAGGGGTCTATAGGACAAGTTAAAATGTCTCTTGGAGTAAGATTGCTTCTTTGGCAGGCTATTAACCATTCATCATTTTGAGACTCCATTTTTTGTCATTTAAAATTCTTTATGTGTTTGGGCAATATTGTATTAAATTCCGTTGGAGGTAAAGTAATACAGTGTGAGGCACTGGTCAGCTATTTATAAGCTCGACGTTCCTTTTTTAAGACGCCACTTAGTTTGTTCGCACCAAAATTTCTGAGGTAAATTGATTTGTTCGATACAAAATGTGCCGGACTTTTTTTATCCTCACCCTTAGGGATAAGGGTATATATCACTTAAGACGAGAAAAAAGTGTAATGCATCAAGCGAGACGAGTTGGGCCCCTAGTATCATAAGACTTAGGACTTTTTAAGACGATTGAGTCATGTTCCGACTGGCTGGCTGGTGGGCACGATGACTCGAGTAAACTTTTCAGATCCATATTTACTTTTTTCTGTTTGTAAACTAGTGTTATGGAATTATTTGTCCTTCTCTAGTGTATCCTTTCATAAATTTCCAATATTATGGCTATGAATGCATTTCTGCTTTATATAAAAATATGTTGTAGGGTTTCATAAAGAACGTAACGTTTTCTTACTCATATCAAGAAATTTCTTAATGAAACTTATACTTTTTGCTGACAATGGGGCTGTAACAAGTAAAGTTAAATTACGTCCGTCATAATATCAGGTACCTTGTTACGTCGGTTATTGTGTCACACAGCGCCCCCAAAGATCAGAACAGTAAAGAAAAGCCCAAAAGACCACTTGTGGTTGGTTGCTGGTGGTGGTAGTGGTGGCCTAACACATGCACTCAAGGTACGAGTAAGTGGATGAAATGAATGGCCAAGAAATATGTACATGTCACGTGTTTAGAATATTTAACAACGACAATTTCTCTAACATACAAACATGCATGTTAGCATGTATATGTAAAACTCCCGGTAACCTGGAATGTAGTTGCTTAATAGACTTAAAGTCATCGAGTAAGGACATCGAGCCTCAGCAAGAAAATTAAAACTTTCTTTGTTTCCTACCTTTCTTTTATGTCACAGCAGCGCTCAGGTGTCAGTCACAATTTACGTGGCACTAACATTTCCTGCTGTATATTAGTCAAAGTTTAGCAGTTCCGTTTGACATGAATATAAATGCAACAGGATTTCATTGTTGTTGCTGAATTTCTATGCGTTGTTGAGGATTTTTCTTACGCCACAGTTTGTTACTGCGGTTTTTGCCATTAACAAGAGACAGAGAGAGGGAGAGAGCGAATGGCATGAACGTGTGTGCACGTACTTTAAATGGCTGCACTAAATTTCTTTTTCGGGAACTTTGCTAGTTGTTATGTTTCAAAGGTCAAGTGTTAGTAGCTGCTTTTTTCTGGTTAGTTGGTTAGATACTACGTGAAATGCTAAATATTGTACAATATATGCAGAGGTAAGTTATTTACATGAATGTTGGAAATAATTAAGAACATTGCTTAATTTGTCGTAGGTTTGGGGTTGGCGTTCATTTGCGAGTACGTTATGAAAGGCAGACTATAAACATTACAAGGGATATGTGAATTGTGAGAGAGAGGGGGAGAGAGGAACAGAAAAGTTGTTAGCTAGACTTAATAATACTTAATTATACAGGTACTGGTAATGTAAGGTAAACTGTTTTGCGTACGAGAACTGTGGGCTTACTTCTTGTTCCTAAATGGCAGCAGCATCAGAAATTCACCTATCAGTAGCCGCAGAAATGAATTCGGTCTTTTGCGCTCCGTAAATAGTTGGTCATAGTTGGCCTTTTCACCTGCTCCATCCAACGAAGTTTTGGTCGCCCCCTCCTGCGCCGTCAATCGAGTTTATTGACGAAAACCTTTGGAACTGGAACATCTTCATCCATTCGTACAACGGGTCCAAGTCATTCTGTCTATTTCTATATCGTTGGACAGCTCATACATCTCGTGGTTCATTCGACGACCCAATCAGTCAGTCAGCAAGCTATTTTATATATGTAACATTGCATTGGAAAAGCATCTAGTGTGCCAAGTTTTATAAATTCACTTTTTAGCGGATTTAATAAAAAATTATTAAATTGCCTATTCCGACTGCGAGGAGAGAGACTTTAGCTTCTCTGTACAACCTTTTACTAAGTACCTTAGCCTCCTACGGGGTAAATTCGGGACAGCTTTGAAGAAGACACTCTGTCGTCTCGAACACCTCCTCTTCCTCACATTTTCTAGCAAGGTTTCTGATATTGCAGTGGTCAGTTTTAAATTACTCATAAACAGACCAACCATGTATTCCGATCGGTACTTGCTACATTCGGGCCACAACGATCTAGCAGTAATACATATTATCGATTCTGGAGATTCAACATCTAAGCCAACATCTAATCCTTCACTAAACCAAAAATATAACATATGAGCGGGTGAACATCTTTCAGAAAAGCATGATCAGGCGTAGTACAGCCTCCTATAGCCAATAAGTCCGATGATTCGTTCCCGGTACCGAACAGAGGCAGACATTCCGAGGCTTCAGTCCTTCAAACTTCCCCTTGCAGTACATCACCAATTTTGATTTACAACATGTATAATTGAATGTCTTTATTGCAGCTTGCCTATCTACACAGAGGGTTACTTGCCAGCTATTATTGACTCCACGTCCCATAATAACCTCTGCGACTTACTGAATTGCCAGTACCTTAGCCTGAAAAACACTGCATTCATTAAGTAGCCCGAAAGAAAGGCTTAGCTGCAGATCCTCACTATATCCATCTTTAATCCTTCAGAAACGGAGAACAAATATAGTTTTCTGAGGGTTCATGATACACTATTGGAGGCCCCTTCTAAGTATAGCCAGTAAGGTAGCTAAAGTGCAGTCATCTGAATTATGATTGCGCTCCGTAAAGCCAACCACGTCATAAAGAGCTTTCTCTGTGATGTATGCACAGTGAGAGGTGCATAAAGTGTGAGGGATTAATGATTTTACCTCTGAGATCTATGCCTATGACTTTTAGGTTTGTTTTATTTCCATTATAATATTTGTCCTTTAACCATCCCCCAATTCCGTCTAACTGCTTTGGTTCCTCAGGCCGCACTCTATTCATTTCTACTTAAAGGACATCCCCAAGCAAACCTTTTAATATTGACTCGGTGGTATCCATGTTATCCGACACATTAACCGAAGCCCCGCATAAGGGACATAAGACGAGTGGAGTAAATGTGCGAGAAGTGGACGCAAAGATGATCATCCATAATGGCTATTGCTGATCCTTGCGTCCACTTCCCCCATATTTACCTATGCTTGAATAAATTTTCTGTCTGTTAATGTTTTTTTTTCACTTTGTTGTTGTTACTCTTTTATTAATTGTGGGTAAAGTTCAACGATTCTCATTCACAGTGGCCATTGCTGATCCTTGCGTCCACATTCCGCGCGTTTACGTATGCGTAAATGAATATACTGTCTGTTGGAAGAAGTAACTATCCAATCAATTTCCAATCTATATATATAAAACAGGATGTGTGTATATATGTAACGTATGAACTCGAAAACGGCTGGACCGATTTTGATGAAATTTTCAGGGAATCTGCCGAATAATCCCGCGAGTAACATAGGCTACACATTGTTTGGATTTTTCTACATTTAGGGGGTGAAAATGCCAATATTCGATAACACAAGGTATTCTGCGCTTACAAGAAGTTAAAAATAATATATTATCAATCGATGATAAACAACTTTGTGTACTCTTTTAAGATACCTGCGTACGTCCATGGGAAAACCTTTAAAAAAATTCTTTAAAAAACTCTCTGTATTCCAATATAACGGGACATCCAATATAACGGGATATGCAATAGCGAAGCATTGCCGGGCCCACTAGTCCTTTATAAAAAAAGGCCTTTTTTTAAAAGTTGTGTCCTTGGTCGTACAAGGAAACTTCCTCTTTTGTCGAAAAAGGCCGGTGTCAGATCTCCTTCTGGCAAACTGGTTATTTGCTTTACATCTATATTTTATTGAACTTTGTACCGCAAAATAGGTGAATTTGTATGAGCCGTAGTCGTTACTCTCACATTTAATTTTTTAATACTTTTTTTTACTGATATGTCAAAAGCTTAGAATTCAACCTACGCTTAAGGATAGAAGATTGCATACCTTAATATTCAGATAATCAGCTCGATATTTCTTTAATAGCGACTGTAATCGGGTGGACAGATATTCGGGCAGACGGACATCTTTAAATAGACGCAAAATTGTACACTGATCCGTATGGACAAATTTAATATAAATATCGGATTTCAAAAAAGCCACCAATCCAATTTGATAGTGGGCATGCCCATATAAATTTTCGCTATAATAGCATCAGCTGATTGGTATGGTTGATGGTATAACTTTTATTTATTATTGGTAATTTTTAACCCTAAAAGAACGAATTTCCAAAAATCCGTTCTTAGCTGACATAGGAACAACCTGAAAGGGGAACAACCACGCCAAATTTGATCATCCTATCTACAGCTTGTAAGCAATGTAAGCCTGTATCTTTATATATAAAATTCTACTGTACGTGTGTTGTGACTGTACTCCTCCTAAACGGCTGGACCGATTTGCATAATTTTTTTTGTATGCGTTTGGGTGGCGCCCCGGGTGGTTCAGATTTACAATTCGGTCCAATTGGACAAGGGGGCGTGGCACCGCCCATACAACTTGCAAATCAAAAGGGATGTATCTCATGAACCAGCAGAGGTATGAAGATGAGATTTGGTATATATGTTGTTGAAGCATTATAAATTACAGGCAGGGTGGAAGTAGGCGGTGCCACGCCCCCTTTTCAAAAATCGCTGTGCAGGCTTTTCTAATAGACCGATTGATACGAATATTTTAACAAGTAGCACTGTTGACCTGTAGATAGTTCCTGGCTACATTTGGTTGTGATTGTATAAAGGGGCGTGGTACCGCGCATACAACTTGAAAATCGAGAGGGCTATATCTCATGAACTATCAGAGTTATGAAGATGAGATTTGGTATATATGTTGTTGATGCAGAATTAATTACTTCCAGGAGGGAAGTGGGCGGTGCCACGCCCCCTTTTAAAAAATCGCTCTGACAGCTTTTCTAAAAGACGGATATATACGACAATTTTAGAAAGTGATACAGATGACCTGTTGATAGTCCCTGGCTATATTTGGTTGTAATTGGATAAAGGGGCGTGGCACCGCCCTTACAACTTGAAAATCGAGAGGGCTATATCTCATGAACTATCAGAGTTATGAAGATGAGATTTGGTATATATGTTGTTGGAGCAGTATTTATTACGATTAATTACGTACCGATTGATACGAAAATTTTACCAAGTGGTACTGTTGACCTGTTGATAGTCCCTGGCTATAATAGGTTTTGTTAATAAACGTGGCACTGCCCATACAACTAAAAAGGTTACAGTAAAAAAAGCTCTATCTCATGAAGATGTGTTTTGTTACATATGTTGTTGTTACAGTATGAATTACAGTAAGCATGGAAGTGGGCTGTGCCACACCTCTTTTCAAATAATCAGTTATAACTGCCATAGTAATAGTTTGATCGTCCTCAAAATTCATTTTTTTCCCGCAAAAATCGTACACCAATGTCGGAATCTACGATGATTTGTTAGAAAATTTCACCAATAATTTTTGTGTTTTAAATCGCTTGCTAACTTGCGCTGGGAAGCATGAAGGTTTCAGATAGAGATTTTTCATAAGCACAAACCGAAAATTTCAGATATATGTTTTTTGAGACCTTCAGCGTAATTCTGGCTTCCCAACTAAAACTAAATGATGATGTATTACAGAAGTAAATCTACATATTTGTTAAAGAGTTATGGCGCAGAATATTGGATGGGATTCCAAACAATGTCAAAAATATAACATTCTCTTCGTCTTGAGCCGGGGCCCATTGATCTGAAGTTTTCGACAATTGCTCATACACTAAAAAAATATCTCCACCTGAAATCTTTATTCTTCTCAGCGCGAACTACAAATTGGTTTTAGACATATGCTTACTTAGTGAAATTTTCTTAGAATTCATCGTAGATTTCGACTATTACCATTTTCCAATTACTTTTCAGGAGAGCGAATCGGTAAGAAATGCTATAGATAGAAAAATTAAACAATATTCATTGGAGTTGAACTGGAAAACACCTTTTGTTTGATATGGGCACAATTTGAATTTTTATAGTATGTTAGAGGTAACATTAGCAAACATTTGTAAATTACTTATGTATGTTGTATTTTTTTGACATATAGAACTTCTTATAGGTATAAGTGTAAATCTAGCTGTCATACTAATGAAGTGTGATAGACTCTCTGTCAGTATACTTTGGAAAATCACCATGCAGACTACACAAGAACAGCGCTTAAAAATCTTACAAATTTATTTTCAAAATGCGCGTTCTGTTCGCCATACTTATGGAGCCCATTGTCAAGTTTACGGTGCACATAATCATCCATCTGAGCGGCTAATGGAAGCCATCGAGGCTGTAGAAGTTAGTGTGAAAGGGACTCGAATTTATCGAACCAACGCCGTTCTCAGCAACTAGGTCTCTGCAAATGCTGAGGAGAGATCTTGACCTACATCTATATAAGATCCAACTGGTAGAAGAACCAGTGGATCATCAATTGATTTTGTTATTTCTCATGTCATTGCAAATTATTGGGAGAAGAAATGGTTCCAACACGACGGCGTTACAAGCTATACAGCGGGTGAGACCATTACTTTGTTAAGCCAAGCGTTTGGTGGCGGAATTATCTCAAAAAATGGTAATACGAGTTCAATACAAAGATAGTATTCGGGAATATTCTTAATCCGTGGGAGAAGAAGACATGGCAAGAGATGGTTTTATGTCTAAAGGCATGAATCTTCAAACGAAGTCTTCACTTGCGGTCAATAGGCGGAGAAGCCATGACAAAGGTGTTTTACGCCTTAAGAGATAGTTAGTATACAGACGGTTCCCGCTACTACAGGTAAAAATAAAAATTTAGTTTTTATTTTTAGCGGAATGTTTGTTTCCTTTTTGGAAAAGAAGTGGGTTGTCGCCCCACATACAGAAAAAAGTTAATCTACATGTCAGCACTATAGATATGTCTATCGTAATAGAGGCTATGATATTTGGAATTTAAAACAATAAAACTTAATTGGTAAACTTCCATGTTAAGGAGTTATTTGAAATTAGTTGCATAAGGTAATAAACTCAACATATTGTTGTCGAGCTTAAGTAAATAATATATAATATATAAATTAGCGTTTGTATAGCATTTGGGATAGTAAGAAATGTGAAATATATTACAAGTTTATATGCAATAGCGAAGCATAGCCGGCCCCACTAGTTAAATATAAATATCAGATTTAAAAAAAAACCACCAATCCAATTTGATAGTGGGCATGCCCATATCATTTATAGCATCAGCGGGTTGGTATGGTTGATGGTATAACATTTATTCCTTATTGGTAATTTTTAACCCTAAAAGAACGAATTTTCAAAAATCCGCCAACTTTCATCATCCTATCTACAGCTTGTAAGCAATGTAAGCCTGTATAGATTATAAAAATGTTATTACAATCTTTCTTTTAATATGACCGACATAACAATTTCCCAAAAGGGGCGTGGCACCGCCCATTTCCCCCATGTACCATTTACATATGTAAGAAATATCTTCTTACATGGCTCTTGAAATATGTCCTATTGATATTTTGGTTTGTGTAGGCGGTGCCACGCCTCTTTGTCTAATTATATTTTCATATGGCCTACGACATAGGCCCTATGGACAGTGAAAATTTAATTTTATTGCAATCGGTTCATTTATTTCGACGTGATAACGATTTTTTCAAAAGGGGCGTGGCACCTCCCATTTCCCAGCGAGACGCAACAATCCTTATACCACTAACATATGTAGCAAATCTCATCTTAATACCTCCAATTGCTCGTGAAATATGACCTATTGAAATTTCGGTTTGTGTGCGCAGTGCCACGCCTCATTGTCTATCTATGTTTTCATATAGCCTATGATAGAGACCCTATGGACAGTATCAAGAAAAGAAAATTTAATTGCAATCAGTTCATTTATTTGGGAAATATATCGATTTTCTAAAAAGGGGCATGACATCGTCCAAAGTATTTTTTCTGCCACGCCAATTTTACCCGCTTGCAGTCTGAATTTTCAAAACTCCCTTCTAATTGCGCGCCTACGTCATAAAAGGAACCTACATTCCGAAATTCGTGGTTCTAGGTTTAGCCGTTTTGGCTTTTATATATAGATAATACTTTTTATAAAACTTCACAATATTCCTAATGACAGGGTACGATAGAATAATTTTTGTTGTTATCAAAAACTTTACATTAAAAAGTGGCAACAAATAGTATATAATTTTCTAAAAATTTAGCAAAAATTTGTACAGAAAGAAGGTGGACAACCCATTAAACTAAGAATGGATTTGAAAAAAAAAACAATTTATATCTTTTATATCTCATTAATGAGATATGAGAGAGCTTCTGCCAACTAAGTGAAATGATCCGCTCTTTCTTGTAGACACGATCATCAGGACATAGAATTCAGCTTGAAGGAAGGTTTTACCACCAAAAGCCAATCGGGTCGACTACAAGAACGAGTAGAAAGTCGATAAAATAAATTTAAATAGTTGTATAAGGTCCTAAACTCAAATGTTCTTTATGGTGTTCGCGAGTTCCACAAATCATTCCACGGTAGGTCATCTAGTTATCTTAATGTTGAGGGACAAAGTGCGAAAAAATTTCACAATTTTCAAAATTTCCAGTGGAGGTAAAGGTCAAACATTAATATAGTTTGTTGTATTTTTCTTAGCATCCTGTGTTTTAGTTACTGCCTTTTACTAGGACTAATTGAGAGAAACAGTAAATATATTTGCATTTCATTACAATTAATTAGCAAACGATTTATTATATCTCATAAAATAATGTCGTTATTCACACATGCCAAAACGTAGTATAAGCTCAGTTTTTATACCAAAATAATCCTCTTTATACTATAGCACAAAGTTCCACACATTCGGTTACACTTTTACATTATGAAAATAATCAACAAAGTCATCATAAATGTCAGTTATAACTTAATGTGCAACTATATTTTCCATTTGCACAACTTAAGCTAATAAACTAATACACATTGTGATCTCTTTGTGTTGACAATTTCAATTTATGCATTTAAGACAATTTCCTAAATATAAACCATTATTCATTGTCCAGCAGCATATGTACATGATGTCATCCTGATTTTACTATAAAATCCAATATAATCTTATTATATCTGTATCTGTGTAACATCTGTACGAGTTTATGCTATACCATTCCAGCATCTATTTGAATAGCATTAACTGTGCTGATCCATGCAAACATGCCGATGACATTCTCACACATGCACAAGGCATAGTATCACCTGTCACGGTTTAGATACTCTATCATATGCTGATTAAGAAAGGATTGCAATCTGATACATAGCATTGTAGCTTAGCGTTGATGCACAAATGGTATCATAAACCTAAAGGAAACCACAGATATGTTACATTTTTACGGAAATGTCATTTGGATAGACGTGTGCGGTAAAAGCTCAACATAATTGAATTAAGTAGTATAAGTCCCCATGTGATAAGGTAGATAGGTGGGTTGATGGGTGGTTGGGGGATTGATGTTCACAACAGTTGCAAATGCATATTCATATTTATCTGTATGTACAGGATATTTGAATATAATTGGAAGATATGTTATCGGATGCGTAGCAGGAAGTTGGCATGATGAATAATGAAGCCAAAACCAGTACAGAAATTTCAGTCAGGTAAACTGACTGATAAATACCATCACCCAATATAAGATATTGTTGAAGTCTTGAGTTATTGAAATTAATAGATTTTTAATTAAAATAAAATTACTTATGTATAATTTTTCCCCTGCTTGTGGTGCAAAATCCTCCAAAACTTTACTTATTTGTGTAGAGGGTAAGGTGCCGGTTTGGAATTTATGTGAGAAATATTAATTTTACAAAAAAAAATTAATTTTGATAGGGGGTACCAAAAGGGGTGAACCGATACAGTCCTAATTCATTCCTGACTCAAATTTTCATACGTACAACTTACGAATAATTTGACTGAATTCAGTGCACTTACAAAAAAAGTTATGTATGTAAGACTATGAGGGTGAGTTCGGTCCTTTGTATGGGAGGTACAAGAAGGCGTGTGTCAAATAGTTAGGTTTTCTAAGGTTTCGCCTCCTATCACAATATAAATTAACCGACTAATTTTCATTACCCTTCAAATGTCCGTTTGGAAGTTATGGAAGAATTATTAATTTTCCAAAAATAGGTCATTTTGTATGGGAGGTACCAGAAGGAGTGACCCGATATAGTCCATATTCACTCCTGATTCATATTTTCATAAGCGTACAAATTACTTATAATTTGACTGAATTCAGTGTACTTAGAAAAAAGATATGTTTGTAAGACTATGGGGGTGAGTTCGGCCATTTGTATGGGATGTACCAGAAGATTTGTGTCAAATAGTTAGGTTTTCTGGGGTTAAGCCTCCTATAATAACAAAAATTAATCGACCAATTTTCATTACCCCCAAGAGTCCGTTTGGAAGTTATAGGAGAAATATTAATTTTCCAAAAATAGGTAATTTTTTATGGGAGGTACCAGAAGGCGTAAACCGATTTAGTCCATATTCATTCCTGAGTCCTATTTTCATAAACGAACATCATACTCAAAATTTGAGTAAATTAAGTTTACTTACAAAAAAGATATGTATGTAAAACTATAATGGTCAATTTGGTCATTTGTATGGGAGGTACCATGTTTCGGTTTTCATAGGGTTTGTCTACTTTTGCAAGATAAATAAATTTACCAAATTTATATATTCTACGATCGTCTGTTTGGAAGTTATGAAAGAAATACCAATTATCCAAAAATAGGTAATTTTGTATGGGAGGTACCAGGGACCGGCCGTGGCATAGTGGTTAGAACACGCGACTACCATGCGGGAGATCGCAGGTTCAAACCTGGCTCCAGTCATCTTAAAAGAAAAAAAAAAATTTTTTCTTTCATTGTCGGCTCCCCTCGAATGTTGTTGACAGCAACTTCGCAGTATTAAGCGTCGATTCAATCGTCGTGTCTAGTAAGAGCTTCTCAAAACAGCGTGTTAATTCACAACAACGCGAGAAGTTATCCTATACCTCATTCATGGGGTGCAAAGAGAAATTAAGTTTTTTTTTAAGGTACCAGAAGGGGTGCGGCTATTTTGCCCATTTACAAGCTCATAAGTTCGTTTTGAAAAATATTAATACTGGTAAATTTTCATACCGATCCATTAAGGTTTACTCGAGTTATCCTGCTGACCAGCCATCCAGCCAGCCAGACAGACGGACATAGCTCAATCGTCTTAAAAAGTCCTGAAACGAATTTGGTCTTATGATATTTGGGGTCTAACTCGTCTGCTTTAATGCGTTACACTTTTTTTCGTATCAACTGATATATACCCTCATCCCTAAGGGTGATGGTATAAAAATGCAATCAGATTTTGAAGAAAACCTAGTATACAATAATCACACTTATAATAAATAAAATTTTACTATTTAGAATTGGGTGCCTAACACAGTACATCAGATGATTTTGGGACTCAATTTTGAGAACTGCACGTGAATGTAGCCCCAAAAAGAAGAAGTTCTGCATCATTCGTTTTGTCAAGTTACATGCCATAATAATGTAATATCAATTTGAAGTTAGTAAGTATCGTATAGGGGAATTTGTCACGTTTTAGGCTCTATTGTTTGACATAACATAAATACTATGTGGTGGCGTATCATTACCATAAGTAATATTCCACGTAAATCATACGCCACGGAGTACAACAGTTTTATTGTAACTGCTAGAAAATAAACCCAGTTCAATATCACTTGTTGAATGGAAAAGTGAAACTGTTGCTTATGTAGGAAAAAGTTATATGAACAGATTAAAGGAATTGTAATTCTTATTTTTTTTTTAAATCGGATTAGTGGTTCACCGTAGCCCGAGCCATGACATTAAAATTGTACTGGGCGATTTTAATGCTAAAATAGGCAGGGAAACCGCATTTGAGCCTACCATCAGAAAATTCAGTCTGCACACCGAAACGTCGAACAATGGCATCAGACTGATTGATTTCTCTGCGGCAAGAGATATGGTAGTTAGCAGCACTAGATTTTACCATTAAAATATTCATAAGGCAACATGGTTATATCCAGATCAATTGACGAGGAATCAGATGGATCATGTGGTAGTCGATGGAAGGCACGCATCGAGTGTTCTGGACGTACGAGTGATTAGGGGTGCGAACATTGACTCCAATCACTTCCTTACCGCAGTTAAGGTACGCACAAGGCTAAGCATGGCGAAAAACGTACGTAACCAGGCACAACAAAAGCTGGACATCGGTAAACTGCGGACCACAAAGGTAGCAAACGCCTACTCCAACCAAATAACTTAACTGCTGCGGAATGCTCCAACCCCTGACAATATAACCTCGCAGTGGCAAAATATAGCCGACTCCTTAGAACGGGTTGCGAGAAGCGTACTTGGATACTCAAAGCCGTCTCAAGAAGATGCCTGGTACGATGATGAATGTCGCAATGCCACTAGAGAGACGGTTGCTGCATACAGAGCTTTTGCCAATGGCAACGCGAGCTGTTCGTGAACGGCACAGGGAGAAGAGACGAGAGTCAACTCGTCTTTTTAGACGGAAAAAGAAGGAGCTGAAGAAGAGGCAGGATGAGTGCACAGAGTTGCTCCGAAGCAGAGGGGTAGCCCAAAAATTCTACAACAGAGTTATTGCGAGAATGCGTGGAACAGGGCTACCCTCCTGCAAGGACAGCGATGATCAGCTAGTGACGGACCCGGATAACGTTCTGAGGATATGGAGAAATCATTTTACAAATTTATTGGATGCTGACTCACTCCTGGAGACCCCGCTCCAACCCATGACGATGGTGTTTACTGCCGCCTCCGAGCCAGAGCAAGATACGTGTGGCCATCTCCCGCCTTAAAAACAACAAAGCTGCTGCAGCCGATGGGCTCCCTGCTTAATTGTTTAAGGCTGGCGGTCAGGAGCTGATTAGGAGCATGCATCAGCTAATGGAAAACATCTGGCAAGAGGAGAGCATGCTCGGGGATTGGAGTCTCAGTCTGTTATGTCCCATATACAAGAAAGGATATCGTAGTGAATATAAGAACTATCGTGGAATAAGCCTATTACCAATTGCGTACAAGGTCCTTTCAAGCATATTGTGTGAACGTCCCATGAAAAGCAGATCGACACCTACCACCTCTTTGTCGACTACAAAGCTGCCTTCGACGCTCCGATAAGGAATAGGCTTTATGAGGCCATGTCTGAGTTTGGTATTCCTGCAAAGCTGATTCGACTTTGCAAATGTACCTTAGACAACACCAAATCCTCGGTTAAGATTGGTAAGGATCAGTCTGAATCATTCAACGCGAAAAGAGGTCTCAAGCAGGGCGATAGCCTGCCCTGCACACTATTTAATATAGTTATGGAGAAGGTGATGAGAAAGGCTGGTGTCAACATGTCTGGCACCATATTCCATATTCCAGATGTGCCATCATCTGGTAGGACTAACTGGAGAACACACGCAGAAGACCGAAGCGTGTGGAATTCTTTATTACTTCAGGCCTCAAATTTATGAACTACGTTTCGTAAATTGTAATTGGCCACTTAAGTGAGTAAGTAAGTGGTTCACGAGTTAAAAGAGCCTAAAACGTGACAAATTCCCCCAAACGATACTTACTAACTTCAAATCGATATTTTTGGGGCTGCTTTCACGTGCAGTTTTCAGAATTAAATCCCAATTCAATGTGTTGAAAAATATTGAACTGTGTAATTTGTTCAATTAATTATCGCTTTTTTAAAAAAAAAAAACTTGCGGTAAAAGTTGCGCCACGACTATCATGTGACGAAAGGGGTTCAAGCTCTGACACAGTAAGCACAGCAATTTTTATACTCTCACCGCTAGGGATATATCATTTGATACGAGGAAAAGTATAACGTATGACAGGCTGGTTGGTGGGCAAGATATATCGAGTACTGAGTTTCATGTGTTTTACATTTTTATTACACAAACTTCTGTTTTTAACTATTCCAGTCATGCCAATTTTACAAAATACAAAACACACATCCTTTCAATCCTTACCGGTATTAAAATCCTAAAAGCTTTGAGTAATTAAATTACGTTTTAAGCAACTTGCATATGTATATATTTTTTTCAAAAATGCTGATTTGATTACTTTACTTTCTAAACAGAGTTGGTTAAAGTCATTAGTAATGTGTAGGTCTTAAATGAATTCTGAGAAGTGCACAGCTGTGTTTTCTCTACAACATGTGCCGTATAATTTGTGTATATTGAACTTCGTTCTTTCGTAAATAATCACGTTGTTTATTCGCCTCAATAAAAGCCATTTTATTATACCTTGATGTTTCACTCACTTGTCACTGATGCATAATTTGTGAGTTTGTGTTTGTTTATGGTTCTGTTTATGTATTTTAGTCTATTTTCTTATTTCAAGGTCTCATTGTAATCCTTCGAGTGGGGAGAGTGTGGCATATCAACAGGTAGCTTTGTTTACTCTATATAACGTACACAAATGTAAAGGAGGAGCATAGAATATCTACTACGTAGAAGTTTCGGTAATAAATTGAGAGCAGGATTAACATCAGTTGATTCAGGTCATGCGACAGGATATGATCTAAATTGCTAAATATTCTTGCATTAATGTTAGAAAGGAAGTAGTATTATTTTTATAAATGATGTTGTTAAGGCAGTTTTAATAATAGTGATATCACAAAATTACGATGCTTTATTTCAATAAAATCAGCGAAATATGATGGACGCAAATGTTATAATGAGTTTATTTGCAAGAGAACAGTTGAGGACCAAACATTCTTTGCTTGGATGTGTGTTTTTCCTATACATAAAAACGTTTATTTCAACTAAGCTTAGATACTATTTTTGTCAGTTGTCCTCAGCGAGGATGTTAATTGCAGTCAACAATTGCGATCGGGTGATGATTACGAACGGTTGGCAAACGTATCCTGGCAATACCGCACCGACAACGTAGTGTCACGGGATGAGTCGTTTGTGTTTTACATCGTCGCGTAGACCTGACCAGATGGTGGGCTCCACCCCACTAGAACATACTTTAAGCCGCTGTTAAGGCCCGGATCTAATTTCAAACCGACCAATAATTTGGTCAATGGACAATAATTACTCCTTCCTTAGCACTCAATTGCTCCACACCGCCATCAGCTAGAACAGAAGTTCCCATCCGGCCGGCAACACATCCACCACCAGATTACCGAAGTAATCTGTCGGCTCACCACATCTACTTCAGAGGAGCAAAGCTCCCTATCAGGTAGACCACAGATTAACTGCTATCTTGATAGGTACCAGTCTCGCCTGGTACCCCATCCGGCCAGCATCACCAATAAATGTAGCTCAAGGCTACGCACACACAAACATAAATCTGAATGGTTATTGCCCATTGACTTGATAGGAAGAGCTCAAAGAGTCTGGTACGGTTATAGTTATTCGCTTTATAATGAAATGAACGTAACAGTGTTCCTGCAATCGCTGTTACACCCTTGTTAAAGGCTTGGCCAAAAGGCCCATTCACCAAATACGCTGAGAGTGCAACGCAACACTCGACTAAGAATACGTAAGATGCACAATGAGAGATGGGAATCTCGTACGGTGTCAAGGGACACCCAGCTCCATTGCTCCCGAGCATCGAACTCTTAATCTACCAGCGTGCCCTTTGGTTTAACCACAGCCAGCACGAGGTACAGAACTTCTGTTCCATACCCATTCTGTGGGTAAGTAGTTGCTACGCTACTTAGGGCTCCCGACCGCCCGTGGTACCATCTTTAGACTCCTTGGTCGGAGCTCGTAAAGATAATACCACCTTTACTGCCTCTTTTTGCCTTGCAGAGCCAGAAAGAGGTCCACTGGTGGTTCTCTCGGGTCCGTGGTGTCGATACTCACCAAAGGTCTTCGAAAAGACCCCCTGGGCCACTGGTGGTTCTCTCGGGTCCGTGGTGTCGATACTCACCAAAGGTATTCGAAAAGACCCCTGCGGGGAGTGTCACGGGATAGTTGGCCAAGACTGAATAGAAGGCAAACCAGATCACTTTTGGAGATAGGTAGCAAGTCTGTCAGATGACTAATAGGCATTATTACGCGACACTGGCCTTTATAAACTGGAAAACAACACAGGAAGACTACTGCAGACTGTGTAACGATGAACTGAGCCTTCTGAGCCGTTGACCAGCTCTTCATAGAAGGAAGATAGGGTGTCGGTAGTTCAGATTCGGGATAGTACAGATGATTCGAAATTATAGGAAATTCAGGTTCGTATCAGCCACTCGGAATCGTGTTGGTTCATCGGCAGTTAAGCTTCGCTTCTAGTACTATCGTACTATTAGTTCGGTATAGTCAGTAATTCTGGAACATATCAGCAACTATCGAGTTGCTTATTTAGGTTTGTCGGCAATTCAGCCTCGTGTCTGCAACTGGAGATCGCGTTGGTAAATTAAATTTGTCGGCAATTAAGTTTTGTGTCAGCAATTCACGAATTACTAATCGTGCCTTAGGGAATATTAGTACAAAAAAAACAACAGTGATAATTTATATGTTCAATTTACCAGAGTCGTGTTAAACCAATGGAACCAATTTTAACCAATCGAAGTTAGATTCAACAAACCAATGTTTGATTTTACCGATCAGAGTCGGGCTAAACGAATTGAAATTGTGTTCAACCTACCATAGATAAATATATAAATAAATATATATTATTTTAAGCAGAGCCGGGAATTGATTGAACCCAATAAAATTGGGACCGAAGTCTGATTATATTGACCAGAGTCGGATTAAAAGAATTGAAATTAGGTTCAACCTACCATAATACAAAACAACAAACCGAAATACGGGAATTGATTGAAGCCAAACTAAATTTGATAGAAAGTGGATTCCACAGACTTACTTAAACTTAATTATCCCTTTGCACCCCATGAATGAGGTATGGGATAGCTTCTCGCTTTGTTGTGAATTAACACGCTTTCTATTTTTAGATTCACAACTAACGGCACCTACTTGTTTATCGACGAATGCGAACGTCACTGCTTGAGAAGCTCTTACTAGACACGCCGATTGACTCGCAACTTATACTGCGAAGTTGTTGCCAACATTTGAGGGTGTGGTGATACACTTGTGTTTACACCTTGAACACAATTTTTAATTCAATCAAATATGTTGTTTCATTTTAAGTCTGGTTTAAATCAAAAAATATTTTCATTCTAATATTTTTTTCTATCAATAACTAGTTGTGAATAATTTCATATTTTAATTGTTGTGAATAATTTTGGTAATAAACTTTTTTTTACAAAATATAAATATTGTGCTGTGTCCTGTATCCCATAATTTGGTGACCCCAACAATTTAACATAATGGCACTTTTTCACACACCATCGCGCGGATACGGAGATTCATTAAATCAAGAAGAGATAATCCCTAACATTCCTCCACCAACACCACCATCTAACGCAAACGTTCCAACGCCTAATTTAATGGATGAAGAAAATCCATGTTTTCAAATTGATGCTGCATCTTCAATCAAATTTCCTCCATTTTGGCAAAAGAACCCAAAGGTATGGTTTTTCCAGGTGGAAACAATTTTCAGTCTGCAACGCATCTCATTGGATGAAACTAAATTCCGTTACCTAGTTGCAAATATCGACCCAGGAACACTTGATCTTGTTAGTGATCTCTTGGAAAGTATCCCAAATGGAAATCGGTATGAAACATTAAAATCAAGAATCATCTCGTTGTTTTCCGAATCTGATGAGCGTAAGCTAAAACGCCTTTTAAGTGGTCAAGATCTTGGAGATCAAAAACCTACCCAATTTTTACGCACCATACAAAATCTGGGCCAAGGACAGGTTGGTGATAAGGTAATCCGTTCATTATTTCTTGACAAATTACCAGAAAACGTTCGGGCTATACTTGCGATCAGCGAACAGCAAGACGTTAACAAATTAGCAGCCCAAGCTGACAAAATAATGGATATGACACAGCCGTCAACTATAGCAAGTATGGATTCACATCATTTTTCAAAATTTGCAACAAGACTTGAAGCTTTAGAAAACAATATGGAAAAAATATTTCGGAATCGTAGCCGTAGCAAGACACCAGGTCCACGAAGAAATCGTGCAAAATCAAAAGAAAATAGAACAAGTTTTTGCTGGTACCACAATCGATTTGGTAACAAGGCAACAAAATGTATCGAACCATGTACGTATTCAAAAAACTAAAATGTGCATCGGAGAGCGCGGCCGCCGATGTTATAGCTATTTCTAAATCGTGCCGTCTGTTTATTGTCGATCCTCTGTACAAGAAAACATTTCTCATTGATACCGGGGCAGACGTATCTGTGATTCCTAGAGACCACAGAATTGCAAGTAAAACTTTTATAAATTCTAACCAACTGTTTGCCGCAAATGGATCCGAAATCAAAACATTTGGAACCGTTGTTCTACAACTTTCGCTCGGACTTAGGAGATCTTTTTCTTGGTTGTTTATGGTCGCTGACGTGAATAAATGCATAATAGGTTCAGATTTTTTGAATCATTTCAATTTACTACCAGATTTGAAAAATAAACGACTTGTCGATGGAACTACGCTTCTCTTTTCAAAAGCAAGTCTTACCACAGAACCTTCTATTGGAATTTCTACAATTTCTAACAATCCTTCCCAATTTCAAAAGCTCTTAGAAGAATTTCCGGAGATCCACAACGTAGCTCTTTCGATTGGAACCAAGAAACATTCAGTTTTTCATCGAATAGAAACAGTGGGACCTCCTGTTTGCGCAAAAGCGAGACCATTAGATAAAAAACGTTTGAACGTAGCAAAAAGTGAATTTCAATTTATGATAGACAATGATATTGTTCGACCCTCCAAAAGTAAATGGTCCAATCCATTACACATGGTTGCAAAGAAGAATGGCGACTGGAGACCCTGCGGAGACTATAGATTTTTAAACAAAATTACAGTTCCTGACAGGTATCCGATTCCTTTCATCACAAACTATGCAGCTGCACTCCATGGTTGCAAATTTTACACAAAATTAGATTTGGTTCGAGCTTATCACCAAATATCTATGCATCCTGATGATATCTGCAAGACTGCTATCATCACTCCGTTTGGATTGTACGAATTCCTTCGAATGCCTTTCGGACTTCGGAATTCGGCTCAAAGTTTTCAACGCATGATGGATGAAATACTGCGCGGATTAAATTTTGTGTTTGTTTACATTGATGACGTTTTAATTGCATCTCAATCTAAAGAACAACACATAGAACATTTGAGACTCGTATTTAACCGTTTTCGAGAATATGGCATTGTAACTAATCCTGCAAAATTTGAATTTGGTTCTTCTGAAATAGATTTTCTGGGATTCCATCTAAACGAACATGGCAGTACACCCACAGAAGCGAAAGTTCAAGCAATTTTAGATTACGAAAAACCTCAAACAATAATGGACTTACGCAGATTTGTTTGCATGCTTAACTTTTACCGCCGTTTTATTCCGAACGCAGCTCAATTCCAAGCTCCGTTAAATGCCTACTTGAAGGGAGCAAAGAAGAAAGACAAACGCAAAATTGATTGGACGACAGAAGCAGAAGAAGCTTTTGAAAAATGCAAGAACATAATCGCTAATGCTACAATGTTATCTCATCCTGTGGAAGATGCTGAGATTGCGCTTAAGGTAGATGCATCTGATTATGCTGTTGGCGCTGTCGTCGAACAACTTGTAGGTGATAAATGGCAACCACTCGCTTTTTATTCTAAAAAGCTAAGCCCAGCCGAACAGAAATACAGCGCTTACGAACGTGAACTTCTTGCAGCTTATTCAGCCGTTAAACATTTTCGACATATGTTGGAAGCTCGTGATTTTACCCTCTACACCGATCACAAACCTTTGACGTATGCCTTCAATCAAAACCCAAACAAAGCATCGCCGAGACAATACCGTCACTTGGATTTCATTGGACAGTTCACATCCAAAATCGTACACATATCTGGTATTAACAATACAGTTGCTGATGCTTTATCAAGAATTGAGGAAATTAATGCTCTTGACTACCTTAAAACAGCTGAGGAACAAAATTCGGATGAGGAACTAAAAAAACTTCTTTCGACCGATTCTAGCTTGCAAATCCAACAAGTTCAGATTCCCGGTTCTCACATTAAGATTTATTGCGATATATCTCAAGGCAAAGCAAGACCCTTTCTTCCTAAATCATATAGAAAATCAGTTTTCGATCTTCTTCATAGCTTATCCCATCCTGGAGCTCGGACATCAAGAAAATTATTGGCCGATCGTTTTGTCTGACCGTATATGAACAAAGACTGCAATTACTGGTGTAAACTGTGCCAAGTATGCCAAAAAGCAAAATTAACTCGTCATACCATATCTCCACATGGACAATTCAAACTGTCTTCGAATCGATTTTCTGAGGTTCATATAGATATAGTTGGTCCTTTGCCACCTTCAGAGGGATATAACTATATGCTTACTATAATCGACCGATTTTCAAAATGGCCCAAAGTTGTTCCATTGAAAGACATTACATCAGAATCTATCTGCCGAAGTTTTTATGACAACTGGGTTTCAAGGTACGTATGTCCTTATAAGATAATATGCGATCGGGGGCGTCAATTTACTTCTAAGAAGTTTCACGACTTCTGCAATTTCGTTGGTGCGAAATGTCAACACACAACATCATTTCATCCTAAAGCTAACGGAATGGTTGAACGATTACATCGTACTTTGAAAGCTGCAATAGTTTGTCAAAATGAAATACAATGGACTAAAACTTTACCATCTATTTTACTTAGCATGCGGGCAGCGTATAAAGATGATATTAACTCTTCAGCTGCCGAGATGCTATATGGTGAAGCATTGCATCTTCCTGGTGAATTTTTCCAAGCATCTCCAGCAAGCCAAGACTGCAGTTCATTTTTAGAAAGTTTAAGGGAAATTGTCCGTAAAGCTAAACCACAGGCCTCATCAAACCATAGCTTACAAAAGCCATTTATTAATAAGGATTTATCAAAATCCGATTATGTATGGGTTCGGAATGATGCAAGGAGCAAGCCACTTATGTTCAAATATAACGGTCCTTTCAAGATAATTGAACGAAAAGAAAAGTTTTTCAAGATACTAATTAACAATAGGGAAGATACAGTATCCATTGATCGTCTTAAACCGGCTTTTATTGAAAATGGAAATATCAGCAACATTGATCTGAACGTAATATCATCAAATTTAACCAATATAATCGAAGAATCGCCTTCCGCTAGAAGGGGGGTAGTGTGGTGATACACTTGTGTTTACACCTTGAACACAATTTTTAATTCAATCAAATATGTTGTTTCATTTTAAGTCTGGTTTAAATCAAAAAATATTTTCATTCTAATATTTTTTTCTATCAATAACTAGTTGTGAATAATTTCATATTTTAATTGTTGTGAATAATTTTGGTAATAAACTTTTTTTTACAAAATATAAATATTGTGCTGTGTCCTGTATCCCATAAGGGGATCGACAATGAAAGAACAATTTTTTAAGATGATTGGAGCCAGGTTTGAACCTGCGGTCTCCCGCATGGTAGTCGCGTGTTCTAACCACTATGCCACGGCCGGTCCCATAACCTTTTACAAAACTATATTAAATAGTGTACAGGACAAGCTATCACTCTGCCTGAGACCAATTTTAATCGAATATTTCGTGTTTTCCAAGATTAATCTGCAAAGTCGAATCAACTTTGCAGGAATTCCAAACTCAGGCATGGCTTCATATAGCCTATTCCTTAACGGATAGTCGAAGGCAGCTTTGTAGTCGACAAAGAGGTGGTAGGTGTCGATCTGTTTTGCATGGGTTTTTACCGTAAGGTGTCGTAAGGTGAATATGTGATCCGTTGTAGATTTGCCAGGTCTAAAGCCGCACTGATAAGGTCGAATTAGTTTTTCTACAATTGGCTTTAGACGTTCACACAATATGTTTCAAAGGACCTTGTACGCAATTGGTAATAGGCTTATTCCGCGGTAGTTCTTACACTCACTACGATCTTCTTCCTTGTGTATGGGACATAACAGACAGAGACTCCAATCCCGGGGCATGCTCTCCTCCAGCCAGATGTTCTCCATGAGCTGATGCATGCTCTTAATCAGCCCTAAACAATTCAGTCGGGAGTCAATCGGCTACAGCCGCTTTGTTATTTTTAAGGCCGTATATTGACACAATTATCTCGCTCTAACTGAGAGGGGAACAGTTAATACCATAGTCATGGATTGGAGCGGGCCTTCTGGAGTGGTGTCCGCATCCAGTATATTTCCGAAATGATTACTCCATGGACCCGGATAAGTCCACGAATTCTCGCCTTAACTCTCTGGCAGAATTTTCGGGCTTCCCCTCTACTTTGAAGCAACTCTGTGCACTTATCCTGTAAGGTAGAGATCGTAGTCAATATTCTGACCCCTGATCACGTCCAGAATACTCGATGCGTGCCTTCAATCGATAACCACGTGATCTATCTGATTCCTCGTCAATTGATCTGGAGATAACCATGTTGCCTTGTGAATATTTTTATGGTCAAATCTAGTGCTGCTTACTACCATATTTCTTGCCGCAGAGAAATCAATCAGTCTGATGCCATTGTTCGACGTTTCGGTGTGCAGACTGAATTTTCCGGTTGTAGGCTCAAATGCGGTCTCCCTGCCAATTTTAGCATTAAAATCGCCTAGTACAAATTTGATATGGCTCCGGCTACGGTCATATACATTTTCTAGGCTCTCGTAGAACTCGTCATGGTCCTAATCGCTTTTCTCTTCTGTCGGAGCATGGGCACATATACACTGTGGTGCAAAAATGAGCCAATGTTTTTAACAATGTATGTTTTTAAATATTTTTTAAACTTTTTATTGTATTAATTTCAAACCTTTTTCTACATTTAAAATATGCATCTCTAAAATATGTAAAACAATAACAAAAATAAAACGTACATTACTGTAAGTATATAAAAACAAAACATTTTCAAAATCAGACCATTGACACGCTTTTGCTCCAAGGTTTTTCTTATCTAAATTTAATAATTAGTCCTGCATATTTTTACTTTCTTCAAATGATCCACCCAGTGATGGTATACAAAATTGGTCCAAAATCGTCAATTTTGGGTTTTGAAATCGTCAAAATCGTCAAAACCGATTTTAAAATCGTCAAAAAATCTTAACACAATAATTTACTCATTTTACCCTGTATGTAACAAACTAATGCAAAAAAAAACAATAAAATACATTTTTTAAACGTGTTATATAAAATACATTAACAATTAATTTAAATAAAATAATTCATTGAATAAAGTAACATAAAAAAACAAACAAAAACTAAAAAAACCTAAAAACAACCAAAAAAAAGTGAGAGGTTACATATTAATATATTTTTACGAGCCCGGCAGACTTCGTCCTGCCTCCAAGTTATTGTAAAAAATGTTAAGTACAGTAGAAATCCAATAACGATTGGTTAATTACTTTGACCTCTGAAATATTTCAATTTAAAGGGCGAGATTTTTCCGGACAAAATTTTTACTTTATATACCTAAAAGATTATTATATATTATTGTAAGAATTGCTAAAATTGATCAGCAGTGTCGTTCATGATTTGATGAAAACTTACTTATTGATGGGCCTATATTCTAAAACCAAATTTTTAAGCCGATTGAATGTTGATTGACATATAACTTTCTGCATTGGTGTACTGGGTGATTGTATCTTTAGGTGTTTGGTCTGAGCCATGATAGCACTTTGCACCTTTTTGGGTTAATTTTCAAAAATTCCCTCATTTGACTCAACAACCCTATAAACCGTTTGGTCTGGGTGATAGAAACAGTTTTTCCCATTTTCGGGTTAGTCCCCTAAAGTTTGATATGCGAAAACCCACTTTGTGAAGCTCTTTAATTTTATAGGAAATACGCCAATACAAATGTTTGACATTCTACATTAAGCTGTTTTGTGCTCTGGGTGACCCTATATAGTCCATCACCAACTTTCACTGACATTTTGGTACAAATCGGTTCAACCGTTTTCGCAATTAGTGGTGACATCAAAATGTACATCCATTTTTATATACAGACTTATCAATAATTTTGATGTTTTAAATATGTTTATATGTAATGTTATCACTGGTGACTAAATGACATTCCAAAAATTAAGTGTATCATAATCTAAACACCGGCAACTGAATAAAAACATACATCCAACATTTTCTGAGTTCCAAAAATTCATTTTAAGTTTGAGTAAAATCGGACAATCGATATAAATTTTCGAAATAATTCAACTCCAGCCAACTCAACAGCGGGTCGTTGTTGGCCGATTCTCAGATCTACTCGATATGCTCACACAATTTCATGAGGATCGGTCAAGCCGTTTCGGAGGAGTTCAATCACGCACCCCGTGACACGAGAATTTTATATATTAGATATAATTTGTATTACATTGTGCTATTACCTTTCTAGTTTTCTCAGTCTTAAAAACTTATTAATAAAAATAATTTTACATTTTAGGCAGATGTACTGTTTTTAAAATACATGTCACTATTAACTTTTTAAGTCGTCTGGCTTTATTTAATTTAAGGAAGCCTTTTGTAAAGAGAATACTTTTCATTGAATCTCTTTATATTTGGTTTCAATGTTTATTTTTATTTAAATTAGCTCACAGACTGTTTTCCAAAATTTCAACAACTCATCGTTGTTACTACTAAATATATTTCTTAAATCTAAATCTTAATACTTCGCGGAACTCGGAGTCTAAACTTTGCAATTCGTCGTATTCAATAAAATGTTGATACTCTTTTACAATAATAGAGGAAGACTGTTCTGGACCATTTATTAATACATACGGATTAATTAAGTTTAATGATCTGAATTTATTTTTAAATTCAAATCGTTTCAGAACTTGATTACAAAGTGTGTCAAAAAGTATTGTTGCCATGTATTGTAATGAATTCAGCATTTTTTTGGCATCACTTTCATTTTGTGCTGATTAGATTGGGGTTACCAAGCGTAAAGTTGTAATTTGTAAAAATCGTCATTTAAGGGGTAAAAATCGTCAAATCGTCATTTCTGTTTTTTAGACAAAAAATCGTCAAAATGACGATAAATCGTCAAATATACCATCACTGGATCCACCCTATTAGGCGTATATTGACAAAGTTGAGCAACGTAATATACAGGAATTTTGTTTCATTCAGCCAGAACCCACTCCCAAAGCTCATTTATACTTTTCGGGGATCTTTCGTTTCTGTCAGCCCGCGTTTTAGGTAAGCTCACAGATTTTCGATCGGGTTCAGATCTGGACTCTCCAGTGGCCACTCCCAGACCCCAAACACCTGAGAACTAAGCCATTCCTTGACAATTTTTACAGAATGTTTTCGGTCGTTGTCATATTGGCAGACGACATTCTCAGGTCTATCTGGAATTCGGCCAGGGCTATGGGACAACTTTTTTTGCAAAATGGTAAGAAAGTCTTCCCTTCGCATTATTCCTTCGATAAGTATAAGTGGTCCCATACCATCTGGGGTTGCACATCTCCATATCATAATAGAACCGCCTCCGTGCTATATGGTTTGAGATTGACACCTGGTGAGTATTTGTTTTAACTAATACAAATTAAATATATGATTAACTTGTGGGTCGTGTGGTCAGATGAGACCAAAATCATTAGCTACCAATCGGTTGGGAAGGTTTTTATTGGGCCAATTGATCAAACACACCAAATCCAGCACATGTATCACAAACCATTAAGCACGGAGGCGGTTCTGTTATGATTTTTGAATGTGTAACCCCAGATGGTGTGGGACTACTTATACCTATCGAAGAAATAATGCAAAAGGAAGACTTTCTTCGCATTTTGCAAGATAATTTGCCCCATAGCCCTGGCCAAATTCCAGATAGACCAGAGAATGTCGTCTGCCAATATGACAACGACCGAAAACATTCTGTAAAAATTGACAAGGAATGTCTTAGTTCTCAGGTGTTTGGGGTCTGGGAGTGGCCACTGGAGAGTCCAGATCTGAAACCGATCGAAAATCTGTGAGCTTACCTAAAACGCGGGCTGACAGAAACGAAAGAGCCCCGAAAAGTACTAATGAGCTGTGGGAGTGGGTTCTGACTGAATGAAACCAAAATTCCTGTATATTATGTTGCTCAACTTTGTCAATATAAGCCAAAAAGAATGGATCTTTTGAAGAAAGTAAAAAAATATGCAGGACTGATTACTAAATTTAGATAAGAAAGACCTTGGAGCAAAAGTGTGCCAATGGTCTGATTTTAAAAATGTTTTGATTTTATATACTTACAGTAATGTAAGTTTTATTTTTGTTATTGCTTTACATATTTTACAGATGCATATTTTAAATTTAGCAAAAGGTTTGAAAATAATACAATAAAAAGTATAGAAAATATTTAATAACACACCTTATTTAAAACATTGGCTCATTTTTGCACCACAGTGTAAGTGTTATGTGGAAAAACTTTGTTTTGACTCTTATGGTGGCTATACGTTCACACACCGGTTTGAACCGTGGGACTAGGTGACGCAATCTCTTGCCAACTACAAATCCACATCCAAACTCGTGCTTGTTCGCATGGCCACTATAGTTGATGTTGCACGACTTTATGCGCTAGCACCCGTGTCCCGTCTACTGGATTTCCTGTATAGCGGTTATGTCAGCCTTATATTCTTCGAAGACTTCCGCCAGTTGGATGGAGGCACCTGGTCTATACAGGTTACAACATTCCAGGTGCATATCCTGAAATCATGGTCCTTAATTCGTTTGCGGTGGTCGTCAAAATTTTGGGGGGGGCCATTTTATTCTTTTCTTACTTCTATTCATTGCAATAGTTCAAACGTCGGTGGCAGGTTGCAAGCCTAACGCACCACGACGCAGTTTTCTCCTTCTGCCAGGATTTTATTACATCCTCATACTCATCAAACATTATATTAGTTACATATGTCCAGTAGTTTATTCAAACTACCGCTGTGAGTCATATACTTTCTAACAGTGCTAATGAAATTTATCTGTTTCCCCAATATGAATGACACATTTTAAAACTATAAGTATCTGCAAAATTCCACTATCAAATTCCACATTCATCTTATTCATTCTTTTGTAATTAATCATGTAAAGCTGATTTAATTTTATGACAACTTAAATTTATTTAAAATCATACATATCACAATATAATTCAATTATGATTAATGCAGATTTCCATTTACTTTGCACATATCATCTTATCCATATTTTTCAAATTCCCCTCCTTCACTTAATTTCATTTAAATGAATCATTTAGACGAACAAGTCATTTAAATCTAATTAAATATTCTACATAGACAATGACATACAAAAATAAATCCTGATTATCTGCTCCTCTGTGTGTGTGTTTGTGTGTGACATGCAAAATTTCTAATTAGAAATGACACTATGAGCGGTCAACCGTAAAAATGAATTTAGTGGGCATTTTTAGTTTACAGTATTTCAGATAACAAATGATTATATGTTTTAATTATTAAGATGAATTTGTTTGCATCGCGATATGAAGAACAAACAGAATCCATTTTGCAACTTTTGCCATTAAACAGATTTTTGTAAAATTGTATAGCAAAATATTGTTTGTATACATGTTTTTTTTAGATGGCGCCATGCCAAATGCAATCGGTGCTGTAAACAACGACAACAACAACCACAACATGTAAAACATTAAATATAAATATTGAAATTGTAATATTTTTGTTTTTATAGTATTGTGAGTCTATAAATAACTATTACACTAATTACGTGTCGGCATTTCTTGGTTAGCATCTAATTATTACATTTCGTGTTTTTTTTGATTGTGTGTGTGTGTGTTATGATTTGTGATCAGGGAATTGCAATTAGCTGTTTCAAAACAATGTGGATTGCGGATGAATTTGAAAAGATGGAAATTTGCAAAGGGTAACCGTAAAGTTATTTAAAACAAAAAATAATGCAGACAATTATCTATAGAACAAATCACCTTTATACAAAGTTGACTATCGACACTGCAAAATATATGTCTGCTAGTGCCAATTATACATTACAACATTTTTCAGCTCATTGATTTGGGACTCAATTCTGAGAACTGCACATGAAAATAGCCCCAAAAAGAAAAAGTGCTGCATCATTCGTTTTGTCAAGATACATGCCATAATAATTTAGTATCGATTTGAAGTTAGTTAGTATCGTATAGGGGAATTTGTCACATTTAGGCTGTTTTGTTTGACATAACTCCAAAACCACTAGTCCCAATTTAGCGGAAACAAATTTAAAAATAAATAAGAATTACAATTCCTTAAATCTGTTAATATAAAGTTTCCCTATACAAGCAAAATTTTCACTTTTCCATTCATCAAATGATTTTAACTGGGTGTATTTTATAGCAGTCACAATAAAACTGTTGTACTCCGTGGCGTATGATTTACGTGAAATATTACTTACTTACTTACTTACTTACTTAGCTGGTATTTCTTTGCAATCCCAGTGGATTATATACCGCACGTAGAAAAATATTATAAGCGCCTCGATCTTCTGCGCTTCTTCTCCAGTTAGTCACACAAAGTTCTGTAACGTTCTCAGTAACCTCGTCTTTCCAATGGAGTTTTGGTCGCCCTCTTCTGCGCCGTCCATCGAGTTCAATGTCGAAGACTTTTCGAGCTGGAGCATTTTCGTCCATGCGTACAACATGACCTAGCCAACGCAACCGTTGCACCTTAATGCGTTTGACCACATCAATGTCAGTGTAAAGCTCGTGCAGCTCATGATTCATACGACACCGATACTCTCCGTTAACGAATACGGGCCCATATATTTTACGGAGTATTTTTCTCTCGAATACCGCCAGAACCGATTCATCGCTTGTATCATAACCCAGGATTCTGAACCATACATTAAGCAGGTAGAACCAGTATCTGGTATAGCTGGAGTTTTGTTCGTCGAGAGAGGGCTCTGTCATTAAATCACTTGCTTAGTCCGTGGTAGCATTTATTTGCAAGCAGGATTCTTCTCCGGATTTCTAGGCTGACATTATTTGCTTTGTTGATGTCGGAGCCTAGGTAGACAAAATTATCTACCACCTCGAAATTATAGTTGTCAACGTTTCCCAAACGAGTAGTTTCTTCGTTCGTTGAAACTAATAACTTCGTTTTGTCCTCGTTCATCTTTAGACCCATTTTCGCTGATTCCTTCTGTATACCTAAGAAGGCTGCACTCACATCCAGCAGTTTCGACCGATGGCTTTTGTTGTATATAGTGAATAGCTTGTTGAATATAGTGCCACTCATGTTTACTGCAGCTTTTCTCATTATCATCTCCATCACAATGTTGAAGAGATCGCACGATAGGCCGTCGCCTTGTTTTAGGCCTCGTCTGGTATAAAATGGCTCCGTAAGGTTCTTGCCAATCTTCACTGAAGACTTCGTGTCAGTCAGCGTCATTCCGTAAAGGCGTATCAGCTTTGCTGGAATACCAAACTCAGCCATTGCGGGCTGTCGAAGGCAGCCTGGTCATTTGTTGATTTACCAGGTCTAAAGCCTCACTAATAAGGTCCGATCAGTTTGGATAACACTGGCTTTAGTCTTTCACATAGCACACTCGACAGAACCTTATATGCGATGGGTAAAAGGCTGATCCCGCGGTAGTTGCAGCACACACTTGTATCACGTTTTTTCAGCACAGGACATAATACGCTTAAATTCCAATCGTCGGGCATGCACTCTTTAAGCCAAACCGTGCGCTGGAGTTGGTGCATGCACCGGACTTGATGAGCATTGCCGGAAGACCGTCCGCACTGGCTGCTTTATAGTTTTTCGGCCGCGTTATACTCTTTTTACCTCGGCTTGACTTGGTGGTGGGCAATCTAAGCCATCTTCGACAATTGGCGTGATACCTTCACGTGCGCAGCCTTATGGAACCAGCTGTTGCTGGAAGTGTTCTCTCCATATATGCCGCACATTCTGCGTATCTGTAACTAGAATTCCATCCATGTCCATTCAGGAGCGGAGCCCATTACCGTAGCATTTTGCTTTTAATTTCTGGTAAAATTTTCGGGCTTCACCTCTATCCCTGTATCGCTCTATATCCTCGTTCTCCTGTGCCTTCATTTGACGTTTTTTTCTGCTTAAATAACTGTCTCGCCTGTCTTACTGTCTTATTGTGCCGTTCCCTAACAGCCCGGGTTACAATTGGCTGCAGCGTTGCCCTATAAGCAGCATCCTGTTCCTCAGACGCTTTGCGACATTCTCCATCGTACCAGGATTCGGCTGAGAGCCGTTTATCATATCCTAGAACGGTTGTAGCGGCGGTTACCATGGAACGCGCAATATGCTGCCACTGTATATCTGGAACGTCAGAAGTAGAGACGTTGTGTCGTAGTAATTGGGAGAGCTGGTTGGAGTAGTCAGTGGCTATCTCTGGGGTTTGCAGCTTCGCAATGTCCAGCTTTCTTTGTGTTTGGTTACGTGAGTTTTTCGCTCTGCTCAATCTTGTGCGCACCATGGCTGCAACCGGGTAATGATCCGAGCCAATATTAGCACCACGGATCACACGCACTTCCATGACACTAGATGCATGCCTGCCATCTATTACTATATGATCAATTTGATTTTTGGTGTTTTGATCGGGAGATAGCAAAGTGTTCCTTCCCACTGCGAAGCTAACCAGTCTAAATCCGTTGTCTGACGTGTCGGTATAAAGGCTGAATTTACCGATCGATGGACCAAGGACATATTCGCTTCCTACTTTTGCATTAAAGTCTCCCAGAATAATTTTAATGTCGTGGCCAGTGCAGCGGTCGTATGTTTCCTCTAGGCACTCGTAAAATGCATCTTTTATCTCATAGTCCTTATCTTCCGTCTGGGCATAAGCACAAATCAGCGTGATGTGGAAATATTTCGCCTTGATGCGGATTGCGGCTATTCGATCACTAACAGGATTCCATCGCGACACAAGATGTCTGAGTCTCTCGCCAACTACAAATCCGTGTCCTGTCCATCTCATCTCCTGGATGGTGGTGATGTCAGCCTTATAATTTTTGAGGACATCCGCCAGTCGGATAGTCCTTATTTTTTTTGCAGGAGTTTTTAACATTTGGGGGGTTCTGTTTCTTACTTTTTCTTTGTCGTGTTGTAATAGCCTGTAAAGGACCTGAAGGCGGGTGGCTAGCCCAAGCATCAGGGTTCGTCGCTCACTATCAGCCAAATATTACTTATGATAATCATACGACACCATATAACAATATAACAAAAGAGCATAAAATGTGACAAATTTCCCTAAACGATACTTACTTACTTTAAGTCGATATTAAATTATTATGGCATGTAACTTCACAAAACGAATGATGCAGAACTTCTTCTTTTTGGGGCTACTTTCACATGCAGTTCTCAGAATTGAGTCCCAAAATCATGTGTTGCACTGTGTTATATGCCCGATAGTGGCCTCCCCTGATTTTGAATGGCGAGCACCTCAATTTAAAATACAGTAACCTAAATAAAAAAAATGCAGTCACAGTTTGTCGCTATAAACACCAGCTTAAAAGCTATTTTCCATCTTGAAATCATTTACAAAGTCCGAAATACAGTCACCATAAGTTGTCCCGCCATGAGTCTATTCCTATCTTTCAGCAATTAGAAAGTCCTCCTTTCGAAATTCAATACATTTCTTTAAATGATTAGGAGAATCACCCAAATGTTGAAGAATATTCGCCTGATCAGGCACGGATTTGTTGTCAATCACCAGCCCCAGTAAGGGTCGCAACGAATAAGTGAAAGGTTAGTGAAGTAAAACATCCAGTGCCACCCTCGGTGTAACCTGATTATTTCATTTCGTTTTCCATTATTTCATTTGCCAGCCTTTAGTGGACAACTCCATCGAATACTTAATCTACTACAAGTATTCTATACTACATATTTATTTAAATTTCTTCAATTAACCTTAACCTATTTACCCACAATTTGTGTAAACCAATAAATCCCATTTAAACCTACCACAATATTGTTATACTGATACGGAAGTTCCAAAGACTTACGAGAACTTTCTACTACGTATGATTAATAAACCAAATATTAATCATACGCTACGGTGACAGCATAGTAAACAATTTATAACAATGACGATGATGATAGGAAAATTCAATGTTTACATTTCAGTTGAAAATGTTATTGAGTTCTCCTAACAAGGAAAGGCAGCAGACACAGTTTCGTAGATACGTACAAACACACACACACACACAACTTCTAGATTGTTTACATTACAGCTTTAAAAATTTAAGCCATAAAGTAGGCATGCAAATATTGACAACGCATCGACATGTGTAAATAATTATGTACATGCACATAGAAAGCATTTATACATACATATTTAGGTTTTTATGTTTCCACGTACATATGTCTTTGTAAACATATTAAAGTATTTACTTAAGCTAACAAAGTCTTGACTTGTTTCGAATGAGTTCTTAGTTGCTTTGTTTAACATTTCTCTTGTCTTGTTGCTAGGATTGTTCTGTAGATTAAACAAAATCGCTTGTAACGAAACCCAAATCAACTTTCTCTTAGTTCGCTTCCTGGATACGAGATTCAGTTTATTGTTATTCCGTGTCAGACGTCATGAAATGTTTTGTTCTATTTTTGAGGCATTTGAATGTATAGACACGACGATGACATGTTTTTATAACAACATTTGGCAAGTTACAATGAGAAAAATAAATATGGGTAGAATTGGCAATATAAGGAAATTCATAACAGCTGTATGTGGCATACTAGGTAGTATTGTTAACGAAAATCTAACTCTAACTAATTTCTTCAAATGTACCTATAAAGTAAGTTTACGAAAATGTTTTGTTATCGTGTTGCTGTAAATATGCGATATGAAAAACGTGGTTAACCAATTCTTACAAACTTATATGCGTTTTACTCGTGATAGAGAGCACATTCTGACTAAAGTAATAAATATCGATTTTACCTAATAAAATTGTGGCTAAAAAACTTAAAAAATAGTGAAAAAAATTCAATAAAGGCAGATGTGACAAGTTACATATAACTGCACTAGATTTCCTAGCTCGCGTTGCTCCCATTTTCGGGGTTCTTACCCCGTAAAACTACTAATTTCGAAAATTCATTAACTTCAGCTCTAATTTTCTATAGGAAGCATGCCCTTATAAGTTGTCGCGATTCTAGCTTTAGCCGTGGGTGATAGTAATAGTTTTATCCTTTGAAGACTTTCGAAGTAAGCCTGTTACCAAGTGCGTACTAGGTCCTATCGAGCATAATGTGTAAACGTCTGAAGCCAGTTAAAGAAAAACTAATCGGACCTTATCACTATGGCTTTACAGCTAGTAAATCTACGACAGACGAAATATCCACCTTACGACAAATTCTGCAAAAAAACGTGGAAAAGCAGATCAACACCTACCACCTATTTGTCGACTACAAAGATGCCTTCTACTCTCCAATAAGTAATAGACTGTATTCCCTGACGTATCCTCGGTGAAGACTGTCTCTCTCTGAACAATTCAATACGGAAAGAGGTCTCAGGTAGGGCGATAGCTTGTCTGTACACTATTTAATATAGTTATGAAGTAGGTGACCGGGACCGGCCGTGGCATAGTGGTTAGAACACGCGACTACCATGCGGGAGATCGCAGGTTCAAAACTGGCTCCAGTCATCTTAAAAGAAAAAAAAAAATAAATAAAATTTTCTTTCATTGTCGGCTCCCTTCGAATGTTGTTGACAGCAACTTCGCAGTATTAAGCATCGATTCAATCGTCGTGTCTAGTAAGAGCTTCTCAAACAGTGACGTTCGCATTCGTCGATAAACAAGTAGGTGCCGTTAGTTGTGAATCTAAAAATAGAAAGCGTGTTAATTCACAACAACGCGAGAAGCTATCCAATACCTCATTCATGGGGTGCAAAGGGAAATTAAGTTTTTTTTGTTAAGTTTTTTATGAAGTAGGTGATGAGAAAGGCTGGTTTCAATATGGTTGGCACCATATTCCATAAGAGCCACAAGCCACTAGCCTATGGACAAAACAATAATAATGATTTCGACGAACAAAGAGTCCTCTCGATGAGATGTTTTCCTCAACGTTGAAAATTATTACAAATTTTTGTGTAAGTGTATAAAATGATACATCAAATTGGTTAAACGATCAGAAAAGTGTTTTATTGTTAGATATTAATGGTAAAAATCAGTGTCACGCACTAGGGTGACGCGTTTCGAACTCCATGACGAGTTCATCTTCAGACACCTTTGTGATATCAATATCAAATATCAAACTATAAAACACTTTTCTGATCGTTTAGCCAATTTGAAGTCTAATCTGATACATTTACACAAAAATTGATAATTAATCACTACGATCGACTAACACTAACAAACAACACTGTATGAAATACACTGACATGGCCCGGCAAAAAACTATGCCTTACTTTGACGTAAAAACTTGAAGTAAGCTTAGTTTACCAACAAATATCTTTGAAAATAATAAAGCATTAGCTTTGTGGTAAAAAGGGCGAAAAATATCCTCCATTCTCATGTTTGAATATTAACGGTCAAATTCAAAAAAATATTGGTGCTGGAGTTTTTCGGTTGATATCTACTTCGCATGTACATGTTTGACATAATTGTAGATATATATACAGCTGATGATGTACCATAGAGAATCAGTTCGTTACTAAGGGGTCTGAAAAAGAACTCGTCTAGCTAAAAGAGTCAGAATCCAACGTCTTCGATGGCTGGGACATGTTGCCTGGTTGGATGTAAATGCTCCAGCGAGAAGGATGTTTGAAGTCGAACCTGAAGTATGGCGCAGAGCAGGGAGACCGAAACTTGGTTGGAAGAACCACGTGGTTGGCGCCATGTCATCATCTGATGGGACTAACTGGAGTACCCACTCAAAACAACGAAAGCGTGTGGAATTCTTGAATACTTCAAGTTTCTAATTTATGAACCACGTTTGTAAGTTGTAATGGGCCATTTAAGTTTTTAAGTAATTACACTCTGCAACAACCAAAATCGGAATGGGATGAAATGACAATATTTTTTGTCTTTCGTCGCGAATACAGTAATTATTTTTGTTGACGGAGGAGTAAAGTAGTAGACAAAATCCCCCAATTTAAAGTTAACGCCGCGTCTCAATCGAGTAGGCTCTTTGTTAGTTGAAACAAATAACATGGTTTTGTTTTCATTTATCACCCGACCCACTTCTGATGACTGCTTCTCACTGCTCGAAAAGGCCGCAGTAACATCCCGCAGTCCGCGGCCAATGATATGTATGTCGTCAGCATACGAAAGCAACATGTGACTTTTGTTAAATATGGTACCAGTCCCGTTTACTGCATGTTACGAGCTGCGATCATCTTCATTACAATGTTAAAGATATCGCATGACAGACTACCGCCTTGTCTAGAGCTTCGCTTGATATAAAATGGCTCAGCCAGATTTTTGCCTATTTTTATTGAAGGCTTCGTGTCAGTCAGAGTCATCCCGCAAAGCTTCGAGGAGATACCAAACTCGGCCATCGAATATAATAATTTCTGTCGTATCGGACTGTCAAATGCTGCTTTATAATGGGTCTTCTCCAGGATTTGTTATAGTGTGAATATCTGGTCGGTCGTATCCACACTGATAAGGTGCAATCAGGTTCGTTGGGATGGGCTTTAGTCTTTCACATAACACACTAGACAGGACCTTGTAAGCAATGAGTAAGAGGCTGATCCTGTAGTTGGAACACACACTTGGATATCCTTCTTTAGCACAGGACATAGAACACTCAGATTCCTATCATTCTTTAAGCCAAATCATATTTATGAGCTGGTGCATGCATATTGCCAGTTCATCGTCACCGGCTTTAAAACGCTCTGCCGGTAGTCCATAGGCTCCCGCAGCTTTATTATTTGTAAGCCGTGCAATTGCCGTACTCAACTCATTTTGGCTCGGTGGTGGACAATCTACACCGTCGTCCATGATTGGCTTGATTTCGCCACTTATGCTGCCTTCGATAAACAGAAGAGAACGCAAGTGTTCTGTTGTGATTCATTAATTGTTAAGTTATCGGTAGGTTAATTACCACTTAAGATTTTTTGTCAGCGTTGCACAAAAACACAACTGAAATTGGAGCAAGTACAACATGAGCCATTCGTTGTTCCAGTTGTTTGCTTGCTCCGTCATTCCGACTGCATATTGAAAAAATAAGGTCAAATTCCATTCAATGGATTTCCGCATTTGCTTATTACATAAATGGGCAAAGTCACGAGAAAGAAATGAATGATTTGAACGCCCTAGTTTGCTGTTCGGCAGAATTGCAGTTTGGGTTTTTGTACAACGGTTCAGAAAGATTAAGATAGAGAAAAAGAAGAAAATAAATAAAAGACGGTACAGCAATGATGGCTGAAGCAGTTAACCCAGACGGTAGAAGCCGTAAAACTAATGGATGATCATGTTTCATTTCAGGAAGTAAGTAGAAATAAACAAAAAGCATCCTCTCCTCCCCTTCCCCCCACATGTCACCCTTGCATCCATTGCTTTCTTCCCCGCTCTCACCGCAGGTTCCCTCCATAACTGCAGCACACTCCGTCTCTATCCTTACAGGTAGGGTTTCCTATTCCGAAACCTTAGCTTATTCTTTTGATAGAAATTTCGGACTGCACCTATATCCCTGTAATTTTCGATATCCTGGCTCTCTCTTAACTCCAAAGACGCACATTTAGGCCTTAAGAGGCGTGTCAACATATCCTCTTCTCATTATAAAGCTCCGTCACAGCACGTGTTGCCATTGACTGCAGTTTTGCCTTGTATGCAGCATCCTTATCATCAGACATTTCGTCACATTCAACATCGTTTCAGGGTTTGTCTGAGCGTGGTTTTTCATAACCCAGTACGGTCGTTGCGGCAGTGGTCATAGAATTCGCAATTTGCAGCCTCTAGGTGTCGAGAACATCAGAATTAGGGTGGTTTGTTTGAAGTAGTTGAAAGAGTTGGTTGGCTTTGGCTATTTCGGTGTTATGCAGCTTTGTGATGTCTAGCTTCCTTTGCGTTTGGTTACGAGCGGTTGCCTAGTGGATACCTTTATGCGGGAATCTATTTCCACTCACAACCATGTTTCTTGCCGACGCGAAACTAACCAGTCTGAATCCGCTATCGGAGGTGTTGTTGTGTAGACTGAATTTTCCGATTGCTGAACCAAGAGCATCTTCCCTTCCTATTTTAGCACTAAAATCTCACAGAACAATTTTAATGTCATGTGCAGGGCGGCGGTCATATATTTCTACCAGGCGCTCATAGAATGCATCTTTAATGTCCTCGTCGTTGCCTTCCGGTGGGGCGTGTACTCAGATCAGAGTAATGTAAAAAATATTTCGCCTTGATGCGAATAGTGGATATTCGGTCACTTACAGGGTTAAGCCGCGACTATTAATCCACATACATATTGGTGTCTTTCAGTTGTAAAAGATGGCAGTTGTGAAAGATGTCACAGTTCTTGTTTGTTTAAGGAGGGTGGCTTATTAGGCCACCGCGACCGATCGTTGTTTCTTGAATAGAGATTCTGTTATACCCAGTTGAAAACTGATCAGATATACTCAAATTAGAAAATGCCCCATGCCCACACCATCGCATTTCACTAATTCAGAGAACTAAGACATTGAAGCGCATTTGTGGCTCTAGCCGTTCAGGTCATGAATTTTCTCTGAGTGTTCTCACATTCCATTGTCCGATTCTTATTCATGTTCGTGTGTCAAATGTCGATATTTCGATATTTCTTCCTTTAGTTCGACAATCTTTTTGAATTCAATTAAGTACCCAGAACCGGCCGTGGCTAGTGTTCTAACCACTCGACTACCATGCGGGAGATCCCAGGTTCGATTCCTGGCTCCAGTCATCTACAGTTTTCTTTCATTGCCGGCCCCCTCGATATTGTCAACAGCAACTTCGATGCATAAGTGTCGGGTCAATCGGCATGTCTAGTAAAAAGCTTCTCAAACAGTGATGTTCGCATTCTTTGATAAACAGTTTGGGGTGTTCTTTAGGAACGGTTTATACTCGCCTGAAGCTGAAGGACGTTCACTAATCTCAACCTGTTAAACGTCCGGTAGCCTTCAGCTTGGCTATTGCGAAACCTCCATCCATAAGTTCCGATACCGGATAAAGAAAAGTATTGACAAAATTTATTTTTTTTAAATCCTGCACTTGGCTGTGTTACATTTATTTTAGTTTTCTCTGATACCCTTAGACATTTATTACATTCAAAGCAAAACTTTGCATAAACCCTGACTGAAAGAGCCACATTAATAATATTAAATTAGCCATAACGTTAGATCAGATACAACTTTACGATTTTTTTTCTTTTTCTTTCCTCATCTTACTTATTCTCTTCTTTAATTTAAATAATACTTAAATGTATCCTTGAGATTCAATATGAAAACAATAGATTACATGTATATTACATTTATACCCATGGTCACATCTTTTATGTAATTCCTATATGGTTGACCATAGTCCTACAGTAGATAGATGATGCGTTTATCGTTTATATAAACTAAAATCATCTGCATGCTAATTTATGCTAAATCTATGACATTTACAAACAACGAATTGGGTCCCATAATAAATTTTTGCGACAATTTCAAACCCAAAAATAACTATAGCCCCAATTTGTCTTCATCGCTAGAATTGAATGTCTGAACATCGAACAAATGATATAGAACATTTTGTGGGCGGGGTAGGTAGATGATGGTACTAGCCACCATAGGCGAATGCCTCTTCAAAACGTTGACGTCCACTTGAGTATCACTCGAGCAGACAAACCAACTCATTGTTAAATGTATAATCATTTAAGCAATTATCTCTTGACCCAAAGCATTTGTTATAAGTGAATATCAGTGTGTGTGTGTGTGTGTGTGTGTGTGAATCCCTCTATCTTGTACTTATGACTTTTTTTTTTGTGTTTGTTGAGCTCTCTTGTTTTGTCTTTTAAGCCATAAACAGACATTTGTGCCGGGTACCCTTGAGAGTTTGCGGCGGTTGTTGTTGCTGCTACTGCTGCAGCTGCTGCTCGTTGGTGACGATACTGACGGTGATGTGTTCCTTTTGCCTTTTTGGCTAAAAGCCAATAAATTTTAAATTTATATGAATTTTTTGTTTTGTTTTTAATGTGGCTTTTGTTATTATTTTACATTACGTGCTCTGTGTAAATGTATAGGGTGTTGTGGGGGATTTTTACCGAGCGTGATAGATGTAAAATATGTGAAGTTTGTATGAGGGAGTGGAAGGATTTTAACATAAGGTTTATTTGGATTTGAATTTAAAAGATTTTCATTGTCATTGTTTGGGGAGGTGGTGAAACATCCAAGGTGGAACGAAATGCGTATGATTTATATCAAAATACCCATAAAATTTATGGTACTCATACGTCGTACATACATTCATAAGTATGTATCGAGTACAAGATGCAAACTCTCTACATACATATGTGCAATACAAGAACTCGATCAGTGCCGTCATTCAAAATCATCAGCAATGTCCAGTTTTCAACTTATCACAGATGAGGAAGCCTATATATTGTCAGAACGAAGTGCGCATGATTAAAATAAAATCCGCTTAACATTAATATAACTCATACGTTGTATATACATTCATACGTATGCATATAGCGAGTACAAGATGCACATTTCTACATATGTGCAACACAGGACCTCGATCAGAGTCGACATTCAATATCATTAGTAATGAACAATATATAGATATTATTACAAAATGTGCCATACAGGACCCCGATTGGGGTCGTCATTCAATATCATCAGCAATAACCAGTTTTAAACTTATCACAAATGAGACAGCCTATATATTGCCAGAACGAAGTGCGTATAATGAATATAAAATCCGCATAACATTAATAGTACTCATACGTTTTACAAATATTCAGACGTATGTAGCGAGTACAAGATTCAAACTCGCTACATATGTGTTATGCAGGACCTCGATCAGGGTCAATATCATTAGTAATGAGCAGTTTTTAATACATCACAGAAGAGACAGCCTATATATGACTAGAACGAAGCGCGTATGATTAATATATAATCCGCATAACATTAATAGTACTCATACGTTGTATATGCATTCATGCTCATTTATACATATGTGCAACACAGGACCTCGATCAGTGTCGACATTCAATATCATTTGTAATGAACAATATATAGATATTACTACAAAATGCAAACTCGTTACATATGTGCATTACAGGGCCTCGATTGGGGTCGTCGTTCAATATCATCAGCAATAATCAGTTTTAAACTTATCACAGAAGAGTACAAGATGCAAACTCGTTACATATGTGCAATACAAGACCTCGATCATCAACAACGACCAGTTTTTAACTTATCACAGATGAGGCCAGAAATTTTGAGTTATTTAATAATATAAAGTGATAGATGAACTTTTTTTAAGTTTTATTCATTAAAATTAATCAAACTTGATTTTTTTATGTAACTATATTATATAAATTATTTATTTAGCCATAGCTACAATTCTGCTAAAGAATGATATGAGAAATCATCAATGGTTCTTAAGTTATAGTTAAAAAATTTGACGAAATCATCAATTTAGTTTTGTTTAAATCCACAAAATCTTTTAGGGATTAACATTTTACTTTATTTGTTATCCTACTTCTGTAAATTGTTTCGACCTCTTCCAAAGTCTATCACCCCTATACAAACACACCCCATTGCTCAAACGGTCAATGTCTGAGAGAATGCGAAACAATAACAAAATAAAATCGAATAATATAAAATTTCGTTGACTTTGATTCATTGCACTTTTGTTGAAAATTAAAACAAAAATAATTTCGCTTTCACTTTGATTTTTTTTTTTTTTTTTTTTTGATTATTTTTGCTTTTGATCGTCTTTAATGTGGAAGACACTTTAATGGTTCACAATGGACAGATTGAGATAAATGATATTAAGTGTTTTTGGAAATTTTGAAATTAAGAAGATAAGCAAATGTGAAAGATCTTTTCTGCAACTGTCAATTATATGGCATTGAACTTTACACTTTGTGTAAATACAAAAACTTACAAAAAAAATCTATAAAATATCAAAAGTTTATCAATACTTTAAGAATTTCGTTTCAAAAATTTAAATTAACAAAAGAAAAATCAATTTTCACTTTCCATCCGTTTAGAATTTATTTGCTCGTTTGTAAGAGGATATATATTTCCCGTAATTCCCAATGCATTTAAATTACTTACAAATAAAAGTTTGTGGCCATAAATTTGATTATTGAACACATTTTTGAAAATGAGCCAAATCACTTCGACTATCTCAAGGTTCACCATACACCATAGGTCTATCTATCTAGTATCTACTTGCCTATTCAATAGATAGTGGGTACAATAATTTATTACACTGGTCGAGAAACAAAAAAATTCTTCGAAGGTTTTCTTGCTGCAAGCCAAAAGAAATGCAAATGGCAAAAGCTTTGCAGCATCAGCCCCTTCGACCATGGCAGCCAAAATGCCATGGAGACTTAACCTTTAAAGGTCGTGAGAGGAATTGGTATGGTTGTATTTGGTTGGAGGATTAAAGGCACCAGACATTTTATGCCTCCTGGCAACAACAGAATCGAAAATGGCCATGACAAAGATGTGACAAGTGACAATGTAAGCTGTACTCAAAAGCTGTAAAAATAGCCCTAAACAAACAAACATATGATACCGCCAATGAAATCGTAACCAATATCCGAAAAATATGTGAAATATTTTCTAAAAACTATAACACAGTACAACATTTTTTAGCTTATTGATTTGGGACTCAATTCTGAGAACTGCACGTGAAAGTAGTCCGAAAAAGAAAAAGTTCTGCATCATTCGTGTTGTCAAGTTACATGCCATAATAATTTAATATCGATTCGAAGTTTTAAGTATTGTATAGGGGAATTTGTCACGTTTAAGGCTCTTTTGTTTAACATAACTCGAGAACCACTAGTCCTATTTAAATGAAACAAATTTAAAAAAAATTAAGAATTACAATTCCTTTAATCCGTTCATATAACGTTTTCCTACATAAGCAACAGTTTCACTTTTCCATTCATCAAATGATTTTGAACTGGATTTATTTTGTAGCAGTTACAAAAAACTGTTGCACTCCGTGGCGTAAGATTTACGTGGAATGTTACTTATGATAATCATACGCCACCATATAGTATTTATGTTATGTCGAACAAAAGAGCCTAAAACGTGACAAATTCCCCTATACGATACTTCTTCTTCTTCTTTAATGACACTAACAACAGAAATTTTTCTATCACCAGCCGCACGCAGAAAAGTATTCCAAGCACTTCGGTCTTTTGCGCTCGGATGAAAGTTCGTTCCACCAAGCTTAGTTAACAGCTCTTTCACCGGGTCCATCCATCGGAGTTTTGGTCACCCTCTCCTTTTCGAGCCGGAGCGTTTTCGTCCATTCGTACAACGTGTCCAAGCCAGCGCATTCGGTCTATTTGAACGCGCTTGACTACGCCGATTTCGTTGTACAGCTCATACAGCTCATGATTCATTTGACGACGGTACTCGCCGTTAACGATGTTAGGTTCAAATATTTTGCGTAGTATTTTTCTCTCGAAGCCTCCCAGAAAAGATTGATCCCCTTGTGTCATTAACCAGGTATTACCCAGGATTCTGCGCTGTATATCACGACAGGTAGGATCAGAGTCTGGTAGAGTTGGATCTTTGTTCTTCGACAGAGCGCTTTGTCATTAAATTGCTTGCTTAGCGCATAGTAGCAGCGGTTTGCGATCAATACTCGTCTTTTGATTTCCAAGCTGACATTATTATTTTTGTGTGTGGCGGAGCCAAGCTAGACAAAATCATCTACCAGTTCAAAGTTATAGTTGTCAATTTTCACGCAGCATCCCAGGCGAGTGGACTCTTTGTTCGTTGAAACAAATAACTAGGTTTTGTCCTCATTTATCACCAGACACATTTCCGTCGACTGCTTTTCAATGCTCAAAGAAGCTGCAGTAACATCCCGTAATCTACAGCCTCATTTATCACCAGACACACTTTCTTCGACTGCTTTTCAATGCTCAAAAATGCCGCAGTAACATTCTACGGCCAATGATATCTATATCACCGGCATTCGCTAGCATCATGTGTCTTTTGTTAAAGATGGTACCATTCCAGTTTAGTGCAGCCTTCCGCATGATCATCTCCACTACGATGTTAAAGAGATCGCAGGACAGACTATTGCCTTGTCTAAAAACTCGCTTGGTAGAAAATGGATTTGACAGATTTTCGCCAATTTTCACTGAAAACTTCGTGTCAGTCAGTGTCATCCCACAAAGTCGTATTAACTTCGCGGAGATACCAAACTCAGCCATAGCTTCTGTTGTACCGGACTGTCGAATGTAGCTTTGTAGTCAATGAATAGATGGTAGGTGCCGATCTGCATTTCTAGAGTATTCAACAGTATTTGTCGTAGTGTGAATGTGAGTCTAAAGAGTAGTTTTAAGATAAGATCTAGTCAGGTTTGCTAGGATGGGATTTAGTCTTTTACAAAACACACTAGACAGGACCTTTATGCGATCCCGCGATAGTTGTTACACACACTTCGATCGCCTTACTTAAACACGGGACATAGGTCACTCAGATTCCAATCATCGGATATGCACTCCTTGAGCTAAATCGTGTTTATGAGCCGGTGCATGCATGTTTCCAGCTCATCGCCGTCGGTTTTAAAAAGCTCTGCCGGCTGTCCATCGGCTCCCGCAGCTTTATTATTTTTAAGCCGTGCAATTGCCGTGCTGATCTCGTTTTGGCTTGGTGGTGGAAAATCTACTCCGTCATCTATAATTGGTGTGATTTCGTCACTTATGCGGCCTTCGGGAACGAGTAGAGATTAAAAGTGTTCCCTCCATATTTGCATATTTGCACTCTAAGTGTCCGTGACCAGATTTCCGTCTTTGTCCTTTCAGCTGGGGATCCCTGTTCCAAAACCTTTGCTTTTAACCATGTGGCAGAACTTTTGGGCCTCACATCTATCCCTGTAGTTTTTGATATCCTGGCTCCCTCTTTTCTTCCACAGACGCTTTTTCCGCCTGAACTGGCGTTTCATCTCCCTCCTTTTCTCGTTAAAACGGTCCGTCACCGCACGCGTCACCATTGGCTGCAGTTTTGCCTTATATGCAGCATTCATATCCACAGAAATTTCGCGACAATCATCATCGTACTAGGGCTTGTCGGAGCGTGATTTTTGATATCCCAGTACGGTTGTTGCGGCAGTGGTGATAGAATTCGCAATATGCTGCCACTGCATGTCCGGAACATCAGAACTAGGGGGGTTTGTTTGGAGTAATTGAGAGAGTTGGTTGGAGTAGGCATTGACTATCTCGGTGGTATACAGCTTTGTGATGTCCAGCTTCCTTTGCATTTGATTACAAGTGTTTTTAGCACTACTTAATCGTGTGCATGCCTTGGCTACAACTAGGTGGTGATCCAAGTCAATATTTGCACAGCGCATCACACGCACATCCATAATGCTTGAGATATGCCTACCATCATGATTTCTTGTATTTTGATTGGGAGATTTCCAGGTTGCCTTGTGGATATCTTTATGCGGGAATCTGATTCCACTCACAACCATGTTTCTTGCCGATGCGAAACTAACCAGTTTGAATCCGTTATCGAAGGTATTTTTGTGTAGACTGAATGTTCCGACTGCTGAACCAAGAGCATCTTCCCCTCCTATTTGAGCATTAAAATCTCCCAGAACAATTTAAATGTCATGTGCAGGGCAGCGGTCATAAATCTCCTTCAGGCGCTGCATCTTTGTCTTCCATCGGGTCGTGTACACAAATCAGCGTAATGTAAAAATATTTCGTCTGGATGCGAATAGTGGATATTCGGTCACTTACAGGGTTAAACCGTTAGATCAGGTGTCGAAGTATCTTGCCGACTACGAAACCACATCCAAATTCGTGTCTTTCTGCATGGCAGCTATAAAATATATCACAGTTCTTTCGTGGTGTGCATCCCTGTTCCGTCCATCTCATTTCCTGTATGGCGGTGATATCAACCCTGTATTTGTCGAGGACATCCCCCAGTTGGATAGGGGCACCATCTCTGTATAGAGTGCGGACATTCCTGGTGCATATCCTTAAATCATGTTTCTTATAACGTTTGCGGGGTCGTCAACATTTGGGGGGGGGTCTTGATTTTTTTCTTTTCTTCGTGTTTTTATAATAATTGTTTTGTTTAAGGATACTTACTAACTTTAAATCGATATTAAATTATTATGGCATGTAACTTGACAAAACGAATGATGCAAAACTTCTTCTTTTTGAGGCTACTTTTACGTGCAGTTCTCAGAATTGAGTCCCAAAATCATATGATGTACTGCGAAATACATTAAAAATAACATAATCATTACACAGTACAACATTTTTTTAGGCTCATTGATTTGGGACTCAATTTGGAAATGATGCAGAAGTTGTTATTTTATGGGGTAACTTTCACATGCAATTCTCAGAATTGAGTTCCAAAATCAAGTGCTGTAATGTGTTATGCCAACCTGGAGAGGAAATTTCCAATGACGTCTTAACAAGTGTTTCTCGAAATGTTTATGATTTTGTCGCAATAGCAATAACTTACTTCCCCAAGACATAATGGATTGCAGCAAAAAGCTTGGTTTTCAGATACCCCCAATAAAAATCCTTTAAGGATAAATGTAAACATCAATATTTAAAAAAAAAAACAGTTCCACAAAACATTAACAATATTTTAAAAGCGCTACAAAATACGTTTTTTTTTTTTTTGGTTAAAGTGCCCAACATAAATCGCATAATAATGTTCACATCTCATGCTACAAGTAACGTCTGCCATATAATATTAAGAATAAAATTATCCATAAATCTATAATAATATTCACTGAAAAAGAAAATTTTAATTTATTCAAGAATTTTTATATGGCAATGCAGTTCACCAGAATATATCACATTAATTGTTGACATTAACAGCAAAAGGTTACTGCCGGACAATCTTAATTTGATTTTTTTTTTTTTAATTTTAAACACGACGCGTCTGCCATTATATTTTCATAACAATAAAAAAGTCTCTTAAATGTTTCCTTAAACTGCTGAGCGGAATTGATGATCGAGAATACATAAAGATTATTATAGCAGGAGGATTTACGAAATGCTATAAATGTTTGTTGTTTGTGCATTAAATGGACAATAATTAAATTAAAATCTCTTGTCGTCTCATAACTCAAACGCTTGCAATGGCAGCACGCAAGTGGACAGTGAAAAGAAGAAGTCTCGCGTGCTTTAAATATATGCAAATATGTTGGCTGCAAAAATTAATAAAAGGAGACATTTCTGAAGTGTATACGAATTATAGCGGTTACAACTTACACTGTGGAATATTTTTGGGGTAATTGTTTGGGGTTTGGGAACTCCAAGTCCGGATGAATGTGCTAGGCCGGGGTTTGGCGTTCTCAGGCCAAACTTTTTCTAATGATCTTCTATATTTATACCCTTCACCATGTGCATGAACGGAGTGAAGGGTATATTAATTTTGTTCTTCCATTTGTAACGCCAATAAGGAGGCGTGGTAGGTATAACAATATATATATATATAAATGAACAGCATCGAAATCTGAGTCGATTTAAAGGTGACCGTCTGTCCGTCTGTCTGTCTCAGCGATTACAGCCGCAGTTTAAGAGATATCGAGCTAAAATTTGGAATGTAAGCTTCTATCCTCAAAGCGGAGGTTAAGTTCTAAGATGAGCCCGATCGGTCAAAAACTACTCCCACCTCCCATACAAACTCTCCCCTTTTTGGGGTATGTCCCTGCGATTGCAGCCATAGTTTAAGGGCAATCAAGCTGAAATTTTGTAAGTGAGATTCCCTACACTAAGCGGAGGTTGAGTTCTAAGATGAGCCCGATCGGTCAAAAAATACTCCCACCTCCCATTCAAACTTCCTTTTTTAGGGTGTCCGCGTAACTGCCCCCGCGATTATAGTCGTAGGTTAGGAAATATTGTGCTGAAGTTGTATATGCAAGCTTTAATCCTATAACACTGTACGACACGATTTTTCACCCATCATCAAACTGACCAGATTCTGAAAATATAGCTAAAATAAAAATATACGTTTCTCCCAGTTTTTCTAGATCAGCTCATTTAAGTTTTTTACAAGCAATTCAATTTTTGGAGCGAAGCTCCCATACAACGACTTGAAAGTGACTTCTTCTTGTTCGAGTTGTTAACAGATTTTGATGAATTTTTTTTTATTGTTTTTCAAAAGGCCAGGAGCGGGTTCTGACGAAGCAAAAATATAAAATTTGTCCCAAATTAAATTTGTCACAAATTTTGTCACAAATTTTGTCACAAATTTAATTTGTCAACACATTTTCCTAGACCGAACCAGCACCTAGCCATTTGAAAAACATTTAAAAAAAATTGTGACAATTTTAATTTTTGACAATTTGTGACAATTTAAACTTGTGACAGATTATAAATTTGGACTTTGTTAGAACCCATTTGAAACATATTTAAAAAAAATTCATCAAAATCCCTTGACAATTTGTTTGTGACAAATTTAATTTGTGACAAACTTTAAATTTGGGATCGGTCAGAACTACATCCAGGCCATTTGAAATACCTTTAAAAAAAAATTCGTCAAAATCTAATAACAACTCTCTGAGTTCTGCGAACAGGAAGAAGTCACTTTCAAGTCGCTGTATGGGAACTTGGCTCCAAAAATTGAATTGCTCGTAAAAAACTTAAATGAGCTGATCTAGAAAAACTGGGAGATACGTATATTTTTATTTTAGCTATATTTTCAGAATCTGGTCAGTTTGTTCATGGGTGAGGTCAAAAGTTTAAATTTGTCCTACAGTGTAATAGGAGCTTACGTTGTAAGATGAGCAATATCGGACGAATACTTCTCCCACCTTCCATACAAACTCCCTCTTTTTGGGGGCGTCCGTCTGTATGTCCCTATACATTATAAGCTTTCGGGCTGAAAATTGGTATGTAAGCTTCTGTCCAGAAGCAGAAGTTAAGTTCTAAGATAAGCATGATTGGATTTAAACTACTCCCACATCCCTCACAACTTCCCATTTTTGGGGAGTTACAAAATTCATAAAAATAAGCTCCAACTCACCAACTCATAAACTTATCGGTAAATCGAATAAAATAGATACAAAATTACTGACAAAATGGATGTGTGAAGCTAAAGATAACGTCCACTTCTCACCAACTCCCCTGCTTTGTGGTACAAAGTTTATCAAAATATAGTTATAGTGCAAGTAACCAGTTTTACCATCACAAATGGTGAAGGGTATCTCAGCTTCAGCATAGCCGAAGATAACCAGCTATGCCGCTTAGTTTTTCAGCTTTAACTCAAGAACCTTTTGATAGTTTTTCGTTTTATTTTTCAGCAGAATTATATAGAACGCCAAACCTTTTGTTTAGTTTCCCAATACTGACCTAGTTCCCTAACCCTGACTAGGAATTTCTCGCCCCGCCCTTCCAATTTGGCTGTTGCACTGTCTTATTTAATTATAAATCCACAATATTAGAACGATGTGCGTATGATTAATATAAAATCCGCATACAATAAATATTACTTATACGTTGCACATACATTTATAGCGAGTACAAAATGCAAACTCGCTACATTTTTTAGCTATTTTCTCTCTTAGGAGCATTAACTTCCACAATGCATCTCCATCCTACTCGATTTGCTGCTGTTATTTTAGCTTCTTCCCATGTAAGATTGCACTGTTCTAGCAGTTGGAGTATCGTTTAACTCCAGGTGTTCTTGTGTCGACCACGGCTTCTTGAGGCCTTGAGAATTCCACTCTAGAGCCATACTTACCGGCTTCTTCGTTTAATTTGATTCAGTATGGGTTTCTTGTTGCTTAATTTCCAGAGATCTGTATTGCTGATGGTGTTAGACCGAATATGCTGCATATGACTCTGAGACACTTGTTAATGAATACCCGGGTTTTTGAATGATTGTGTTCGACGCTAGCCAGTTTTTACTTTCCTACAACAGAGTAGACTTTCCGTATGCATTGAATATTCTAAGCTTGATTCGTCTGGATATTGGTGAGCTTCTCCATAGGTGATTGCAAATGTGCGAATGTTGGTCTCGCTTTGTTGTGACTGCCGCTAACCAGATTAGCCTTTTACCCATTGCATACAAGGTGCTGCCTAGTGCGTTATGTGAAAAACTAAAGCCCATTCTGGCGAACCTGATTGAACCTTATCAGTGTTGCCTTAGACCTGGTATATCCAAGACCAACCAGATATTCACACTACGACAAATCCTGGAGAAGACTCTTGAAATGCAGATCGGCACCTACCATCTGTTCATGGATTACAAAGCTTCATTCGACAGTCCGATACGACAGAAATTGTTGGCTGCTATGACTGAGTTTGGAATTCGACTTTGCGGGATGACACTGTTTGACACGAAGTCTTCAGTGAAAATTGGCAAAAGTCTGTCAGAGCCATTTTCTATCAAGCGAGGCTTTAGACAAGGCGATATTCTGTCCTGCGATCTCTTTAACATCGTAATGGAGATGACCATGCCGAAGGCTCGGTAAACAGATGTTACATGGAGCTTGCGTATGCTGATGATATAGATATCATTGGACGTGGATTGCGAGATGTTACTGCAGCTTTTTCGAGCATTGAAAAGCAGTCGACGGAAGTGGGTCTGGTGATAAACAAGGACAAAACTAAGTTATTTGTTTCAACCGACAAAGATTTCACTCGTCTGGGACGCTGCGTGAACGTTGACAACTATAACTTAAAAGTGGTAGATGATTTTGGCTACCTCGATCGCGGACAGCTCAGCGGTAACAAGAAGAGGGTCTTGAGGGGACATCTCTGTGCAAGGACCATCCCATAAAACTCAAGTGCCAATGAGGCTTGTTATGTCACTGGCGATTGCTGGCGCCAGTAAATAACTAGTATGCACGCCATCGTCCAGTTTAACTTGGGTGGTGAAGTATATTAGCACCATTCAGTAAGAACCCGATGTATAAAAAACGCCCTCTGTCCGATCCTTCGGGTGAGGACCGTATAACCCCCTGGCAGATAGGGTTAAAATGCGGGCCGGGTGCCTACCAACACTCCCTTCTCCCGGCGAGAACAGGGTGACCAATAAGTCCTAGTTACCTAGGGCTACTTTTATGGGTAATAATGTGGATCAACCCAGCTTAGAATGTTTTTGGATAGAGAACAATGTAAATAAAAAGTGGGTGGTAATATACACCCAACTTTGAGTGACCTCATACAGGATGACTTACGATCTTTATCAGAATGGGCCACTTGCTGTGGTCTGACTGTCAATCCACAGAAAACGGAGCTAGTACTATTCACACGAAAATACCTCATTGAGAACTTCAGGCTGCCGGTAATTGATGGTGTAAATTTGAAACTCTCGTCTGAGCCGAAATATCTAGGCGTCATTTTGGATAGGAAACTAAACTGGAGACGCAATACGAAGAAAAGGACGAAGAAAGCACTAAATGCCTTGTACGCCTGCCGGAACTCTGTGGGGAAAAGCTGGGGACTACAACCTGCAATGGTATATTGGATATACACAGTTGTAGTGCGTCCCATAGTAACTTACGGATGCCTTGTTTGGTGGGGGCTCTTGAAACAGAAAGTAAGTTAATGCTGGTAAGTAGTGTACAGCGAATGGCATCACTGTATATAACAGGTGCTAGACGAAGCACACCACAAGCGGAACTGGACGTGATATTGAACTTAAAGAACCTGCGGTACCATGCACTCTCTGTAGCGGCTAAATGTGCAATAAGGTTACGAGAAGCAGGCCTTTGGCGAAAACCGAAGTCTGGTCACGCATCAATACTGTTATGGTTCAGCAGACATGGATACAACGAAGGACGCAACAAAGGAACGGACTATATGGTTCCGTTGTTGGATTTTACATCATGCCCGGAAATAGTGATCCCTAATAGAGACGATTGGAAAGATTCCTTACCTTTTAGGGGGCTATCCATATTCACTGATGGATCAAAAATGGAAATTGGAACAGGATCGGGTATCTTTAGCGAGGATCTCAATTTCAGGCAACACTTCCGACTAGATGAAGACTAGTGTGTTCCAGGCGGAGATCTTCGCTATTACGAAAACTGTGGAGCAAATACTGGCAAGAAATTTGAAGCAGATCGTCACAATCTATGTGGACAGTTAAGCGGCCTTAAAAGCCTTAGTATCGAAGGCTATAAAGTAGAGAGTAGTGTATAGATGTAGGACGGCGCTCTCGAAACTGCCGGAAAATAGTGTTCGGTTCTGCTGGGTCTCCGGACACAGTGACATTTCAGGAAACGAGGAAGCGTATGAACTGGCGCGGAAAGGTTCAGCACTGGGACCCGATCGATCGGTTGAATCACTCCGACCACCAATGTGTCACATATACGGAATTGTAACCCGTCACATTTAACGGCTGGCAAATACATCCTGGCAACATCGCACCGACTGTGTGGTGTCACGGGATATTTGGCCAAGACTGGATGTAAGACGAACCAGATCACTGTTGGAGCTAGATAGGAGGTCCGTTAGACGACAAATTGCAGTAATCACGGTACACTGCGACGTCAGAGCATTTACATCCAACTGGGAGACGACACAGGAGGATTACTGTAGGCTTTGCGACGATGAGGAGGAAATTGAGACCGTTGAGCATTTGTTATGCCATTGCCCTGCTCTTCATAGAAGATGGAAACAATTCCTCGGAAAATGGTTCTTCGATAGTCTCACTGAACTGTCGTCTTGTAACATGGAGAATCTGGTAAAGTTCAGTGATGGCTTGAACTGCCTAAGGGGTGTAGGACCATAGTGTTCCCACGTAATCTCACTACTTGTATATATATATATGAAGTTGAAGGAGAGAACTCATCGGAATTATCTTATTATCTTAGCTATTACTATTCTTCTAAACTTATTATTTTATTGCAAAACATTCTTCCCCTATTATTGCTTCCTTTTAAATCAGGACAATCACAATGGACCATAATGGTCTCCGAGTGTTGTAATGGCATGGTACTGTGCTGTGTCATTACTTGTCCTCAACCTAACCTAACCTTTTTACACAGTTTATGTTGATAGAGCTGCCAGTTGTTTCTTTTTGAATATGCAATATGACCACTATATTGTAAAAATAGAAACAATTGTAAATAATTACCCATAAAAATATTAAAAAAGCAATTATAACTTTTTGTGATAACCTCCGGACAATGAACTATTTTACAAAGTTAGTTGGCAGTATTTGATATTCGGTATTACCACTGAAAGTTCACTTACCAACAATTTAACCAAAAAAAACCTTACCTAGTTAATTAAGTTTCTACTTAAAAAAACCCTTACTCTCATTATACTGCAACTGAAGCATACACCAAGCGTGTGTGTGTATATTACAAAGCGTAAATATTACAAGCTTTATTATTATCCTTAATTAATATAAACTATGTAAATTAATCGATTGCAATCTGTTTATTTTTTCAGTCGAATCCATAAAAATTGTAATTCATTAAATGACTGAACATTCATATGTTGCGGCCTTAAAAACATAATTTCTATTAATATGTGAAATTTAACAGAAAAATATAATTTTTTGCAATGAATACCAACAAAATTGTAACAGCGTGTGTAATGCGGGAGATTTACAAATTTACATCCTTTTTTTAATATTCATCATTGTTTGCATTTAGTTAACAACTTTGTTTGATCCGCTTAATTAAAGGTTTTATAAAATATGTCTTAATAAAACAACTATCAAAAACATAAATTTCCAATACCATAAATATTGGAAATCGTTTTATATTAAACTAGCTGACCCGGGCAAAAGTTATATTGCCTTCAAATTTTATTTTCACTGCAAGCCGGGTTCCGGTGCAAAAACTAAAAAAAAAAACTAAATATTGCGCCATCTGTCTGACGAACTACACAGAAACACTACTCACGGCCCATAGAGCATGCATATAAAATTTGGTCAAAATCGGTCCATTAGTTTTTGAGTTTAGCGATCACGAACATACACGTAGTTTTTATATATGTGGAGACTAGCTTTCCCGGAACCGGAACCCCCCAAACTTAAATAGCAAGCATGCCCATATACGATTATAGCTTTAGAGCAATGGTACCAGTTTAGCCTAAGTGTTCGAATTTTAAAAAACACCATTTGACAGTTCTCTAATTCTATAGGAAGCAATTCTAAATACATTTTCGTAACTCTCTTTGATCTTGGTGATATCATCAGTTTTATCGGTATTTGTACAATTTAAGAACGAATTTTAAAAGTACATCATATCGCATAATTTTTGAGACTATACCTTTAGCCGTTTATTACCAGTTTTATCTCATTTCAGTCCTTTTTACCCCTAAAAGGTAAGAATGATACATCAAATTTGGCTTACGATCAGAAAAGTTTTTTTTTTTTTATATAACATTTCATCCCTTTTTCGATCTTTCTTTACCCTGAAACATCGGATTAAAAAAAATACTTCAATCTAATTTGATAGCATTTGTAAGCATTTCCATATAAATTTTCGCGATTGTTTTAGGTGACGATACATCTTTTATCCCTTATTGGTAATTTTTAACCCATAAAAGTTCGAGTTTCCAAAAATCCGTTCTTAGCTATTAATATGACCGACATAACAATTGTTTCAAAAGTGGCGTGGCACTGCCCATTTTCCAGCGAGACCTAATCCCCCATGTACCATTTACATATCTAGCAAATCTCATCCCATACCATGGCTCGCGAAATATGACCGATTCAAATTTCGGTTTGTGTGGGCGGTACCACGCCCCTTTGTCTAAGTATGTTTTCATGTAGCCTATGATAGAGACCGTACGGATAGTACTACACAGAGCAAATTTCATTGCAATCGCTTCATTTATTTCGCCCAGATAACGATTTTTTCAAAAGGGGCGTGGCACCGCCCTTTTTCTAGCGAGATGTAATCTTCTTTATATCAGTTACATATGTAGCAAATCTCATCTTGAGCTAAGACCGATTGAAATTTCGATTTGTGTGGGCGGTGCCACGCCCATTTGTTTAAATATGTTTTCATATAGCGTATGATAGAGGCCCTATGGACAGTATCACACATAGAAAATTCAATTGCAATCGGTCCATTTATTTGGCCATTATTACTATTCTTAAAAAAGAGGTGTGGCACCGCCCACTTTCCACAAACAAAGTATTTTTTCTTATACGACAGCAAATCTCGACTTCATACCTATAATGGTTCAAAAGATACAGTCATTTTAAAATTCCAGTTGTATGGGGCGGTGCCACGCCCATTTTACCCCCTTTCAGTATGAATTTCCAAAAATCCCTTCTTAGTGCGTGCCTACGCCATAAAAGAAACCTACATTCTAAATTTCACGGTTCTACCTTTAGCCGTTTGGACTGGGGAGTGATCAGTCAGTCATCCAAGCCTTTTATATATATGTATATAGATAACTCCTAAATTACACTGTGAAATAAACTGTTGTTTATCTATAATATCTTGTTGAAAAGAAAATGTATTAATCTAAACTTAAATATTTATTAATTACAGAGCTATGATATTCAAAATTTATCATAAACATAGTTATTTCCTTCTGTGAACATTCTAATATGTGATTCACATATAAACATGTACAGATGTTCTATTTCTATTGAATTAAATTAGCTATCCCATATTCTTGGAATAATGCTACTCTAACTATTTACAACGTTA